>OY735235.1:31081344-31376344 GCA_963457665.1 Thysanoteuthis rhombus
TTCATCCTTTCATCCCTTCATATAAAGACAAAATTGAGAAAATGGTTGGATGTATGATATGTCATTCAGATAGCTCTCAGCACCAAAATGCCATGCATTTTAAGGTGAATTTAGAAAATGCAACATTAATCTGCAATTTGAATGTTTTTTTAGTTATATCTTGATACAGACTTTTCTGATAGATTTTTACATTTCATTATTCACTCTTTTTTAATTATCTTTGTCAAATTTTGTCCTTTTAAATCTCATCTTTGAGCTTTAAAATTAAGGGGTACAAGAAAGATTTTGAACCTCAAAGGGGTACAAACTTTAAAAAAGTTTACAAACTGGTGTTCTATATATGATCGGCATTCTGATAGTGTGTTCGTCTAGTGAAATTGCTTTGGGGTTTCAAATTCATGCAAATACCAGTTCTTTTAATAACTAACAACATTGATTCTAATAGAGAAGACATGTTGCGCTTTATATATGTGGATAATTTTGAATATATATCAAATCAAAATCTGAAAAATAAAAGACTATTTGTTGGTGACTGAAGCCATGCTGGATAGGTCTTTCTATGTCTGATATTTTGCCCTTCATAGCCTTTATCAGGCCAGGATTATTAAATTCACATGTGCAGCTTGTAGATAGATTGGAACCAAGCATTAGGATAGGCTATAAGGAGGTCAAAATTAATTTTTTTTAATCCTTTTGCTTGAGGCTGAGTTTTTTGTATTCTATTTTTCTTTTGCATGAAATAACAACATTTTTGGCCCCTGGGTGCAATTCTCATTTGTGTCAACATATTTGTGGCAGGGGTGAATTTCCAACGTTTTTTTTCTCATATCTAAGGTTCTACTTGGAAGAGACTACAGGTAAGATGTTTTTCTGGGGTAATTCAGGACATATAAGACCATAAACAATATTAGAAATTCTTAAAAGTACAATTACTAGTGGAGAAATCATCATGGAGCCAAAACTTTGTATTAATTAGCATATTTCATGGAATGTATCTGTGATATCAGGAGCATTACTTGGAAAAAAAAAAAAAAAACTTCCTCCTAGAAAAGTCTCGGGTTCCTGATTTTCTCTACGATTGTTTCTTCTACTCACTAATCAGGTAGCCTACGCTACAATCCCTGGGGACATTAATTTCATTACTCTTTGTAGAAGTGAGCAAACAATTAAGAAATTACAAAATATATGAATTTTATATACATCTATTATTCTTTCTCTCTCTGCATATGTATATATATATACATACATAACATGCAAAAAATTTCAATTTATATTAACACACTTTGATCGTAGGCAGAGGTTACAAATCCTACACTCTGATCCTTGGCAGAAGGCTTGGAAGTGATACATTGAGCTTATATAGAGCACACAGATACTCTGACCCTAGGCAGAAATTCCATATATAAATAATACCATCATTTTTGATGGGCACTTTGCCAGAGGAGAATTTTAAAAAAAATCTTATTTTATAAAATCTGTCTGTTCTAAAGACTACTTTGTGGAACCTCTTTTAGATTTCTGATTCCAAAAATGGAAAAGCTGACTCGTTTGATCTTGGCATCTGAGCCATTCATTTCTGATCTCAAATCAATTTTGATAATGTTGGCCATGTGCAAAGGCCAAATTATATTATCCCAACATTTGCCTGCCAAAATGAGGAACAGGCTGCCATATTTTAGGTACATTTTATATAAAGTAACTGGTGTTGCCTTAGATAAATTTGAAATATAATGCAGTTTAAATGTAATATATTTGAAGACATGAACAATGAATCTATGCAGCAGTCCCCCTTCACAATGTGAGTGCTGGGGCCCAGAAAAGGCAACCGCATCATTACTGATTCTCGGATGATCAGAAGTAAAATATAAGATCGTCAGTGAACAAAGGCATTGTTTTCATCCCAAAATCAAAGGAATTATTTAAAAAAATACCAAGTTGAGTGTTGATGCTTTCAATATTTAAAAAGAGCCATCTAAAAGGAAAAAATGAAAACCCAAGATGGACATGAAGGTGAGTTACCAGAATGACTTGTGAAGGGTTCTTCTCTTTCATGCTAGGAAAGGGGTTATCAACCTGATTTTATCAAGACCTGCTCATTAGTCCAGCTGAATAAACAACATATGTAGCCTGTCACCAACAGAGAACTGGGGTATCTGCCATTTGAAAAACAACTCATGTAGTTGCTAGACAAAGAAGATGGTGGCACAATCAGAACTCAAGTAAATGTTCCACCCTCCCACTCTACTCGAAGAAGTTATCCCTCCCCCATCACGCTCCCCCCGCCAAAAAAAAAATGTTCAAAAAATTACTTTTTCCATCAGCCTATTCTACTTGTACTCTTTTTTTTTAAAATTTTGTAAGTCAAAATCAGGCTATATTATAAAATCTAAAGCAGACCATGATGCAAGTGTGGGTGCGTGTGGTGGGGATGCACTGTAATAAACATTTCATCAATACTTAATCTATTCACTGTTTCTCACTTATCTGATGCTTACTTTAGTTCATTTCTAAGACTAATTGGAACTGTTTTGCATTTATTCCTCACAGGTGTCCGTCCCACTATTGTAACCTTGTATCAGACTAAACTCGGGTCAGTAAATAATTTTTTTGTGTCTTTGCTGCAATATTTTTTTTCAAAAATGCTCATCATCCATTAATTAGCTGCAGGTGTTCCTATCTATCTTTGATTTATTTAGGCTTTTCAAACCTTCTACTTGCTATTTGTATCTACAATCAACTGAGATCTTTGAGTCGGCCAAAGCCACTCGCATTGAGGCTATTCTACAAGAGATTGACCTGTGGCCACATGGCAAAGATGGAGGACTTCTAAAGAACCTCCTGTGGAACCAACTTCTGTGAGTAGGCAGCCGAGGTGGCTGTCATTGAGACATATTGACACAAAATCTACAGGGCACCCTTTCCCTTGTGGAAGCAAAGCACAGAGTAAGGGTAAAAGAAGCAGCATCCCCCTGTAGGAAGCTTTCATCAGCAGCCAGAACTTCTACAATCACCATGGGAAGGCATACCTCTCCATAGAGGCCTTGCTGACCACCAGGCTTACAACAAACATGGAAACCCTCCTAATTCTTCATTGGTCAAGCCAATCCATGATGATATGATCACCTTTGGTTTTTCTTTTTCTTGAGAAATTAATTTATGCTTGACAGCCCTTTGCATAGGTCAACCCCAGTTTTGCAGGATAATGGAAAACAAATAAGGCTAAAATAAACATTTTGTGGCTCATTTATCGAAAGAAACTGATCTAATCATCCTCCAGATTCTATAAAGTGAGACTCAGTGATTCTAAGGCACTCAGAGTATTCATTACCTCCCCATGAGGCCAAAAAGTGGAATGTGGTCAATATTTAATGGGAAGACCCATACACATTTGTATGTGGGTGTTGGCAAAAAATGCCCACTTTTATTAGTATATTGTCACAGACATCAGGGTGTGCCTACTATCCCAACAACTTGCAATGATTGAGTAATGCCATTTATTATTAATACAACACATTTTTTTTTTCAATTCCTTTTGACCACCAATAAATATTTGTCTAAACAAATTTGCATCCAGCATTGTACAATGGAGATGGTTGAGGAAGTATTTGTAGAGTTCACTCCTGAAAACACCTTAATCAAACTATTGACTGGTGATAAAGATCAGATCAGCAATGAATCAGCTTATGCTTTATATTGCTCATAATATTTTGCTATGGAAAAAGGGAATTTTTCAGTCATACATCTTTGAATGCCAAGGAATCTCGTCCTTGCTTTTGTACTTTTTTCCCTGATGAGCCAAGATTAATTCCTAAAGAATTTATTCAACTGATTCCTTTTTACTTGGATTTCAGTCATTCAGACTCAGTGAGGATTTTGGTAGGGTTATATATATATATATGTATGTATATATATATATTCATATATCATTAAGAAATAGATATATAATCTAACTGAAATAATTATAGTTGCGTTGTATTACTTTGAAACGCTATTTGAAATGAACTACCATATTACTCAGTGAGTGTATCATTTGGCCTAGATAACATGAATGGAATAAACAATTAAATACAATTGGGCTGCTGTAGGACATGAAGCTGTGATTGATGAGGTTACTGTTTCCATGTTGTGCTGCTCTTACCATTGAGCTGAACAGCCGCCAATAATGCAAAAGCCTAAATAACTGCTCTAATACCTGTAGCAGAGGATATCAATAAAGCTTTTTTTTATAAAAAATTATATCCTTTTGTACTTAAATATGAAGCTTCTATCAAGAAGTTGGATACATATGAGCTAAAAGTTATTAGAAATGGTTCCTTCAGTTTCAAGGTGGTCTGGCTGTATATACATATCACGTACACAAAATGCATCAATAGAGCTAGAGGAATTAAAATTTCAACATCTACCCCTTATTACATCTAGAAAAAGGTTTTTTGTTTTTTGAAAATCCAACCCTTCCCAAATAGGTTTTTAGTTGGGAGTTCAATTTGCAACATGAGTTTCTCCAAAATCAATTCCTTAGTTTGTGTCTGGCAGCATCCACACCTTCTTGCCCTAACAAAAAGCGTGAGAAGTTACTTATTCATTGATTACTCTTATTTCCAATTTTTTGATTGATCACCCACAAAATGGCATGCTTCTAAATGAGGTTGGCCACATGAGAGTTTCTATCAAGTGACTAACCATCCACATTTTATTCATGCCGAGCAAACACTTTTTGCTGGCTTTCCCCATATCATCAAGAATGATGTGGAATTTCACACTTTTTTTCACTTTAAATTCATTTTGAAAATGGCAATTGAAGTTCATCTGTTATTCAGTGACATCAGCTACATTTAGAGATACTCTGTACAAGGCAGGTAGAACCTAAAGATGAATTTTTCCAAAAAATTGACAGGATATTGACGCATGTTGAAAGTGGGTTTTGTTCTATTATGTGATCATTATATATTCCATAATATAGAGTTGCTTAGTTATTTTTTTAAGAAGAGTACATAAATGATATCAAGATTTATGAATCTTTATATTAGATATGGAAGAACTTAATAATAAATATATTTATAGAACTATTAGGTTTCTTGACTGATTTGGAAAATATGACCAACTGAGAGCTTCTCAATTCGAATGGTATAGATTTCATTATTTGAAATCTTTGTCATGCTATTCCTTGCAATATCCATGTGCCGTATATACCCGACTATGAGACAAATAGTTTACAAGAATATTTAGAGAACTATGGTGAACTGCAATTTATTCAAGCTCAATAACTGTCCATATCTTTGTCTTTGGTAGACACTCACTTAGCCATAGTATCAATGCATTGGATGCAGATTAATATTTACATAGCTTGTGTTTGTTAATTAAATGTCCGTCTTATGTACTGGTATATACAGTATGTTTTCGTACTTGGTATCTGGATGCTACCATGAAACATTTACACAGATACAGAGACAGAAATCTAACAAAAAACAAAAACAATGGTGGCTCAGGTAATATTCACTATGCTGCTGAAGAGCTACTTCTTAGTTAAGTTAAAAACTTTTGGTTTCTGAAGTTAAAAAGTCAGTGAGCAGAATGTACTCCAGTAGGTGCCAAATCGGTTGGAAGAATCACCACAAGAAATGGTGGCCATTTCCTTTTTTTTCAAAAAGTGGACATACTGAAAAAGAGGACAGTGGGCAAACAGACCTTCAGCAACAGGCTGACAATGTGGCTAATTCACTATGGCTTATCAGCAGTGTTGAAAATGGCCAAGACATTTTATAAAACAAACACGAACAGTTAATACAGCTTTCAGTTCCCACTGTTTCAATTACATATATCTAAAGTAATTATAAACTCTCAAACCAAACTGTTTAAAATTTTTCTGATGAGTCTGGCTGGCTGGCTATGTATGTATGTATGTATGTATGTATGTATGTATGTATGCTGACAGGCCACACCAATGGAGTCAGAGGGCTAAATATTGAAACATGTCTATGTCTAGAAAAAACAGTTTTGTTTTTTTTGTAAATTCTCCCCCAGAATTGGTCTATCAGTTTTTGTCTGGTAGAATTCATGCTTGTTTCTTGAAAATTCAGACTTCTGTAACAATCATAGTGAAACAAAATGCAAATAAATTAACATATTCATTGATCACCCCTTTGTTCAATTTTTTAACTGATCACCCTCAACACTGGATGTTGCCAAATAACATTGGTCATGAGATGATTTCTATTGGCTGACTTTATTTTTTCAAGTCAGACCCCCTCCCCCAAGAGAACAAACTAACATCCCATGAGGTAGTATGAGATGGAGGACAGGGAGCTCCCAGGCTAGACTGTCCAGCCTGAAGCCAGATGTTTATCCTCCCTACCACACAAAGTGAATTTAAGCAAAAATTGAAGAAACTTTTTTTTCGCTACCAGTCTAGATCAATATTGTGTTGCTTTTGTTAGCAATCTTTCTCATTGTTTTTGACTCATGAAGAGCTTCAATAGATTACAGCCTTTGGTTCTGACAATAGAATTACCAAGAAATTGTGATTTCAGGGAAAAATGTTACTTTTCTGTTTGTTAAATAAATTGAATTAGCCAAAAGGAAATATGTGCCAAAATTCAATAAATGATATACAGTTTGCTTTGTAACCTGGATGCAATAAAAGAAACCTGGTGGCCATCTTTAAATGAATGGAAGTAGTTATAACATCACAAATTTGATCTTGAAGGCAAAAAGAAAAGGAAAACAGGAATAGGATGAAGAAAAGTCAATAAGGGGATGCATTGCTATTCCAGGCATATATGTGGGTATCTATTTGTGTGTATCGAGGGAGGTGAGAGAAAGTTGAGATAAATAGATAAATAGAGAGAAAGATAGAAAAGCAAAAAAGAGAAAATAATGGCATCAAGTGAAACAAAAAATTGAGAGAGAGAGAGAGAATGCAAAATATAGGAAGAGAGGAAGAGAGAGAAAAGAAAAAAGAGGGAGAGCAAGAGAAAGAAAAGAAAAAAAAGGATGATAGATGGGGAGATGAAAAGGAAAGGAAATGGAAAAAAGATGTAACTAGATATTGGATGGAATGATAATAGTGGGAGGCAAAGTTGCCTCCCAAAAGTGCTGGAATTATAGTGACCTCTCAGTTTGGAATGAAGTGGCCTCTGATGGATGAGAAATTTGAATTGACTTAATTGAGACTGACAGGACAAAGGAAAGGCAAGGATATTTATTTGGGTTGTCCAGCCCTGATAGAGCAGAAGAGGAGAAAAGAAGAGAGAAGAGATATGAAAAATAACAGAACTTCAATATGGAGCCCAAGTTTGCCATTCAGGCATTTTTCCTATTACTCACTTCAGCACTGTTTCTTGTTTTAAGAAACAAAGGTTCACCCTCTTGGTAATAGCCACAAAGAAAAAAAAAACACAAGATATTTTCCATACTACATGTTTTGTCTTATCGTTTCTGCTCTATGTTTTCACCATGTATGTTTTCTTAATGGACCTCCTATATCATGTCAGAACTAAAATCCCCCAAAATGTTTTACTTGGTTGATTCAATAATGTGATGACACCACAGAGAAAAATAAAGACTGTCAAGAGAGAGAGAGAGAGAGAGAGAGAGAGAGAGAGAGAGAGAGAGAGAGAGAGAGAGAGAGAGAGAGAGAGAGAGAGGAACTGAAAACATAGAAAGGGGGAGAGATAGTGAGAGATAGGATAAGATGAAAAGAATTAGAGAAGGGGAAACAGTTGAAGGAATGAATAAAGATGACTGGAATAGAGACATATATTAGAAATATGAAGATGGTATCAAAGAGGGAAGAGAGAGAGAGAGAGAGAGAGAGAGAGAGAGAGAGAGAGGATAGTAAAAGAAAAAAAAATAGTGTAGGAGAGAGGGATGAAGAGAAATGGTTAGCAACAGAGAGGTAAATTAAAGAAGTGAGGGTTGGAGAGACAGAGAAGAAAAGCTGAAGAGAGAAATAGAGAGAAAGCAAAAGAAAAGGAACAGAGGGGAAAAGCAAGATGAAAAGTAAGGTAGTGGGAGACAGAGATTAAAATGAAGAGAAATGAGAGAGAAAAGAAAATATGGAGAGAATAGAGAAAGAAAAAAGGAAGAAAGAAAGAGAAAGGGGGAAAAGATGAAAGTAAAGTAAAGAATTGAGATAAATACAGAAGGAACATAAGTATGGAGAGAAGAGGTAGAGAAGAGTATACTATGACAAAAGAAGAAGAGAGAGAGAAAAATAAGAAGATGTTGGGAAAATGATTTGTAGAAAGAGATGGCATCAATGGGGAAAGACAATGATTGAAAGAGGAGAAAAAGAGGATGAAAGATGAAGAGGGAGACTGAAAGATGGAAAAAACTAAGAAGCTATCCATTTTCTTTCTCTCACTTTTTCAAGATAAGAGATAAAAAGAGAGATGGTAGCAGAGAGGGAAAATATGGAAAGAGAGACAGATGATAAAAGATGCAGAGAGAAAAAGGGAGAGACTGAAAGAGAGACAAAGAAATAGGAAGAAGTTGGGAAAAGAGGACGAAAAGTGAGATGCAAGTAATGGGTGAAATAGATAGAAAAAGAGAGAGGGAGAGAGACAATAAAAGTTGTAAAGGGAAAAAGAGGAAGACAAATCCCCAGGCTCTTTTCAATTCACATCAAGCTATTTCATGAGCTTGCGTCTCAGGTGAGAGGTTACTGAAGTGGTCACATCTGAATGTGCCAAAAAGCTCCCAGTGGGTCTCAGTCCTAAGGGCTTCGATGTGTTGATCATTAACAACTCTTTGGGAATGAAACTGAATCTCTTAGGGTGAGTTCTCACAAAATATTCTCTGTCTCCTGAGTGCTGAAAGGAAGCTGAAGCCTTCCATTCACTCCCGATGTTATTATCTATTGTTACTTCCATTTAGATAACACACTGGCAGGTGACAACTTACATCTCGGCCTTTCATGGACATTGTACAATGATAAGATGTTGCCAGGCTTCAAATTTATTCCTTTTAATGATGTGAGGATTTTTCATATTTTTCACATTGAGAATTATTATCAACAATTGTGACAACAGCCTGATTGTATTCTGAGATAAGAAAGAATAAAGGAAAACACGCACACACACTAGAATACTGGGTGTCTATCATAGAGCGGTGGCTAGCTAACCCCTGTGAGTGGGTTCAAACCATCTTATTTCAGCTTCGTACCCGACTCAGCTGAACTGAGTGAATTTTTTTTCACTTTTTCCTTTCATTTACAAACAGTGGTGGAAATTTGGGTGGAGGTACAGCAAATATTTCTTCTTAATTTCAGTGTAAGCTAAAACAGCACAGAAAATGTGAAACTGTGTCCAACAGAAAATAAGGTGGCATGACGAACTAGACAAGTCCAGAAAGGACTGGCCCTGCAACACCCATGATAGAGAGGTCTGATGAATCCTGGAGAGGGTCTATGTCCTATGTCCGGATACTACGATGCTGCTACTGTTGATGTTTGGGTGGTTCATTGGGAGATTAGGGGTGGGGATGAATTAATGGATAAAATAAAATGGATTGGACTCAAAATGATTTATTCTGCTCTGTTATTATACTATTTTTGTTTTTGGTTTATTCTATTTGCTTTAATCGTTATGTCTTTATCCTCAATGCGTTTATTGTATACAACACAGAGACCAACTTTCTGGCTTCCTTCATTCATTTTGTCTAGCATTATTTAGAGATCATGAATATTCTCAGCAAAAAGTATGATGTCATCAGCAAATCTGAGGTTACTTAGGTATTTGCCACTTATTCTGATTCCTTTGTTTTCCCAGTCCGGACTCTGGAAGAGCATCTTGAGGTAGGTTGTGAAGAGTTTGGGTTAGGAGGTATCACCTTGTCTTACCCTTTTTTTGAGCTAGAAGGGCTTTGAGTTTTTATACAGCCTGATGCATACTAATAAATCCCTTCCCTTCAATATAAACCCCTCAAATACACACATAATGGTAAATATTCCTCTGAACTAATAAGCTTTCAATTTTTAAATTCCCATGTACATTTCTACCACTTGAATTAATAATTACTTCAATGCTGAACAAGAAATTAATGTAAATTGCATATTGAAATGACCATAGAGGCATTTAGTCGATACCAACAAAAACAAAAAAGGAAAACAAAACAAAAAAAACAACAAAAATAACAATAATAATAATAATAATAATAAGGGGGCTCATCAGCATAGAAGACTGTGTCCAGAGAGCTAAAACAGTCCTAGAAAGGTATGTGCAAACAAATAGTGAAGAAATCATAAAGAGCGCGAGAGATAGTGCAACAAACAATAAAGTAGGAAACAATAGAACAGTACAGCAAGCAAGAAAAGAAAGATGGGAAGGGAAAAAATTGTACGGCGAGTTTAAAAGACAGATACAAGATATAGCAGACGAGAAATCATGGACGTGGTTACGAAAGGGGAACCTTAAGAGAGAAACAGAATCGCTCATCATGGCAGCCCAAAACAAAAGCATAAGGACAAACTACATAAAAGCAAAAATCGACAGAACACAGGCAAACAGCAAATGCCGCATGTGCGGTGAAAGAGATGAGACGGTAAACCACATAACTAGTGAATGTAGTCAACTCGCCCAGAAGGAGTATAAGCATAGACACGATAGAGTAGCAACGATGATACACTGGGAACTAGGCAAACAAATGGGATTCAACCATGTGGAAAAGTGGTATCAGCACAAGCCAGAGGCAGTCTTGGAGAATGACAACCACAAACTACTGTGGGACTTTGACATCCAAACTGACCACCTCATCCAGGCAAGAAGGCCGGACTTAGTAATAGTAGACAAAAAAAGGAAGGCCTGCCAAATAGTAGACGTTGCTGTACCTTAGAGTAAAAAAGAAGGAGGCTGAAAAAAGGGAAAAATACCAGGACCTAGCAAGGGAGTTAAGAAAAATGTGGAACATGAAAACCAGGGTAGTACCGGTCATAGTTGGCGCACTAGGAACTGTCCCCAAAACGCTGAGGGAGAGACTGGAGGAGATCGGGATAAGGAGGAGGATAGAGACCGTACAGACCACAGCACTACTGGGAACTGCACAGATACTGAGGAAGGTGCTAGAGATATAAGTACTGCAACGAATTGTAGCTCTGTCATGATATGAGGAGACGTTAGCTGAAGACCTGAGGAGACTTATTGTCACTCAGCCTTCAACGATAACCACTGGGCAACCGATGTGAAACTGTTAATCGCAGAATTACTGCGACCTATGATTACTAGGGGAGGAGGGCTGGAGACTTGAGGAGACTTGCTGTCACTCAAACTCCAGCGGTTACCGCCAGGCAACTGGTGTGAGATTCCAAATAATAATAATAATGATAAAACCGCACATTCCAAAACAATGAGAAAAAGTTTTACCGAGATTTAAATGGGGAAAGAAGGCAGGACATGAAACCAGATGCCACAGAGGCCAAGAACTATTGGAATAGCATATGGGGGCACCCAAAAAGACATAACGTAACACCGCAATGGTTAGGAAACATGAGAAAAGAACTAGGAGATATAGACAAGGGAGAACCAATAGTACTGAATGAAACCACATTGAAACATACTCTTAGGAAAGTAGCCAACTGGAAAGCACCGGGTCCCGACGGGATCCATGGGTATTGGTTCAAAAAATTTACCACGTTACACGGCAGACTCACTCACCTACTCCAAAATTGTCTGAATGAAGGCAAAGCACCAGAATGGATGACTAAAGGCAGAACCACTCTCATCCAAAAAGACCCGGGAAAGGGGAACATAGCAAGCAACTATAGACCAATCACTTGCCTACCACTTATGTGGAAAATCCTGACCGGGCAAATAGCAGAGAGAATATACATGTCAATGGATAGAAGGGGGCTACTACCAGAAGAACAGAAAGGGTGTAGGATAGGAACCAAAGGGGCAAACGATTTACTCTACATAGACCAGATGATCTTAAAAGAAGTAAGGAAAAGGAGAAAGAATATTGCAATGGGATGGATAGATTACAAAAAGGCATACGATATGATTCCACATAGCTGGATACTCGAATGCCTTAGAATGTTCAAAATTAGCGAACCGGTGGTTAAATTCATTGGTAATTCAATGGAAGACTGGAAAGTAGATTTGACAGCCGCAGGGGACAAACTAGCCGAGGTAGGGATAAAAAGGGGGATCTTCCAAGGAGACTCGTTGTCCCCACTATTATTTGTTCTAACAATGATACCGCTTAACAGAATCCTGAAAAACAGCAAAGGATACCACTTCTCTAAAACAAAAGGAAAGGTCAACCACTTAATGTACATGGACGATATTAAATTGTTTGCGAAAAACAGGGGAGAGCTTGAGACTCTGTTAAACGAAGTAAGGGAATATAGTGAGGACATAGGAATGGAGTTTGGGATAGAAAAATGCGCAATCATGGTAATGCACAAAGGAAGGCTTTCAATGACTGAGGGAATTGAACTTCCGGACAACAACAAGATTAGGGCATTGACTGCACAAGACCGATACAAGTACCTAGGTGTCCTTGAATGTGATACGATAAAATGGGAAGAGATGAAGGAGAAAATTAAGAGGGAATACCTTAGAAGGATAAGGAAAATATTAGAAACCAAATTAAATAGCAGAAATCTAATAAAAGGAATGAACACCTGGGCTGTGTCAGTAGTTAGGTATACAGGACCATTCCTAGGATGGACAAAGGAAGAGCTCCAATCAATGGATAGGCGAACAAGGAAACTTATGACGATGCATAAAGCATTACACCCTAGGGATGATACAGATAGACTATACGTTAAGAGAAAAGAAGGTGGTAGGGGGCTCATCAGCATAGAAGATTGTGTCCAGAGAGCTAAAGTAGTCCTAGATAAATATGTGCAAACAAATAGTGAAGAAATCATAAAGAGCACAAGGGATAGTGCAACAAACAAAGTAGAAAGCAATGGAACGGTACAGCAAACTAGAAAAGAAAAGTGGGAAGGGAAAAAATTGTACGGCGAGTTTAAAAGACAGATAAAAGATATAGCAGACGAGAAATCATGGACGTGGTTACGAAAGGGAAACCTTAAGAGAGAAACAGAATCGCTCATCATGGCAGCCCAAAACAAAAGCATAAGGACAAACTACATAAAAGCAAAAATCGACAGAACACAGGCAAACAGCAAATGCCGCATGTGCGGTGAAAGAGATGATACGGTAAACCACATAACTAGTGAATGTAGTCAACTCGCCCAGAAGGAGTATAAGCATAGACACGATAGAGTAGCAACGATGATACACTGGGAACTAAGTAAACAAATGGGATTCAACCATGTGGAAAAGTGGTATCAGCACAAGCCAGAGGCAGTTTTGGAGAATGACAACCACAAACTACTGTGGGACTTTGACATCCAAACTGATCACCTCATCCAGGCAAGAAGGCCGGACTTAGTAATAGTAGACAAAAAAAGGAAGGCCTGCCAAATAGTAGACGTGGCTGTGCCTGCAGACCATAGAGTAAAAAAGAAGGAGGCTGAAAAAAGGGAAAAATACCAGGACCTAGCAAGGGAGTTAAAGAAAATGTGGAACATGAAAACCAGGGTAGTACCAGTCATAGTGGGAGCACTAGGAACTGTCCCCAGAACGCTGAGGGAGAGACTGGAGGAGATCGGGATTAGGGGGAGGATAGAGACCGTACAGACCACAGCGCTACTGGGAACTGCACGGGTACTGAGGAAGGTGCTAGAGATATAAGTACTGCAACGAATTGTAGCTCTGTCATGATATGCGAAAGAGGGAGGAGACGTTAGCTGAAGACCTGAGGAGACTTATTGTCACTCAGCCCTCAGCGATAACCACTGGGCAACCGGTGTGAAACTGTAAATCGCAGAATTACTGCGACCTGCTAGTACTAGGAGAGGAGGGCTGGAGACTTGAGGAGACTTGCTGTCACTCAAACTCCAGCGGTTACCACCAGGCAACTGGTGTGAGATTCCAAATAATAATAATACTAATAATAATAATAATAATGATTATAATAATAATGATTATTATAATAATAATAAAAATTAAAAAAAAAAACAACAAAAAACTCATAAAACAGAGCAAAACAAAACAAAGAGACTTGCAGTCACTCAGTCTCCAGCAGTAACCGCCCAGCAACTGGTGTGAAAATGCATATGATGATGATCATATTATTGAGCCCAATAAAAAAATGTTACTAAATAGGCAATGTACGAATAAGTTATCTACCCTATATGGATGACCTTCAAATATATATAAAATCAGATAAAAAGGCAAGAAACCTAATAAATACTGTTAGAATACCTCAATTTTTACCCACAAGAGTAAAAAAAAATTCCTTTCAATTTTGACTTCTGAAAGTGGAAAAACAATTCCCCTTGATTTCAACCGTTAAAAGTAAAAGAGAGATTTCTTTGGAATTTCACCCCTAAAAGTAGAGAAAAAAACCTCTATACCCATTTTAATCTCTAAATATAAAAAGAAGTACTGGCCTTTGAAAGTGGAGATAAAATCTTTCCCTTCAATTTTGACCCCTAAAAGTGGAAAAAAATTCCCCCAATTTGACCACAATAAGTTGAAATATAATTCTTTGTATTTTGACAACTAAAAGTGGAAAGAATTACCTCACAATTTGAACCCTAAAAGTGAAAAAAAATTTCCTCTCGATTTTGACCATTAATTGACACTGAGGTGAGAGAAGTAACTTATACATAGATCCCCCATTTTTCAAATTATTTAATTGATCACCCCAAACAACATGCTGCCAAATAATGTTGGTCATGTGACAATTTTGATTGAGTGACTGTCTTTGTATGAAATATAGAGATGGGCAGTACATCTATAAAAGATAAAGTAAAACACTAATGATGCAAAAGGTTGACAGATTATTGCCCGAAAGATATATATACTAGCAGGGACACTTGGCATTGCCCATGAAAAAAATAACTTGAAAATAGCTAACAGATCTGAACAAATGTAAAAAATATCATTTATACAGACGTATATCTTTACTTCCAGTCTGCATTGTTTACTCACTGAATTAAATTGATGGCTCCAATCAAGTTATGATAAAAAAATCAACAAAATATTGAGATGAGGGTAAAAGACTATTGTTTACAATACTTGATAAAAAAAATAATGGAATAATCACTTTGAATTTTATCATAAGAAATTACATGATTTAGCATGTTTCCCAATGCTCCACACTTCCACCTCCACCTTTGACGACAATTGATTTGAGATAAATTTTGTCATTGAGGGAAGAGAAAAAGTTGAGGGAGACATAAAAACATCCATAGACTTGGATTGTATTACCTTGCTGCAATCAACAGCAACATTTCGAAGATAGGGATATATAATGAAAATACACCAAAGTTCTCCAAAGTATGATTCTTTTGTAAGAAATATGTGTGTCATAAGAAAAATGAACCTGGTATAAAATTTATTTTGTTCCTGATTTACAAAACCAAAGAGTGGGTAGAGAATGACCTCTGGTGATCTCTAATCACCTCCACGGTTAGCGAATGTTCTGAGTTTTTTAATTCTCCATGACAAATATTTGGTCATTAGGCCTTGTAGTTTTAGCGTGAAAGAGGTATTGACAAACGGACAAAAGACTCAAATATAATTATGTCTATGTATACATAATAATATTTGAGTCTTCTGTTTGTTTGTTATTTTTACACAGTAGACCGGTTATAACGTGGAAGTCGGGGTCCATAGATTTTATATGCATGATAATAGAGACCATTTTGTAACATATTTTCCACTTTTACAAATCCTAATCCAATTCCAGGGCCCCAACGAACTTCTTGCCATAATTTGTGCAGAAATGCAAAGAAAACTGTGGGAGTATGGATAGAGGTAGGCTGGTCTGGCAAGAAGACAGAAATAAATATAAAAAATTTAAAAAGTCATGACCCTTCAGCAGAAAGTTATATTTAGACCAAACTTAGATACATATGTAACGAGTGTCAAGAGTATGAGTTTGACAATACATTAGTAATTGCTAAAAAGCAACAGATGAAAGGGAAAGGGGTGAGTTTTGTTTCTGAAATGTTTTTATCTAATTCATTTCCTTTTTACAGTTGGTGCAACCTGATTCAGTAGGGGTCTTTCTATCTTAGTATTTAGAGAGCTAAATTAAACATTATACATAATAAGTGAGCTGCATCATATTAAGCCGTATCAAAATTGGTCTACAGTGCATATATATATATATGTATGCATACTTATGTATATAAATTTGATTGTCTGTAATAGTATTTGTGTGGACACATGATCAAAACAGAAAAGATACTTCATTTTTTTGTTACTACACCTGGACCTGAACATCCTTGATAAGTGTGATTTGAAAATCCTAGCCACAATCTTGATGCTTTATCGGCAGTAGCAAGCCATTGTCAGTGAACAGATCTTTTTAAATAAGTGTGTGTAGTAAATTTTTTTTACAAAATTTTCCAAACAATTATTTCAAAAAATTAGTCTCACTGGAAACTTTAACATTCAGTAAGTTTTCCCCAAAAATTAACACCCAGGTCAGTCAGTCCTTACAGTCCAGGTAGGATGTAGCATGGGTGGTTGGTAAGTATTAAGAGAATTGTACCAAATAGGTAGATTGAAACAGATGTTCTTGACTTGCTAGATCGTTTAGACCAAGAATATTTTAATTGTGGCAGGAAAACCTGAGGGGACCTACTCAACATAGATTTTAACGGTTGGCAGGAAGGAGAGCTTGGTGCTGAAGGAGAGGGCTAGCCAGTTGGCTGCTGTCTGACTACAATGATGAAATTTGTGGTTTCTTTTGATGTTTCTCTCTTGAGTCTTGTTCACAGCTATTTCAGCAGAGAGCAATGCAACACAAGTAAATGCCTGATTCAATGTACCAAATGCTCATATTGTCATTTTCACTGATGTTCGTGTTTTGTTTAACTAAATCAATTGCTTTGTTAAAAGTTTCCTCTTCAACTGATTCAGTTTTATCTTCAATAGTACATTGATAATATTTTCTTTGATTGTTTTTTCATATTTTTCCAATTTTATTTTATGCATGTTTCTAGTTTCATAAGTAAAAACCAAGATGTTTCCAGATTTTTTGATAGTGTTTACATCCTTTGTTAGTTTTTTTTATTCATTTTTATGATTATTGTATTTCAATCATATTCATTAAAATGGAGTTTTTGCTGCAGTGCACTGATAACCGCCTGCTCATCATGTTTGGACATATTGTTGGTCTGCCTCCTCTGGTCTTGGCTTTATAATTATTTAGATCATGCAAATAAATTTTCACAACCATCTGATTTTGATGAATTTGTTCAGCTATTGCAGGTTGTCCATGATTTGGAAGTTCAATAATCCTATCACAGTTGGTATCAGACAGCTTTGGTCTTCTACCCATACTGCACAGATTTGACACCGTTTTTAACGATAAATATGACTGATAAATGGAATTTTGAACCCGTTATATAACATAGAAGCAATATTTTTACCAAATAAACCAAAATTTTAATGTTTTGAATTCTCATTGGCTCCAATTTAATTCTAGGTAAACCATATTGAATCCTATGCTTCAAATCACAGATTATAAACGACAACACAGAGATTCTTTTTTAAAATCGCGACATTCTGTTCTGTTCCAAAATAACTTGACAACTGAAAACATTTGTTTCTTAATGATGTATTTTCTCCTGAAACAGCTGTTTCAACTTTTATGTCTAAATTGGCATTCAACTTCTGACCTTTTTTAAAAAATTTCTTGTACTTTGTAAACAGCAAAGAATCAAAAATAGGTGGTGGACAATAAGTATTTTTGCCAGAAAAGGTGAAATCGGCTGAATTGGCAGCAATAATAGCTGGAAATCGTGTATGAATTGTAGGTCGATTATATGAAGACTATTAGGGAGAGCACATCTCCCTGGCTTTCTGTTGATTAATCCTTCGGGTCTATTGATTAACTGTGTGACAGCAATTGGGAAAACCACTCTCCCATAAATACCTTACTGTATACGCTGAGCAATAAGACAAATGGTTTACAAGGGTATTTGATGAACTACTGTTAATTGTGACCCATCCAAGCCCTATAACTGTTTATACTGTGGTAGACAAACCCTTTGTCATAATAGCAGTGCATATGATGCAGTAGTAATATTTGCAAAGTTTTTTCAAATGAAATGTCCATCTTATAAACTGGTATATACAGTAGATGCTAAGGCAGTAGAAATGAAAAGGTGTTACAATCCAAGTAACCATAACTGAGTCCAAACAATTATGTAATGCACTCACACACATACATATATAGGAAGTTAAATACATAAATGTATATGTATTTGGATATACACTGATATGTCTGTACTTCTATATGTATACATATCTTAACGTATTCAGCATAGTGCCAAGAACAAAGGAGTTGTTTTCAGTCTTTCAATATTATGCACCCCTGCTCAGTCAACCAAGTCAGGGTCGATCAAGCCCTGATGTGTTCCAGCGGCCCAACGCTCGCTCCTTCTGGTTCAAAAACATATCTATCTATCTATCTATCTATCTCTAAATGAACATTTTATATTACATAATATACATATGTATGATGATATATATCTACATCTATGTATATATAATATAAATCAACTCTCATCTACTAACATGTAAGCACATACACATGAGCTCATGTATGACAATTTGTATATATGCATACATATATATGATAAAAACTTAAAATGATCCAACTAGAAGAAAAAGAATATTTTGAAATAAAAATTATATGTATTGTGACCTCTGACAACATAGTAGTGAAATACTATTACATTTTCAAAAGTCACAATATGCATATCTTTATGGGAATATATTTCACAAATACAAACACTTAAATATTCAACTAAAAAATTCAAAATATTCAAAAAGAAAAATATTACCTGAAGAGGCTCTAGACCACTACAACACATGTGGTTATATAAAAAATAAAAAATTACAATACTCAAATTCAATTCGGTTGCAGAATTCCCTCTTCTTCTGAATGTATATGCAACTGTATTGAATTTGAGTATTGTTATTTATATATATATATATATATATATATATATATATATATATATATATATATATATATATATATATATATATATATATTCAATACATTACGTATATAGATATACATCAGGGTTTCTCAATCTGGGCCATCTATGATTGAGATTAAAAGATGAGAGAACAGCACCATTTTCTATAATTAATTTACCAATGACCAATTAATTCCCTGTGCATGTTAAACCAAATGCATCATCACTTAGGTGAAGCTTACCAGATGCAGATGATGATATTAAAAAAAGTTAAGTGAGCTCCCAACATTTGATTTACTCCAAATTACTTTCATTGAAAAAACAGCAAAAAGTGTTAAGATTTATTGTTTTTTTGGACTTGAACTTTTTGGGCATTGTTTTGAATATTTACTATCTAGGTGGGCAGTGGAAAAATTCCCATGTGTGAAAGTGGGGCAGCATGTATGTGAGGAAAGTTGACAATTTGAAAAAAAAAAGACTTCAGGTTGATTAGTATATCTCAAATTCTTTACTAGTAGCTAATGCTTTATTTAGAATTTGAAATTCTTCAGAGCTTTAAGCAAAGAACTATGTGTGAAAATGATGGTAGATTTATATCCAGCAAAGCCTAATTATAATATGGTAGTTGCGGATTTTTCGTTGTTATTGATGTTGTTATTGAAACAGTTTGAAAAACAACTGTTTTGGCTAAGTTCCATTGTAGATGGAAATGACGTCCCTTATAAAATGTTCCAGCAGAATGGGGAATGTAATCATATTCTATTAACTATTCTATTTACATATATATATATATATATATATATATATATATATATATATATATATATATATATATATATGTATGTATATATATATATATATATATATGTATATATATATATATATATATATATACACATATATATATATATATATATATATATATATATACATATATATATATATATATATATATATACATATATATATATATTCATATATATGTATGTATGTATGTATATATATATATATATATATATATAATGTGTACTTTAGAGAGTGAGACAGACTCGGGAGTGAAGTTTTTGGTGGTAAGGTTTATTAATCCTTATATGTCAATAGTCCATACATGTTTCGGGATTTCTCCCATCATCAGTGGTGTGTGTTGTGTGAGTGTGAATTAAAATGTACCATGTGGAACCAGAGTCCACTGCCAGGGGCTATGCATTGTGGGTAAGTTTTTTTTGTCAGGGCTACTAGAGGCCTCCTGCTGAATGTAAGAATGACCAGCAGGTATTGGGATTTTGGTAAAGCAGCAGCAGTTGGTCTTGGGGAGGGCAGAGTGTGTCAAGGTAGGGGGTAGTGTTGTGGAGGTGGATTTTTTGGTATGTTTGGGATAGTGTAGAAGGAGGGGTGGTGGGGTCAAGGAGCTACATAGGTATCAACCTTAAAAGTTACTGAAAATGTTTTGGCTATGATTTGGACAGGGGTTATAACAGGCTAAGGTGAAGTTTTTCCTAAGGGTCTAGGTGACTTTGAAGCTTCCATTATTGAATGTGTCTAAGATGTGGGTGTGAGGATATTAATGGTAGGAGTTATGTGTATTAGTGTTCTGTGTGGTGAGGGTTGTTCAGTTTAGTATTTAATCCATTAGGATATAGGGTTTTAAGTTTGTTGATCCACATGTCTTCGTGTTTTTCTAGAACTTTAGTTATGTCAATTGGAGTAGTTTTTTCTATTTTTTCTATGATGGTGAAGCTAGCGTCAGTGGCAAAATTGTGGTCAGGTGTGCGAAAGTGTAGTTCTACAGGAAGTGGGCTACGATTATTTTTTGACTTAATCCTATGTCTATAATTGTTGAGTCTAATATTAAATTGCCACTCGGACTTGCCTATGTACTGTAACTTACATCTATTGCACTCTAGAAGGTATATAATGTTCTTACTGCGATAGTTGCTATTGTGATATATGTGGTAACTCTCTTTTGTGGTGGTGCTTGTGAATGTGTTGGTGTACTTGAGGTGGTTGCAACATAGACTGTTTCTTATGTTGCAAGGTGTGCAGAATTTAATTGTTCTAGGTGTATTTTTGTGTACGACTTTATTGTTAACGATATTATTGCTACTGATCATGTCTCTGATATTTTGGGGTCTGCGGTAGGAGATGACGCATGGGTCTGTGAATGTTTCTTTTAGATCTGTTTTGATCGTGAGAATGTTCCATCTATTATTGATGATGTGTGCTAAGGGTGGGAGTGTGTTGTTGAAGGTTGTTATAAGGGGTATGCGGTTGGGTTTGTTGTTATGGGACAGTAAAAGGGTTTCATCTCTGGGTATTCCAGTCGCTTTTTTTATTTGTTTTTTTGTGTCATCTAGCGGATAACCTCGTTGGGTGAAATATTGTATTAGGTTATATTTGTGTCTGTTAAGTTCACTATTGGTGGAGCAGATTCTTCTAATTCTAAGAGCTTGTAAAAATGATACTTTCTCACTAAATCAATATATATATATATATATATATATATATATATATATATATATACATATATATATATATACATATATATATACACTCACTGTACATACACTAAATTCAAATCTGACCCCCGTTTTCTTTGCTCTCAAAATTAGATTTTTCCATGTATTCCATGTAAAGATTGACCCTAGTTCTTCATGGACAGCAGCTCAACATTTATGAATTGAGACATCATCCTGAATACAAATGTTACGATGTGGAAATTAATTTTTCTACGCTCCTATGTCCAGATGTATGCATCTAAACTAAATACTTTAAAATTAAAAATTCTTCACCATTTTGATTAACCTTTTGGATATTCGAAAAATTTCAAAACCTGAAATTCAAAAAAAAAATGCTCAAAATTGACTATTACTATGAATTTGATTAAATTAGAAACACTTTCTCACTAAATCAAACTTAGCAGAAAAATTATGATTTTTTCGTAAATTCAACACTAAATACTGTTTTTGCAAGTTTTTGGGTGCAACAATCAGTCATAATCAACTGCTACCAAGTGTCAACAAATGGCAGGAAGCGTCCATAAGGTGTCATTCTCTACTAAGTAAGTCAATGGATTTTGCTGAGATGCCTATGTATTGAAATGTCTTCTTCATGTTTTGCATGTATGAATAAAAACTTTTTTTTTGTTTCTATTGTCGTCATCTATTTTGATATTTGTTTTCAGTATTGCAGCCTTAAGCTGCATTGAAGTAATTGAAAATAAAAATGTTTCAAAGAAAATGATACAGCGTTCCCCAATCCAGCCATGAAAAAAAACAAAACATTTTGGAAGGAGAACATTGTTTGGTTGGTGAGGACAAGTGGTGTTATGGATTATCATCTTCATCAATTTGGTATAGCCTTAAGCTGCGTTGAATAGATGAGAAATAAAAATGTTCCCCCAATGTACAGTACGATACTGTGAATATGAAAATGTTGTGATTGAAGAGTTGTGATGGAAACGCACCGAGCAGGTGCCGGTCATATTCACAGTATTGCAGTAAGTAATAATAATATATTGTAATTATGAGGTTTAAATTTTCATATATCTCAATGTAATCGAGTAAAATAGCAAGTGGAAATAATTTTAAGTGCTATCATCATCATCATCATCATCATCAGTCTTTTAGCGTCCGTCGTTGGACATAGACCTTCCCCAGGATTTGCCACACTTCTCTATCATGGGCGTCACGGAGCCAGTATTTCCTGAACTTGTCTAGCTCGTCTCTCCATCTAATATTTTGCCGGCCTCGGTTGCGCATATACTGCCTCATTTATTTGTTCTGTTTGAAGGACATGTTTTTTTAATGTTTGGAAACATCAGTACTATTACTGCATATATTCATTTAAAGACCATTTGGGTTTCTGCTTACTGATACACTATTTTGGATTGTAAGGTAAATTTCAGCCCCTTGAAAGTAGTATTCCAACCCCATGAATTTAATCTAAAAAAAAATTGTCTAAAAAATTTGACTTTGACATGCGTATATAAACTACATATCTCTCTTCCTCTCATATTTATGTTTCGTTGTAGACGATATAATATCACCATTCAAATGTAAACCCTGTATACATTATTTTTGTAAATATCCCACAAACATTCTTTTTATGTTTTTACTTTTGTCCATAAGGATGTCTTTGATTTCAAAAGTGTCAGCCCAGAAAAGGCACAAACTTCAAATGTAGACATATCTACTTTTGTAGTCAATCAAATTTATCAGAATTCTTATATTGCCATTGGCTGGTAAATATCCTCTACCTCCTCCGCCTCTTCCCTCTACACAATTTTTTCACATCTCTTATTGATTCCTATTCATTGCTTATGTATTTTTTTGTAATTTTTACATTTTGCTTTTCTCTTTCTCCTTTTTTCATTTTTATTGATTTCTTCCTTTTCACATAACATCCATTCTTTCTTTTAATCCTTTCATTTTACTTATTTATTACTTCATTTTTCACATTTATTTCCTTTTTCTGTTTGTTTTTTCTCTTTTTCCCTCTAAAAAGCCACTCTACCTCTCTATAGAAGAAAATATTTGGGGAGAAATAAATGAAAGCCAACCTTTGACAATAAAAGCAGATTACTGGAGAGCACTCAGAGAGTGCATTCCTCCATTAATGCTATTGTCACGAAAGACTGAACAATCAACACAAGATCCTGGATTATGCCATGATGAAAGCTTGTAATTTATTGGTGAGATTTAATCAACAGTTTGGAAGACAACTATAATTTTTTTATTTATTGGTTTCATTTATGATGATGTCACATGATTACTACATAGTAATCCACTTACTATTTATTACTTCCAAAAAACTTGCAATGTTAACAGTTTTGTACAAAGATTCCTAGATCCGTCCCTAAATTCAAGACACATCGTTCCTCAAAATAGCATTAAAATTGTCTGAGAGCTTTTGGAGATATTGTGTGGAAAAATGGTTAGATAAACAAGCTGATACAATACATAACCTTTCAATGATTTTGTCAGCGGCGGAAAAAATTGTAGAGTGCCTTCTTTCCACTGCTGTTGTCAGCCATTAAGAAAATAGACAAATGCAAAAAGCACTTCTTGACATCATGCAAAGTACAAATTAAAGGCAAAATGAGAAAAATGAAAAAGTTTCATGGTTTAATTATTACCATCTGTTTTTTGGCTATCTATTCCATGGCAGATATGAATGAATGAAAGATTTCTGCACTGTTTACTCACAGCTGCTGACTGGTAGCCTGTGTAGATGCAATGAAAAGAAATTGAATTAAGATGAAAGAGAATGCTTGTCAAAAATAAGTATTGGATGAGAATCTTTCTTCTGTTAAAAAATCAAGATAATATTGCGAATAATAGGGTAAAAACAAAAGCAAACATGGCACCAAGAGATGGAGCAGGGAATGAAGGGTAGGTTTAAAGGTTATTCTTTGCGTCCATTTTCATTTTCTTTTATTTTACTCAAGCAATCTGTTATAATTCACTTTGAGCTTACTAGGTGTGTCACAGCTTTACCAGAGTATTGTTAATAGCATATTTTGGGAACATGTTCCCTACTTTGTCTTTTTTGCCAGCCTCTCACAACATTGGATGAAGGTTCGGGCTTTCACCGATGGAATTCAGAGTTGTCCATCTCCCAGACTGATGACCAAAAATGGAATACATACGTATGTATATACAACCAATGGAAAAAAGAATACTTACATTGTGTGCACATGCAAAAGTAGCCCTAACGGAAGTAATATTCTAATGTACAAAAAAGAACAAATGATGTTGTTGCTTAGTTTGATAAGGCTTCTAGATGCACTAAATAAGTGTTTTTCCTATATGGTGCCAGTATGAAAAGGTTGATTGGGGAAGCAACATAGAGCTATCCATAGCAAAAGTATGGGGAAGTCAGGCAAAGGAAAGCAATATAGGGATATTGTCCTGGTGCCTAGAATGAGCTCAGGTGACCTCTAGGGACACCATTAACATCACATTGCCTATAATTTTCACTGTGTAAAGATGAACCCCTATGACAAGTTTCACTTTCATTGGTGCAATATTGAGGCTAACAATGGGAAAAATTGGATTGAAATGATCAAAAACTTTGTTGAGAAAAGATATGCATCTATGCCAAATTTCAGTCGCATAGATGCAAAATTACTGCCCAAAACTTGCAAAATCCAGTAAAAATGATATCTGATGACCTCTGATGACTTCTGATGACCTTAAATCAATGTGAGAAGATATACTCATGTGCTCAATTTCAGGATTCCTGGTGCAAAATTATGGTCTGAAAATGGGCTAGAAACGACCATAAATAAATTCAGAGATCAACTCTGCATTACATATGATCTTGCCATGGAAAGATGTACCTCTAGGCCCAATTTCAATTTCATGCCTGCTAAAATGTGGCAAAAAGCTTTGAAAATTTATTCAGTTGACCAGAAATTGCCTTGAATAACCTGAGAAGTTGATGTTGCATAAATTGCAATCTCTGTTGTGAGAAGATGTGCTCATATGCTAAATTTCAGTATCCTTGGTGCAAAATTGTGGCTCACAACTTTGAAAATTGGCTTGAAATGACCTATGGTAACACTGAATGACTTCAAAAGTTTACCCATATAACCTATGTGGTAAGCTAATCTCTCATCTACATGGGAAATATTGGGTTGAAAGGCCTTGTAGTTTTAGTGGAGAAGAGGTACGAATAAACACACAAACATTCCCTCTCTCTAATCGATTTCTTACATATCTTGATTAAAATGGCATGCATGTTTATACATATTTGTAAGTGGGAATATATATTTATGTGCCTACTTATGAGTATATGAGAATGTGTTCATGTATGTATGAATAAATGTATGACAATGTGTACATATGCATGAATATGTGTTTATATATGTGTAAATAATGTGTGTGACTATGGGTGATCAATAATTTGATTAATTAGTCTGTAACATGGCACAGCTACTAACTGAACTTCGATCTGAAGTTTTCATTATGTAGTGTCCAATCTATGGGATTAATCAAGAAGCGCTGGATTATGTGCATTGACTGGGGATAAGATAATGTCAAAAAAATATTTGTTGCATAAAATAGATTCTTTTTTCTCCATTAAGCTTCAGAGTATTTGATGTGCATGTTTAAAAGACTGTGTGTGTATGTGGTAATATGAAGGCGTTATATGATTATGAATATATGTTTGACTATACATGTACATATATATGTATATATACATATATATTTTAGACTCAACAATTACAGACACAGGATTAAGTCACAAAACAATCGCAGCCCACTTCCCGTAGAACTACACTTTCGCACACCTGGCCACAATTTTGCCACGGATGCTAGTTTTACCATTATAGAAAAAAATACTCCAGTTGACATAACTAAAGCTCTAGAGAAACATGAAGATATGTGAGTCAACAAACTCAAAACTCTGTATCCTAATGGATTAAACACTAAACTTAATAACCCTAATCACACAGATCTGTAATTCACAAAACTCCTCCTACCAATATCCTCACACCCACATCTAGCCCCCCCCCCCCGCCCAGATACATTCAATACTAGGAGCTTCAAAGTCACTCAGACCCACAGGAAAAATCCACCTTAGCCAGTTATACCACTTGTCCAAATTATAGCCAACATATTTTTGATAACTTTTGAGGTTAATACCCATGTAGCTCCTTAACCTCATCACCCCTCCATTTATACTATCCCTAACATACCTAAAAAATCTAACTCCACATCACTTCCCTCATACCCAGACACACTTTGCCCTCTCCAAGACCAACTGCTGCTGCTTAAAAGACTTCATCACTAGCTGGACTTTCTCTCACACAGCAGGATGCCTCCAGCAGCCTTTATAAAATATTTCACCCACAAAGCATAGCTCCTGATAGTGGACTGGTTCCACATGGGAACTTTAAACCCTAAAAACACATACTCACATAGCATACACCACTGAAGATGGGAAAAAATCCTGAAACATGTCGGGACCATTAACATCTACGGATTAATAAACCTTACCTCTGAACACTTTACTCCCGAGTGTGTCTCACTCTTTACAGTTCTTATTAAATATATATGTATATATATATGTATATATATATATATATATATATATAATTGGAATAATTGACCGTTAAATCTGGGAGGTGCTTGCTTCCTTGGATGAACAATTATATCGTATTTTGGTAGTGATGATTTTTCCTGAAATGTTCGGGGATTTGGTATAGTAAAATCTTGGTTTTACAACAAAAAAACATATCTGTATGTATGCATGCATGTGTAAATATATGTATGCGTGAGTGTATGTGTGTGTGTGTGTCTCTCTCCCTCTCTTTCTCTCCATATATATATATATATATATATATATTTAATCAAGTCAGTCCTCTCTCTCATTTTAAACCATGCTCTTCATCTTCATATCAGTCAGTATCTACCTCAATATCTATTTGTCTCTGTCTCTCTATCTGCCTCCCTGTTTAGATCTGTAAATCTATCCATCCATTTCAGTCTACATACATCTATGTATCCATCCCAGCCTATTTATATTCATCTACGGACTTTATCTATCTATCTATCTATCTATCTCTCTATCCTAATAATAAAATGATTATTCTGACTTGCTTAGTTTTAGTCACGTAAACAAAAAACTTACAATTCAATAACGATATTCATTTTCAGTTTCTGTACTTTGAAATTCAAAACATTACTTATCGTTAAGTTGAATTTTTGTGCTTAAAAGATCATGAAATGTTTTAGAAATTAGAGTCTTTAACCATCTACGGTGAAATATCTATAATTTATACTTGTTGTTTCTGAGTGAAATGCAATTAAGAGGGAAATACCTTGCGACCTTGAGGTTAAGCAAATTTTAATCATATAATAGATTTCTATTTTTATGTCGTCATATATGATTTTATATATGTATATGTTCTTAAATATGAATAGATGTTTTTATATGCATATGTAATGTCTGTGTATGTGTATATATGATGACTTGACCAAAAGAACAGAGATATCGAAAGGTTTTCCACGTCTTTTCAGGCTCTAAATTGGTGGGGCCTGTAACTAAGCCAAAAGTCTGTGCATGCGATGTATGCACAGCAGACTACACAATTTAAACCTAAGGTTTACTTGCTATGGTTGACTGAGATGGTGCAAAATGCAGAAAGGCCCCTAGCTTGTAGGTTTGACAGGAGTTCCTCTTCATGGCATAATGCCTGAACTAGCTATAGATGACTGCTGCCCCTATATAGAGATAGTCTAATCATGAGGTTGACTCTGGTAGTTGAACTAGTGTATGTGAACACTCCATAGATGCCCAAACTGCTGGCAGAGAACTGCCATCCTTTCTGAAGAGTTTCACCACAGAATGCAATTTGAGCTCTGATCTGAGAGACACCTTTGGAACAGATGCCTGGCCGGCTATAGAAGTCTGCTGCCCCTTCAGACAAGTAATCTGACAGTACTAAATAATTATATATATATATTGATATATACTGAAGCACATATCCATGAAACGCCACTGTTTATGCAGATGTCAGAGCTGACTGTAGAGGTCTGTTAGCTTTTCCTGAAGAGTAACCCAAGAGTATGACTGCCTGTGCAGATATATATATATATATATATATATATATATAAATATATACAAATAACATATACATTGAAGTGCAGGTCTGATGGACACCGCTGAAGGAGTAACTCTTCAGCTTCCTGTACATATCATTATCATCAGCCATTATGACACATTATCAGACTTCTGCTGGACAAAAGCCTTTCCTATCTCCTTCCATGATGACTGCAACTGCACTAATCTCTGCAAACCTTTCTATCACATTCCTCCAACTTGGTCTTTTTCCACAGCATTTACTGACCAATAGGTTCCAATCATAGTCTTTTGCTCCATTTGTTGTTACCTCTTCTTGCTAAGTGACCAGCCCATCTCCATTTTTGTAGCTTAGTTATTTGTATAATATCCTTCATTCTAATCTTTTCTCTAATCCAGGTTGATACTTTTCGATCTCTTTGAGTTATTCCTAGCATTGATCTGTCCATGGCTCTCTCTGGTTTGGAGTTCATTTCATTGATCTCCATGTTTTGCATCCATGAGTCATAGTTTGTGTTATGCACTTACTGTATATTTTATGCTTCAAGTACAATTCTGCTCATACTAAATGATTTCTAGCTAATCATTATGCGTCATTTTATTTGGCTTTCATTGTCTTTCTTCAATTTTATTACCTGTCCTTGATAAATGTATTTGTCAACTCCATTAATATCTTTACATATATAGACAAGTGCAGATGCAAGAGACACTACTATTATGCAGATGCCCGAGCTGGCTGTAGAAGTTCGCTGCCCCTTTCATAAGTAATCCAAACATACAGCTGCCTGTGCCAGTATATATTGATAATAGATATTGAAGCGCAGGTCTTGGAGACACTGCTGTTTATAGATGCCAGGGTTGGTACATTGTATGAGCTGATTGTTATATCAATATATACATATATGTATGGTGAAGAAATGGATGAGATTTATCTGACATAAAGGCATATTTAATAGACTATATAGAAACACAAAAGTGTGGAAACTGGATTGAATTTATTTCTGTTGCATGTTTTGAGAGACTGCTTTCTCTCATTGTCAAATGGAAAAAATGATAAAATCTTTACAAATAACAAGGTTTAGAGAGAAGGCTGGGGAAGATGAAGCAAGGTTTTTATTGTTCTAGATGTTTATCTTTATTGGTAAAAAAGGAGATATCTTTGTGCCAAAGTTCAAATCATTTGTGTATGAAAAGTGAAAATGAGAAGGGTTTTGCGTGTTTATATGTAGTTGAATCTAGTGACTCTTATTTAGAAAAATTGCATGTGCGTAAGTAGCATATGTAAGTGTAGATGGTATGAGTGTGTTGTTGAGGGGGAAAATATGTCATTTGACATTTGATAAAGAGAGAAAACAGTCTCTCGAAACTAGTTATGGAAATAAATATGATCCAGTTTCAAAAATTTTGTGCTTCCATATTGTGTATCAAATTCATTTTATTAATATATATATATATATATATATATATATATATATATATATATATATATATATATATATATGTATGTATATGTATATATGTATGTGTGTGTGTGCGGGTATATGTAATATTAATAAATGAATATGCATAAATCAATGAATCAAAATAAATGTAATATAAGATCAAATGCTATCATTTAAGTAAACATCAGTTTTTTTCCTGATGGAAAAAGACAATGAAATTTTTTTCAATCCTTTCACTACTGCTAATGTATGACCAACATCTCTTCCCAAGTGACTCTTTATCAGGGTAAAAACAGTTATTTTAAGGTACTCAATTTAAATACAGGGTTTTCTCTGCTATCTAAATGTATAATATTCATGTGAAACCTTTTGTAAGCCAAAATGGTGTAATGTGCAGAAGCAATTACCATTGATAAATATGGGAGTAGTTTTTGAATGTCCTGAGACCCCAAAAATAAATTTGTGAGATGTTTCCTTCAATTGACAGCACACCAATGACTGCAAATAGTATGATTTTAACTCTGAAAAGGCACTTAAGTTTAGTGTAGGTTTGCAGGATGAGTGCGTACAAAGAGCTCCATGATAGGAAGTAAGGGTGAGACTATGCAGTCAAGCATATTTGTATTCAAGTCCTCCACATCAGCCACAGCAGACGACAGTCCTCATCTTTCGACTTCATGCCAGGCTATATACTTATTGATCCACACTCATATTTATCTATCTATCTATCTATCTATCTATCTATATCTATCTATCTATCTATCTATCTATCTATATATATATATATATATGATTGCAATCCTTTATATACACATATAAAAATTTTCTTGTTTTCACAAAAGAGGAAGTATATTTGTATTCAAAAAGAGTAAGAATTGTTGAAAAGTATTATCATACTAAGCGCTTTGACTGCACAATCAGTCATTTTCAAGGTCTTTGACAATTCCACAATTATTGTCTTCGACAATACCCACAGTGTATTTGACTTGGTCATTAGTGTCTTTATATGATGTGGTGAGTAGTACAAAATATCAGTGTAGCCGAAGGTGCTAGGTATGATAAAACTTTTGGACAGCTATTACACTATATGAATCCAAACATATGTTGTTCTGTGTGGAAACAAAAAAAATCAAATAAAAAATTTACAAAATTCTTTTTGTCCGTCATATTTAACTAGACACACACACACGCACACACATATATATATATATATATATATATATATATATATATATATATATATATATATATATATATATATATATATATATGTACAATACATGTATATTTTATGAGGAGATAATGTCATGTTATACCCATATCATAAAATCAATTGACTGGCATCCTATCATATCTCATCATCCCAAGCATTCACTTTGCTAATAACAAGTGCCAAATTTTATCAGCGAGGGGCTGGAAGGTCAAGCAGGTACATATGTTTGAAATAAGAATTTCAGTGTTAGCAGTCTTTCTGATCTCCATCCATTGCGTTATCATTATTATTATCTTATCCTGCATCACAGACCCCATCAACACTTTCCATTATTATGATTGCTTCGAACCATCTACATTTATCTTGACTGTTGGCAAACAAAATTCTAGGTGCTGCGTAAATTAGCCACTGAGCAATTTTGTCAAGGAATGCATTAGTAAAGGGTTCGTGATTTCCCTCAGGATTGGCCAGGGAACCGGAATTCATAACCAAACACTCCTGATCTAAATTTGATCTTTACTTCGGGTTCCGACATGCACAGCCATGTAAAACTATATCCCCGAGTGTCAAAAGCTTGTATTCTGAATTAATTCTACTTGCTGAAAACTTCCCAAACAGTTGGGATTTTTAGATAGATATCTACTATATATGTTTAGAGAAAGATAGAGATTTGATTAAGCTAACCTGGCGGACACAAAGTAAGGATTCCGTTATTATACTTACATTGTAAATTCTACCTGTCGCTAAAAACTCGACATGTTTTGGAATTTTCAAAACTAATATAATAAAAATATGACAGACAGATGGACATATATTCAGTGAATCATAATAAGACTGGCATGGAAACTGTTAAAAATGAGGCATAACTCTTTGGCTGAGCAATGATAAATCAACTGGTACTCTTGGCAAAATCAAATAAAAAGTTACTGAGCAAAGAAAGGAACCATTTCAGTTTTAGTGTTTTGGTTTTTATCATTTTATTTTTGAAATTTCCTGCAATAAGAGGATAAAATGTATTACTGATTTTTTGTTATAAAGAGTGGGGTTACCATTATATTCCAGGTTACATTGCACTAGAATAAATATGGAAATAAGTATTAATCATTAAATTAATGGAATTAGATATTAAACCAATAGATATTCTGTAATTGTAGCCCATTGCATAATTTTTCAATCAACCTGTAATTTGCTTGTCAAAGCAATCTATGATTTCTGGTAACACATTTCCGTTTCTGTTTTCATTTGATAAGGCCATCTGTCTTCTCACTTTCACTGCTTTGATATCCACTTCCCCCTACCTTATTTGATTGACTGACAATACTTAAGGCTTGAAATCCAGACATATTCTATCTCTATAGCAGTTGTTCATATGTATGTCATTAGTTTACAAAGGTCTATGTCAGGCAATTGAATCGCTGTAGCATCTCTTAATTCTTATAGATTGGTTTTGAATAGTGTGACAAATAAATAGACATCTGCATAAAAAGTTACACTGGTATTTATATAGTTAAACAATCATTGCATGTGGTTCATTTCCCTCATCTTTGTTGCCCTTTTGTTTTAATTTCTTGATCTATTCAGAATGGTGTCCTTATTGTCCTTAGAGTGCTTGTTTGAGTGACAACAAGTTGACCATGGAACTCTCTGGCTATATTCAATTCTATCTGCTTACCTTATGTAGTTGTTGTTTCAATACCTGGGCCTGGTAGTGAAAGTTAAAAACTCTGGTTCATTGGAAAAAGTAAAAGTAGAATGCCAGGGATGAACGAACGAGGAAGAATGAGCAACAGAATGCAAACAGTCTGTCCCCATGGATTGTCCAATTGCTCTCTTACCTTTCTTCTCTTTCAACAGTGATGAGACTTTTGAGGCAAGATATGTGGTTATTAGACAAAGTGCAAGGAAATGTATTCATGCCTTCCCAAGGGCATTAGTGCAAAATGAACATGCATATGAGTGTGTGTATGTGTATGTGCTTATGTGTGTGTACATATATATTTGTACATATATACGAGATGCATTTTCTTCCAATTTTTTATGCCATATTGTTTGTTGAAAAGTTCTATTGACTGTGTTTGTTTAAGGTTATGTTTGTTTTCAAGCAGTAATTTGCTGTCTACTTTTCCTTTTTCAAGTGTAACATGATCTATTTCTATTCTTATATTAAGAGCTCCATGCTTGCCTTTTCCCATTTCCATGCTGCACTTGTTGTATGACTTTTTTTAATTGAATCTTTCTTTTCCTCTGCCAACAAATATATCTATACAGAAAGAGGCTTCTCATAAGACTGATCCTCTATTGTTTTTTGCCAAAGTTTAGTTAGAATATGTTCTTGTATTTGAGGAACATTCAGAACAATTAGAACCCAAAACATTATGCTGGTTTGATGCAACAGATTCTTGGATTTGTTATACAAGTCACTTCCATTTTTTCTATGAATCTTACCACAAATCATGCATTAGGTTTCATCTTGTGTTTTCATTTGAGTAAAAATCTTAGTGGTCCAACGAGCATTGAAGGAAAAAGAGAATTAAGTTTGATGTGAATAAAAAAAGGGAAAAAATATTTTCCTGCCAAGAGAACACAAAAAATTTGCTCTTGTCTTTTTTTCTCAGTTTTGTCGTTTCTGTATTGGTCACTCGAACTTGAATTGTCTCCCAAGCAAATAGACAATGGATATCAAAGATTTTGATTTCCACAGTAAAAAAAGTTCAACAAATGAAGACAATCTATGCTAAGTTACACATGTTATTTCAATGGATTATAAAGCAATTTTGACATCCTCTGAGTTCCTGCAAGATATCAAGTGTAAATAAACCAATTTTATTCTTCATTCTTAGTTGAGTGATGATTTGGGTCAATTTTCTTTTTCCACTTATGTAAATAAATCAGATAAAATTGATTTTTCACTAAACCAGAGAGAAGGACACTCATTCTGGCACCAATAAATTGGTTGCTGGTCATTTTGTCAATGGGACAATTCATCAGCATCTACAAGAAATATTCAAAATTATTGTAATCACTTTCAAAAGATCAACTTTAAACCTTTTTTTTAACAAATAATGAAAAGGTCAAAGTTAATGAAATCATATACTTCACATTACTTTCAGTGTCCGGTACATGAGTGCGAATATAATCGAGATAATGAAAGTTAAAATTTTTAGTAGAATTTCAACAAAGTTAAAAATTGACAGATTTGTACATTGACTCATGTAAAACTTCACTATTCAATAAACTTTTTGTACAACTAACAAAAATTGAACGGACAAAAGAATTGCATCGCAAAAGAAAAGGATATTTAGAAGAAAGTATTTGATCTGAAGCAGAATTTTAAAAAAGAACAACTTTTCAAATGGAATCAAAGTAACAGTAAATAAACGTGACTATCAGATTGCTATTAATGAAAGGATCTGATGAATGATGTTATGACCATTGAAATGGAACTCAAAGATTAAGATGTACAGTCAGAACTGATAGAATCACAAGAAGACATTCAGATTCAATGAGCAACCTACAAGAGATTAGTAAAATTATGTGTTGTTATTTGAAGAAAAATTGAACACTAGAGGAAGCTGTTTATAATAATCATGCATAATATTATTGAACAGTTATTGTTATCAAAATAAGTTGGTCCCAAACACTTTATTTAAAATGAATTGAAAATTACATTGAAATAATTGTACTAATTATACTAATTCTTTATCACGTGAAGTTGTTTATAATGATGGACATAATAACCTAACACAGTATACCTTGATTAGTGCAGACAGTTTGATACAAAATTTTCTGTACTGCTCAAGTTCTTATCATAATTCAATTTCAGCTTAAACTTAGTTACATAAATTTGTACAGTAATGCCAAAACCGTAATAAATAAAAACTCACAACAAAACCATAATATTCAATGTATTGCTGTAAAGAATGTAAATTTATATCACCTCATGTGAATTGTTCTAATTTTGACATTGTCTGCTTAATGTTATCATCTGATTATTTTTATCTAAAATACTCTGTCCCAAAGTGATCACATTAGGCAGCTTCCTTTGTATCTCTTTTTTTAGCAATGCTATATATTTATTGTTAGGAGAGAGAAAATAGAAAGCAAGGTGAATTAACCACAATACTTTTTTCAGCCTAAGCTCAAATTTGCATGTGATTTCATATGAGAACAAAAACATCTACTTATCGAAATATTGATATTTCTTTAGTGAGTCAGTTCATAAAAAGACCCCGTCATGAGTGCTTATCACAATTTGTCAAATACCACTACCCGCGACGAGAAGTGTTGACCAGGGAATCCAGGACCCAATCATTTTTTAAACAAAACATTTATACTTCTTAGGTGACTTTAAAAGAGTGTCGCTAGCATACAACGTCTGCCTGGAAAATATACATCCACTAGATATTATCAGAACGATAGCTTACCTATGGCAAAACAGTCTGCACTGTCCTCTTACAAAATTGCCATCATCTGCCCTGTTGCTTTCTTCTTAATCTGATGCACATTCAGAAGTCTCATCCCTTTTAACAGTAAAAAGCCAGAAGTTACAGGGAGTAAAATCCACCAGACCTGGTTGATCTGTTTTTTGTCAAAAAAATAAGCACAAAGGCTAGCTAAATCATTGTGATACAAGCTTACTAAATGACATCTCACTGCCGAATGAGTGACCCAAAAGAAATGTGTCAGTTCATACACAGTAAACTCCCCTCTGATTGGTTACCAAGTTACATCAAGGTTGAGCGTCCAGTTCTCAAGATATTCAAAATGGCTGGATACTTTCTAGACAGATCTTGTATATCACAATTAGTCACCTACCATTACCTTCCAGAGTTGATCTGGGAATCCAGGATCCAATCATTTTGTAGTCAAAATTAAAAATGAACATTTTTGCTCCGTCTCTTTGTGTGGGAATTAATAAAAATTCATCATGCGCTCCCATCATCCAGTACAATAAAAGTAACAATAAATACAAGTATGGCTATCAACTAACTGTTAATGGAAAGATTCAGTAAACAATGCTGTGTTTTGACCTGAAAGATTAAAATATACAATCACCATGAGTATCATGCCAAGAAAAATATTCTGTCACTTTAAAGTAATCTAAATTTGTAATAATTGTCAGTTTATATGCAGATATTTGACACTGAATCTTTTACAGTTGAAACATTTGCACTTTCTGAACCACTCGTAGGTCCCAACTTTGCACTCTTGGAAATGGCATAACTATCAGCTAACTGCTGAAGGAATGATTCACTGAATAATGCTGTGTCAACTTGAATTGAACTAAAAGATTAAAATTTATAATAGTTATTTGTATACTTATCATTCTTATGACATCTTTCTGACAAAGAATTTTAAAATGATTTAATTCAAAATAGAGAAAGTTTCATCAACAGTTATGCAAAGCAACCTCATGATTCTTGGATAATTAGGACTGATACAACAGATTCACTTACACGTATCACCATGTTTTTGATTTAAAATTACAGAAATGAGTCGCAAATCTAGAAGTCGAAGTTGAAATAAGAAAGTGATAAGGAAAGATTTTGCAGAAGACAGAGATAAGATTCCCATTTATTGAGATCTAAAGAGAATCCATAAAACTATAAGGTAGATAATCTACTACCTGTGTTATAAAACTAATTTGCATGTGTCATTTACTTCCTTCTCTGCCTCCAAGTCATGAAGGATCTTTCATTCTTTAGTGTTATCCATCTTATTGTTTTCTGATATTCTATTCAAATTGATTTGAGTAAAGACTCAAATAGATATATAGAATATTTTTGGTGAAACTTTTCATATTTCCATTTATAGTGCCATAAGAAACATTTTCATTCACACCGTTGTCCAAAAGGAAACGCAAATTCTCTCTGCCAAGTTTGAACTTAGTTTGCCAATTTCATTTTTCATGCTTCTAAACATTAGGCCACCTGCACTTTCTCCAGAGATATCATTATAGATGTTGAAGATATTCAAGTATATGCATCAGTAAACATTTATGAATTGAACAGTTTTCCTTCATGCATTTCCTACCAAATGTGTAACCAGAGAGGAAAATCCTTATCTCCAATTTCATTTCTTCCTTCTGTATCTGCTTCTCTGATAGAAAATTCACTAATCCACGTTTCAGCATTTTCAGATTATGGTCCAACAAAGAAGCCATTTTACATCTGTCATTGCTCATATTCTATTGACCCACAATATTCTTTGTCTTTTTAGAATGACAACTCTGTATCTCTTATAAATGTCTTCATGCAATGTCCAAGGGAATTCATTGTTATAAAGACACTAATGAGATCTCACAAAAGTGTCATTACACATGCACACACACACATACACTTGCACATGTACACACATGCATATATATGCACTTACAATGCTTGATTTATATACATGTATGATGCATAAATGATGAAGGCAATATTATCAAACTCTAGTACTAAGTCTGGAGTTGTTTTTGTGTTCCTGCTGTAACAAGAATAATTCTCACCTAAATCAGGGTTGTAAACCAATATATAAAATCCATGTTCCCTATGGTGATACTAACCCACAACCTGATTGCCTGCAGATAGTCTTACTGACTAAGCTAAATTGACCTGTTTCAGATATTAGTGAAAATCTATACAAACACAGGCTTATTTCATTCTAATTGATGCATGAATACTTTTTTTTACAAAAGAATACATATTTTTCAATTTTTTTTACATATATACAATAGAAGAGTTGCAGTAAACATTTACAGTTGGAATAAAAGTTGGCGTAGAGTTTGACCCTGCATTAGCCAGTCATATATATGCATACTTTTTTTTGCGTATCATTTATTTCCCAATATCTGTCAATGCAATTCATATAATTTCCTTTAATGTTTTTTTCACTATTTCACTTTGTTATTATGGAACAATGTATAAATGGTCTTTTGTTAGGATCATCAATTGCTTACCATGTAACCGTTTCAGGGATTTAAAAACAAAACAGTGTTATTAACATGGCACCCCAGCAGTGTTGATTGAACATCACCTCCTTTTCTTACTTTATAGTTTATATAGTAGTTTGTCATTGTATATAAGGTTTTATGTGTATTGTATTTTGATGATATTTTATCCTACATATCTTTTTTTTTTCAAACAGGGCTTATTTATGTAGGTACCCTAAAAACGTATTTAACAATGAGGGATCAATATATATATTACACAAATCGGGAACACAATATGATATCTAATGTTTGATGGGGTCATTTCATAAAGTACTTGTTACATTCAACATTAAACATCAATTAATTTAGAGAAGAACTCAGAATAATATGGAGTAAGGATTCACTACACAAATATGTTTATGTTTCTACCCTGTTTGGGCTTCTTCAGGCAGATGATTCATGTTTGTTTTAGATTCCTAATTAGGACATTTGGGGAGGGGTGTCAGTTTCTTTAGGATGTAGGATCTCCCTTTTATTCTATTTATGTGTATTTTCTTTTTATCTTGTTTTTTCTTGTATTGGTTGGTCATTGTTTATTATGTTTTTCTATTTTATTTAGTTGGTTAGCTGTGCTTGTTGGTACTTATACATCATAAATTTGGAGAGTATGGCATAGGCACTTTGATTATCAGTATGCAGTTAATCTATCAGTTCTTCATGGTACGTTTCCTCTCTGAGAGTATTTTATTCTCACTTAAATCTATTTACCAATATTAGGGTTCCCTTTAATATGACTTTTAACTAATTATTCTGGGTTTGGTCTGTTTCCACATGTCTGAGATGATTATTGGGATTGGGTTGTTTTTAAAAGTGGCTGGGGGTATAAAGTATCTATGGCGGTAAATTTTTAGTATATCTATGTTTGGGTTATTGAATTATGTTTGTTAATAGAAATTTTGAACGATGCCGGCATTTTAACATGACTTCATTTTTTCTGTTTAATAATTCTGTTTCTTGATTTTTGTTCTATTGGCAAAAGTGAAGATTTCAAATTTCTCATTTAGGCATAAGTAACATAGGGTTTCAATATTTTGGCATTTGTACGTTTGTTTTGATATTCTCTATTTTACTGTATTTTGAGATTCCTATCAGTTAGTCTCCAATATGTCCATAGCGATGTGCTGTTTTTATATTTTTCGTTTGTAAATGATGAAATATAGTTGGCTAATCTCAGTTTAAAGGGTGTTTTCAATATTCCTACATAATATTTCACTTCTAAGGGTTTCCCTGGCATTGATATTCCAGCCCGGTATACAATATTCAATTTGAGACATTGGTTTTGCAAGAGGCATCTGTTTTAGTTTGTACAATTGCAATCTGGTTCACTAGTGCTTTCTCCGTTAGTATTATTTCTAATCACTCAGAATCATTTTGAATAAAGGAGAATTACCATCAAAATTACAACAATAAAGATTTTAATAAAACAGTGTTTACTGACTTCATTTGATTTGATTTCTGAATTTTAATTTCCGGGGAATTGGTGGAATGGAGATTTGAATTTAACATGGGTATGGATACAGATACAAACTGTTTGAATTACCTTGGATTTCACTGCCTTAAGGGGTTCTTTTCTTCACAAGTTTTGAAATTGAGATGAAAAAGTGATCAGTATTTAGGGTTAATTTAGATTTTTAGCTTCAATTTTTAAATCTTTAATTGGGTTTTAATTTACACCTCTAATGTCTGTAATAATTCATGAAAACAGTGAAAAAGTTTGAAATTGAAAAACTGAGAAAAACTAAAAATTAATTGCATAAAAAATTTTTATCAAAGTTTAGAATTAAAAGGAATTCGATTGAAAAAATGAATTCATGAGAGAAAAACAAGTCAATATATAAATTGTATTGTTATCACGTCGGCTAAATCATATTGTAATGATAATGTGTCTGTACAAATAGGATCATGAATAAAATCAAATAAAGAGAAATAAGAGATTTCATGAAAGACAAACAAGGGAGTATATGAATTGTATTGTTATTTCTTCAGTCAGATTTTCACCTACTTTTAACGAAAGATCCAACTCATATTTTTTCCATCGTAGATCTTATACAAAATATTCTAAATACTAAATTTTATTGTGCGTATATAGAATATTAAGTACAAGTTTTTACATTGGATGCTTTTCTCCCAATAAATTTTAAAAATAAGGTCCCATAAAAATAAGCCCATCAATTCATCATAGAAAAAAGAAGGTCAACCAGTGTTTTTGGAAATAATATGGAACAATGAAAAGCACTAAAATTGACTCTTTTTGTTTCCAGGTAATTCACTACATGGTAATGACAAGGGGAAAAGTCTAGGTAGCCAATGGGGGTACGGGGAATAAGTGGCCAAAAGAGATATTAGGGAAAATGAATGCCTCAATTCACAAAAATGACATTTTCAACTTTTTTTCACCATCAGAAAGTTTGTTCTCAGAGGAAGTAACACTTAACATTTTCTTCATCATATCCAGGATTTTATTGCATGTCTATGATAGTTTAGATGACTTGAATTCTATGTGAAAATTTTGTTGGTTTGATTCATTATGATCCACAAGGTTGATTAGTGCGAATTCAAATATTTCCACAGCATCAACATTCTTTTTTGGTCCTCCAGCAACTCATAAAGAAGCTCGAATTCTAGGGATGGGCAAGCAACAATGGATAATAGAATGCTTTCTCATAAGGAAACTAAAATTCTAGGGATGGGCAAGCAACAATGGATAATAGAATGCTTTCTCATAAGGAAGCTCAAATTCTAGGGATGGGCAAGCAACAATGGATAATAGAATGCTTTCTCATAAGGAAACTGAAATTCTAGGGATGGGCAAGCAACAATGGATAATAGAATGCTTTCTCATAAGGAAGCCAAAATTCTAGGGATGGGCAAGCAACAATGGATAATAGAATGCTTTCTCATAATAAAGCTAAAATTCTAGAGATGGGCAAGCAACAATGGATAATAGAATGCTTTCTCATAAGGAAGCTCAAATTCTAGGAATGGGCAAGCAACAATGGATAATGAATGTTTTCTCATAAGGAAGCTCAAATTCTAGGGATGGGCAAGCAACAATGGATAATAGAATGTTTTCTCATAAGAAAGCTAAAATTCTAGGGATGGGCAAGCAACAATGGATAATAGAATGCTTTTCATAAGGAAGCTCAAATTCTAGGAATGGGCAAGCAACAATGGATAATGAATGCTTTCTCATAAGGAAGCTCAAATTCTAGGGATGGGCAAGCAACAATGGATAATGAATGCTTTCTCATAAGGAAGCCCAAATTCTAAGGATGGGCAAGCAACAATGGAAAATAGAATGCTTTCTCATAAAGAAGCTCAAATTCTAGGAATGGGCAAGCAACAATGGATAATGAATGCTTTCTCATAAGGAAGCTCAAATTCTAGGGATGGGCAAGCAACAATGGATAATGAATGCTTTTCATAAGGAAGCTCAAGTTCTAGGAATGGGCAAGCAACAATGGATAATGAATGTTTTCTCATAAGGAAGCTCAAATTCTAGGGATGGGCAAGCAACAATGGATAATAGAATGCTTTCTCATAAGAAAGCTCAAATTCTAGAGATGGGCAAGCAACAATGGATAATAGAATGCTTTCTCATAAGGAAACTAAAATCTAGGGATGGGCAAGCAACGATGGATTATAGAATGCTTTCTCATAGGGAAACTGAAATTCTAGGGATGGGAAAGCAACGATGGATTATAGAATGCTTTCTCATAAGGAAGTTCAAATTCTAGGGATGGGCAAGCAACAATGGATAATAGAATGCTTTCTCATAAGGAAACTGAAATTCTAGGGATAGGCAAGCAACAATGGATAATAGAATGCTTTCTCATAAGGAAGCCAAAATTCTAGGGATGGGCAAGCAACAAAGGATATTAGAATGCTTTCTCATAAGGAAGCTCAAATTCTAGGGATGGGCAAGCAACAATGGATAATAGAATGCTTTCTAATAAGGAAACTGAAATTCTAGGGATGGGCAAGCAACAATGGATAATAGAATGCTTTCTCATAAGGAAGCCAAAATTCTAGGGATGGGCAAGCAACAATGCATAATAGAATGCTTTCTCATAAAGAAGCCAAAATTCTAGGGATGGGCAAGCAACAATGGATAATAGAATGCTTTCTCATAAAGAAGCTCAACTTCTAGGGATGGGCAAGCAACAATGGATAATAGAATGCTTTCTCATAAAGAAGCTTAAATTCTAGGGATGGGCAAGCAACAATGGATAATGAATGCTTTTCATAAGGAAGCTCAAGTTCTAGGAATGGGCAAGCAACAATGGATAATGAATGTTTTCTCATAAGGAAGCTCAAATTCTAGGGATGGGCAAGCAACAATGGATAATAGAATGCTTTCTCATAAGAAAGCTCAAATTCTAGAGATGGGCAAGCAACAATGGATAATAGAATGCTTTCTCATAAGGAAACTAAAATCTAGGGATGGGCAAGCAACGATGGATTATAGAATGCTTTCTCATAGGGAAACTGAAATTCTAGGGATGGGCAAGCAACGATGGATTATAGAATGCTTTCTCATAAGGAAATTCAAATTCTAGGGATGGGCAAGCAACAATGGATAATAGAATGCTTTCTCATAAGGAAACTGAAATTCTAGGGATAGGCAAGCAACAATGGATAATAGAATGCTTTCTCATAAGGAAGCCAAAATTCTAGGGATGGGCAAGCAACAAAGGATATTAGAATGCTTTCTCATAAGGAAGCTCAAATCCTAGGGATGGGCAAGCAACAATGGATAATAGAATGCTTTCTAATAAGGAAACTGAAATTCTAGGGATGGGCAAGCAACAATGGATAATAGAATGCTTTCTCATAAGGAAGCCAAAATTCTAGGGATGGGCAAGCAACAATGCATAATAGAATGCTTTCTCATAAAGAAGCCAAAATTCTAGGGATGGGCAAGCAACAATGGATAATAGAATGCTTTCTCATAAAGAAGCTCAACTTCTAGGGATGGGCAAGCAACAATGGATAATAGAATGCTTTCTCATAAGGAAGCCAAAATTCTACGGATGGGCAAGCAACAATGCATAATAGAATGCTTTCTCATAAAGAAGCCAAAATTCTAGGGATGGGCAAGCAACAATGGATAATGAATGTTTTCTCATAAGGAAGCTCGAATTCTAGGGATGGGCAAGCAACAATGGATAATAGAATGCTTTCTCATAAAGAAGCTTAAATTCTAGGGATGGGCAAGCAACAATGGAAATTAGAATGCTTTCTCATAAGAAAGCTCAAATTCTAGGAATGGGCAAGCAACAATGGATAATGAATGTTTTCTCATAAGGAAGCTCGAATTCTAGGGATGGGCAAGCAACAATGAATAATAGAATGCTTTCTCATAATAAAGCTCAAATTCTAGAGATGGGCAAGCAACAATGGATAATAGAATGCTTTCTCATAAGGAAGCTCAAATTCTAGGAATGGGCAAGCAACAATGGATAATGAATGCTTTTCATAAGGAAGCTCAAGTTCTAGGAATGGGCAAGCAACAATGGATAATGAATGTTTTCTCATAAGGAAGCTCAAATTCTAGGGATGGGCAAGCAACAATGGATAATAGAATGCTTTCTCATAAGAAAGCTCAAATTCTAGAGATGGGCAAGCAACAATGGATAATAGAATGCTTTCTCATAAGGAAACTAAAATCTAGGGATGGGCAAGCAACGATGGATTATAGAATGCTTTCTCATAGGGAAACTGAAATTCTAGGGATGGGAAAGCAACGATGGATTATAGAATGCTTTCTCATAAGGAAGTTCAAATTCTAGGGATGGGCAAGCAACAATGGATAATAGAATGTTTTCTCATAAGGAAACTGAAATTCTAGGGATAGGCAAGCAACAATGGATAATAGAATGCTTTCTCATAAGGAAGCCAAAATTCTAGGGATGGGCAAGCAACAAAGGATATTAGAATGCTTTCTCATAAGGAAGCTCAAATTCTAGGGATGGGCAAGCAACAATGGATAATAGAATGCTTTCTAATAAGGAAACTGAAATTCTAGGGATGGGCAAGCAACAATGGATAATAGAATGCTTTCTCATAAGGAAGCCAAAATTCTAGGGATGGGCAAGCAACAATGCATAATAGAATGCTTTCTCATAAAGAAGCCAAAATTCTAGGGATGGGCAAGCAACAATGGATAATAGAATGCTTTCTCATAAAGAAGCTCAACTTCTAGGGATGGGCAAGCAACAATGGATAATAGAATGCTTTCTCATAAAGAAGCTTAAATTCTAGGGATGGGCAAGCAACAATGGATAATGAATGCTTTTCATAAGGAAACTCAAGTTCTAGGAATGGGCAAGCAACAATGGATAATGAATGTTTTCTCATAAGGAAGCTCAAATTCTAGGGATGGGCAAGCAACAATGGATAATAGAATGCTTTCTCATAAGAAAGCTCAAATTCTAGAGATGGGCAAGCAACAATGGATAATAGAATGCTTTCTCATAAGGAAACTAAAATCTAGGGATGGGCAAGCAATGATGGATTATAGAATGCTTTCTCATAGGGAAACTGAAATTCTAGGGATGGGCAAGCAACGATGGATTATAGAATGCTTTCTCATAAGGAAATTCAAATTCTAGGGATGGGCAAGCAACAATGGATAATAGAATGCTTTCTCATAAGGAAACTGAAATTCTAGGGATAGGCAAGCAACAATGGATAATAGAATGCTTTCTCATAAGGAAGCCAAAATTCTAGGGATGGGCAAGCAACAAAGGATATTAGAATGCTTTCTCATAAGGAAGCTCAAATTCTAGGGATGGGCAAGCAACAATGGATAATAGAATGCTTTCTAATAAGGAAACTGAAATTCTAGGGATGGGCAAGCAACAATGGATAATAGAATGCTTTCTCATAAGGAAGCCAAAATTCTACGGATGGGCAAGCAACAATGCATAATAGAATGCTTTCTCATAAAGAAGCCAAAATTCTAGGGATGGGCAAGCAACAATGGATAATAGAATGCTTTCTCATAAAGAAGCTCAACTTCTAGGGATGGGCAAGCAACAATGGATAATAGAATGCTTTCTCATAAAGAAGCTTAAATTCTAGGGATGGGCAAGCAACAATGGAAATTAGAATGCTTTCTCATAAGGAAGCTCAAATTCTAGGAATGGGCAAGCAACAATGGATAATGAATGTTTTCTCATAAGGAAGCTCGAATTCTAGGGATGGGCAAGCAACAATGAATAATAGAATGCTTTCTCATAATAAAGCTAAAATTCTAGAGATGGGCAAGCAACAATGGATAATAGAATGCTTTCTCATAAGGAAGCTCAAATTCTAGGAATGGGCAAGCAACAATGGATAATGAATGTTTTCTCATAAGGAAGCTCAAATTCTAGGGATGGGCAAGCAACAATGGATAATAGGATGCTTTCTCATAAGAAAGCTCAAATTCTAAAGATGGGCAAGTAACAATGGAAATTAGAATGCTTTCTCATAAAGAAGCTCAAATTCTAGGGATGGGCAAGCAACAATGTATTATATAATGCTTTCTCATAAGGAAACTAAAATTCTAGGGAGGGGCAAATAACAATGGATAATAGAATGCTTTTTCACGAGGAAGCTCAAATTCTAGGGATGGGCAAGCAACAATGGATAATAGAATGTTTTCTCTTAAGAAAGCTAAAATTCTAGGGATGGGCAAGCAACAATGGATAATAGAATGCTTTCTCATAAGGAAGCTTAAATTCTAGGGATGGGCAAGCAACAATGGAAATTAGAATGCTTTCTCATAAGGAAGCTCAAATTCTAGGGATGGGCAAGCAACAATGTATAATAGAATGCTTTCTCATAAAGAAGCTCAAATTCTAGGGATGGGTAAGCAACAATGGATAATAGAATGCTTTCTCATAAGGAAACTGAGATTCTAGGGATGGGCAAGCAATAATGGATAATAGAATGCTTTCTCATAAAGAAGCCAAACTTCTAGGGATGAGCAAGCAACAATGGATAATGAATGCTTTCTCATAAGGAAACTAAAATCTAGGGATGGGCAAGCAACGATGGATTATAGAATGCTTTCTCATAAGGAAACTAAAATTCTAGGGATGGGCAAGCAACAATGGATAATAGAATGCTTTCTCATGAGGAAATTCAAATTCTAGGGATGGGCAAGCAACAATGGATAATGAATGCTTTCTCATAAGGAAGCCAAAATTCTAGGGATGGGCAAGCAACGATGGATTATAGAATGCTTTCTCATAAGGAAGCTCAAATTCTAGAGATGGGCAAGCAACAATGGATAATAGAATGCTTTTTCATAAGGAAACTGAAATTCTTGGGATGGGCAAGCAACAATGGATAATAGAATGCTTTCTCATAAGGAAGCCAAAATTCTAGGGATGGGCAAGCAACAAAGGATATTAGAATGCTTTCTCATAAAGAAGCTCAAATTCTAGGGATGGGCAAGCAACAATGGATAATAGGATGCTTTCTCATAAGAAAGCTCAAATTCTAGAGATGGGCAAGCAACAATGGATAATAGAATGCTTTCTCATAAGAAAGCTCAAATTCTAAAGATGGGCAAGCAACAATGGATTATAGAATGCTTTCTCATAAGAAACTAAAATTCTAGGGAGGGGCAAATAACAATGGATAATAGAATGCTTTTTCACGATGAAGCTCAAATTCTAGGGATGGGCAAGCAACAATGGATAATAGAATGTTTTCTCATAAGAAAGCTAAAATTCTAGGGATGGGCAAGCAACAATGGATAATAGAATGCTTTCTCATAAGGAAATTCAAATTCTAGGGATGGGCAAGCAACAATGGATAATAGAATGCTTTCTCATAAGGAAACTGAAATTCTAGGGATGGGCAAGCAACAATGGATAATAGAATGCTTTCTCATAAGGAAGCCAAAATTCTAGGGATGGGCAAGCAACAATGGATAATAGAATGCTTTCTCATAAGGAAATTCAAATTCTAGGGATGGGCAAGCAACAATGGATAATAGAATGCTTTCTCATAAGGAAACTGAAATTCTAGGGATGGGCAAGCAACAATGGATAATAGAATGCTTTCTCATAAGGAAGCCAAAATTCTAGGGATGGGCAAGCAACGATGGATAATAGAATGCTTTCTCATAAGGAAACTAAAATTCTAGGGATGGGCAAGCAACAATGGATAATAGAATGCTTTTTCATAAGGAAACTGAAATTCTTTGGATGGGCAAGCAACAATGGATAATAGAATGCTTTCTCATAAGGAAGCCAAAATTCTAGGGATGGGCAAGCAACAAAGGATATTAGAATGCTTTCTCATAAGGAAGCTCAAATTCTAGGGATGGGCAAGCAACAATGGATAATAGGATGCTTTCTCATAAGAAAGCTCAAATTCTAGAGATGGGCAAGCAACAATGGATAATAGAATGCTTTCTCATAAGAAAGCTCAAATTCTAGGGATGGGCAAGCAACAATAGATTATAGAATGCTTTCTCATAAGAAACTAAAATTCTATGGAGGGGCAAATAACAATGGATAATAGAATGCTTTTTCACGATGAAGCTAAAATTCTAGGGATGGGCAAGCAACAATGGATAATAGAATGTTTTCTCATAAGAAAGCTAAAATTCTAGGGATGGGCAAGCAACAATGGATAATAGAATGCTTTATCATAAAGAAGCCCAAATTCTAGGAATGGGCAAGCAACAATGGATAATGAATGCTTTCTCATAAGGAAGCTCAAATTCTGGGGATGGGCAAGCAACGATGGATAATAGAATGCTTTCTCATAAAGAAGCTCAAATTCTAGGGATGGGTAAGCAACAATGGATAATAGAATGCTTTCTCATAAGGAAACTGAAATTCTAGGGATGGGCAAGCAACAATGGATAATAGAATGCTTTCTCATAAAGAAGCTTAAATTCTAGGGATGGGCAAGCAACAATGGATAATAGAATGCTTTCTCATAAGGAAACTTAAATCTAGGGATGGGCAAGCAACGATGGATTATAGAATGCTTTCTCATAAGGAAACTAAAATTCTAGGGATGGGTAAGCAACAATGGATAATAGAATGCTTTCTCATAAGGAAATTCAAATTTTTAGGGATGGGCAAGCAACAATGGATAATAGAATGCTTTCTCATAAGGAAACTGAAATTCTAGGGATGGGCAAGCAACAATGGATAATAGAATGCTTTCTCATAAGGAAGCCAAAATTCTAGGGATGGGCAAGCAACAAAGGATATTAGAATGCTTTCTCATAAGGAAGCCAAAATTCTAGGGATGGGCAAGCAACAAAGGATATTAAAATGCTTTCTCATAAGGAAGCGCAAATTCTAGGGATGGGCAAGCAACAATGGATAATAGAATGCTTTCTCATAAGGAAACTGAAATTCTAGGGATGGGCAAGCAACAATGGATAATAGAATGCTTTCTCATAAGGAAGCCAAAATTCTAGGGATGGGCAAGCAACAATGCATAATAGAATGCTTTTTCATAAGGAAACTAAAATCTAGGGATGGGCAAGCAACGATGGATTATAGAATGCTTTCTCATAAGGAAACTAAAATTCTAGGGATGGGCAAGCAACAATGGAAATTAGAATGCTTTCTCATAAGGAAGCTCAAATTCTAGGAATGGGCAAGCAACAATGGATAATGAATGTTTTCTCATAAGGAAGCTCAAATTCTAGGGATGGGCAAGCAACAATGGATAATAGAATGCTTTCTCATAATAAAGCTAAAATTCTAGAGATGGGCAAGCAACAATGGATAATAGAATGCTTTCTCATAAGGAAGCTCAAATTCTAGGAATGGGCAAGCAACAATGGATAATGAATGTTTTCTCATAAGGAAGCTCAAATTCTAGGGATGGGCAAGCAACAATGGATAATAGGATGCTTTCTCATAAGAAAGCTCAAATTCTAGAGATGGGCAAGCAACAATGGATAATAGAATGCTTTCTCATAAAGAAGCTCAAATTCTAGGGATGGGCAAGCAACAATGTATTATAGAATGCTTTCTCATAAGGAAACTAAAATTCTAGGGAGGGGCAAATAACAATGGATAATAGAATGCTTTTTCACGAGGAAGCTCAAATTCTAGGGATGGGCAAGCAACAATGGATAATAGAATGTTTTCTCATAAGAAAGCTCAAATTCTAGGGATGGGCAAGCAACAATGGATAATAGAATGCTTTCTCATAAGGAAATTCAAATTTTTAGGGATGGGCAAGCAACAATGGATAATAGAATGCTTTCTCATAAGGAAACTGAAATTCTAGGGATGGGCAAGCAACAATGGATAATAGAATGCTTTCTCATAAGGAAGCCAAAATTCTAGGGATGGGCAAGCAACAAAGGATATTAGAATGCTTTCTCATAAGGAAGCCAAAATTCTAGGGATGGGCAAGCAACAAAGGATATTAAAATGCTTTCTCATAAGGAAGCGCAAATTCTAGGGATGGGCAAGCAACAATGGATAATAGAATGCTTTCTCATAAGGAAACTGAAATTCTAGGGATGGGCAAGCAACAATGGATAATAGAATGCTTTCTCATAAGGAAGCCAAAATTCTAGGGATGGGCAAGCAACAATGCATAATAGAATGCTTTTTCATAAGGAAACTAAAATCTAGGGATGGGCAAGCAACGATGGATTATAGAATGCTTTCTCATAAGGAAACTAAAATTCTAGGGATGGGCAAGCAACAATGGAAATTAGAATGCTTTCTCATAAGGAAGCTCAAATTCTAGGAATGGGCAAGCAACAATGGATAATGAATGTTTTCTCATAAGGAAGCTCAAATTCTAGGGATGGGCAAGCAACAATGGATAATAGAATGCTTTCTCATAATAAAGCTAAAATTCTAGAGATGGGCAAGCAACAATGGATAATAGAATGCTTTCTCATAAGGAAGCTCAAATTCTAGGAATGGGCAAGCAACAATGGATAATGAATGTTTTCTCATAAGGAAGCTCAAATTCTAGGGATGGGCAAGCAACAATGGATAATAGGATGCTTTCTCATAAGAAAGCTCAAATTCTAGAGATGGGCAAGCAACAATGGATAATAGAATGCTTTCTCATAAAGAAGCTCAAATTCTAGGGATGGGCAAGCAACAATGTATTATAGAATGCTTTCTCATAAGGAAACTAAAATTCTAGGGAGGGGCAAATAACAATGGATAATAGAATGCTTTTTCACGAGGAAGCTCAAATTCTAGGGATGGGCAAGCAACAATGGATAATAGAATGTTTTCTCATAAGAAAGCTCAAATTCTAGGGATGGGCAAGCAACAATGGATAATAGAATGCTTTCTCATAAGGAAGCCCAAATTCTAGGAATGGGCAAGCAACAATGGATAATGAATGCTTTCTCATAAGGAAGCTCAAATTCTAGGGATGGGCAAGCAACAATGGATAATAGAATGCTTTCTCATAAAGAAGCTCAAATTCTAGGGATGGGTAAGCAACAATGGATAATAGAATGCTTTCTCATAAGGAAACTGAAATTCTAGGGATGGGCAAGCAATAATGGATTATAGAATGCTTTCTCATAAAGAAGCCAAACTTCTAGGGATGAGCAAGCAACAATGGATAATAGAATGCTTTCTCATAAGGAAACTAAAATCTAGGGATGGGCAAGCAACGATGGATAATGAATGTTTTCTCATAAGGAAACTAAAATTCTAGGGATGGGCAAGCAACAATGGATAATAGAATGCTTTCTCATAAGAAAGCTCAAATTCTAGAGATGGGCAAGCAACAATGGATAATAGAATGCTTTCTCATAAGAAAGCTCAAATTCTAGGGATGGGCAAGCAACAATGGATTATAGAATGCTTTCTCATAAGAAACTAAAATTCTAGGGAGGGGCAAATAACAATGGATAATAGAATGCTCTTTCACGATGAAGCTAAAATTCTAGGGATGGGCAAGCAACAATGGATAATAGAATGTTTTCTCTTAAGGAAGCTCAAATTCTAGGGATGGGCAAGCAACAATGGATAATAGAATGCTTTCTCATAAGGAAGCCCAAATTCTAGGAATGGGCAAGCAACAATGGATAATGAATGCTTTCTCATAAGGAAGCTCAAATTCTAGGGATGGGCAAGCAACAATGGATAATAGAATGCTTTCTCATAAAGAAGCTCAAATTCTAGGGATGGGTAAGCAACAATGGATAATAGAATGCTTTCTCATAAGGAAACTGAAATTCTAGGGATGGGCAAGCAACAATGGATAATAGAATGCTTTCTCATAAAGAAGCCAAACTTCTAGGGATGAGCAAGCAACAATGGATAATAGAATGCTTTCTCATAAGGAAACTAAAATCTAGGGATGGGCAAGCAACGATTGATTATAGAATGCTTTCTCATAAGGAAGCTCAAATTCTAGGGATGGGCAAGCAACAATGGATAATAGAATGCTTTCTCATAAGGAAATTCAAATTTTTAGGGATGGGCAAGCAACAATGGATAATAGAATGCTTTCTCATAAGGAAACTGAAATTCTAGGGATGGGCAAGCAACAATGGATAATAGAATGCTTTCTCATAAGGAAGCCAAAATTCTAGGGATGGGCAAGCAACAAAGGATATTAGAATGCTTTCTCATAAGGAAGCCAAAATTCTAGGGATGGGCAAGCAACAAAGGATATTAAAATGCTTTCTCATAAAGAAGCTCAAATTCTAGGGATGGGCAAGCAACAATGTATTATAGAATGCTTTCTCATAAGGAAACTAAAATTCTAGGGAGGGGCAAATAACAATGGATAATAGAATGCTTTTTCACGAGGAAGCTCAAATTCTAGGGATGGGCAAGCAACAATGGATAATAGAATGTTTTCTCATAAGAAAGCTAAAATTCTAGGGATGGGCAAGCAACAATGGATAATAGAATGCTTTCTCATAAGGAAGCCCAAATTCTAGGAATGGGCAAGCAACAATGGATAATGAATGCTTTCTCATAAGGAAGCTCAAATTCTAGGGATGGGCAAGCAACAATGGATAATAGAATGCTTTCTCATAAAGAAGCTCAAATTCTAGGGATGGGTAAGCAACAATGGATAATAGAATGCTTTCTCATAAGGAAACTGAAATTCTAGGGATGGGCAAGCAATAATGGATTATAGAATGCTTTCTCATAAAGAAGCCAAACTTCTAGGGATGAGCAAGCAACAATGGATAATAGAATGCTTTCTCATAAGGAAACTAAAATCTAGGGATGGGCAAGCAACGATGGATAATGAATGTTTTCTCATAAGGAAACTAAAATTCTAGGGATGGGCAAGCAACAATGGATAATAGAATGTTTTCTCATAAGAAAGCTCAAATTTTAGAGATGGGCAAGCAACAATGGATAATAGAATGCTTTCTCATAAGAAAGCTCAAATTCTAGGGATGGGCAAGCAACAATGGATTATAGAATGCTTTCTCATAAGAAACTAAAATTCTAGGGAGGGGCAAATAACAATGGATAATAGAATGCTTTTTCACGATGAAGCTAAAATTCTAGGGATGGGCAAGCAACAATGGATAATAGAATGTTTTCTCTTAAGAAAGCTCAAATTCTAGGGATGGGCAAGCAACAATGGATAATAGAATGCTCTCTCATAAGGAAGCCCAAATTCTAGGAATGGGCAAGCAACAATGGATAATGAATGCTTTCTCATAAGGAAGCTCAAATTCTAGGGATGGGCAAGCAACAATGGATAATAGAATGCTTTCTCATAAAGAAGCTCAAATTCTAGGGATGGGTAAGCAACAATGGATAATAGAATGCTTTCTCATAAGGAAACTGAAATTCTAGGGATGGGCAAGCAACAATGGATAATAGAATGCTTTCTCATAAAGAAGCCAAACTTCTAGGGATGAGCAAGCAACAATGGATAATAGAATGCTTTCTCATAAGGAAACTAAAATCTAGGGATGGGCAAGCAACGATTGATTATAGAATGCTTTCTCATAAGGAAGCTCAAATTCTAGGGATGGGCAAGCAACAATGGATAATAGAATGCTTTCTCATAAGGAAATTCAAATTTTTAGGGATGGGCAAGCAACAATGGATAATAGAATGCTTTCTCATAAGGAAACTGAAATTCTAGGGATGGGCAAGCAACAATGGATAATAGAATGCTTTCTCATAAGGAAGCCAAAATTCTAGGGATGGGCAAGCAACAAAGGATATTAGAATGCTTTCTCATAAGGAAGCCAAAATTCTAGGGATGGGCAAGCAACAAAGGATATTAAAATGCTTTCTCATAAGGAAGTTCAAATTCTAGGGATGGGCAAGCAACAATGGATAATAGAATGCTTTCTCATAAGGAAACTGAAATTCTAGGGATGGGCAAGCAACAATGGATAATAGAATGCTTTCTCATAAGGAAGCCAAAATTCTAGGGATGGGCAAGCAACAATGGATAATAGAATGCTTTTTCATAAAGAAGCTCAAATTCTAGGGATGGGCAAGCAACAATGGATAATAGAATGCTTTCTCATAAAGAAGCTTAAATTCTAGGGATGGGCAAGCAACAATGGAAATTAGAATGCTTTCTCATAAGGAAGCTCAAATTCTAGGAATGGGCAAGCAACAATGGATAATGAATGTTCTCTCATAAGGAAGCTCAAATTCTAGGGATGGGCAAGCAACAATGGATATGGAATGCTTTCTCATAATAAAGCTAAAATTCTAGAGATGGGCAAGCAACAATGGATAATAGAATGCTTTCTCATAAGGAAGCTCAAATTCTAGGAATGGGCAAGCAACAATGGATAATGAATGTTTTCTCATAAGGAAGCTCAAATTCTAGGGATTGGCAAGCAACAATGGATAATAGGATGCTTTCTCATAAGAAAGCTCAAATTCTAGAGATGGGCAAGCAACAATGGATAATAGAATGCTTTCTCATAAAGAAGCTCAAATTCTAGGGATGGGCAAGCAACAATGTATTATAGAATGCTTTCTCATAAGGAAACTAAAATTCTAGGGAGGGGCAAATAACAATGGATAATAGAATGCTTTTTCACGAGGAAGCTCAAATTCTAGGGATGGGCAAGCAACAATGGATAATAGAATGTTTTTCATAAGAAAGCTAAAATTCTAGGGATGGGCAAGCAACAATGGATAATAGAATGCTTTCTCATAAGGAAGCCCAAATTCTAGGAATGGGCAAGCAACAATGGATAATGAATGCTTTCTCATAAGGAAGCTCAAATTCTAGGGATGGGCAAGCAACAATGGATAATGAATGCTTTCTCATAAGGAAGCTCAAATTCTAGGGATGGGTAAGCAACAATGGATAATAGAATGCTTTCTCATAAGGAAGCCAAAATTCTAGGGATGGGCAAGCAACAATGGATAATAGAATGCTTTCTCATAAAGAAGCCAAACTTCTAGGGATGAGCAAGCAACAATGGATAATAGAATGCTTTCTCATAAGGAAACTAAAATCTAGGGATGGGCAAGCAACGATGGATTATAGAATGCTTTCTCATAAGGAAACTAAAATTCTAGGGATGGGCAAGCAACAATGGATAATAGAATGCTTTCTAATAAGGAAACTGAAATTCTAGGGATGGGCAAGCAACAATGGATAATAGAATGCTTTCTCATAAGGAAACTGAAATTCTAGGGATGGGCAAGCAACAATGGATAATAGAATGCTTTCTCATAAGGAAGCTCAAATTCTAGGGATGGGCAAGCAACAAAGGATATTAGAATGCTTTCTCATAAGGAAGCTCAAATTCTAGGGATGGGCAAGCAACAATGGATAATAGAATGCTTTTTCATAAGGAAACTGAAATTCTTGGGATGGGCAAGCAACAATGGATAATAGAATGCTTTCTCATAAGAAAGCTCAAATTCTAGAGATGGGCAAGCAACAATGGATAATAGAATGCTTTCTCATAAAGAAGCTCAAATTCTAGGGATGGGCAAGCAACAATGGAAAATAGAATGCTTTCTCATAAGGAAGCTCAAATTCTAGGGATGGGCAAGCAATAAATATATTCTTTTGTTGTATATTTAGTAATTTTGCTCACAGCGGAAGTTTAAAACAAAGTTTTGGTGTAAATATCTTCACTGGATGTAAAAAATCCCCAATTCATCGCAGAAAGTCTATTTCAACATGAACAGGGTCAAAATGATAGAATTTGCACCAAAGATTATTATTGGAGCATCAAATACAAAAATACTAAAGTAGTGAAACATGTTTGAACACTCAAAATCATGTTCGGAAATAAGAGATATAAAATATTAGATCCATGATACTTTTTGTATCCTGAGATCGACCACTTTATAAACAAACACTTTCAGGATTGACAAATGTATAATGATAATTTCATAAAGAGAGAAAGGGAGACTGATGTTCACTTCACTGAGGATTATTGTTTTATTCACAGTGGTAGTTATAGTAATGATATCATACTGAATTTTAATTAGATTGTAGCAACTTGTTCATTTTTAGTTAAAATTAAACATGATTATGAATAAGTATTAGCTTCAGGTGCAAAACTTTAAATCTAGCCACATATGCAATACAGCACTTCTTTAATCTACTGCTTATAAAAATAAATTATAATTCTCTTCTGTTTTTTGATTCTCCTTACTTCTGGAAGCGCACATGGGTCAGAACCCCTATGTGTTTTCTGTGACTAAAATAGTCTTTCCATTGTGCATTTTCCTGCATCAAGAATAGTTCCCAAGTTTGCTTTCAGTGATCATGAATTTGGAAGTGTCACACATTTGCCACAAACTTGGCTGTAAGGCAAAACACGAATATCACGTTTCCAATAATTACCCTGATCTTTGAAGCAACCAGTCCTTAGGGAAGTGACCTCTTTCAGTACAGCCTCCACTCTGTAAGCACAACATCAACTAATTAATGCAGTGCCTTCTTCTTCACTCGAGCACCTATCTTTCCATCTTCTTTACAGCTTGTTAGACATGAGGAACTCTCTCTCTCGTACATCAGAGATTATGACTATTCTTCCTTCTGAAAATAGACACATAATAATCTTTCATAAATAGGCCTTCTCTCACAATCAATCTTTTCTAAATGTTCATATGTCTCCTTTTCAGCTTTAAATGCCGTGCTTATACTGGTCTTATTTTTGGTCAACTTATTGAATGTTCTTTATTTGTCTAAACATTTTTATTTGTCTTCATTTTGATTAAAAACTCTGTATAATCTCCATGTTCATATTCATACAAGGCATGAGCAATTCTCCCTTGTAAGGGAGAAATAAAGATGGTGACTTCTGTCTTTCTCAACTCTTACTGTGACATCAGCAAGTGACAAAACTAAAAACACTTGGGGTAGATTTCTTTGTGCTCTGTGACTACTACAACCTTCTTTCTACAACAATTATTATTCCCCCCCCCACACACACAATATAGGACTTCAATAACTCACAATCCTACAAGGTAAAGTATTGTCAACCATTATCAATTGTTGATCTTCTGCCAATCATGAAAAGCTCCAATAGCTCATTTGAATATAGTCACTGTCACAGCAAGACTGGCTTACCAAGACAAAAGGAAAGCAGGTTTGAGTCCTGTCAAGAGTTAATACTTTATTTCTGATCTACACTGTGTACTGAAGGCCGTAAACAGACAGTCTGAGTAGTTACGATGAAAAGCAACTGAGATTAGGATGAAAGAAGTTCTAGTTTAGAATTAAGAGTGATGACAATGTTTGAGCAAAAGAAAATTCAAGATAATATTGAAACCATCATCTCTCTAGAACTGTATGGTAACTCCTCATTCTTCAAAGTACAAACTCGACAGACTTCAAACAGAAACCTATCTTGGAAAATAATCTGTGACATATATTTAATGGAACATTATTTTTGATATAGGTTCATGAGGCAGCATTGAATTTAGACACATATTCAAACAAAAATAGTAAAAATTTGAGCCTTTTGCTGAGGGTCAGATATATCTGGATGAAACACTTGTTTCCTCTCTTCAATTTTATCATGGAAGGAATTGATATTCCAATGATAGCCATCAGTTGTAGATCTTTATGGAATTGTAAGCAGTCGTTATCAAAATATTCAATTTCAGAAACGATTGCCCTGTATGACCAATGAGGCTTGTGTGGTTGTATAATATTTACCCTAGATTCTGATGATAAACAACATTTTCTCCATCATAAATTCTTGGAAAAAAACATTCTAAAAAAATAATTTCATCTTTTTGTTGACAGATAAAGTGCAAAAGTTAATTTTGATAGCATCTTTAAAGTATACAGGTATATCAAAATGTCTACAGCATAATGATAAAAAAAAGCATTTATTTCAAACAACAAATATTTATTTTTCAACATAATCCCCTTCCTCGTCAGTGCATTTGATTCAATGGTGAATATTAATCACATAAATTGAATGTAAAACTGTGAAAGCGTATGAAATGAATGTTCTTTAAATTTGTTACTGTTTGGCTAATTGATATATATATATATATATATATATATCATAATAATAATTGATTATGATAATGATTGTAATGATGATTGATTCATATATATATATATACATAATGAGTATGATAATAGACTCTCACACACACACACAAGTATATATATATATATATATATATATATATATGTATATATATATATGTATATATATATATATATATATATATATATATATATATGCGTGTATATATATATATATATATATATATATATATATATGTATTTATATATGAGAGAGAGATTGCACTATTAAACACTGAGATCATTAATCAGAAAGTTTTTAGAGGTATTTCTGGCTGATTCTGTCACATCTAATATTTATTTCAAGGATTGCTCCACTTTTACAGATGCAGCTACTCAGAAAATATGAATATGTGTATGTGTATGCATGATTTATCCATGAGTCTCATCCTACAATGTTTAGGGTTTGTAATTCAATTTCATAAGGCTGCCAAACTGTCGAATATCTGGATTTCGTCCCAAGAGCCAACATTACTCCAGGCTAAAAGGTTGATTAAATAATTCGCCTATTTTTTACTGTTTGTCCTTCCCTTTGTGGTCAGATTTTTAGTGTCTGCACTTATTGACTTGTGCAGAGGAATTGGCAGAGTTTGTAATTGGGGGCGGAAGGGATTTGTTCTTTGTCTGATTGCGGCAACATTCGCATTTGTAAATTTTGATTGATACTCATAGACAAATTTTTGTCCATATTCTTTAAAGGAAACAAAAAATATAAAATTCTTCAAATAAATGAAAAAACAAGAGAATATTTCATCATCATTATGAGAATCGACGAAGTATCAAAGCCTTTTCTCAAATAAATATTAGTATGTGATTTTGTATGTGTATATATATATATATATATATATATATATATATATATATATATATATATATATGCATACACATATATCTGTACTGATATATATATATGTATATATATTTATTGGTACAGAGGATGCCACTTATTGTGATCATTTTTGAACAGGGTATTTTAGATAACAATAAATGCCTGATATCACTAATCAAAGGGTACAAAATTCAAACATTTTACGTTTATTTATGAATATATATTACATGAATTTAGACTGTGATCCTTTGTTAATTCACACTTCATTCAAGACTATGGACCAGGAATGTTTTTTCTCAACTTTTTACCAAATCATTTTTGTTTCTGCACAAGATGAAAATCAGGGTTAAGTTAATTATGCAGGTAATAATCCAATTAGATCTAAAATGTCAGTAAGATCAATATAATCATAAATGCCTCTTTGACAAATTATTCTTTGGGATATATTCATGTATATTCATATTGGACAACTGGCATCCTATTGCATTGAATAACTTACCATCTGTCTGCTCAAAGTACAATCCATGTTTCTATAGTTGAAATAGACTGTTAAGAACTGAATGACAAATATTTGTTAATTTCATATGCATACATGTATATCATTTGTATACCATGTTGACTGTTAAGCAATACAGATTCTTGAAGCCCTTACCTTGAAATTAAAAAAAGTGAGATAAATAAGATCTACTTCAGTCTTGGCCTTAGGATTCCTCAAGTATTTAACAACTGACATATGCATTCTGCCCAGGGAAGAATTTACTTGTAGGTAGGTTTGTATATTACGTCATCATAATAAACTTATGCCACTGTACCAAATTTGTTTTTTTACAATTGTGGAGAGAAAGTGTCTGTTCATGCATGCTCAATAAGGTCCCGTCTGATTGGTTATCAAGTTTACATAATGGACATATATATATATATATATATATATATATATATATATATATATATATATATATATATATATAAACCTGCACTGGGAGTTGGAGATGACCTGAAGGCTCCTCTTTCAATTTGTGACTATCCTTACAAATAGGAGAGGGCATGAGTCCATTCCCCCAAAAATAAATAAAGTAAAAGTTTTAAATTTTATATTATATCTCTACCTTCTGCTTCTTCAGTTTCTTCTTGTTTTTTTTCTTTCTTCCTTTCTTCACTTTCAGATGCTTTGCCTTCCCACTTCATTCTTTCTTTCTTTTATTTTTCATTTTCTTCTCCATTTGGATCACAGTACGCAAAAAAACAGACAGACATATAGACAGTATGAAAGAAAAATAGAATGATCTAAGACTGATATATAACTACTTGTCAAAACACATATATATATATATATATATATATATATATATATATATATATATATATATAGTAGATGCAAAGAAAAAACATAGAAAAATAAAATAAACAGAAAATAGAGAAAGGAAAAAATAAAGATAAATAAATAAAATTTCAAAATCCTGTCTGCTTTGAGGAGAAATTAAGTTCCCTACACTTGTAAATAAGCTATTGGCATTGAAACAGCAGATCAGTTGTAGTGTGACACCCATATAATAAAATTATTAATCATTACAAGCTCAGTTTTATTGAATTATTGTTATGCTCCTTTTCTTAAACATGGAGCGCTATGTATTTCCAACGAATACACAAAATCAAACTATATATATACATAGAGAGAAATAGAAAAGTACTAGTATTCAATAAGAGGGGTCCAATAAATGTAAGAGATAAGCAGGAAGTGAGGACAAACCACACTGGTTGGAGGTTATTTTATGTTTAATAACTTGGATATTTAGTAAGAAAGTTTAATGTTCATAGTTGTATTTTTAAGCTTATATGGACCTGAGAGAGGTTCTAAAGTAAGATGTTTTGAGAAAAACAAATTTTTGAGGGTTTCAGAGGGAGCTTTTAATAATATTTACAATAATACCAAAATGGGAACTTACTTTGCATCCATATTCATATTTTATTATATTATATGTTTATAAATAAATTTTTCAAATGGTCAAAAGTGAATGGAAACTACCCCCCTTAAGGGGTCAAAAGTGAAGAGATACTTTTCCTTCCAGTAGCCAGTAAAAAGTGATTTTTTGGTCTCTTAGTCTCTTCTCTCATGAATATCTCTTATTATTTGATTTAAAATAAAAATATCTATTATATGAGAAGTATCTGATGGTCTATAAAAAAACTCTCAACAGAGACACAGTGAGGGGTTGTCTAGGTGGCTACTTTAAAACGTTCCTGAGCCCTACATAGGGGTTCCTCCATATGCTTTATAAATAATAGTTCACCTACTGCATCTTTCTTGATATTATATAATAAATGAATGCTCTCTCTAAGTGTTGGAGTGTGACCCCTAAAGGAACCAAACATCCCCAGATCCCTAGCTACACTCCTAAGTAGAGGGAAACTATTTTACATATCTGTAAGCTTTAGTCCTTTTTTACACTTTAAATGCTTGACATAATGTCACAAGGACCTAAAATACAGCCAGGTCACACCTAGAATAAAATGGAAAATATTAAAACAAACACACACACATATGCCAGAATATTGAAACCCCATACTACCTATGCCTAAATGAGAAATTAGGGATTCTCTCCTTCACTAAAAAACAGACTTACTGAATAAAAAAGAAATGAAGTTGTTGTAAAGAACTCGAAATTTAGTATTATAAGAATATAAAGAATACTAAGATAAATAAATATAAACAATTATGGTCATGTAAAAGTCAACCCTTACACCAGGAGAGCAGATAAAAATAAGATGTATTCACTGAAACAAAACCCTCCACAAAAAGCTGATAGATTAACAATACGTTAATAAAGAAGTGTCTGAAACATTCTAAGTAATTTATAACGACTAGTCCGGAATCCACTTCCCCCTGGGGAAGATGAAATACAAACAGAGATGAATAACTAAACTAAAAAATAAGAAGAAAGAAAAAATATAAATAGAAAAAACAGTTTTCCATCTCAAAAAATAGACATTCCTCAATAACGTCCTAAATAAGGATCCAAATAAATCAAATCATTTGGCTGAAAAAGCAGAAAAGGTTAGAAACATGAACGTGTTTGTGTAGCAATTCCAATATTTCACCATATATATATGCATGCATATATATATGTGTATATATATGATGATTTGACAAAAGAGAAAAATAATATTCAAATCAAATTTATTCCACTCATATTTTGCCTTTCAGCTTTATCAAAATGGCAATTTTGAATGTTGAAAGATTGAAATGTTTGTTTATTTCAAGTAACAACATATCATATCATAATGTGTAAGTTGCAAATGCCAAGTATTCTAAAAGTGTGAAAATCTGCAGTGTTCAAAAGGATCCATATTTCCAAAAATCAAAATTAAAGAGGGGTGATAAAGGATTTTCAAGGTTATGCTTTCGTACTATTAAATGATCAGTTATTGTTTGTGTATGGTTATTTTTTAATGAGAGAATCAGGAGGTGTTTAACATGCTTCAAATTAATTATGATTATGACTGATATTCATGTTTTTTCACTATTAATTTAGATAAGTGAGGGTCAGCCTTGATATAATAAGAATATACGATATGGTATATATAGAGAGACTTATGTATACAGTTATCCCTTGCTATGCACAGGTTAACCATTCATGGTTTCAATGATTTGTAGTTTAGTCATGGATAATTTGATGGGAATATTCTTAAAATTTCTTTGGCATACTGCAAAAAACCAAATCATTGAAAATATACTGCATAATATGAGCAAAACAAAAAAGTTTACAAAACTTTAGGCAATCATGAATGCATCATAAAAAATTCTGTGTTTTCAATAAGATGAAAATTTTTAGAAAATTATCTACAAAAAATTATCAGTGCTGACAATATAAACCTGATTGAAAGCTTATCATGTTTGTAAACTTGAACTTTTTTAATGTTCAAAGTTTACAAACCATTTAGTCGATTGTTATTTTGGACATTACTTTTTTGCTAATTCACTGTACTGGAAACAAATTTATTTTTTATTTTCTAGCAGAAGTATTGTGAATCATTATTAACAATTTTTTTCCTTTACATGTAACTATTTACCATCATTTTAATATATTTTTCTTATCGCACCTCTTTTCAGACCGGATGGAAATTTTCAAAAGCCACAAAAATATTAAGGGAGGATAGATATTAGCATAAAAAAATAAAAAATTATCAATAATCACATCTCAGTAGTTTTATGAAATTTATGGTTTTTGTTAATCAACTGTATATTTTTTACATTTTGGAAATGGTAAAGTTCATGTTTATCAAAGGTTTATGGTACAAGATTCATGATTTTGTGGACCAAAAGGCTTGGGGAAAGGGTGCAGCAAAAATTATTCATAGATTTAGTGCATTTGCACCCACTAGGTGCCCCTAAATCCTGTATCAGGTTTGCATGTTTTTATGCACCATATAGAAATATGTATAAATGTGTGTATATATATATATATATATATATATATATATATATATATATATATATATATATATATATATAGGGAGAGAGAGAGAGAGAGAGAGAGAGAGAGAGAGAGAGAGAGAGAGAGCGAGATGAAAATGACAATTGGAAGGTGAAGAGAAAAACTCAAGATATTGGTGTTACTTCTAAAATTATTCTATTATTATGTGGGCGTAGTTTGATACCTTTCGATGGGGGCCTCATAGAATTACAACAGCAAAAACACCAGCAGAGCAGCAGTACTTCAAAACTTTCATCAGATGATGACCCTGAGGTCAGGCATGATATCACCAAGACGACCAAATCTTGAAGCTTCCTTACATAGGATAGCACAGAAGTCACTTCCTATTTTGAATAGCTTTTTTTGATAAAATTGTTAATAAATTCGCTCCTTATATATACAAGAATATCTCGATTAGTACAGTTTTGATTAGTGCGGATTTTGATGTAGTTTGGTTAAGGTATTGCAGTACAAATTGAAAAAACTAAGTATAAGCTAAAAAAAAAGACATTAACTTATTACAAGACTTGAGCCATGAGTTTTAATTAGTACAGAAAATTTTGGAACCAATTAATTGCACTAATCAAGGTATAGCTGTATTCATTTTTGTCTATTCCTGGCTCTTTCCCCTTCAGGGTTATCTTGAAGGCTGAGTTTACATGAACAGATATCCCAAACTACAGGAACTGGAAATTAATATTTGACAAGAAATTGGAGAATGGAAGCCAGATACATTACAAGCTGTCATGGAACACTGCTTAGAAACGCTTTGACTCAGTAATATCTATATATACATACATATATATATATATGAAGACTCCTGTATCAGGCTATATATTTCTTTTTTTCTGATGTGGAAAATCCAAGTTTAGTTAAGCATGCCTAAGTTGAGTTGGTGTGAAAACCTCAACATCTTAACTTCAATCTAAAGGTATCTAGTGCTTTTCAAAATTTAAAAGAACCTCCCACTTTTCAAAACTTTGCTTTAGACCATTTTTTTGCTTTTGTAGAAAAATGGTAAGGGCATAGATTGTGTTCAGTGTTTGTTTTTGTATTAAGATAGAAGCAGCACGTAACCTCTTCTTCACCCACCAACATCCCAGACTTCTCAAAGTCTCACCACCCAAAACTCTACCAACTTAGCTTTGCCAACTATCGTCACCTCTTTGTTATTATAAACATAATAAATTATACCGTGATCATAAATATTACATAAAAAACATAGAGTGATGGTTAGCAAGATCACTCGTCATTGCAATAAGTCTCTACCTTTTGTGGTCTTCTGCCAGTCTATGCCTTGCTTAGAGAATACTTGTAAAACATGATTGTTCTATCTTGACATATGCAACAACGATTACGCCAGAAGATGCAATTATTTTCATTTACTTAAACATTAGAGTGAAACCTCATTTTCATTTTTTTTCATTTAAACCAAATTTATTTGTAATTTAATTTACACTTATCCTTGAAGGCACAGCATGCCTACAAGAATAGATACAAACATTGAGGCATCTATGAAATACATTTCATGTCATTAGTGGCATATGAATGGCAAGTTTAAGAAATTCAATTCAGTTCTTGAGCTTGGATATAATTATTGCATTCATATTTTATATCTGATGCTCAAGTGCTGGTGATAAATATCTGCTTTGAAGCTGAAAAGTCAACATTATATTCACACACACACACACACACACATATATATATATATATTAAAACTTACATATCTGGAGCCTTAGGCTTAGGTTAGAACCATAGCCTAAGAGAATTATCAAACATTCCATCCTATTTTAAAAGAATAATAGAGCATACAGTACAGCCCATCAAGCAATACGTACATGTGCATGTGTAGATGTGTGAATATGAACATTTTTGTATATAATGGATATGAATAAATAATATCTATGCTATTTTTATAAGCTGAAATGGTATAAAGCAAATGATGATGATGATGATGATGATGATGATGATGATGATGATGATGGTGGCGGCGGCGGTGATGATGATGATGATGATGATCTGAGTGATTAGAGATTGGGCTGATGAAACATATAGGAGTCAGGGTATGGTAGAGAGAAAAACAAATCAAATACTGAATGCTGTTTACCCTTTTTTTTCTCCTTCTCATTTATGCAGAACAAACTTTCAAGAAGTGGGGAATATCAACAGCAGTAAAATATTGAAGCAAACAAAATTAGAGAATACCTTCACAGCTGTCTGCAGCTTTTATATATATATGTGTGTGTGTGTGTGTGTGTGTATATATATATATATATATATATGTATATACAGTTATATATATATATATATATATATATATATATATATATATATATATATAGAGAGAGAGAGAGAGAGAGAGAGAGAGAGAGAGAGAGAGACACACACACACAGACAAAGAGAGAGAAAGAGAGAGAGAGATTATATATATAGGTAGCAGTTGACCTTTTTCATAATTGCCTTGTACTTTTGGAAACCCCGGTGAAAAACATTTGAAACTCTATTCCCTACTTCACAGGTGATGTTTACTTTGAGTTTTCAAAACACCTGGGAGTTTCATAAGCAGACATTTTATTTTAAAATTCTCATGAGAAAGCAAATTTATCAGGTGATAATTCATAAAAGATGTGTCTACAAAGCTTTAATTCTTTTTTATAGCTCCCTCTAGATTTTACACAACCATCATGGTTTTTGTGTTAAAGAGTCTATCTTTTCTATCTTTAACATTGAATGCTTGTACAGTAGCTTTTAAGTAGGATTTGATAGTTGCTTAGTGGCTTCAGAAATCACATTAAAATTCTTTATCTACACATTCGAAGATGATCTCTTGTGCAGTAATATTTGAAGATTTTGCATTACCATGTTAAGCGCATCAAAATATTACGTCAAATCACCAGATCCACAATATTGCAATGTGTGTCAGCAGGATATAAGTTATATACACGGATATAGGTAGATTTAGGGCTTGGCTTCTTCAGAGCAGTGGTTTCCAACCTGGGGCCAGCAGAACCCTCAGGGTCCTCAAAGCCATTACTGGGAGTCTGAAGGCAGACTTTTCACATAGATATCAAATGAAAATTATCAAAAGCAGTGACACAATTTCTGGGCTCTTTGAGGGCCCCTCCATCTTTTAGTGAGATTTGTTATTGTATAATTTTAGTAGACATTCCATAAGTGAACTATTATCCATAAAGCATGGGTATTTTGTGGAAAGATTCACCCCCCCCCCACTGTCTCAGCTACACCCCTAGTTATATGATTCAACTTTGTGGAAATAATGATGAACATGATCGTATAGTTTCAGAGATAAGAAAAAAAGGAAAAGGAATATGATTCATCATCATCATCAACATTTTAATGTTAGACAGACTTTTCCCAAGGTCAGCGAGATTTTTGCACCCAAACTTTTCAAAACCTTCTGAACTATATCATAAAGTCATTTTGTTTTTCACTGGCCACAATTCTGCATATGATCTGTCATGCCAAGTGGTTATATTCTTACGACAATACCATCCTATTACCATTTGAGCTTCCAAATGGTTTTCAGGATATCTCTGACTCCTGGTTGCTCTCTAATGTATTGTGATGTTTTGTCACAATGGAGAGATTACATGGAGAGGTCTTCAATCATAGCCAATCAATTAATACTTGTCCTAAAATAGGGGTGATCAATTATAGCTCTATACCAGTCTGTGATAGTCATTCAAGACAAAGAAATAATGGTGACTTCTTCAATGATGAATGGATTCTCTATGAAATAAATTGAAGCAAGAGAGAGTTTCATGCTTAAGCTAATCTTGACTAGAAGACTTGCACATTGAATCCAATCATACCTATTTCTCTAAACACAGTCATTGTTATTTGAGTCCGAATTTTTTATATCCATCTTTTCAAACTGTTTTCCTCATCTTTTTGTACACAACATCTCAGCTGTTGTGACCTACAGCTTTTCTCACGTATGTTGTGGATGAGGATGGTTTTTGAATACACAGTCTACAGAATGAGGACATTCTATGCACTCACATCAAAGGGAGCTTCCATTCCAATACCCCCCCCCATTCATGACATGTACCTGAGGTAGGACGTAGAGTACAATGGCTGAAATGCTGCATCGAAATAACGACCAAAATAGATTATAGTCTGCAAAGATCTATGTGCAGTCATTGAAGTATTACAATTTGTTTGATTTGTTGTGCCCTCTATACTTTTACTTGGGAATTAGATACAAAACCATTCTTTTAACAAGATATCAAAAACGTCACTTCCTATAATGACCTCTATAAGAGCCCTGGAGGCACAAGGTCAAATGCTCATTAGTGCCAGCAATCCTAGTTGGTTGTACTTTTGGCCCCAGCGCTTGTTGCTGGCTGCTCTTTCTCTCTCTTTCCTCTCTAATATTTGTATCATTTCACTGACTCCCTGGTTGATCCAATCCTAACCATTTTTCCACCGTGACCTATCTCTGTATTAACTTTCCCACTTCACTTTACCAATGTCGAGGCATCTTACATACACACAGTTACGCCACTGTGTCTTCACCACGTGCTCCAAATGCATACACACCTCTCACTCTCATGATTGAAATGGCAATGCTTTTCACTATCTGATAGTTATAACGATCTCTCCTAATTCTCTTTACTTTGGGAGGTACGAATGGATAAATGTATTCTCTGTCCTTCATGGTCTGTCCGTTGAATCTCTATCAGCGCCAGAGAATAGCCTCCAAGCCACACATACAACTTAGCAGTTCGGCTCACACACTGAACCCGGTCTCCATATTTGTCCCTTGGTATGCTCCAAGCCATATGGATTCACAAGCAGTTCAGACAACTCTGTTTCATCTCTGATGCCAGCACTATCAATGACAACAAAGCTCCCACCTTTTGCTTTCTCTTCACATCTCTTTACGCAACCAATCGGATTTATATTATCATTAGATGTATTTCATTTTCATTTGTTATTTGTCATTAATGTCCTTGTTTTAAGTATACATCTTATTTGTCCATCCAAATACTTGTATGTGTTCCTTTTTTTCTTTGTTTCATCTCCACGTCTATGTTCATACCTGGCGCTCATTCTCTTCATACATCTTTTTTCCTTTCACATTTCCAGTGATGTCGCTGCAAACCCCAAACCATGAGGAGACAAAATACTTTGTCTCCAATATTTTTGTGCTACGGAACCACTATAACAAGTGCCTACTCACCAACCCAAAGATACTTCAAGACATTTTTTTACAAAAGTCACTGAATATTGACAATACAAAAGTTGTTGTGAAAGGAAAGTGCTTCTGGGGATGGCCATTTGGAGTCTAAAATGAAAATTGAAAGAAAAAATGCACTAATATTTGATTGAAGCTTTGGGACATAATGTTAAAGATTTTAATTAAATCATAAACTTTATTCTGTCTATAACCTCAAGACTAATTAAAGGTTTTAAATCTAAGCCTGTTTAACACAGACTGAAGTGTCATTTGTTGAAAAATATATAAACAATACACACACACACACATATATATATATATATATATATATATATATTCATATCTATTCATCTATCAATCAGACTGATGCAAAAATGACTGCGCTTTTTGTTATTTTAAATTCTGATGAAATGAACATTTCAAAGTGTGAACATTGCTCTATTTATTTAATCTAATTGTTCTCTTTTCACTATTTATTCTGGTTTATTAGAGGCTTTCAGGTGAAAGATTGAAAAAATAAAAAATCGAGCTATTTTGTTGCATGAGTTTGGAATGGGATATGATTGACAAGATCCATTTCAGGCCTGTTGCCAGGATTCAATGAGTCTATAGATGTAGGGAGTGAGGCTATCCATTAAGTCCAGGGGGCATTGAGAAGATGCGGTAAAAAAACGCAAAATCTTTTCAAATAGCCAAAAGAATAAAAACGCAAGAAATAGCCAAAACACGCTAAAAAGATCTGAAAAATGATCAAACATACCCATGCTAGTGCTTTTTTGCTCAGTCAAAATGAGTAACACCCTGAATTTAATGTAAAAATTGCTAAATTGACAACAATTTAATCATTGACAGCGGTGGGAGTGGCTAGAGGGTGCCTTGGGGGGTAATTATTGAGGCAGACCCATGCAAAGAAACTTGATAGGTTGCAAAGGAACTACTTCAAAGAAGATGATAGGAAGCTTAAGTATCTTTTTCATAAACATATTCCTAATCCTTTCCTTTGGCTCCTCATACATATGTATATATATATATATATATATATATATATAAAAGCTTTCTAGACTATATGTATATATGTATATATGTATATGTATATATATATATATATATATATATACACATATATATCCAATCTAATGATATATATATATATATATGTATATATATATATATATATATATATATATATATATCATTAGATAATGATTATATATATATACACACACACATATATATCATTAGATTGGACAGTTTGTATTTGACAGAACATGATAATTATGGAGACAATTTATTTGAATAATTAAAATGAATGCTGTGTGGAACTCAAACCTGTGTCCACCAGGAAGTAGTCTGAAAGCAACTCTGCTCTACCAGAGATGGGTTTCTGTGTAAACTATTTCAAATTTCAGCTTACCGAAGGTGCTGTCGATAGAGTGAAGTTGCTTAAAAACTGCTTCCTGGTGGACCCTGGTTCAAGTCCTGTATGGTGCTTATTTCTTTCACTCATTTATGCGATTGGACCCTGGTTCAAGTCCTGTATGGTGCTAATTTCTTTCACTCATTTATGCGATTTGCTGTTCAATTTGCTACTCAGTTAACTCTGGTACCAAACAAAATATGTTTCCAAATAAATTGTCTCCATAATCATCACATATTATATATGAAGAAAAATTCTCACTCACTACCTAAAATCATCAAGGACAATTGCCGCAGTACTATGATGTTGTCTCAATTAGTTTGTGGTCAGAAGTATAGTTATTAGCTGAATTTTGATCTGAAACCTTTATTGTATAACATTCAATCTATCTGATTGAAGTTCATCATTGGGTTCAGCCCACTGACAAAAAAGGAGATTATTTTGAAGAATAAAAATTTGTCATGTAAAACAGATGCTTTTTTATCTTTTGACAATGGGCTTATTGACATACCAAATATATACATAGTAGTAAGTTACCTTATGAATGCTCAAGCGTTTCACACCTGACTGATCTTTCTTAAATTATTTCCTGAAATATCTAAAAGAATTATTGGGAAAAGCTAGGAATATAAGATACACAAGAGAAAATTTACAAATGATTGTTTTTTTAACTTGTCGAGCAAAAAAAAAAATATCGAACAGTTTAGTATTTACAAAGACACAACAAAAGAAAATAATATCAATTTGTATTTTCTTTGTCATCAAAGAAGCCATTTTGGCCAATTTTCTTGCCTAAAGACTTGAGCAGACTTTGAGAAAAAATGTTTTGTCAATGTATTCTTTGAGCTACCAATAATTTTCAAACAAACTGCATATTTCTAAGAAACAAAACTGGGAAAAGTTGGATAAAAAATTGTCAACTGAGAATCAAATAGGTTTGAAGTTGATATAGTTTCAAAACAAAAAAGTGAAGTATATATTTATAACAATGTCTGCTGAATTTCAAGCCAATAGATACACAGATTTTGTCTGGAAAGTTTTCAGCTATTTTGAATATCTTGAGAACTGGTTATGTTAATATAACTTGGGAACCAATCAGAGGTGACCTTACTGCGAATTCATGAATAGACACCCTCCCATGGGGTTACTCAGTCAGCAGTGAGATGTGAAGAGCGCTTTACAGACTTTTTTGGGATGGACACTGGGGAAAATATGTGAGGTCCCAAAAAGCAATAAAGCATCGTGTAGGCTATTAAATGGCTGAAAATATTCAGGACAGACATTGTATTTAGCAAGACTAAGAAATCTTTTAAGAAGATTTAGCCTTTTTCTCATGATATATCTGTTTCTCTTGGTAGTTTTTCTTTGTAGTGTATACTAGACTGTAAATCCGTCTGATTTTTCAAATTATGTCCGGTAGGATGTGAAAAAGAAAAAAATATGTCCTCAATTTTTTCAGCCATTGCAAGTGATTTTTAGATGCATCCAACACATGTGTATAAGACACATTTAGGTCAGTTGATTGGTCAGTTCCCTACTACTACCACCACCACCACAAATGTTATGTATCAACTTTCTCAACCATATCATTTTGGATTAATATGAAATTTGGTCAGACTTTCAGGTGGGGCATTCTTCATCTTCCTCTCTTTCCTCCTCTTCTTCCCCTCTCCCTAGTCCTCCTGGTGCTATTAGCTGAACCAGTTATGTTGAATATCAAATTCCTCAGCTCTGTCATATTGAATTGAAATTGTCCAACCGCTCAGTCTGTCCCTAATAATGAGCCATCGTCCTCTCCCCCCTCCTCCCCCTGCAACTACTATTACTATATAAAAAGCCAAAGGCGTCTACCATCATGCTATTGTTTTCAAGAGTTATTTTCAGAGGCAATAGTTGTCTCAAAAATTGAGGAGTTGAAAATACTGGTTATTTGGAAATGATTCTCTTGACACCAGGGGTAGAACTTAAGATATGGGGATCCAGGGGCTTGTCTCCTCGAGAGCCTCCTCTCAAACATTTAGGGCAGTTGTTCTCAATCTAGGGGCCATGGACTCCTGAGGGTCCAGAAGAATATTAATGCTGACCTGTCAAAAGCCTGGGGTCTGTGCATTTGTTAATTAGGCAGACCATTCAGAGGACATAAGCATTACCAGTTAATTGGATCTATAAACTTACAAATCAAGGAGAACATCCATAAGCAGACAGAGGTTTTCAGAGATCATGAGATATTTTTGGGAGTCTAGATCAGTTCACAATATCATGTGGAAATCTGCATTACCTGTTGCCAAGGCAAAGAAATTTTTTAACCATACACTGGGGAAGGGAAGATGTTCTATGTCACATGCCATAAAGAAAGGTTGGAAGGTAAAAAATCAATATGGGATAAAATGACGCGAAGAAAGCTTTCCAAATTTGTATCAGCTAAACACTCTGTTAAACTTCAAGATAAAATGATAACCTCCAAAGAAGAAAGGATGCTCATATTTCGCTTCATAATTGCATCCATGAGAAGACCAGAAATGGATCTATGGAAATATTTGGGCAATTACGAATTTCCGTTCATGATTCCTCCAAAGAGAATGATCCGATTGAACAGACTGAATTTAGATGTCAACATAGATCAAGTGATAATGTTTGATGGTATAGTAATAGCCAAAGCAAGTTTAGTCAAGCCATCAAGATCTGCCAAGAGTTTCAGAAAATTCTGATACTCAAGTACAGTATGAAGTATGTGATAATACCTCATTTAAAAAATTGACTCCCCAAAATTTCTTTTCACTTTTACAAACAAGGAAGGTTCTTGGTGGAAGCATTCAGTGAGGCACAGAAAGCTTGAGCCGTTTCTTCTGACACAATGACTGTTTCCAACATCTCTAACATTGATCAACAACTAGATGGGAAAAGCAAACACTCACTTGATACTTCATTCATTTCATATGGCAAAGCAGAATCAATTCCTGCTGCTTAAACTGTTCTCTCCAGATACAGATTCTCTTCAGATACAGATTCACAGGTTTTATCCCTGGGAGAGTGAATAACAAGCAATGAAAGTTGGGAGAGCACATGAAGTTTTGGGGATAAAATGCTGCATTGTTTGGTTCTCAGGCCTTCATTGACGATGACCAAACCAGCAAATTTTGTAAGAAGCCCGGATTAGCTTGCTGATGAGTATTTACAACAGCCTGTTAGACCGTAAAAGAATCTTTTCAGCAACTTTCTAAAAGCAAAGAGATTTAAGAGATTTGGTCCTCAATGAAATTGTCCAGTTCATTGTTAAACTATATTGTGATCCTCTGACAAAGAATAGAATGACAAGATGGCATACAGTGAATTTCAACATTCAGATAAACTTTCACCAACATACTTTGAATTCAACTGATGTGCTTGATCTGCAAATCATCTCATGACCAGAAACCATTGTAAACTGATCCTGAAAAGTACGGCTGGTTATTTTAAGACAACGGATATATTCTGATGATGATACCAGCGCCTGAAGCAAATAATCAAGGAGAGTCTTGGAATTTTGGGAAGAAGATGATGAGGAAGATGATGCAGATTATGTGTAGATAATAACCGTATTTTACTGTTGTCTAATTTAGATCACATTGACATTATACATTCTGTTACATTAATGAAAATCTATTTTTATTTTTAGCTGGTTGATTTTCATATGTATTGAGATTTCATTTGAACAATGGTGACAAAATTGTACCCAATGTCGTATTCATATTGATCAAAACATTGACAACTATCATTGTTGTCAGAGATACTTTATTAAAAGTTGTGATACATTATTTTTGTTCATCTTTCCTATTCATGTACAATTTCCTACTTGGGAGTTGTTAGCTTTATGGATATGTTTACAAAACTCATCTGAACATGGTTACTTATATGATTTGAGGTAGAGTAGGAGTCAAGAAACTAATGCACAGACTGGTCTGGAAATTACTAACCATTGTTTGCATAATAACCAACTACCATAGATCACACATAATTACTGAAATTAAAAGCTATTGTTCATGAAGTTAAGCATAATTGAAATTGTCCAGTTCATTGTTAAACTATATTGTGATCCTCTGACAAAGAATAGAATGACAAGATGGCATACAGTGAATTTCAACATTCAGATAAACTTTCACCAACATACTTAAGACAATTTCATTTCAAATTTGATATGAACAAATAATATTGGTCTGTATTTTATACAAATTAGATTCTGGTCTGCAAATTACCATATGATTCCCTCATGACTGCCTATTTCCAAAGTAATTAGATCTGCCAATTAGCATTTCTTGGCCTATTTCTTTTTAAATGAGCCTAGAATGATTTATAAATGGCCTGATTTTTGGTATTTAAAATATTATTTTTTGCATGAAAAGTTGTCATTTTGCAGAATTATAATTTATTTGTTAGTGATATGTTTCTTCTTTGGCCCTGAGCTGCCAAACAGAAAGAAATATGCCTTTTACTAACATTTCTAGGGTGATATATAAAGAATATTGGAGTTTTTGAGAATTCAATTCTGATTTGGTCTACAAAATATACATCCCATGAGAGAAAAATGGGAGATATTTTTTCTCTCCTACTCATGAAGATTATAACATGAAAATCCAATGGAATTTGCTGATGCTACATTTCAGCCCGCATGATTTGTATAGCTGGAAAATTTATTCAAAAATAAAACCATAGTTAAATAAAAGATAAATTCTTTGAATATATCTCTCTGTGCATAGGTGTAAGGGAACACTTTCATTAAAGGTGGGGCAAAGGTATAGAGTTGCTCAAAATTTTACATAGATTCAAAACACAAGAGCCAATAAAAAGTTTTTTTATCAATCAATAATATGCAGTTAGTACAAATCATACAACCTGCAACTGAAAGGAAATATTGCTTTCTGCTTTTGTTAGCAGCAGAAATATCAATTGCCCAAATTTGGGAGGGCAGTTGCCTTCCCAGCTACCTGATTTATACATCTATGTCTCCGTGGCCTACAAATTTTTGGTATTTATTATTGATAAGTTTTAGCATTCTGTGACCATTACATGATAATAATGGTTGGTAAGCCAGAAAGACATTCATAGAATTCATTTCATGCCATTCCCATAAGGCATGGTAATCTTGAGGAAAAAGGAAAAATCAAAAGCATGGCTGAGGAGGGCTATTTGAAAAAAATGGAGGGAGCCCCCAAAGGCTTCATTAATAGAAGTTCACCTACTTTATTTCTACTGACATTATACAATAACAAGGATATATATGCACTAAGATGAATTGCATAAGTAATGATTCAGCCTTTGGGGTCGTTTTTCACCAATTAGGTGATGGTGCATGTCGGTTTATTACAAATTTTTCTTTTTTGTCAAATCTCAGTAAATATTGGAGCGACCCCTCAATGAGCTGAGCAACCCTGTATTCCCATATCTCTAGCTATTTCTAGCTATGCCACTGGGAGAAACTAAAACAAATTTCTGGAGTCTGTTTGCTTTTGCTTTATCGAGTGTCAAAGAAATCAATAACATAAAAAGCCAGATCATCGCAATCATAAATTCTAGCCCCTTAATTGACAAATCAATATAAATCAAATAAATGAGAGATTCAGAATCTGATGAATCAATGAAGAATTCTAATTGATTTATTGGATTTCTTCTATGTTTGGGTTTCATGGGACAAAAGACAATTACATTTTGGCAAAGAGGTGGTCAGTCCTAGGTTAAAAGATCCAACAATTGGCAAAAAAAAGTTTGAAAACTTGGGTATCTTTTTGATTTATATGCCTCCATCCAGTTGGTTTGAACATCAGTTTATTGATTCTGAGGGGAAAATATTGGTTTTTAGCAAATGAGAATCATTCAGCCAGAGTAGAAGCTAAATGTACACCCTTTTGTAAAATAGGTTAAAAAAATAAACAAATGCAAAGAACTTCAACATTTTCATTTCTGTGCCAATTTTGCTGAGAAGTTTATAAAAGTTCATGAACTTTGTTATTGGAAATCACCCTTTCTCTCTCTCTCTATATATGTGTATATATATATATCTTTCTCTCTCTATATATATATGTGTATATATATATATATATATATATATATATATATATATATATATATATATATATATGTACATACAGTATAGTTGGCTATTCTCATTTCCAAGTTTTTCCTTTCTTTTGGGTTTGGCAGATCTTTGTTTGTGTCGTTTGTCCTTTTCATTTCTGTGACATTCTTGTCCAAACATTTGTTGCTGTTTTGAGATGGTTTTATGTAAAGATTTGTGATCTGTTGCTTGTTCTTCCCAGGTTTCTAAGTTGACACTTGTGTTTTTCATAGTCTATTTGAGTAAAAGTGCAGATGGAAGCTGTTGAATCTTATGTCAGTACTGAGTTTATTGTAGAGAAAGACCTGGCAGGAAAATCTTGTATCACTCAGAAGGCACACATGGTCTGTCCATCTAAGCCGACGTTTGATACATTCGGTTTGGGCTTTCCTAAGGATTGCAAGGTTGTTGATCCTCCTGTAAAGTAAGGCTGATAAATATTTGATGTACAATAGGTTTTGGTTTGTTATTTTAGGTTTTTGTTTCTGAAGTGTCGTTATTTTAACAGCAATTGATTGTTGCAAAAAGGTGCTGGTCAGATGCTCCAAGGTCAGAGATAAAGGGTTGGACGACTAGTAAAGTATCACAGATAAGTCAAACACTGGTAGACAACACAGAGCTCAAATATGTATGGTTCTATCTCTCCCAACAGACTTTCAATTCGCATAACCACTTACTATCGTTTCCCTAGTTTTTCACTCTCATTTGCATTTACTCTGTGATCCGCAGACACTGCCATGTCAATTATTTGGCAGGATCTCCTTCCCTTGACCACAATTACCAAGTCCAGTCTTCCGGCTTGAATGGGATGGTCAGTTTGGATGTCAAAGTCCTCAAAATAATTTATGGCTTTCATTTTCCAGGTCTGTTACAGGTTTGTACTGATACCCCTTGTCCGCATGGTTGATTCCCATGCATTTGCTCATTCCCCGTGCATTATTTTTTCTACCTTGCTGTGTCTATTTTTACACTCTTTCAGGGCTAGTTGATTATATTCACTGGTTATATGGTTTACAATCTCATCTCTTTCTCCATGTAGGTGGCATTTGCTGTTGATTTTTGCCTTGATTTAGTTTGTCCTGATGCATTTATATCGATCTTGTGTGTCAATGCTCTGATCAAAATTATCATTATTATCATTATTATTATTATTTGGGATCTCACACCAGTTGCCTGGTGGTAACCGCTGGAGTTTTAGTGACAGCAAGTCTTCTCAAGTCTCCAGCCCTCCTCTCCTAGTACTCATACATCGCAGTAATTCTGCGATTTACAGTTTCACACCGGTTGCCAAGTGGTTATCGCTGAAGGCTGAGTGACAATAAGTCTCCTCAGGTCTTCAGCTAACGTCTCCTCTCTCTTTCACCTATCATGTCAGGGCTAAAATTTGTTGCAGTACTTATATCTCTAGCACCTTCCTCAGTATCCGTGCAGTTCCCAGTAGTGCTGTGGTCTGTACAGTCTCAATCCTTCCCCTAATCCCGATCTCCTTCAGTCTCACCTTCAGCGTTTTGGGGACAGTTCCTAGTGCGCCCACTATGACCGGCACCACCCTGGTTTTAATGTTCCACATCTTCCTTAACTCTCTTGCTAGGTCCTGGTATTTATCCCTTTTTTCACCCTCCTTCTTTTTTACTCTATGGTCTGCCGGCACAGCAACGTCTACTATTTGGCAGGCCTTCCTTTTTTTTGTCTACTATTACTAAGTCTGGATGAGGTGGTCAGTTTGGATGTCAAAGTCCCACAGTAGTTTGTGGTTGTCATTCTCCAAAACTGCCTCTGGCTTTATTATTATCTGCATTTTCACGCAGCTGCCAGGTGGTTATTGCTGGAGACTGAGTGGCAGCAAGTCTCTTCAAGTTTCCAGCTCTTTTTTCAATACTCTCCCAGTCTGCTGTAGTGCAGTGGTTTACATGTATATGAATATATATATATATATATATGCCTTGCCATAGTTTGTCCTGATGCATTTGTTTGGGTTGCCATGATGAGGGATTCGGTTTCTGTCTTCAGGTTTTCTTTACATAACCATGTCCGTGATATCTGAACTGCGATATTTTTAATTTGTCTTTTGAATTTCCTGTGCAGTTTTTTCTGTTCCCATTTTTCTTTCCTTGTTGTTGCTTGCTACTCCCATATTTACTATGTTTTTATTGTTTGTTGCACTGCTCCAAGTGCTTTGCATTTCTTCCCTGCTTGCTTATACATACTTTTCTAATCCGCATTTAGGCCTTTTGACTCAGCCTTCTATGAGTCCGCCGTCATCTTCTTTCCTCTTCACATACAGTCTATATGTGTCATCTCTGGAGTGTGCAGCCTTGTGCATAAGTCATAACTTTCCTCGTTTGCCATTCCATTGATTAGTGTTCATTCCAAGAAATAGACCTCTGTATCTCACTACTAATACTTACCACATATTCGTTCCTTTTATCCAATTTGTGATATTCAACTCTAATATTTTTCTTATTCTCCCTAGGTATTCCTTTTTTATTTTCCCTTTCATTTCTTCTTGTTTTATAAAGTCACATTTGAGAACTCTCAAGCATTTGTATCAGTCCTGTGTGCTTGATGCTCTGATTTTTTTGTTATCCGGTAGGTTGATTCCTTCTTTCACTGTAAGTCTACCCTGAGCATTATCATTAGTGCACAATTTTCTCTTTTAAACTCCATCCCAACGTCATCACTGTATTCTTCAACTTTGTCGAACAACATTTTGAGTTTTCCTTGTTCTTTGCAAATAGCTTTATGTCTTTCATGTACATGAGGTGGTTGACTTTCCCCTTTCTTTTGGAGAATTTGTATCTTTTGCCATTTTTCAGTATTCTATTTAGCGGTATCATGGTTAGTACAAATAGTAGTGGGGACAGAGAGTCCCCCTGATCATTTCCCCTTTTTATATTTTCTTCTGCAGTTTAAACATCCATCTCTTCACTGCTCTAAAAGAATTTATTATCTAAAGTTAAAATTTCCATTACTTGAGGTCTGCAGTCAAATGTTTGCTGCTGAGCAATGCCTGCAAATTTTAAATGAAGAACAAAAATCAGATTTTCTTTCCCAAATTTATTAACTTGTAAAATTTCAACTATAAATAGAAGAATATTCTCTGGACTTGTTTAATTTGGGTGAAAGAAAAAACTATCACTATGTCTTCACCTCCATTTTCATAAAATAGAATAATTTGAGACTCTTGAGATAAAATTCTTTTTCTTCATTTTCGTATTTCTATACATGTGCTTACTTTTGGTTTGGGGTTTTGAAATTCAATGGAAGGCATAGAGGAAATTTTGTTATCAACTTTGTCTTGTAGCTAATATGCATTAAGATGAAAGCCAGAGAGAGAGGATTGTACAGGGAGAGAGAACAGAGGAAAGAAATAGAGGTGAGAGAGATATGGTTAGAGAGAGAGTGATATAGAAGGGTTGGGGAGAGGGATAGAGAAGAGGGGAGATGAGAGGTGGAGAGGAAAGTGAAAAAAAGAGGTGGATAGAGAAATAGATCTCTCCATGTGATGTTGAGCATGGTTCTCTCATGTTCCATGGGTCTCAGTTCAAGGGTCGATTTTTTGGTCAGGTTCCATGTTTCAGCCAGTAAATTTCAAAAGTATTACTCTTAGAGCCCTAATTTTTTTGTTTTTCATTGTACTATTTTATCATCATCATCATCATCATCATCATCATCATCATCATCATCAGTCTTCCAAGGATTCGCTACAATTCTCTATTGTGAGTATTGTGGAGCCAGTACTTCCTGAATTCATCTAGTTCGTCTCTCCATCTAGTACTGTGTTGGCCTCGGTTGTGCATGTAATCTCTGGGGATCCATGTGATATCCATCGGTCGTCTGCCATTCTTTCAACATGGCAAGCCCATTGCCATTTGAGTTTTTTAATGGATTCTGTGATGTCTCAGACTCCTGTTTTCTCAGATTTATTGTGCTATCTTGTGGTCTCTTCGTGTGAGATTGAGTGCAATTCTTTCATGGGCACATTGCATGGTCATCAGTTTGTGGGGTGTACATCTTGGTTATGTTCCATTTTTCAGCTCTATAAGTGACTATCGGGAGGATGCTTTAGTTGTATACCCTTCTTTTTAGGATTATTGGGATCTCCTTATTTTTGAGCTTGTTGAGCTTGCTCTTCTGAAGGCTTACCATCCTAGAGTGATTCTGTGTTTGATTTATTATTCTTTTGGGGGTCTCATGAGTGCTAAGAGCCAGTGGAGCTCTAAGGCTCTCAAATGACACCAGCAGTGACCAATCCACTACACCCCTGCCAACATGTCATGGGCCAGCATGGCAGGGCATGGCCCAAAACTCCCCATGGTTTGCACAATGAAAGTTATACTGGCCACTCCTGCTGGTTCCTTGGTTCCAAAAGGCCCAGCCGCATCACTCGCTTTTGGTGGGGGTATTGTGCTCCTTACCATTCATTGTTCTGTAAATAATAATGAGAGATGTTCCTAGCTTCTTTCTGAAGCATCTATTTCACAATGAAGGTGTAGTATCTGTTCTTCAACGCGCAAAAAAGCTCAGGCCTTCAAAGCTATTAACACGAGCCTCAATCTAGGATGGAAGCAAATAACCAGCATACCTAACAACAGACATAGACAGGATTGTTGAATATGCCCAAGAATTCTACCAAGAGCTTTATTTCTCCAAACAAGGACAACAAAACAACAAATAGGATATGCAAGACGCTAGCAATCAGTTTGAGGATTTTCCAGAAGTAACCCCATTGGTGGTGAAACAAGCCATCAAACAAATATAAAAAGAAAAGGCCCCTGGACCAAACAACATCACCATTGACCTGCTCAAAAAAGCAAGTAAGATCATCACTAGGAAACTGTCTGTTCAATTCAACCTACGCCTAAAACAAAGTAAAGTCCCAGAAAATTGGAACACTGCAATCATAATGCTTTTATATTAAAAAAAAGAAACCCAAAAGACCTCAACAACTACAGACCTATAAGCCTACTCAACAGTATATACAAACTTTTTACAAAAATCATCACAAAAAACACTAGATGAAAACTAACTGCAGGAACATGCTTGCTTCAGAAAAAGCTACTTGACCATGGACCACCTGCATTCAATAAATCAGCTGAAACAAAAATCAACTGAATACAGGCTGCCACTCACTGTAGCATATATCAACTTCAAAAAGGCCTTTGACTCAATGGAAATTCCCATGGTCATGAAGGCCATCATTCTACAATGTGTAGACCCCATAAACATCAGAGTGCTGAAACATATATCACAGCAGCTCCTTCATCAGGATATATAGACACTCGGAGCCCTTCCAGCTCCAAAAAGGAGTAAGACTAGGTGATACCAGTTCACTCAAACCCTTCACATTGGAAATAAGAACACAAAGATCAAAATCAAAGATGCCAAACTGGAGAAAGTAGACAATTACATCTACTTAGGACAATGAATCTCCATGAGACCCTCAAAAGAAGAGGAAATCACCTTCAGCAAAGCAAACTCAACTTTCAAAAACAAGAAGATCCCATCAATCTTAAAAAAAAGAGTATACAACCAATGCATTTTCCCGATAGTCACTTATGGAGCTGAAACATGGAACCTAACCGAGAGAAGAGACAGACTCACAAACTGAGAAGCATGCAACACGCACATGAGAGAATTCTGCTCAACCTCACATGGAGATATCACGAGACAGCACAGTATATCAGAAAGAAAATGAGAGTCCAAGACATCATAGAATCTATTAAAAACTTAAATGGTAATGGGCAGGCCCTGTTGCAAGAATGGTAGACAATCGATGGACATCATGACTCACAACATGATTCCACATACAAAGCCGAGGCTGTCAGAATACAAGATGGAGAGATGAAGTAGACAGATTCAGAAAATACTGGCTCCGCAACGCCCATGATAGAGAATTTTGGCAGATCCTGGGGAAGATCTATGTCCAACAACTGATGTTAAAAGACTGATGATGATGATGATGGAATGGTAAGGTCGAAAATAGAACGAGGCGCAACTCAATTCTGCTGCTGGATGAACTGAACAATGTTTGTTAAATTTGTCAAATTACTGGACTTGCTCATTACTTACCAGACACTTTCTGCCTCCAAACTAGTCTCATTTTCCTCACTAGGGCTTTGGTTGGCTATAATTTTGAACATTTCACTGATGAAGAATCTACAAAACCTTAGATTCAAGGCCTGGGGAGAACACAGCAAATTATTGCACATCACTTCAGAGCTATCATGCCCAAGTCAATTTTGATTTATTAGATTAACAAATGTATTGATTAAATGATAAGAATAATTTAGGCAGTTTTTATAAACGCTGGGCAACAAGGGGTTAGGTGTTTTATTTTTAGAATCCCTCCCTTGCTTGTCTAGACAGGTTGACTCTTTGACACTTTCACCCTCAGTACATACCAAACTCAGCATCAGAGATTTGCTGCACTTTTGTACAAATTCCAGGGTTAAAAATCATCCTAGACCAAACAGGTCACTAAAAAATGCTTCCCAGCTATATGCACATCTAAATGAGATAGTTCGCCTTTCACAATATCTACTAAAGTATTTCACTTCTAAACTATTTTCTCCCCTATCTTTTCATAAACTAATAGCACTAAAACTACCAAGCTAATACTATTACTAACAACAGAAATGGACAACAGAAAAAGAACTCATAAACCTCTAGACGTTTACCTCCGAGATAAACAGGTAGGTTTGTTTCCCTAATGACATTCATTCTACACTTGTCTTCTTCACTTCTTCAAAGTCATAATGTTAATCGGCGACTAAGCTTTAATATAATTGACTTCATAACAGCAGTCATCATGATGTCATCGCTCTGATGGTGTCACCCATTGGTGAGCCACTGCATAGAGATAAGGATAGAGTGAAAAGGCAAGAGAGAATAAGGAGAGAGGGATGAGTAGAGAGATAATGACAGAGAGAAGTCTAGGGAATGAGAGAGAGAGAGAGAGGGGGATAAAAAAAAGAGTTAAGAAACACAAATTCTGAGTCTCAATATACGATTCTGGAAGAAGTAAATTATGTGTATGCTCATACACCTACATATGAACATTATCATCATCCATCTCATTCTTCCATCCTGTGTCTGGTCTTTTCCTACTGTGTTCAGTGCCCCAGTCATTCAAAACTTTGCTTCATCTGTTGCCCATCATTCTTGCTAAGTGTCCTATCCATATCCATTACAATTTGTTTGATATCTTTTTCTCTGACAGATACCTTGCCAGTATACTTAAAACATAAAGTGTACAAAGAATGCTTAATAACAGATGATGTATAGATCCAAAACATGGAAACTAACAGAACAAGCTGAAAAATAAAATAAATAGGTTTACAAAGAATAGTTACAAATTCCAAATGTTTTATGAATGAGATAACTGCAAAAAAAAATGCATTCGATTTTTGAATAGCCTTATGTTGAAAGTTCAAATGTAACTGATGAAGTTCAGAAAATCAGTCTGAATGAGTGTTTAACACAAAACAGATTTAATTTTGTTACTGGATTTATTCATATTTAATATTTTATATATATATATATATATATATGTAAAGGAGAAATGACAATATCAAAAGACTTGCTGTAACAAATGATTCTTTACTTCAATGTTTTGCTCAAACTGGGCTTTGTCAAGAACTGAGGCTGTTATACAAGATACTGCAATTTTTATGAATGGTCCATGGATATGTGGTAGTTGGGATAGTAATTAATCAAGATAGACGGGCAGACAATATGCATTGTAGGCTGTATAGTGGGACCTGTGAGATAAGTGTGTCATGTCCCTAGGGATATCAGCTTCCAGAATTGGGAGATTCTTTATTCAGCAAATATGTCTAGATGAATGCATAGGTTAATTAGAATTTGAGTAATGAATGATTGAAGAAAAAAGGGGGATTTATTCCACATGATGGTTGAAAAGTTTGGTGAGTGTATGTGTGTGTACATATAATGGTGAATTGAGGATATCTGCTTTAGTGACTGGGAGGTCAATAAGGTTTGTTGGGGAAGGGACTGCTACTATGTATGGGTAATTTATGTTGTTCAATAGTAATTATTTTGTAAGGTAAAAAATCTTGGACCTCCAGCATTGAATATCATCCGAGAATTCCCCAACAGTCTTTCCAAGACTCATAAAAGCAATGCCCAGAGGAGACCTATTAGCCCAAGAACTTTAGCATGAATACTATAGTCAACTTAAAAATTAATTTTACCAAACTGATTCTTTTGATCGATGATAGTTAATGGTGTATAGAGTGACATTCTCGTAATCCTTTCAAATCTCAGGGGAGCTTCCGGAGATATTTACAAAATAAATTGTGATTTGATGATGGCGGTGCTCACCATAGATTTATTTCAGGAATATTAGGTCCAAGAATTAAAGGTAATTCTAACTCTGATTTTTGCAGGATAATTGCAATATGATACCAGAAACACTACACTAAAAACTTCTTGAAATCACAATGGACCTTCCCCAAAAATTCATGCCCTTCAAGATGTTTATCATTTCCTTTTCAAGTTTCTGTACTTAGATAGAATATTGAAATAGTCATGAAATTGCAACCAGACTTGATAAGAATATAGTTTTGGCATCTTATTCCTATGATTTACAGTTTGGAAGACTGATAAAAACCCACTCTGATGTGATATTTTTGCAGGATAGGGGCAGAAATTAATCATGGCCCCTGGGAGTAACCATATCCAGAGGTTTCTTTCCAGATGTGGCTGCTACAAACATCTCAAGGTATGACACATGGCCACAGAATCAGAGAGAGCACACTGGACAAGTCAATTCATGCTCTAGCTCAGAGTATCCTTGTGTACAATGAGAAGTTTGCTGGCATCCACACCGTTTCATATGAAGAGCCCAAAGACCTGAGACCTAGTAGTAAAGCACAAGATATAAAGCATTTTGATAGTCTAGTACAGTAGTGATATACTTATTCAACATTTACATATCTTAGCCAGGATAATTTAATGAACTGGTTGGGTGGCTGGTAAGAGTGTAAATTGCAATAATGCTCATAGCATTGGAATTGTTGGAAAGAGTGTCACTGAAATCAAGCTCCACAGAAAAGATTGTGTTACCATAAAAAATGGGGCAAACAATATAATCCAAGTTTGTTGTATAAATGTTGGTATGGATCCTTTACTGCTTTTCATGAGGATAACTTGCATTAATGAAGATTGCTCAGGAATGCAGCATTATCTCTCTTATGGATTGGTGCATCATCTACTTTCAATTTCTGACAGAGGGATACTGGGGAAGGTGCAGCGGTCTGTCAAGAGCAAGATGATGTAAGGGAAAGAAATTCTCTCTGTGTAATAGATGGTGGTCCTCTGTTTGGATTGGATATAATTCAATGTAGCCGAGTCAATGTCAGGAAAACATGACATCAAACCAAATTGATGATAGGCAAAGTTGATGCCAAGCAGCTGAAAATATTTGAAAGATTGTTGTTTTGTTTTGAGAACTAAAAAATACTCTTTTGTATTTCTATCAAATTTTATTTTTAAAAGATCTTAGTTTGATAGCATTTATCCATTTAAGAGAAAATTTGTATATATTTGATATTTTTATAAAAATTAAATTCATTTATGATTATAAGCTATTCCCCATAAATAATCGAGAGGAGTGTTTTTGTCAAGGTTTGAAACGATATCTTAGATAAGAATAAATTTATTTATTTTCCCAGATCAAAGAACCAACCAATGGTGAATGTGTGTAAGAATGCTGTGGGGTAAGAAAATAATGGCAGTAACATTTTACACTTTTACAATTATTTCATCGGCTTCCCAGATGTCTGCCCCTATGATTACCCACGCAGGTGAACCAATTTTAAAACAAGAAATGTTGTAATGAATCTAATCATCATTATCATCATCAGTCTTTTGACAATTGTCATTGGACAGAGACCTTCCCCAGGATTTGCCACACTTCTCTATCATGGGCGTCACAGAGCCATTACTTTCTGAATATTTCTAGCTCGTCTCTCCATCTCATATTCTGCCTGCCTTGGTTGCGCATGTGATCTCAGGGGATCCATGTTGTGAGTTGCAATGTTCTGTGCTGTCTTATGGTCTCTCCATGTGAGGCCCAGCATAATTCTTTCATGTGTACGTTGCATGGTTTTCAGTTTGAGGATCTGTCTCTTGGTTAGGTTCCATGTTTCAGCTCCATAAGTGACTTTTGGGAGGATGGATTGGTTATACACCCTCCTCTTCAGGATTAATGGGATCTTCTTGTTTTTGAAGGTTGAGCTAGCTCTGCCAAAGGTTTGCAATCCTAGTGTGGTTCTGCGCTTGATTTCTTTTTTAAGGGTTGTTGTCCTTGGTAGATGTAGTGACCTACTTTCTCCAGTTCTGTGTCCTCGATTTTGATCTTAATATTTTTATCTCCGATGTGGTTGTTGCAGAATCTAATAATCATTCCCATAATCCATGTTCAGCAAGTATAGAGGCCTAAAATTACTGACTATATCAAAAGTATGTGCAGCTACCACAATGGAAAATCCAAGAGTCATTATTACCAAAACTTAGCCAGATAACTCTCAAAGCTCTGAAAGGAAAAAAGACTGGAATGTTTACATGGAATAGCTTATAGTTATAGAGAAATTTAATTTTCATATGAATATAAAATTCATATAAATATTTTTTTTGATAAAAGTGACTGCTGGAAGATGAAGAGAAAAACATGATAGAAAGCTGGTGTTAAATCTCAAATTTTAAAAATTATTCCATGGGCAATTTTCAATGCATTCAAACAGGTTTCAGCCATCTTTTTCAGAGAAAACTTACAGCGGTTCAAAGAAAATTTCATATTGAGGTTTCTGTAGGTTTTGTGCTTGTTGGGCTTTGAGAGGAGGGAGTCAAAACGAAAATTGTCAGTTTGCAGGAAAGTGTTTTTTTCTAATAGAATGGAGAGGTTGTATCTAGCATTTAATGGATAGGTGTTGATATATGTGGGGCAGGGTGAAAGTAAGGTGTTGTTTTTCAATTAATCTTTTTTTCTCTGAGAAGTGTTGAAACATGCCCACGGAATGATTAAGAAATTTTGAGATGTAACACCTGCTTTCTCTTGAGTTTTTCTCTTCACCTTCCTGTTGTCACTTTCATCAACATTCTGTCAGATCACTTCACATCCACAATACAAACATAAAAAATTTTATAAATCTACTTGATCTTTATTCATAGTATACTTTTAAACCTTAGAGAAAGGACCTCTCTGGAACGTTTACAAGGAATTTTAATTTTTTTACTTTTTATGAAAATTTCATTATTATAAAAAAATTTGAATCCACTGTCAAACACAATATGCATTGAGTTGTTGAGGCATTGAGGTAGCCACATCGAAATGTCCTACTTCATATGGTAACATGGTTAACTGATTCAGTATACAGGAGGATAATGTATTATATTCAACAATACAAATTACATCCTGATTCCAGCAACTTTACTGAAGTAATGAAACAGCAATGTTGTACCCCATCCTTTGTGTCACCAAACATAAAGGTTGAAACTGACATGAAAGTTACCACCACTAAAACAACCCTTTTGGCAAATAGAGATAAAAAATATTGTTTCATTGAGCTCAATTCCAAGGAAATTGTGTTCTTTGTAAATAACATCATGCAGATATAGATTATTTGGAAGTATCCAAAGCAATAGCTTGAAGGAATTAAAACCCGTTGTAATGGTAGGTGCATACAAAGACTTGTCAGTCATGCTTGTTGTCACGCAAGACATGGAGATGCACGTGCTCTGTCAAACAAAACCCAATAAATTGTACAGCATTACAAAATTCAATCAGCCATTGGCCATAACAAGAAATACTTTGCAATTATATACAACATGGCTGTGCTCTTTTTGGAAAAGGAAAAAAGCTAGGATTTGCTCTGTTCCTGCTGTCAAGTGAAAAGGAACTACTAAATACGTAAACTGAACCAAGGAGTTCTCATCCTTACGCTGAAATGGCTGGAGAGACTTAAGCATTGGAAACAGCCAGAATATCTGAGAAGCAATCATTTCCTCCTGTAAGACAGGTAAATCAAGAATACATTTATTTATTCTTGATTTAAGCTGGAATAATTGTCTCCCAAAAAGGCTGCTGCAAAATACCAAGTTTATAGTCCTGCAGTTGTTGCGAAAAGACATGTCCCCTCTTGAAACTGATCAACCAGTTGTTCCTGAAAGGGTTCTGAGATTAATGGCTAACAGCTGCAAAACAAATTGTTTGAAATCTTGTGGTCGCTGAAAATCTGGATTACATCATATCATGTTGTTTTTTCTAAATGATATTCTAAAGACATGGTTACTCCTTCTGGACATTTTGGGAGCTATATTTGGTTTTGGAGTCTTATTGTGAATACAGACCCAATATAATGGGTTGAAATCAATTGCCCAACCATTGAAACATAAGAAATACTCAAAAATGAGTTCTTGTTGCAAAGTGATGGCTTTTTTTGCTCCACTATGACGGCCATCTTAGGAGCTACAATGAATTCCTGATCCTATCTTGCAAAAATATCACATCATATTTAGTTTTGGTTGCAATTTTATGAGTATTTCAATATTTTGTATTTATCCACCAGCTATGTTGAATTTCTTGGGAAGATCCATCATGATTCCAAAGAATTTTTACTATAGTGTTTCTAGGGTCATATTACAACTATCATACAAAAATAAGATTATTAGAATCAATTTTAATGTTTGGACTTGATATCCCTGAACTGGATCTATGGTGCGCACAGCCATCATCAAATCACAATTTGTTTTGTAAATATCTCAGGAATTTCCACTGGGATTTGGGGGAATTTATAATATTATATTATACACCATTAATTATCATTGACAAAAAAATCAGTTTGTTGGAATTGATTTTAAAGTTTTGCCCCAATGCTCCTTGACTATATATTACCCGGCATTAGCAGTGCTACCCACAAAATCACCAGATTCATAGCTAAAATCTTAACTCTCCTCTTGGGGGCCATCAGCTCTTTATGTATTAGAAACTCAGATGCCCAGTCCACAAACTATAAAACATCTACATCAACAACAAACTAATGGCCAGCCTAAATCCCTCTGTACAGTATATATACTTGTCAAAAAACAAATACTACAAAGAGAAATTTGGGCTAACTGTGTATGTGAGTCTCCTCTTAGTGGAGTTCTTGCATGCCCTTTTAAGAATTCTTTGAATGCATTATATCTGAAAATGCACTATTTCTGTTACTAAATATATATTAAAAGGCCTCTCTTAAAATATACCCAAGGTGTGAACCTAACTACCTTAAAACAAAAGATTAACTCAGGTGAACACCCCAAAGATATCACATGTGAAATAGAAAAACTAGACTCTACCCGAACTCAACATCAAGTACTGACCTCTTATGGCATAGACATCACCATGAGCATATCTGAGATGCTAGCATTAAAACTATGCCAAAAGAATAGCTCTGCATGTATGCAATTCCTTGTCAGAATTGCTCTAAATCGTACATTAGAGAAATTTCAAGACCAATAAACATGAGAATCTACAAACACAGAAAAGCACTCAAAACACATGAAAACACATAAGGCATTTGTTCACAGACCAGGCAACTTTGAAATTATTCCACATTTTGCAAGACTCATTATCAAACAACATGAATTGCCCATACATAATATCAGCCCCTCCCCAACAAACGTCATCAACATCCCAACCACTAAAGCACATATCCTTTATTCGCTATTTATATGCGCACACACACACACACACACATTCACCAAACTTTTCAACCATCATGTGGAATAAATCCCCCTTTTTTCTTCAATCATTCATTACTCAAATTCTAATTAACCTATGCATTCATCTAGACATATTTGCTGAATAAAGAATCTCCCAATTCTGGAAGCTGATATCCCTAGGGACATGACACACATATCTCACAGGTCCCACTATACAGTCTACAATGCATATTGTCTGCCCGTCTATCTTGATTAATTACTATCCCAACTACTACATATCCATGGACCACTCATAAAAATTGCAGTATCTTGTATAACAGCCTCAGTTCTTGACAAAGCCCAGTTTGAGCAAAACATTGAAGTAAAGAATCATTTGTTACAGCAAGTCTTTTGATATTGTCATTTCACCTTTACATATATATATAAAATATTAAATATGAATAAATCCAGTAACAAAATTAAATCTGTTTTGTGTTAAACACTCATTTAGACTGATTTTCTGAACTTCATCAGTTACATTTGAACTTTCAACATAAGGCTATTCAAAAATCAAATGCATTTTTTTTGCAGTTATCTCATTCATAAAACATTTGGAATTTGTAACTATTCTTTGTAAACCTATCTATTTTAGAATTTACTTTTCAATAAGTCTCCCAGTTTTTATACATATTTAGATAGGTATACATCTAAAATCCAGTTCTTTGCGGTGACTCCAAGTTTCATGCCAGTGTAATCCTCAGACTGTCTACAATTCTTGTTAAGGCACTTCCTTTTTTGGTAAAAAACTTGTGGTGTATAAAAAGTGCATACATCAGTGTTTCCTCTTCATGCTCAACCTGGGGGGAGTGTACAGCAGATGAGTGGCTGAAATAAGCTTCTCAAAATGATGCAGGTGTTGGGAATGGTTTGCTTAGATGGTCTGTGCTCTGTTCACTGCCAACATTTCATAGCACTCAATGAAGAGTTAGACTTTTCCTGTTTGAAATCAGGATTTTCTCTCATAGACTGATTGCCTAAGAAGGCTTGAAAAGTCCAGTTTACCCTTTTATATACCCATAGCTGGAAAGAGAGAGAGAGAGAAGATATGGATTTCCCACAGGCATTAATTAGAATTTGAGTAATGAATGATTGAAGAAAAAAGGGGGATTTATTCCACATGATGGTTGAAAAGTTTGGTGAATGTGTGTGTGTGTGTGCATATAAATAGTGAATAAAGGATATGTGCTTTAGTGGTTAGGATGTTGATGAGGTTTGTTGGGGGAGGGGCTGATATTATACATGGACAATTCATGTTGTTAACGCCAAATGTCATAGCAAGTGTTATTGAACTCAGTTTGACAATTCCATTTTCCATACTGTACACCATTAGGCCACCCATACCCCCATCAAAATTATGCATCAATCCAGTTGTTTCCACACTAAGGAAAGGTTGCTTCTGGGCAACATTCCTAGTAGATTTTTCATTTCCTCCTTCTTTGACCTGAAACGGATCTGAATAGACAGGTTCACGAAAACCTTCCAGACAGGATATCTGTGCATGAGATACGAAACAGCTATTCATGATGCATGATGACCCTATCCATCAAAGTCCAGGCAGAGAATTGAATCACTCTTGGCAGGATTGGAGTTCTGTTGAAAAGGGTTGGTAAAGAGCAGTTGAAAAAGAAATAAGTAGACCGTCCAGTCAAAATTTACATAAGTCTCATGGAACATAATTAAAAATATATGCAAAATCCATTTATGAAAACACAATGTTTATCCATATATATATATATATATATATATATATAAATATATATATATATATATATATATATATATATCAGTGGCTTATGGTGGTTATTATGTGTTAAACCTCCTACACCAGAGTCGTAGCTGAAGGGGAGAGGGAGGGTATTTAAGAATGCTACCCAGATCCCCCCGAGAATGTGGGAAAAAACTCCATGAGCAGTTGTTCACCTATTGCATTTCTACTTACAAATCTCACTGAATGTTGGAGAAAATCTTTCAAAGAGCCAACCATCCCTTGGCCCACTAATCCCCCCAAATCTCTTTTGAAAATAAAAAGACACTTTAAGCCACTCTCATTATTAATTCAGATAACAAATTACAACTGATATGAATTGTAATATATACATAAACTGAATCTCTAATATTGTATAAGTTGTAAAATAAGAGATTAATGTTACCTTACACATTAATTTAAAAATAATTTAAAGCACAAGATTATATTTTATTTAAATCTTCAACTTGAACTTATCCATCTTTTCAAAGCAACTACAACGAAACAATATTTTATAATATTCTTATATCTGAGTGTGACCTCACTAAAAATGTTGTAATGCAAATTATTACCATCGATTGTTATTGTTTTTCCGGTGAACAACTTTTCAGTGAAAATATTATCTGGTTCTATGCATTAGACACAAATAATTTTCATAACAGAATTTTCTCCAGTGGTACAAGATTGTTGCATTAAAATTTACATGTTTACAAGTCTCAGGTATTTTTATCACATGTGTTGCCTTGTCTTGATAAAAAGAATCCTATCTTAAGACTGATTTGGTTTCTGCTTGTGTTTTATTAGCTCTGAAAATCAATTATGACCAGATTATATCTGGATAATGCAAGAATATAATTATAAAAACAAAAATCAGTTGAAGTTTATGAAATTTCAACGTATCTATATGTATAACTCTTCAACATGGAAAAAAGAACACATGGGATAGTGTTTCTGAAAACCCTATTACTGCTTAAACCACCATCTACCATACCATACTATGACTAGCAATGGGGAGTGCAATGTGATCTCCACACAACTGGTAAAATATTTTGATACAGAGGACAGTTAAAATTTATAGCAGACCCATTTTCTTTAATTATCTATTTGTAATATAAAACATTTATAAAATATATACATATATAAATATATATATATGTATGTTATCTTAATTATCTTATGTTTGCACACTCATATATCCATGTATATTATTATGCATATATATATGCATGATACATATCATCATGGATATATATATATATATATATATATATATATATATATATATGTGTGTGTGTGTGTGTGTGTGTATATGTATGTAATATGTATGTATGTAATAAAGAATATAATCTGATGTATGATATATAAAAGGAGAAATAAAATATGTGCCATTATACAAGTATCTTAGATTCTAAGATAGATATAGATGAAATATATTATTTCATATATATATAATAATTTGTAAAATAATAATTATACATCGTCATGTCTCAATTTGGTCTCAAAGTGATATCTTAATTTGGAGTCAGAAAAATGATATCAAAGATTCATGCATAGAATATATTCATTAACATAGTTTTAATCATTAAACTCTTTCCAACAATACACAAGCTTCAAATACCATTTTCATAAAAGTCTTATTATTTGGAGGAAAAGAATACAGTGTAGTTTCCACTTCTTGTATTTGAAGAACTTACCCTTCAAGATTCTTCTGTGAGCTCTAGAATCAGGGATAATCAGATGGAGCAAGATCTGGAGAGTTAGGAAGGAGAGGAATTTTTTTCACAGTCAAGGTCTTCAAAATTTGTTGATGTAATCTTTACTGTGTGTTGCTGTGCATTATCAGGATGGAATATCTCACCTATGTAATCAACCGAACTGGTATGCTTTTCATCCCAACCGTTTATTTACTCTAACGCTACTGACAATGGTACCTGCTGTAATTCTAAAATTGAATCAAAGTGGGCTGCACCAACACAGTCCCATCCACACAAAACCATCCTTTAAGGGAGTCAGATTTTAGTTTGTGCTTCAGTCTGTACTCAACTATTAATCCATTGCTTATGTCACCTTATATTCTTGTAAAAATTTCATTTTTCATCACCATTCATGAATCTAGTCTCCAAATAGCAAAATACCATGGACAAACCATTCTCTAAGTTTAGGTATTTTTCAAAGTTATTGCAGATCACAATGAATATGCAGATATGTATTCAGGGTTCTTAGCTCAGTTTTGTTCAAGTCACAAGGGGAGGGCACTTAGTGATTGTACTCACTATTGTAGTAACGGTCTGTAAAACTATCAACTACTGCCCCAAGGTGAGCCACACATGTATGCAAACACAGATTAATCTTTAGGCGTCCAATATACATTTTCGTCTAACTGAGCTGACCTCCCCCTATCGGACAGTTTTCTGCTGATAATCCGTTTATCGATTGAACTGTTGATTGATCTGGCCGTTCCTCTTTATCTCCAAGAGGATAACATTGAATTCATAATTTTTCTCCTCAACATCAAAGGCAGAAATAATCAAAACCGATCCATAAACTAATTCCATCTTCTTGTTTTCAATGCAAAAGATTATCATCTGTGCATCAGAAAATTAACAAGAAAAAACGAATTCTGCAAACTGATAAACATATCCCTTGATCTTACTGGATAATCCAAGTAATTCTTCAGTATTTTCATCTTCCCAGCATACTTTCATGGAGTTTCTAATTTCCATAAAAACACTTTCATCATAAATGGGTATTTGCTGAGCTTGATTTGATCTGGTACAAGGCCATGAATGCAAAGAATTCAGTAGGGATCAAACTCAGTACAGGAGTCCTCACATAGTGCAGATGTTGGGATCAACGAATGCCAACTGCTTTATAATTGAAACACAGATAATTGCGGAATGGGTATGAATAATATTCAAAGATATTCACAGTATAAAAGCTGAGATTTGGACGAGTAGACAAAGACATTCTGTTTTTATTGAATAATACCTCCAAAATAAATACAATATTTTATAAACTACATAAAATTTCTGTATGTGAAAACAAAATATTCACATTTTCACATCAAGCAAGTTCACTGATACATGAAGGCGTTATTTTCATCGAAGTATCAAAAAAATTATTTGTAAAACAAATGTAATGCAATTATATGTTAATTGATTCAAATTCAAAGAAATTTGATATTTTAGTCATTTTGCTGTAATTCTATTTTAGGTAAAAATGATGGGGTCAACAATCCACCCAACTTATTTCACAAACTACATTACATTGAACAGCATTATATCAGGCGACAATTATTATTCTATAGTCATGGCTTAGTAAGACTAGTTTTCTAATCATTGCTCCATAGGAAGACACTTTGATATTTATTAAGGTGACATTTTTTTTCTTAAACATGATTTCTTTCTTTGTCAATGCACTTAATTCAGTGGGGAATACTAATCCCATAGATTGAACATTATACAGTGGAAATTTCTGATCAAAAATTAGCGAACAACTATGAGTCAGGCCATGGACTTATTGATACATCCTCATACATATAGACATTTATTATTCTTAATTCATTCTGGTAAAAAGCCTTATGCAAAGCAATCAATAAGGATCAAAATCACCTCAGTAGCCAGAGTTTGCAAGACTAGCTTATTAACCACAATACTATAGTGGGTTGAATTCATTGTGCAACAAATTTCTAAAATAAATTCATTAATATCTTGCAATATTTTTGAGTATTCGATTCACTTAAAAGAAGACACATCTCTTAAAATTAATTAACTTAATTTAATGACTGCGTAACAGTATAATGGAGTGAGGTCTGAGTGCATTTTAAAAAAAATATCAAAATGAATGTCAGTGGCACAAACACCTTGTAAGTGTGTTAATTAAACATGGTGTCCACTCCTAATCAATATCTCATTTGCTGTTAACACTCTTCAATTAATGTTGTTAACACTTTTCATTTTCCGGCAAGTGTTTAATCCCACTTTTACAGATTAGCATTTGCAGGCTTCTCCAAGCTTAAATCAAAACTTGTTAAAGAAAAACTGATACAATCTTCAAGAGAGATAAGTCTGGAAACAAATGAAACATTTTTACTTCTAAAATTGATTGAGACGTAGGAGCCACCCTTCGGATTTTATAAAAGAGACTTAGGTCTTTGCTTGAGCATATAAAAAAAAAACACAATAAAATTCAAACTATCATAAAACAAATTTATCTTTATAGGTATTTCATTCTTTCTGTACTATTATTAATTTCTTTCTGGTTCTTCATCCTACGATTCATTCACTTATTCTTGCAATGAGTACAATGAGGGATGACTTTCATACACAATCAAGAAACGTCACTTGATAGAAGAAACAGAAAATACTTTCTGACACATATAGTCATATTAAATTTACCACTGACCCCTTAGTAACCAGGAAAGACTAAGCAGTTGGGATATCAGGTGGTGCTCAAGGGCCCAAAGCACTATGGGGCCCAAGTAGCAAAAGTTCCATTTTCAAAGTGGCAGCATCTGATTCAATATGCTATGGCCAAATGCTTCAACACTACGAATCCCTGCTGTCGTATAAATATTCCCCAATAGACATGTTCTAAACAATATTCTGTAGAACCGGAAATAAACACCCCAATAGGTTTCTTGTCATACAAAACTTCAGCAACGACAGTATTGGAGGAGGAAAGCTATAAGAGTGAGATTAAAGTCCCTTGCATGTACACATATTTTATCAAAACCTTTTCATCACTAATACTACTTCTAAGAACCAGGTGTTAGAAATCTTTATTTTTGTATCTGCTTTATTCTGCTGTTTTATATTCAGTAACATTATTTGTTAGTTTTTCTATCAGATTATAAATAGCATTTTAATTTTATAATGATATTCTGACATCAAAGACTGCTCCTCAAGTATCTTTGTAAGGACCGTTGAAAAATGTTGCCCTTCCCCATTTCAAACTGCTCATCAAGTATCTTTGTAATCAGTGCTAAATGCATATGATTTACGCCTCTAGAGTAGACCCCGCCCCCAATACTAAACCTGGACTAAATGAGCTCACAGGACCGACCCTTGCCTGGGCCTGAAAGTGTGAACATATCTTTGTGTATGATTTGACAAGACCATGTCAACTAATGTTGACATCCCTTAAAAATTGCCTGCAACAAAATATGAGTTTTAGACAAATGCATCCTTGACAAAATCATCAGTGCATAACTATGAAAAAGAGGAACTTGGTTCATTTGCAAATAGTTACAAACAACTTCAGGAGGGACTTGATGGTGAAATTTATTGTGGAATCGAACCAGGAATTGACTTTGAAATCTTCCAAATCTTCCAAATCAATTGTTGAGAAAAGGACTTATGAGTATAGTTTATCATCTGCATTCAAATTATCCTGCCAGTACAGGCTGCAGTAAAAAGTCTACAAAAATGTTGGTGTTGCATTCAAATATCTGATAACTTCAAGCATCACACAGTTCACAAGTAAACAATCTTTTCAATAAGTTAAGATGATTGTCAAAATCATCACTCAAACAATGCCATCTGGAATCACAGATCCTCATTGCAGTTGAAAAGGAAATAGCTTGAAAGCTGAGAAAAAACCCCAAAGAAAGCAACATAAACTGAGTTGAAAGCACTTCATTGGGAACTGTGGGGCCAAATCTGTGGGGCCTAAAGAATCCTAGAGATATAAAAAGAGAGTTTATAGATCTAAGGTAGAATGGAAAACAATCAAAATGTGAGTAAATGAACCAATAGAACAGCCATTTGTTTTGTGAAATGATTTATTGAATATATTCATTTTGTTTTTTGTTTAGAAAAAACATTCAGATATAAATGTAATGTTTTTGGAAACAAATCACCTTTTTTATTTCAAAAAATCACTTAACTATAGATTTATAATTATATATTATAATTGAGTCACATTATTATTGCCTTTTATTATGAAAAAGTTGTCTTTTTTGTTTTTTCTCTGCAAAGTCTTATAGGATTTTGTTTGTTTAAACTTCTGCTAATTTCAGATTCAATGGACATAATTGCCAGACAGTTCAAACGTTGTTGCTGAATTGAATCTCAATTAAGTTTTGATCAGTTTCAGGTTGGAAAAACTCCTTTTCCCTGATGCCACAGTCACTGTGATAGTCAAGAAAATCTAAAGAGCAATAAATAAATTTGGAAATGCAGTATACCTGTTGATGCAAGCTAGGAATTCAGGCATTTTCATTGGGTTTCGAATCATTGATGGCAGAATTGGTTTTAGTGTCTCCATTTCCTTACAAAGTGTGTAACCATCTATATCAGCCTGTTTTGTAATTTTAACCTTTTTTTCCTGTGCCAGCTTGACATCCATCAATGCCATTTCCAGATACTGTTACTCAAGTGTTTGCAGTGCTTCATCTGCCATTTGATAAAAATATTGCCCCCTGAAGGTTGTTTTTGGATTTGACAACTGTTCATCTGCAGATTCATAATCAAATGATTTTTTTTCTTGCATAAGCGCTCACTCTCACTGAATTGAATCATTGAATACAGGCTCAGCATCTAGGTCTTTGGCAAGTTCATTAGCATTAATCAAGGTCTCATGAAAACCTTTTTCCCTGAATCTTTCACTAGTTACAAAGCTTTTGGAATGAAAAAAGCCATGTAGCAACATCCATGTAATGACTCTTAATCACAAACAAAATTCACTTGAAAGAGTGAGGTGTGCCTGAAAACTAGTGAGACCAGAAGCTTGTGATCTTTCATTTGACTGACAAACAATTCAGCCTCACTTTTTGCTTTCTGTTAAATCTTTGGATACATCAAAATCTCCAGCCGCTGGGTACCATACAGCTTTGACACTTTCCATTCTACATTCCCATCATGTTTCAGTGAGAGATTTTACAGATAGGCGTGTCACATGTTTTCAAAAAACACTCCATCTTTTTTCAAAGGATGCAAAAAGATATAAACACGCTGCAGAGTTCCTACGGAAGTATCTGGACATGTTTTGGTTATGTTTAGGTTGTGATTGTGACATGAACATGGTGTGAAGAAATCTCTTAAATTCTTCTCCAGAAGTCATGCCTGCACACCTGAGGTGAGTCCCTTCATATCTGCACCATTATCGTACCCTTGTCCACAGATACTTTCCAGCCCTGATGTTTTAAGTTCATGTAGAAGGGTATTGCACGTATTTCACCCGTGTTACTTTCTATCACTAAAAACTAGATGAAATATTTATAAACTCCTACTGGAGCATTTGGATGTGCACCATCAGCAACATATCTAATTACCATTGACATTTGCACCTGATGACTAATGTCAGGTGTGATTAAACATGATTAATTTCTTAAGACATTTATTTCATTCTCTTTGTTGCATTTGTTGTTACCAAATGTTTTAGCCAATCCATCTTACAGCCTTTTCAGGTGTAGAATTCATATAGAAGATGCCTTCTGCAATTTTTTCAAGAGCTGTTATCATTCCAAGAGAAGTTCAGACTTTTGATATATTGTTGCTTTTGCTGTTACCACAATGTTTCAACCAATCTATTCTCCAATCTTTAGATGTATAATTCTGGCAGAGGGTAATTGAGAGTATCAAAAACTTGCCTTAGCTTTTGATACCATCCCCCAAATCAGTGTAAATAACTGTGCTATTCAAAACATGTCAGAAAATTTGATAAAATGATCTTGTTCCAATTGTGCCAAAACGTTTCCAAGATCCTTGAATAGTACAATATCACCTAGTCTATTTGCATGATAGAGGAGTACTATCTCAATAAATAAATTTATTGCCATGTCAGATACAGACTTTCTGGTCCCAAAAATGTTACCTTGTCCAGTGAATTCATTTTTTCAATGTCATTTCATGTTTTACATTAATCAATATTAGACCAATAAAAATTGATTAGAAACAAGTCATGTTGAAGCCGCCAAAAAATGTGACTATTGAATTAATTGTTAATTAGATTTAGGTTTATGAAAAGATGAGAAAAACATTTAAACATTGGAAAAATGATAGAAAATTGGATTGTTTCTAATCAAAAAAGCCTATTTTTAATGGTCTATTTATTTTAGTCTGTTCATATCTGATCTCTCAGTTCCTCTATATCTAGTTATCTAATTGCTCTCAGAGCCAGACTTAGCAAAGCATTTAGCTATACAAAGCTTCAAAGCCCACTGTTGAAAGATTCTTTTGACACTTCTATACATTCACAACCAGCAATTACTCTCAACTGATTTATCCAAACTGTTGAACTCTTTTTGCTTGTTATATTTACAATTTTTCGGCTGTTGTACCCTCAAGACTTCTTCAGAGGCCAATGAAATAATGTTCTTCGAATTTTTAAGCCAACCCTTTATTCAATCCATATGGGTAGACTGTTCTCATTCCACTGTATACTGTCTACCCCCAACATAATGTTTTCTTTGCAGCAGCCAGTTATAGAGCTATCATTCAACCTCTTCCCCTCTCTTCTGCAACCAATCTCTTGTACCACCCACCATCTCAACCCCCTATTAACAATTATTCATTGGGTCTGGAAACACTAAAAAATTAATGGTGATTGCTTCTTTGCTTTATGTCATTTCAAATTATGAGAGGTATTTTAGATGAAAACTCTACTTTAGGATAGCCAGGTAAACCTGTATATGTAAGTGAGTAGCTCTGTGGGTTTAGTGAAAGACCACTGGTTTGTTCATCTGTGTCTATTTATATAGATTTTGGGTTGGCTCCAAAGGTTTTAGAAATAATCAGCAACCAATTTGATTGGACAGATAATATATTTGATGTTTTACTGCTAAATTTTGGCTTGTTGTTTGAATGTACCTCCTGGATACTGTTTGTCAAAAACAATGTTGGCATTTTGTGTCTGACTCTTAATGGTAAAGCCAGTCACTATATATTGACCTCTCTGAGAATAGTTTGGTATTTTCCTGATGGGTGGACTGCCACCAATTTATTCCTGTCATCAAATGGTCATTTTTGTGGATTGATTATTCAAATTTGGTATCATATTCATATGCACTTTGTAGGAAATCAAGCTACTTGGGAAATCTATTTTGGGAAGATCCAAGTATTTTATCCATTTATCATTCGTTTATTGGATTTTCACTTCCAAGCATTTCAGGGGCAAACAGATCATCATCTCCTACAGAAAGCTCTTATAGATAAATATCATACCCAGTCGATATTCTAGAATACCCTGTTGTAATGTCTGCTTAGAGAGGTGGGAGCCAGGATACAGCTATTTCAACCACCAAGCATACCTACAGATCTATAATAAACAGATACAGAAATAAGAGATTTTCTAAGCCAAGCATAATTTGTACAGAACTATATTTGCTGGGAATGAAACTCCCTTTATTAAAATCTCAAATTTCAGTGAAACTGCTTGGCAGATAGATAGATTGATAGATTGGGATTAGTAGTAAATACATAGATTGATTTTTTGTGAGTGATGATCACCATTTTATATAGAGATCACTTTTTTGCATAGAAAAGCATTAAATGAATGAAGCAGAAGATAATGGCAGTTATACTGGATCCAAGTCTGCTTGGCTTAATGAATAGTTCTACTCTTGATTGCTATTATGGACAAATGCTTGTGAAAGATTTTGATAATATCATTTCTTTTATTTTTAATGATTCCAGTACCACTTGAATCATGTTTCTTGGCATAACATCATTGCTAACATTTGTCTTTTGTTTTTCATTCAGTTTCACACCAATTTGAGAATTATTTTTCATTTGCAATCTACACTTTAATACTGTGGTTCAATTTGCTTAAAAGACTTCACACTTCCATTTCTAATACTTCTCATTCAAATTCTATGTATTGTGTTCTCACTTTCTTTCTGCTTTATCAAACGATTTCAAGTTTCCCCAACCGTCTAATCTTTTGTTAGCTAATTTAGAAAATGGTGCTTACCAATTCCTATGCACAGTGCATACTTTGATTAATGTTATGTACTTTTATCAGAAAAATCCTGTTATTTCAGGTTGTTGCTTGTTTTTTTTAAATCTTCATGGCACAAAAAGCAAGCAAATAAAAAAAAACAAAATGCAATAAAGAATATATTATTTTCATAACCATAGTGTTAAGTTGTCTTTAAATTCTCTGATGGAGTATTTTCATGATTAATTATTCACTATTTCTTTCATCTTATTGTCACTTTTTCTCACTACATTCTCAGTTAAATATACTGTGACTATTCAAGTAAGCAATTTGAAACTAGAATAAAAATTAACTGAATAGAACTTGAAATCCTGAGATAAATGATATGAAAGTTCAAGTCTCTTTCAAACTACTTTCCTATTCCAATTTCATGCCACTTACAATAATGGTCAGAGAGCATTTTTTCAATAATAAGTTGACTTTTGTTCTCCTTCATCTTGAAATTTCCACGGATTAAGACATGAATCTATTGTAACAACTAATATGACTATCCAACATGAGCCTTTTTTTGTCCATCAGTGGACCTTACCCAGGATTCCATACATCTCTTTATCATTGGCATTATCTGCCATTCTTGCAGCATGACCAGCCCATTGCCATTTGATTTTCATAATGCTTTCTATACCTCAGACTCCTGTTTTTCACCTAATATACTGTGCTGTCTTGTGGTCTCTCCATGTGATGTTGAGCATGATACTCTCAGCTTACAGGTCAGTCTCTTGATCAGGTTCCTCGTTTCAGCTCCATAGGTGACTATTGGGAGAATACATTGGTTGTATACTCTTCTTTTGGGGACTAATGGGATTTTCTTGTTCTTGAAGGTTGAGTTTGCTCTACCAAAGGCTTGCCATCCTAGAGTGATTCTTTGCTTGATTTCTTCTTTTGAGGATGTCATGGAGAATCGTTGTCCTTGGTAGATGTAATGTTCTACTTTGTCCAGCTTTACATTTTTGATTTGATTGTTGTGTGTTCATTTTGGACATGTTTGTTGTTCATGATCTTTGTTTTGCTGAAGTTCATGTGAACACCAACTTTCTTGCTCCAATTCAGAAATCAGAAGAAACTAAAAATACAATTGAGACACAATCCCAAGAACAATTATATCAAACCTGCCTGAGAGGTAACTCTATATCTCTAATAAACGAGGGGATAAAACTAGCTGAACAAGTACCACTAACAGAATTTAGGACAGCACAAAAAATAAAAACTATAGCAGAGACCATTCTTTAGCATATGTATCTACTTATAAGAAATACAATCTAGAACTATATCTTGAAATACACCAAAATTTAAATCAACTCAAAAGAAATGATGAGATGATTCAAAACTAATCAACCGTAAACATCAACCAAAAAATTGAAAATAATTTTAACATGTAACATCAAGAAATGTGGTTATTTTAATATACTGATTGAAGGAAAATCCTTTCATCTCAAAAACTTGGTATCCCTTTTGAAATGAAGACAAACTTGACAAGTGATTCAAAAAAAATTATTAAAGTAATTGAATGTACAAATTGTTATGAAAATTATATAGGCTGAATACAGACATCAGGTAACATAGCATCACTCCATAAAAGCAATATAATAATCCCTGAAAACAAGACCTTATATGTTTCAAAACATTTTCCAATTCAGGAATGGACATTTTAAATAATGCCAATTCATCAAACAGACGATTATAAAGTGCAAGTAATAAAAGAACAAAATGTAATCTATAGATATAAACTATTGGTAAATAGACCAGAAGAAAAATATTTCATAATCAGTAATTTATCTATAAACAGTGAAATTAAAATATTCTACTTTTCAAGATATAAAGATGGAGATGTACACAAATGTGTGTTTATACCAACATCTCTAAGTTATAACGGGATACTACAAGTGGGTAACAGAAGACCAGTTCAGTAAAAAAGGGATTTGAACCCCCCTTCCTGAAGATAGTCTGGTGCTATCTAAGATAAAGCAATGACAGAAATTCCCTCAAAATGAGTGGATAATGTATCCAATAATTACTCTTGACAAAGAACTAGCCAATGTTGGGTCATAATACAAACATCTTACTACTGATATAGCTCATGTGTTCATTCCTTTTATCAGATTCCTGCTGTTTAGTTTGGTCTCTGATATTTCCCTCATTCTTCTAAGTTATTCTCTTCTTCATTTCTTTCCATTTTATTGCATCAGATTCAAAAACTCCCAGGTATTTGTATCGTTCTTGTTTGGTCAATTCTCTAACCTTCTTGCTGTCTGGGAGTTTGATTCCTTCTGTTGCTGTGAGCCTTCCTTTGTACAGCATCATTAGTGTGCTTTTTCTATTCCAAACTCAAAAACTTCACTGTATTCCTTCACTTTGTTAAACAATGTTTTGAGCTCCACCTTATTCTTTACGAATTCCATGTACATTTGGTGGTTGACTTTTCCCTTTGCTTTCGAGAATGTGGTATCCTTTGCTGTTTTTCAGGATTCTGTTGAGTTATATCATGGTTAACAGGGAATCATCAAATTGTAGTGGGGACAGGGAGTTTCCTTGAAAGATTCGCCTTTTTATACTTACCTCTGCTACGTTTTCTCCTGTGGCTGTTGAGTTTACTTTTGAATTCGTCATGGAGTTAGCTATGAATCTCACTACTTTTTCACTGATCTTGAATATTCTGAGGGATTCGAGTATTCAGTTGTGTGGAATCATGTGTGCTTTTTTATAGTCCATTGAAATGTTCTTATTCCTTTTTCATACTTCTTTTAAAATCATCTGGTTGATATAGAGCAAGCCATTTACCCCTTGGTTCCTCTCCTACATCTTTTTTGATCTTCTAGTAATAGTCCTCTTCTTTCCATGGATACATAAATTCTCTCTGCTATCAGTCCGATCAAGATTTTCCACATTGGTGATAGGCACGTGATTAGTTATTAATTGCTTACCTGGTACCCTTTTTCAGTTTTTTTGGGGGGTGAGGGTGGTTCTACCTCTTGTTATCTATTCAGGGACCTTACTTTCATTTAGACAACTTTGGAGTTTGTGAGTGAGTCTTTCATGTAGTGTGGTGAATTTCTTAACTCTATATCTGTGGATCCCATCATTTCCTATTGCCCTCCAGTCGGCTATTTTTTGGAGAGAGTGTTTCAATTTGGTTTCATTCAGTAGTATTGGTTCCCCATTGTTTATGTCCTTGAGTTCTTTTTTCATGCTATCCAACAATTCCAGGGTTTTTATGTGTGTTTTTGGGTGTCCCTGTATGCTGTTCAAGAAGTTCTTTGTTTCAGCTCTATGTTCTGTTTTCTCTCTCTGTTTAGATCTTGGTGAAACTTTCTCTCATTTTTTTGGAATGTGCAGTTCTATGTGAATTTGACAGAACTTCGTCAATATCTCTTCAACCTTGCCTCTTTGGCAAGTCGTCTCTGGTGTATCTCTTCCACTGCCACAGGGACACCTTTTTATCTTATATTGTATTCGTCCCATAGCCTTACATGTGGTCTGTTTATGTATGGTGCATTTCTCAGTAGCCCTTCATCTCTCTTAAGTAGGGAGATGTCTTTTTAATCTTGTTTCCCAGTTGGGTTTTTCCCTCCTATTATTTGAGGTTCTTCCTTAGTTGTACAAAGCTCTGTCACTATTTTTGCACTGGCATAGATTAGGTAGTTGAACCTATTATTATTATTATCATCATCAATATTATCATTATTAGGGTCATACTCCCTCAAACTGAATCCTAACACTAGTAGACAGATGAAATTATAGGATATAATTCCTGTAACTAAACCCATCCCACTTAACTAACACAACAGATAAAAAGTGTAGAAAACATTCCAAATGCAAGCAACACAAATTATAACAACCAATCACAAGTTCATTTTCTCTACGGAAGATAAATGAAATAAACAAATGCAAAAAAGATTTAATAGTAAAAGACCGCAAAAATTACCAGATTAGATTAACCAGTATGATATCTGAAACAATTTCAAAATCTACTAACCAATAACATAACAATGAAATGATTGCAAAAACTAAAAGTCATAAGATTAATTTCTAAAAATGTAATGAATCGAACAGAATCAAAAACTTAGGATAGAACAAATTGAGAAACTGAAGATCCAACAAATGGAAAAATCATAAATAAGAAAAAAGAAAGAAGAAGTATAGAAAGTATGGCAAAGTTTTCAACCCAGAAAAAGACTCACCACCCATTAGCGTTCTAAATAGGGATTCAAATAAATCAAATCATTCACCTGAAGTAGCCTAAAAGGAAGAAACATAAATGTGTTCGTGTAGTAAATATATTATCTCACTATATATATAGGTACTTATAAAAGTGCAAAACATTTTTAAATTCAAGATCTAGTGGAGAATTAAATCTAAATCTAAGTAAAATTTCAAAGATTTTTTGATTAATCATCTTATACCATATAAAAATGGCTGTTGTTTTTTGTGTTGTTGATATATACATATATATATATATATATATATATATATATATATATATATATATATATATATATATATATATATATATATATATATATGTTTATATATATATATATATATATATATATATATATATATATATATATATATAATTTTTTGTTTTATTTCAAAACCAATCTTAGATAAGCGAGATATCGCAGGATTTCTGTTAAGCATCTGCTTGTCATAAGTTGTTTGTGCTGAATGCCTAAATTCTTCTGCTGAACGCTGACAAAAACAAAATGAAAAATGTTCCATCTTAAAATTTTTTTGAAATTCTCCTAATTAAGCCATTAAATATTAAATGTGAAGACTTTCTTCCTCTAGAATTACTTTCACGTTTCATGGGATGTTCTTCAGGTTTTGACTAATTAAAACATCTTGAGATCATTTGGCATACATGTAAACCATATGGTATATAATGACCAATGGGGAAGCATAAAAATATTTGAATCCATTTATGTCCTCACTTTACTGTTACACATCTCTTGGAGTAATCATGTTTTTCATACATCCTAAAAATGGTCCAGTCAAAAACTGTGATGCAGCACTCTTTTGTGTTACTTGAATACATATGTATATGGCATACATCCTTCCCCATAATTTTCTATTAGTATATGAAAAGATCTGGTTACCTTTTTTTTCAATTCAGCCATAAATTCCAAATTGATGTACTGCTCAATTTTTGATCTGATCATTTATAACACATCAACCAAAACAGAGGTTGGGTGGGTGTTTGATTCTGATTGTCTTTTTATTGTAAGATTTACTGAGTAAACCCTTTTAATTTATTTTTTTATCAGATAATAATATTTAGATAATAAAGTTCAGGTCATTTGAGGAGAGAGAAAAATGCTTGAAATATTGATATACAACATCTTAGTTACTGCTAGGTATTCCAGAACAGGAATAAATTTCTATGATTGCCCTTTTTTATTTTAATTATATATGATGCTTTCATACATTCACTATTTTATACTGAGTATAATTTTTACATTTTTTTGCAGATGTCATACACTAGAGGTCGGATTACTGTCTAGCATTGATTACATTTCTGTGGTGTTTGGATAAGTCTATGGAAAATGTAACCTTTGCAGAAGTAGGATGTGGGGTATATCTTCATACTTATTTGGGGAAAAACTTGGCATTTTTGACACCAGGAAAAATTGTACTTCATGTTCTAATCCCCAAATTGCATAGATGTGTCAATAAAATTTCAATGGGTTTTGCAAGATGATAATCACCAAAGGTAAAAAATACTTTTTGTCTACATTGTAATGCCGTCAGTGCTTGTCCGATCTAATTCTCGATCTGCCAAACCTAATATTCAGGAACTCAGGGGAAACAAATGTAATAGGAGTGGCAAGTTCAGTCATTATGGCATCATCGTGAATCAAGTTGGCCTATAGCATTACAAAGGTCAACTGAAGTCTGTCAGGACTTTGAGAAAACTAAATATACTCATGTTCAGTTGTCATCTGAACTTATAACACTGCGTAAGCATTGTTAACTATGAAGTCACCCAGTTGTCTGCCCTGAGAATTAGAAACCCAGCAGGGGAAATATACAAGGACTTCACAAAAGCCAAAGAAAAATCTTGAGGTGGTAATAAACTGATGGCAAAAAAGCAATCAAATATTTACGATCAGAGACGGCTAAACTTCCGGCTCTTCTTTTGATAACATTGATCCCTTCCCCTTCAGTACATAGTGTAACAATGATGATAAAAGGATGAAAAGTTCAATAAAAAAGCATAATTCAAAACCTGTTCAGAAAATGTCAAGTGATTCAATATTGATGGAAAAATGTGCCAACTTGGGCAATGGAGCTGTAGTTCATTTAAAGTACACACCTTTGGACCTCATACACATAACTTGGTGTTTATTTCACTTTTCAAAAAGGTCTTCTTTTGGGCTTGCCTTAAGCTACCTCTTGCATTCTCTTTAACCTATCGACTGCGAGAGGCGGCGTAGTGATAGCCCTGGCTCATAGATAGAAATGAGCTATCATCAATCTCAATAAAATGGAAATTTTACCAAGTTATCGATAGAATTGGAATGATAAAAATTTTGAACTGATCATTTTTACAGCACATTAGAAAACAAGTCAACTTAGGGCAATGCATGAATGTGACTGAAGACATGAGTGGATTGAAACTTTCAGGGGTAGTCTATCCTCACTCATTGTTCAAAGTATACCATGTGGGTCATAAATGCATGCTATTGTTCAACTTACATAAACTCTCATTATTCAATTGCCACTCCTTGTGCACAACATTGCAATGTCTTCTTAAGAGTATTTCTGTATGTTTTTCCAAATAGATACATTGAAAAAAAAATGAAATACTTTGGCCTTTACTTGGCCAGCTCAAGCAAATCTTAAAAGATAAAATCTAAAACAAAATTTCTGAATGATTTAGTTTTTCAATAGGTGAAGCATTACCAGCCATTACTAATTTTTGACTAATATTTTCTTTCATCTTCAATTTTCCATCTCGAAAAAATTTAAGCTGAAATAAATTGAGATGAAAGAAAATAAAACATTGATGGTTAATGGTTGAAAATGAGGAAAATATTACTACTACAACAACTAGTGTATGTAAAAGCAATAACAAATATAGAGCTGAATGGGGCAGGATGAGGGGGTAGTTCAATGATTAGATTTGATCTTGTGTCCACAATAAAAGTAAGAGAAGTACTATGCATTGGCTTCCCGCCTAAGGCTTATTCTTCATTTTCATCTTCACTGTTCACTCAGTGCCATAGATTCACAGTCTGAGTTAGTTGTGATAAAAAGCAACTAAAAAAACTTACAATAAAAAGAGCTAGCCAAAATCTCAGTCTATTTTATTAATCAGCATCTTGTAGTTCACAAAGAATCCATTGTTTAAATATCCAACTTTGAAACTAACTTTTCATCAAAGATTTCTGTACAGCTTTGAAGAAAGTTTTTGACCAGAAATCTGAGAAATTAAATTCTCCAGCATGGAAGAAAAAGCACCAACCACAGTGAAATGTCAGTTACAGAGTTTTAGGCATCCATTCATATTTCAGTGTTTTTGGAATCATATTTTTTAGCTGTATCGTAAAATGAAAAATTTTCTTATAACTCTCTAAAATTGAAAAGATTGTCTCTGAAGACAATAAAGAGCATCTAAATATTTACAGCAAATTCTTCAAAAGAAAAATTTGATGAATGAATAAAAGGCAAGTATCACTGACAGAAAAGGGCTATTGTATACATAATGTAAATAATTTAAGATATTTATGATGACTGGGAAAATTTATTCAACAAGTTTCACTTATTCGGCTTCTTCACAAATAATGAAAAGTGGTTGGAAACAAAAGTTCTAAGGAAACAAAATAGAGGAAACATATTAAATAAATTTTCCAAATTTTTATATTATTTCGAATTGTCAGATTCTATATCCGATTGATCCTTATCATAATGTAAATACATAAAATTTATTCTGTAAAAATATTCTGAATAGTTTTTTATATGTTTTTATGAAGCTTTACATGGTTTTAAATATTTTGAGTAGAACAAAATGGTTGTCATCTGCCTTAAAAAGGAAAGAGAAAATCTGGACTTCAAGTGAAATAAGTAGACATAAGAATTTTTTTTGGGGGGGGTGTCTAAAGATGTGACCTCAAACCTGGCATCCCTTTTGCACAGGCTGCTGTATCATCAGGTCACTCCTTTGGGTGAGTTGCAGATCTCTATGGTTGTAGCACATTTGCTCCTATTGATGTTCAGATCTGTGTTTAAATTTATAGACAGCCATACTTTCCTGAGGATCTGTGCTTCAAGTTACTGACAGACATTCTGTCCAGATTTTCCTTCAAAATCAGTGATAGAACTCTGTAACCAGATTGAGAATCTACCAGAATGTTCATGTCCCATGGTCTTAGCCACAGGTGACCATAGTGTTAGAATATTCCCACATAAGGAATAGCTGCTTCAGGTATTTACCAGGAGAGAGAAACTCTTGACAAACCTATGACCTTGAGACCCTGCTCCTATTCACACCATCTAGATGGACCATAGGATCCAAACACTTGGTGTAAAGGATGGGCAAAACGCACTCCACTATGGTCATTTTGCTATGGAGAACCCATCTGAGGAATCATCATTCGTGGAGCCAATATATATATATATATATATATATATATATATATATATATATATATATATATATATATATATATATATACATGTATATATATATATATATATATATATATATATATATATATATATATATATATATATATATATATGTATATCATTAGCCATTATGAATCTACTACTGGACAACGGTCTTTCTCCTCTTCTTCCATTTCTGTGTGATATCTTTGACTGTAGTCCTTGTTCTGATCCATGTTGATTTTTCTCTCTCAGTGGACTTATAATGGTTGATGAGAATGATAACGACAATGTTGATGATGATGATGATGATGATGATGATGATGATGATGATGATGATGATGATGATGATGATGATGATGATGATGATGATGATGATGATGATGATGATGATGATGATGATGATGATGATGATGATGATGATGATGATGATGATATCCAGATAGATAACATAGTTTTGTGTATATATATATATATATATATATATATATATATATATACTTTATATCCTTAACCTAGTTAAATGAAATAGTATTAAAAGCATCATGCCCCCAATGTCAGACATGATAGGGAAGAATAAGTTGAAAAGCATGAAAAAAAATAAATGAATAGAAAATAATTAAAAAAAGAAATGACTTTTTGCAAAGGTTCTTCACCCTCAGGAATCTTTTATATTCATGTATCAGTTTTGGTTAGTTGGCTGACAAATAAAAGAAGAACAAAAAAGAATTACAAAATGATATTGAAAATCCACCTGCTGATTGAATATATATATATTATATGTCAAAGCAACCCAAAAGGATGTAGGAAAATTCATTTAAATCATTGTCTCTTTTGCTTTGGAGAGGATGACTAAGACTTCCCAATAAACTTGTCAGAAATCCATCTGCACTTTCTTCTCAACAATTTGCATTATTTTCTTAAAGCCTTCAAGACATTTGTGGCTTCTACTTATCAATAAGAATGTTCTTTAAGCAAAATTGGATGCTCAAGACATTATTTTGTTGATATGTTTGAGATTGATTGAACCAGTATGTTTATATTACTAATAGAACTGCAGTAAATTTTCATGGCTTTGCATTAAAGGGAAATGATATCATGGCGGTAATTATGACACACACTATTTTCACAAGGTAAACTCCTCCATTAAATTTTTAATGCCGTAGTCATACTGGATGCTGCTCTCCCTTTGTAACGCAGCTTGCACTCCATTCGTCAGGTCCACCAAGGGTAGTTCAACACTTGTCAGTGAAAAGAAAAACATTGAAGTCATTTTTCAAATACTTTCTCGACCATTCCAGTCATTTCAGCTGGTACTAGAATATCAGACTTGACACATTTTGCAACATAGCAGAGAATTTGGCATCAAGATGATTCAAACATATTACCTAAATCAACCCCCTTGAATATAGTTTTGCTGCTCATGACTGTTTTTTCTGACTTTATTCTTGATTCAAATCACTCCCCGCTGTGTTATTACCCTGGACTTGCCCTTATCTGAATTTTTATGAGATGCAACAATGTCTTCAACATAATTTTTCATTATTTGATGGTTCCTTAGTAAATTCTTGCCGGGAGACGGACATGAACTATCTTGCAGAGAAAGATGAAAAATTCAAACTTTTTCAACTGCTAGGAGAAGTCCCCCAAATCCCAAATGCTGCTGCAAGAACTAGATGAGTACAATTGAATTTACCATATTTTTATCTATTTATTTATTTACTCATTTATTTGTTTATCATGTACTTCAATGCCTTGTTCATTCATCCTGCTCTGTATCGCTTGATTGTGATATCCCCTGTCCCAAAACTTCTGTCAAAAATATAAACTAGAGTATAGCTTAAAATCTCTGAATGTGCACTAATTTCATGTATAATATTTCAATAAACTCCCAAAACCGAACACCCCCCCCCCAAATAAGAAGAAAAAACAAACAAAACAGATAACCCCACCCCACCTTGACTGGGGCTTTACTGGCCATAAAAACAAAGCAATACAAACATTAGATTAGATTTAAGACAGACGCATCCAAGTAGTAAATTCATGCCAAGAGACGGACTTGAACTATTTAGTAAAGAAAGATGAAAAATTGAAACTTTTTCAACTGCTAGAAGAAGTCCCCACAATCGCATTGTATCTGCAAAAACTGGATGAATACTTTTGAATTTGCCGTACTTTTATTTATTCATTTTGCTCATCTGTTCAGCATGGTTTTTAAATTTCAACATCTGTGGACCTTAATTAAGTTAAAAACTTGATAAATAAGGGAGAGATATACTCAAAGGCTGCCTCACTGACCTCATCAGGTAGGGGAGAGAGAGAGACCTTTACCCATTGAATCTAAATCGAAAACTTTTCGAAAAAATAAGGGAGAATTATGATGAAATCTTTTTTTTTTTTTGCAGTGCTGCAAACACCTATTCCTAACTTACTAGAACAGATGGGATGGGTGCCAAGAGCCGGTGGAGCTCTGAAGCCACTGACCCACATCAGTAGTGGACAATCCACCAGACCCCCTGCCAACATGTCATGGGCCAGTGTGGCAGGGCATGGCCCATTACTCCCCATCACTCAAAATTATATCAGCTGTTCCTGCTGGGTCCTCGGTACCAAAAGGCCCATCCACATCATTTGGTTTGGGTGGGGGAAATGTGCTCCAAGGGCGACTACCCAAACACTACAAAAAGAGAGCATCCGTTCCTGCTGGGTCATCAGCTCCAAGAGACTCTGCCACATCATTTACTTTGGGTGGGGGTGATGTACTCCAAAAGCAACTACCCAAACCTTTCACCAAGAAAAAACACCTGTTCCTACTGATTCATCGATCCAACAGCAACCATTTAAACATATCCCTAAGACTGTAACCAAAAGGACAACATTATACATAGCCACCTACAATGTCAGAACACTGTCAACTGACATGCAACTAACAAATCTAGAAAGCGAAATCAAGAATGTCAAATGGGACATCATAGGCATTAGCGAGGTAAGAAGTCCCCAAGAAGAACTAATCAAACTGAGGAGCAAACATCTTCCTTACAGTTACGGAAAAGAGAAAGTAAAACAAAGTGGAATAGGCTTTCTCATCAATAAGGACCTCAAAGACAATGTAATCGGCTTCAAAGCCATCTCTGACTGAATAACTAGTGTCACCGTACAACTTTCAAAGAGATGTAAACTCAATATAATCTGAGTCTATGCTCCCACTTCACAATCAACCGAAGAGGAAATAGACAACTTCTATGATGACTTGAACTCCAAGTCACCAGAAAACACTTCAATGTTACCATGGGAGACTTCAACGCATAAGTAGGACAAGAAAATGAAGATTGCGTCAGCAAATTTGGATACAAAGTACAGAACGAGAGAGGAGTAAATTTTGCAGCGGCTAATGGATTCAAAATCATGAACAACTTCTTCAAAAAGAAGTAGAAGGGACCCAATAAGAGCCCCAATTATAAAACAAAGAACAAAATAAACTAAATCTTAACGGACAAAAACGATATCGGCAAGGACATCCAAGTTCTGAATCAAGTCAATGTAGGCAGCGACCACAGAATGGTACGATGTAAAATGCAACTAAACACCAACAAAGAACGCAGGAAATTGTTCCACACAAAACTGCAACCTCTAAACATACCAAAAGAGCACGCTCGATCTTTCAAACTCAAACTGAAAAATAGATTTAGAATTCTTACTGAACAAGATGACACCAACATCAACAAACTAAACAACAAAATGACAGCATCTATAACAGAAGTCGCCACTATATACAAACCAATGAGCACACTACCTATTAGCAAAATCTCAGACAAAACCAGAAATATTATGGAAAAATACTGAAATCTCAAGCCACTGACAACAACAAGAGAGAAACTTGAAGAGACTGAACTTAATAAATTAACCAAGAAAAAACAAAGGGAAGACAAGAAGATACATGACGGCAGTCATTGAATCAACTCTTGAAAGAGGTTGGGGCTTCAAAGCTATAGACAAGGGCCTCAACTCAGAATGAATGCAAATAACCAGCATACTCGAGAGAAATAAAAACCTAACAACAGACAGAGACAGGATCGTCGAACGTGCCAAAGAATTTTACCAAAAACTTTATTCGTCCAAACAAGGACTACAAAACAATGAAAAGGATACGCAATACGTGAGCAATTAACTCGAGGACTTCCCAAAAGTAACCCCGTGGGAGGTGAAACAAGCCATTAAACAGATGAAGAAAGGAATGGCCCCTGGACCAGACAACATCACCATCAACCTACTCTAAAAGTAGGTAAGATCATCACTAGGAAACTGGCCATCCCTCTCAGCTTGTGTCGAAAACACAGTGCCAGATGATTGGAACACAGCTATCGTAATGCTTCTATATAATAAAGGAAACCTGAAAGACCTCAACAACTACAGGCCTATAAGCTTACTCAACTGCATATACAAACTTTTGACAAAAATCATCACCTATTGAATCACAAAAACACTTGATGAAAAACAATCACGAGAGCAAACTGGCTTTAGAAGAAGCTACTCAACCATGGATCACCTGCATTTGATCGAAAGAATAAGCGGCAAAATATAAACTACCACTTGCTGTAACATTTATCGACTTCAAAAAGGCGTTTGACTCAGTAGAAATCCCTAAGATCATGGAGGCCATCACTCAACAAGGTGTAGATCCAGTATATGTCGAAGTGCTGAAACATATACACAATCAAAAAAGAGTGAGACAAGGTGATACAAGCTCATCCAAACTTTTCACAGCCTGCCTCAAGATGATCTTCAGAAGACTAGACTGGGAGAGTAAAGGAATTAGAATAGACGGTGAGTATCTGAGCAATCTCAGATTTGCAGACGACATCGTTCTTTTTGCAGAGAACCTACACGACCTCCAACTAATAATAGATGAACTAAATGAAGAGAACAAGAAAATCGGCCTACATATGAACTTCAGTAAGACAAAGATTATGTGTAACAACCACATTGAAGACAAAAACACAGATCAAAATCGAGGACACAGAACTGGAGAAAATAGATCACTACATTTACCTAGGACAATGAATCTCCATGAGACCCTCAAAAGAAGAAGAAATCAAGCGAAGAATCATACTAGGATGGCAAGCCTTTGGCAGAGCAAGCTCCACCTTAAAAAACAAGAAGATCCCATTAATCCTAAACAGAAGGGTATACAACCAATGCATCCTTTCAATTGTCACTTATGGAGCTGAAACATGGAATCTAACCAAGAGACAGATCTGCAAATTGAGAACCATGCAATGTGCACATGAAAGAATTATGCTGGGCCTCACATGCAGAGACCACAAGACAGCACAGTACATCCGGGAAAAGACAAAGGTAAGGGACAATGTTCATCTCTCTGAAAACAATTGTATTTCTCCATATTCTTGGGGCAGGGAATAGTGACTTTTGGTGAGCAATAAGAATACAATTTTTCATGTAACTGCTCCTAAAATTTGTGAACATTGATTTACCCTTGCAAGTTTAGTATTTCATAAGAGATAAGTATCTCATCCTTGCTACCTTAAACAGGAAATATGTACAGAACCCAATAATTAATTGTGATTTAATGGTAAACAAGAACCAAAAAAATGTCCTGATTTTGTATCTTTTGAGGTATGCAGGAAACATCTATGTATAAGATTATAATTTCCAATACCATGTACTAACTAAAAACTTATTTGGTTTTCAACATATTTAGTGTTAGTGAGACAATTTATGAAGTGCAAAAAAAAAATTAATGCTCTTGGACTTGAGGTTTTGAAATTTGTGGATGAATATATCCGTGTTTTTTTGTAACTAATTGAAAAAAAAGAAAAAACTTCAACTTCTACCAAAAGTGTAAATTTTGGTCTTGAACTATTCAAATTTCCTGGTAAGAAATTTTACTTGAAAAATACATACATCCCTCTCAGATTTTGTGCAAAATAAGAGGTGAGATTGATTTCTGTAGCAGCCCCATTTTCTTTAATTGTTCACTCTATTTACATTATCTAGACCAGATGATACATTAATAAGAATTTTGATATGATATAACGCAATTTTTAATCATATATATATATATATATATATATATATATATATATATATAAGTATATACATATATATGTGTGTGTGTGTGTGTGCATGTGCCAATCTGGAGATGAATAATATTTATGTATAGATGAATATATTGTATACAATAATCAGAATGTAAAATTATAGAGATAGTTTTGAAACTATAGAATAAGAAAGGGCCAGGGCAGGATAACAGGACATACACCAAAAATAGAGGCAGCCAAGTTTCTTATGAAAGCTTTAACCCTATTGCAACTAATCAATAGCAATAAGAATCTTTTGCTAGCTAGAAAAGCACTCAGTCCACTGTAATAGAAACAGGCCGGGTAGGTAGAATATTAAACTCACATTATATGGTTGCATACAACAGATTATGGTTGTAGTAAGGTAAGAGGCTCCACAATTGAAAGAGGATGGTTCAAACAAATAATCAAATATGTCTGCAGATACCAAAAATTAACCACTGATAGAATCATTTATATTATTAGTGTTTGCTCGATGGTATCAAGGTACCATTTGGAAAATGTGGCAAACAGTATTGGCCTAAAACTTTCTGCATCAATTAGTATATCTGAACTTATTTTTGTTTCTGTTGACTCTTTGTGGGACATGGGGCTGCAACCATATGTGCTGCTGCAATTTCAGTCGCAATTAGGTTTTATAAAGCTGAGTTGCTGGCCAAACAACATACCTTTCATCCTTTACCTGGGATTCTGACCATCTTTTTCTGTTAGAGTAACCTTCTCTTGAATCGACTGCTTCACAGGGATACATGGCTCCAACTGACCACTATTATTCATACTTTGGGGGAGAAGAAGACTTATAACTTTTCTAAGGGCATTAGTGCAAAGTGAATGATAGTAGCCAGGTCCAAAACACAAACTCAGTTTGATGATTATGTTTTCCAAGCTGATATCCGCTACACCAATCTGCACCTATGAGTATATCTGAATAGCACGTTGTAATGTGTTTTTGATTGGGCCCTGTCAAGGTTAATCATAGAGATAAAAGCCTATAGTTGTTACTGTCTGAAGCTGTAAAAATTTACTTCCTTCACTTCAGAACTGATATCAGATATAAATCTGATTTAATATGAATACCTCCTAACTGTCTAGTAACTATTCACATATATATTAGGTATGTGAAAAAGTTCCCAAAACTTTCATTTGATAACATTTGATACACAGTTTAAAACCATTTTTCTTTTCAGGAAACTCTTGTGCATACCTAACTAATATATACATACACACATATATTTATAATAGTTAGGTATGCACAAAACTCTGGTGGATTGGGAATCGTGTATAAATGAATATATCACTTAATTTGGTCCTACTAACTGTCCAGTTCTGCGTAGGGCAGGGGTAGAATGTCAGCCTCTAGGTCTGAAGTGAAAGTTTCAGTCCTACCTCGTAGTACTCGAAGGAATATTGGATAGTCTACAGCCACACTGAAGAGTTGTAATACAACAAAACAGCTGTCTGTTGATGACACAATCATAAATCATTATTATATGCATATATATATATATGCATAGAAAATTCAGTGCTTGAAGCTCCAGCAGATGGTCTGGCAATTGCATTGGCAAATTTCATGCCAGTGCAAATGTCAGACTGTCGGCTACTGAGGCGCTCCCTAAATATATAGTACTGAATTTTCTATTTAAATCTATTTACATACATTCTATCATTGATATTGATTTCTCTTTATTTGTGGATAACTTAACCCTTTAAAAAAAATCACAATATATATATATAATGAATGTGTTAAATACTTTGAAACTCTATTTCCTGTTATTACTCGGTGAATCAGCATAAATAGAATAAACAATAAAAGAAAATAGGAATCAAACCTGCAGCGAGTAGGTAGCCACTTTAATGGAGCATTGATCTTACTATTGAGCTAAACAACTGCTAGTAATGCAAAGTCCCAAATAAGTGCTTTATCTCCAAATTCTTATTTTTGTTTATTCACTATCCAAATTTGTTCTATTTGTTTCTCAACACAGACTGTTATATTATAAAGAAATGGATGTATAATCTGACAGTGGATTATATATCCATTTAATTTGATCACTTGACAATTATTTTCATATATTTTTTATTTCAAATACATGCTTTGCTGTGGTGGGGCAGAATAAACAGATTGGATTTGAATGATTTTTTATTGTTATATGAACTACGTAATGATATAACATTTCTAGCGGTGTCATTCAATGTTCAGTCTTGGATATTTTAAATCCTTCAGCTTCGATTACTGAGGATTCTGTCATGTGTCCATCCTCTTGTTGATGTTTGATAGTATCTTATTTTGTTTCAAGATTATTTGTGCCAATATTGGCATTCTTCCTAGACATTGTTATATTCTGTAATTAGAGATGATACTATGATTAGTCATTTTCTTTTGTTTGGATCTACCTATAACTTTTTTTCATCTTTCAGATTGAAAGTGTGGACCACAAGTGCATTTAGTGTGTCTTTTATCTTTACAGACATCTTATGTTCATAGTTTTTTTTATCTAAAGTCCTTAAAGTTTCATCAATGTATTTCTTATTATATATGGCATTTTATTTGCACAGGATCTTGGTTTATAATTTGTTTTTTTGTTGATTATGTTTTTCATGGCTTTGGATGTATTGTTTATAATTTAGATTCCCAAATTTTTTCAATTGTTGGATTTGTCAGGAGTATTATGGGTCCACTCATATCATTGTTATTACTTTTGTAATAGTTTTTGTGTCTTTTGTAGGCTTTTCTCTTTGTATCAAGTGTAAAGGATGTGGGATAGTGAAGGATTTTGAAGAAATTTTGATGAATTCCTGTTTGTCATTATGAGAGTTCTTTTGAACCCAGCCTGCTCTAGCCTATTGAGCTACCAAGACTTGTATGGATGTGGGTTCAAATCTCACCTAAGGTTTATTCTTTATTTTCCAATCAATGCTGTTCACTCACAACCGAAAATATAATCGGTTAAAGTTCCCAAATTGTAATTTTTTCATCGTAAATAAGTATTTTAAAAGCTACAACATACACACACAGGAAAAAACATGCAAATAACAATCTCTGTCAATTCTCATTAACTCTTGTTCTGCTCTGTTAGAAGTCTTTTTATTACCTTTTGAACTAACAGCAATTACTGACGATGATGTCTGGTCTGTTAAGTTTTGCACAACCTCTTTTTTTAATTTAGAACAAGCAAGATAATTTATGAAGTAGTTGATTGAAAGCTTTATATATCTACAAATGTATGTATATATATATATATATATATATATATATATATATATATATATATATATAATGCTTGAAGTTCTGAAGCAAAGTGTAGTGATCATTTGATGAATTATTTGAACTAGCACGTGCCTCAGGAAGTCCAGAGAAACTCATCTGCCGAAATTGGAAAAGATGAGAATATCAATTTGAATAATTAATCTGAGATCATCAGAAGACAATGCCATGAAGTGCACTATCTGGAACATTGTGATCAAAACAACAAAGGTGAGGATACTTACTTGAATAATTTGTGGGATAATGACTGCATTTCATTTCAGATCTTCAGACAACATTCAGAAAGCTATAGAGTACGCACTTTGAAACAGTGAATAAGCAGATGATGCAGTCTGAATTATTCATTGAAATAATTTGTAATTCATTTGAGATATTACATCACAATGTTTTAATCAATTGATTTTCATGTGGATACTTCCTGGATTATCTAACCCCCTTTTTTACAATCACTTTAAAATTCCTGACAGAAATACTATTGCATGATTTATATGATAGTTATCTATGTAACCAATGATATCATGAGTAGGATTTAAATAGAAATACATAAAAAGATTAAGTTTCGCCAATGGTTACAGATGTTATGACTCAACTGGCATTATTACTTTCTGCTTTACCACAAAATTGCATTGCCAATTATTTTACTGTGAAATATATTGCAATTTATCTGATTATAATAATCTATTGGAAATCCGGATGAAAAGGAGTGGTATTGGTCAGGAATTGAGGTAAGCATAACTGATGGAATAGAAATATAAAATGTATTATATACATACATTGCACATGGAAAGGGGAAGTAACTAAGTGTAAATATATCTACACATCCTAGCATTTACATCAATGGCTGTATTTTGCTTTTTGAGAGAGATTTAGATGAATGCATCAACACCTTCTGTAATTTTGAGAGGGGTCATTATTATTCTGAGAACCGTTTGGACTGCTGAACTCATTCTTTGCTTTCCTTTTGTTGATACCACAATGTTTTGTCTGATCCATTCTGCAGCCTTCCTCAGCTGTACAAAGATACTAACTGTAATTTTGAGAAAAGTTATCATCATTTCAAACACTAACATGCATGTATACATTGGCACATCAATAAGTCTGTTGCCTCATAATGAAAAAAGCAATTATTTCATACAAGAGATTTTTAGTCAATATAATCACCTCCCTTGTCATTTCTTCTTCATTAATCACATAGTAGCTCTGAAATTATACTGAGATCAAATTTTATCAAATACCTGTGCCAGGCTTCAGACATTGATCCACCCTTGTGTATTGATCCACCCTTGGCATTTGGTACATGCAAAATGCTAACAAAGCTTAGTTCAGTCTGGAATAAGGCCACAAGCAATGTTGGAAAAGGGGAGGGGGTATGTGGGGGTACATTGTATTCTTGCTTCCCAATTTCTGGCCTTTTTGTATATTCAATGTCTATCAATGGAAAAATTATGGTATATATAGTTCCCCCAACCCATTACCTCACCCCAAGTGCCTTTTACCCTGTGAGGATCTGACTCACTTCAGTAGAAATGGTCTCTGCAAGATTTGCTTGTAAAATAGCTTGCTAATTACTCTCCATGTTAAATGTGTTTTCTAGTAGTTAATCTACAGATAAGTATTTACTTACTTGTCATAAGACAACAAATATGAGGATTAACTTCTTTCCAGTAATACAGGTGAATATTGTCTATGGATCTATATTTGTGAATGATTCTAAACTTCAGACAATATGCTTTGTATACTATTAGAATCTGTTGTTAGGACTTGAATGTTAGAAGCAATTTATTTTCAGTTTTGGGGGCTTTAAGCTATATTCAATCAGAAAACATTTTTCTCCAATTTTTGTAGCTCCTGGAAAGATATAATTTTTGAGATGGCATCCAAGATGGCAGCCAAATCATTAAAACACCCATTACTCATTAATTATTCGTTGTGGACAAATTTTTCCTATGTTTTCTTGAAGTATCAGGGGTGTTCCAGTCTGACTGCTGAAATGTAAGTTGGTGCAGAGTTTCTTACACTTGGAAGATGATGATCCAATTGTTACACCACTTACTGGTCTAGGTTTTCTAATCTCTGTCCTGCCAAGATAATGAAAATTTAGAGAGATTTACCACAAAAATGAAAAGTCTCTCGAAAGAATTGTGTCAGGATTTTTTTTTCATAGCGGAAATGAAGGTGAAAAGTTACTTTCAACAAGAAAAAAGTTACTGCAACATTCATTCCTCACAAATCTAGAGCAAACAATGAATGGTATCCTTGAAAATACTGTTGTCTCTCTATACAAACATTGCTAGCTGCCAAAGGTCTCAGAAAATGATTGCTATGTACCAGTGCTATGTTTGAGAAAACTTGCTTGCGATGAGATCTTGGCATTGATTGAATGTAGTTGCAAGTCTGACTGTTCTTCAGGACATTGCTCATGTCAAAAAAACAATCTGAAATGTACACCTACATGTTTATGAGAAAATTGCAGAAACCAGGAATATCAAAATGACTTTGATGGTTTTGAAGTAGGCTATGAAAGTGATAGCAGAACTGATTTGAATAAATGTTTGTCAGCACTTCTATGAGAGCCCTAACAATATAGGCTCACATTTACAAACATGTTACAAATCAATCAAAAGACATTTTACATTCATAACTTTCTTATGAACTCTTTCATTCTGAATCAAATTCAGTTTTCATAATGCAAATCGCATTGCTTCTTAATCATTATGTTGTTAGAAGTTGATAAAAATTTACTTGCTATTTCTATTACAAGTCTTTGTTCTTCTTCCAACTGATGCTGTTAACAATACAACTTTACTTAGGAACCACTCTCATGAATATTAAACAGCTCAAAATTTATCACTAGTTGGCATTTGGTCAATTCTATTATGGAGTTAATTGCATATAGATAAACATAGCTGACCATGATGCTACTATGTTTTTAAACTGAAATCAAACCATGTGGAAAATCATCATTTTTGCACATGTATTGTGCTAGCAGCTATTAGAAAAATTGAGATTACTTTTTTCGTGCCCAGCTGGGCTCATTCAATGTACGGATGATTTTAATCCAGTGAAGATAATGTTTTGAAGCCTGTACAAAATGACAAGGAAATTCATCATTTTTGTGCATGCTCAGTACTAGTAGTTAATGTTAGAAAAATCTTTTGTGTTAACATCCAAATTCAGCAAAAAGTGTTTTTTTTTTCATAAATCCAGCTGACTAAATTTGGGGCCATCTTGGAACAGTTGCAACCAGTCTTATTCCTCTAATCAGAAACATGTAAGTGTGATGACATACTGCATATGCACAGGAGGACGTATGTAAAATGCGGCTGCATTTAATGAAAAACCATGGTTTGGAGGTATGTATAGGTATCATGGTTATAGGGCTTCTATATACTTCTCATTGAAAATGGGTGCTATTTGTATTTGTGGGGCCTCATGTGGACATCAGTGGAAATATGAAAGAAAGGAAGGGAGATGTATAGTTGCCATGACAGCAGGGAGAATATCTGTGATAGTTTGATTGTGGACATGGAGATTAAACAAAGTAAAGATGACACATAGGAGTGTTTAGATAAACAAATAAAGTGTACATTTAATACATGAATAATCATGAGGATAAAGGACTGAAATGGAAATACCTATGATGAAAACATACGTGCGATCAATTGTCTAAAGAAGAGAAGATGGGAACTTTGGGCCATGGTAGTTGTAGTTGTGTATTTAGAGCAGAGGTGTCTGAATTGCTGTGAATCCATAAGGTTTAGAGCATTCTAAGGAATGGTTATGAAGACTGGATATCAATGCATATACCTTACTGCCGAGTTGTGTGCGATGTATTTAGGATCGCGTGTGAATAACTTGGGGCCATTCTCTGATACTGGAAAACATGTAATTGATGGACTATGCAAAACGAGGAAAACACATGGGGTATGGTCCATGTGCATCTGGAAATTTGCGTAGTAATTTTGTAAATGAGAGATGGGGATGTATACACCTTTTGAGCTAGTGATGAGGAAACGGTTGAGTAGCTGTGTGTATGTGAGATGCCTTGACATTGGTGAACTAAAATGGGCAACATTAGTATAGAGATTGGTCATGATGGAAAAACAGTCAAGTTCTGATTGGCTAAGAGGCCAGTAAAATAATACTGATCTTAGAGGAGGAAAGAGAGTGAGAGATACTGGCTAGAAACGCTGGAGCAAAAAAGCAATTGAACACGTATAATCAGGGCTTTCATAGGGAGTAGTTGTTAGAAATGATGTTTTAGATATCAAGCTGAAACAAGGATTTTGTATTGAATTCTCAACTAAAAGTATAGTGGGCACCAAATATGAAAGTAATCTTTTATCAGTAGCTGGATTTTTGTCACGCTGTCTTGACTATTCGCATGAAATAATCATCTTTGGATCATTGTTATGTTGCCTTCCAAGTTGACATGGTTTGCATGTGTCAAAGTGTTTAGCTTGTGCATTGTGTTCTGTCATGGCTGGTCAGGTTGGGGACAGTTGCCATGAATTGTTTTGTCAGTTATTTCAAGAAGTTTGAAAAGTTCATTAGTTACATCATCTTAGGATGACTGTGTTTTTGAAAATCAGTTTTTAATACAGTTTTCAAATGGCTTTCAGGAAACCCAAAGTGGCAGTTTGCATTCACTGGAATGTGACAGTTACAGTTTTGTACAATAAATACATATTAAATAAAAGTTTGCAAATTGTTCCATTCTTCTTGTCTAACAATAAAACATGGAGAGATTAAATAGCATCTATAACATCTGCACATTAACTCAAGGCAGGCCCATGTTTTTTTCAGAAACAACAAAAACTCAATAACTATCATTTGTATAAATGAATAAATAGAAAAATAATACTATAGTATTATTGTGTTCTCATGGTTGGAGGCAGTTTCAACTTCTCCCATTCAAATAAATATTGTGAACGATAAGTCATATGTAATAATCTTTGTATAATATGAGTGATTAGCAGACAGATGTAAGTTGTAAGAAAATAACAATCATGATAGACACTATCGGATGGTTGGCGTAAGAAAAGAATGATCTTGATAAATTAGTAGTTGGATATTTGTCTACATAAATTACATGAAAATATTGACATATCATCAATCTTAACAAAATGCATTTGCAAAATATACACCACCTGTTATTTTGCCTAAAATTATGTAATTTGATTCTGAGAGACACCAAAATTTTGAGATTTGTGCATGTCCTAATAAAAGCCCCATAATATTTCCACAATGAATAAAGAAAGACCAATGTCTGAAAGGAAAATCAATGGAAAAAATCTTTCTCACAAACACTGCACAAACACAGAGATACACACACGCATCATCACTAGCAGCAGCATTTTTTAGCATTGCTCGACATAGATCTTCCCTAAGATTCACCAGACCTCTCTATCCCGGGCATCAGGGAGCCAATACTCTCTGGATTTGTGTAGCTTGTTACTCCCATCTCATTTTCTATCAGCCGCGCTATTTCACATATGATCTCTGGGGATCCATGTTGTGAGTCATCATCTCCAGCTGTTTGACTTTCTTGTAACATGTCCAACCCATTGCCATTAAAGCTTTCTATGATTCTCTCATGTGCACATTGCATGGTTCTCAGTTTGAGGTTTAATCTTTTGGTTAGATTCCATGTCTCTTTGTAAGTGAGTATCAGGATGGTAATTTAGTGTACAAACTACGCAAATTGAGAACCATGCAACATGCACATGAAAGAATTATGCTGGGCCTCACATGTAGAGACCACAAGACAGCACAGTACATCCTGGAAAAGACAAGAGTCAGGGACATCATAGAATCCATTAAAAAGCTCAAATGGCAGTGGGTTGGCCATGTTGCAAGAATGACGGACAACAGATAGACATCACAACTCACAACATAGATTCCCCGAGATCACATGCACAACCGAGGCCAGCAGAATATTAGATGCAGAGATTAGCTAGACAAGTTCAGAAAGTGCTGGCTCCGCAACGCCCATGATAGAGAAGTGTGGCGAATCCTGGGGAAGGTCTATATCCAATGACAGACGTTAAAAGACATGATGATGATGATGATGATGATGATGATGATGATGATGATCTGGAGGATACATTGGTTGTATGCCTCTCTTTTCAGGACTAGCTTACCAACCTAGCATAATTCTTTGCTTGATTTCTTAGAGATATATTGCTTTAAGTAGATGCAGTGGTCTACTTTCTTCAGCTCTGCGTTTTTGATTTTGATCGTTGTGTCTTTGTCCTCAACATGTCCGTTGAACATGACATTCATTTTGCTGAAGTTCATGTGGAGAACAACTTTCTTGCTTTCTTCATTCAGTACGTCTAGCATTATTCAGAGATCCAAAGATCCAGGTTTCAGAGGATCATCTCAAGGACAGTTGTGAATAGTTAGGTTAAAAGGATGTGAAATATGTTTTTTGTAAACGAATCTCCTTTTTGTTACTACCATTGTATCCTAACATATGGTGGGGTTATATGTGCCAATCTTTATAGTTGGAGCTCGTCTACGTACTTACATAAATTCTGCGTGACTAATTTGGCGTCACAATCCAACAAACCATGGTTTTCATAGATATAGATATGAATAATTCATTAATCATTGTGAGGTTCAATTTATTACTTTATAATCATAGAAAACTAATACTGATCCCAGCTTACATTACATAGACTCCAAAAGCAAACTTAAATCTGCTCAAAGTATACTTAAATATTTCAATGTATAATGTATTTGTATGTATTCACCATAAAATTTATTATAGGTGCTAATCACTTGACACAACCGTTTTTCACTTGAACATAACTGCTAATATATGTTGAATAGTTTGGCTAAAATGAATAAACCTGGTAGAAGATGATTGAGTAGTGTTAATTTTTCTTTGCATAGTATTGTCTTAAGACATAATTTGGGTTTTTGTAAACAAACTATGAAATGTGTATCTGGTCTACAGACTTGTTTCTTGAAGCAATAGATATACATGTTTTATTTAAGGAAGATCAGTCACTAAGTATCAAAAGAAAACCAACATCCCCTTTATGTTTAAGGGTATATGAGGAATCAGTTTATTACTTCATAACAATTAAAAACTGATCACACACTTTATTGATCCTTCACCTCATGTACTGAGATTTTTTAAAAGTCTAAAATCGTTGTTTTAGGTCAAAAAACATGTGTTGCAAATGTAATTTTATCTAAATACCAATGAATTATAAGATATATTGGGGCTTTGATAACAAAATTTCAAGGTTGTAGCTGGTATACTTATTTTGACAAAAACATAAATTCCATTCAACTGATTTTTGGCTGTAAAATTGGGACATTGACCAATCTCAAGATTAACCCTAGAGGTACCTTTCTGTGCATCTTGGTATCTTTTGGACACTTACTTCCTGTGTTTTAGGCCAAAGAACTGGTGGGGGATGCCTTGCAAATGCAATTTTATCTATAATCATCTAGATTACATTACCATTTATCTACGAAAATAGAAACGAAAAGAGCTAAAAAATAGCTTGACATTTCAACTCTTTTTTATTGATTAATTAATTGACTAATGGATTTATAAATTTTCATTCCTGACCTTGTCTCATTCCAAATAACATATATATGATACAAATCAGGAATACAAAATAATGTAATATATCCTATGTGTGATGGGTCTATTTCATAGAGTGCTTGATACATTTAACATTAAACATTAAATAGTGTTAAAGTAGAGCTTAAAATATGGTGAAATAGAGGATTCACTATACAAACATAATTATTTTTAGCCTTATTTGAGCTTCTTCTCCACAAAAAAAGTAGATGTAGGAAAATCTTCTGGTATACACCACCATTCAAACCATTAGACGAAACCAACATGGGGAAAATGTTCCTTCAGTTAATAGAAAAACAGTTACCATCAAGCAACCCAGTGAGTAAAATATTTAACAAGAACAAACTGAAAATTAGCTATAGTTGTATAGATAATTTTCGTAAGTTCATAACAAAAAATGATAATGAAGTAATTAGATATGATACTAAGAGAGAAAGCATAAATAAACCAGATTGCAAATAGAAATGGATTCCATTAGCAAAACAAATGTTTTAAATCAAATATTGTATACCAAGCTGAAATATTATCCAAAAAGAAACCCTTAGAAGTCAAATATTATTTAGGAATACCTAAAGCACCCTTTAAACTAAGATTAGCAAACCATATATCATCGTTTACAAACAAAAAATACAAAAACTGTACATCACTGGCAATATATTATTGGGAACTAACTGATAGCAACTTCATACCCAAAGTAAAATGGAAAATATTAAAACAAACACACATATGCTAGAACACTGAAACCTCTTGTTACCAATACCTAAATGAAAAATCTGAAATCCTCACCTTTACAAAAAGAACAAAAAACAAACGGTAGAATTATTAAATAGAAAAAATGAAGTAGCTTCAAAGTGCCAGCAATGCTCAAAATGTCTATTAAAAAGCATGATTTAATGCCTCACTAAAAATCATCCACCATAACTATCTTATTTACCTCATTATCATTAGCAATAGTAGTAGTAGCATTACCATTAACATTGACATCATCATTTTTTATATCTCTGGGCACTTTAAGAACAACCCAATCACCATTTCATTATTATCTTGGATATGTAGGAATATACCAAATCCAGAATAATTAGACTAAAAACTAAAATCATGTAAAAGTGAACCCTAACAATGGAGGAAACAGATTCAAATAAAAATACTCACAGAGAGGAAACATGTTATAAAGAACTAGTGTTCTAACAACATATAAGGAAATGCCTACAATATCTTCTGCTAATTTATAATTTATAACTACCAGCAAGCAAAGTATCACCACCATGTGAAACAGAAAAACATAACAGGCTCGGACAGACAAGTAAACAAGGAGAAGAAAAGAAGAGAAATAAATGTATGAAGAGTATAAGAGGAAATTCTACACCCTAGAAAAATAGGCATCCTCCCCAAAACATCCTAAATAGGGGTCTAAAATAAATGGAATCATTCATCTGAAGAAACCCAAACAAGGCAGAAATATAAATGTGTGTGTAACAAATCCTCTATTTCACTATATATATATATATATATATATATATATATATATATATATATTACTCATGTGAAACATGTATAATTCCGTGAAGGGATGATTAATAATCTAAACCTAGTCCTCAAATGACTTTTTTTCCACCCTGAGTTTTTTAAGGCTCAAATGAAAAGACATTAACAAATGGTTATAGAGACTGTGATCTGAGGTCATCTCTGAAAGTTCAGGCTTTTGGACAGTGATTACAAGAGGTGGATCCAGGGGGCAAATCATACCTGGGGGTGAGAGATTGTCAAGGGGCTAGGTATTTCCTCAAATCTCAGAAAATATTTGCATATACTGCAGTGAATAAAAATAACTAATGGAAAAGGAAATACCTGCCCTCTCCAAAAAGAAACTTTATAACCCTGATGAAATTCCTCACAGAGTGTGTGCTTTCAGAGGCAGGGATGCAGTGCTTAACCTTTGAGGACAAAATGCTTATTGTCTTCATTCTCTTGTTATGTATATGGTTCTTGTACCTAGTAAAGGAGTTAACAGAAGAGGACAGCAACCATTAGTGAGGTATGAAAATGTGTTTCATCCCTTTCATTTATTCTGGCTTTTTTTAGCATGGTGTTGGAGCAGTGTTCCTGTAACTTCCAGCATCACTGTGGCCCTGTTGGGAGGTCAGTAGGGTCAAAATTCCCAATCAAGATCTTTTGTGCCAAATTGCTGTAAATCAGGAAGAAAAAGAAATCAAATAAAATCTTTTGATATTATTGGATGAAATGTCAAATTGAATAAAAATCGAATCATGGCCATTTCCTTGCCAAAAATCAAAGGTAAAAAAGGGGAGAGAAAAAATGAAAATCACTGTTTTTCAGCTTTTAACACAAAAGGTTTGATAGCATTAAAGGCAGAAATGGTTCTCTAAAAGGAAAAAGGGAAACAGCAAAAGTAAAAAATGAATTCTATTGTCTGTCTGACACTATTCATTGCTATATCTATTTTGTATATCGGTGTATACGAGGTCTGTCCAAAGAGGATTCAGCTATGGAATATCAATGAAAAAATGGACCACCAAGGGTGATCATGCTTCCATCATCATCATCATCAGCTTTTTCACATCTGTCATTGGATATAGACCTCCCCTCTCTATAACAGACATTGCAGAGTCAATACTTTCTGAATTGGATTAGTTTGTCATACCATCTTGTATTTTGTCGGCCTGTTTTCCCTCTAATATATTGAGTTTTCTTATGATCTATTCATAATATGTTGAGTATGATTCTCTCCTGTATACATTGCATGGTTTTCAGTTAGGGGGTCAGTCTCTGGGTCAGGTTCTATGTTTCAGTTCCATAGGTGACTATTAGGAGGATGCATTGGTTGTAAACGCTAGTTTTTAGGACTAATGGGCTTTTCTTCTTGAAGATCAAGCTTGCTCTACTGAAAGCTTGCCACCCATGACTGGTTCTTCTCTTGATTTCTTCTTCTTTTGAGAAATTCATGGAGTTTATTGTACTAGATAGATGTATTGGTCTACTTTCTCCCAATCAACATTTTAGATTTTCATTGTTGTGTCTTTGTACTTGACATTTGTTGTTCTGAAGTTCACATGGACATTAACTTGCTTTCTTCATTCAGTTCATCTAGCATTATTTGGATGTCATGAAGATATTCAGCAATAAAGATTAAAGATATTTGCCATATATTCTGATTCCTCTATTTTTCCAGTCTAGGTTTGGAAGATCATCTCAAGGCAGGCTGTAACAAGTTTGGATGAGCTGGTATCACTTTGTCTTACCCCTTTTTCAGCTGATAAGGGTTGGGGTCTTTGGCAGGGCACTTGCTCTAGGTACCACTGAGGAGTTTCTATTCAAGTAAGCCAAGTCATTCTCAGATTGTGTAAAAAGAATACCATAATGTTTTTTTCAAGTACAACAAAAATTCACAGGAAAAATTTCATGTCAAACTAATTTTCAAATTGGTTAACAGCCATTGTAAAGAATCAAGTGGCCCAAAGAGTGAGTGATTAAAGAGAGATAGACAGCGTTCTTTGTTTTGATCCATAACACTGGATATAGAGAGTGGACAAAGGAAGGAGAATATTCCTCTTTCTTTTACGTCACACTACGTCATGATTTTTTTTTTAGATCCATTCTCATGATAAAAAATTGGAAGTACAAGGAAGAAGAAAGAGGAGAGAGAGAGAAAGAGAGAGAGAACTAGAAGAAAAGTTCAAGTCAAGAAAGATATAAAATAAGATCAAAGGGAGGTAAGAAGTACATGAAAGGAAAGTAATTGGGTGGGTACATTTGAGTTTGTTGAAGTGGCAATTATTTTTTTTAATTGACAAGGCAGGACCAGAATATTCCAGTTGTTAATTAATAGCAATTAATGATGGTAGTAATGGGGGCTGGTATGCACCAAATGGTATATACCAACTTTTCTATTTATAGTTCTTTTTTGTGTTAAATGTCTACTGATGGAGTCGTTTATTTTTAGCTATCCTTTGTGAAATTATCTTTTTATTATTATGTATATGTATGTATGTGTGTGTGTGTGTGTGTGTGTGTGTGTATAAATAACTATAGAGAGAGACCGAGATATACAGAGAGAAAATACAAGCTTTTACTAGGGCTCTGTGGAGGAACTCTGCAACTGGTGGGAAATATGTAACTATCTCAGCCTCTAGGCAGACCAGTATGATCTATTTGTGTACCTCAACCATATTGGAAAAACATCTACTTGTAGGTTTGAGGATATTTACTAAGTTTACATTTGTAGAGTCAGCACAATGCTAAATGGATTGGAATAGAGATGAGAAGATTATGGCCTGTTTGCCTTGTGAATTTGAAATTGTGATCTTCACCTGCACCCTAAGCTGATGGTAAATATGCATCTGGAGAGGAATTTCAGACACCAGTATAAAACATGCAGTTTTCTCAACTTGTAACCAATAAAAATATGGAAAGATGCAGATAGATATGAAGAGTCTAATATTTATTAGGAAGATTGATCATTGGTTATGTAAAGCCCAATTGGAAAGGATGGCCAGATATGAAGAGATAGAAGGATAAAATGAGGGATAGTGAGATAGATATGATCTAATACAGAAAAATAAGATCTGACTGGATAGACAGATTTGGGAGATACTGAGATGGATAAATGGATAGATCTGAAAAGGATAAATCTAAACTATGATAGAAATGAGAGGATTTAGATAGATATGAAAAAAACTGAGATAGATGGATAGATAAATAGATATAAACAGACTAAAAGACAAATCTAAACATAGATAGATAAAACCAAGATGCTTCTCTCAAGCCAAATATTGATTGATTAAAGTAATATATCCTCTTCCCATTGTCCTTAACTCTTGTACATTAGGAAGAGATTTGATGAACAGTCCCATAATCCCTTGTGACATCAAGTCAGAAAAATAGAAGTAATTGACAAAAAGAAAATGTTGTTGCTTAGTTCGTCTTCATTTTCTTGTCTCCGTTTTGTCTTGCTTACTTTTCAGTGAACAAACTTCTTGATTTAAAAGTGACAGAATTTTATTAACCTTAAGTCAGCACCACCAACAATTCTGTCTGCATAAAACCATTACAAACTTGCCTTTATCAATCATCAAATTCTCTTCTACTTGTCTTTGATTTATTCATACTAGTGAGAACGATGGAAATTCTACTTGTTACCAGATGTGGGCACAAGTTTGAACTCTGTTTTTGTGCTACTATCTGTTTGCACAAAAATGGAATTGATTAACCGAGTTGAAATTCCACTTAAAGAGTTTGTGGTCACTTTACACTAATGCCCTTTGTAAAGACATGAACTCATCTCACCTTCACCCAGACTGCACTCTTCTGCCTTGGCTGGCAACCATTCTAAGAGACGGACATCACTGATTTCAAACTGCGAAATTCCAACCCCTACTCCAGTATTGTGAGAGGCTTGCATTAGACAGAGTAAGGAACATGTTCCCAAAATGTATCATTGATGTGGTTCTGATGTATCTTCTCCAGGCCCAGCAACCCTGGAGCAGTTCATAATAAATTGCTCAAGTAAAATAATAGAGAATAGAAATGAACTGATAGATGCCCCTGCTGTCTCCACCAAAGATTTAAAAACAAAAAGAAATAAACAAAAATCAGGTGTAAAATTTATACATGACTGGGATTGATTCAGTGATTTTCCTGTAGTGATTCAATACCTGTGAAATCCATGATATGATATTTTCAGCTGCGTTAGATAATCTAACGCTGTTGGCTCAACAATAGACATGAATTGAAAAAACAAGTTTGTTTTTTTCAGCCCTTGTCATGCTGTGCATTAGGGAGGTTCTCTGTTAATATCTATATAAGAACAAGGGAGGGGGAATGGATTTGTCTCTGTCACTAAAACAAGAGAATGTATTCTTTTATAGAAGGAATAGTAAGTCTAATCAAACTAACCCATTATATTTCACATATAATGGTTTAGTTTGATTAGACTTACTTCGCAGAAACAAGAGTTGCAACAAAGATGCAGGAAGCACGCAGACATGAGTAGCTAACGTCTCTCCATCACAACATGGGAAACAAGTAAGTGTTCTATTTCAGTGGACAAATTTTGTCTCTCTGTCTCTCTCTGTCTCTCACTCATGGAAATTTGATAAAGGACTTTTCATATCAGTTGATGAATTCTACTTTTCTCTTACGGAGAACTTGAAAAAGGACTTTGAACAAACATACCAATAAAAATATCCTGGAAGAGAAATGCCAATTCCTTCCCTAGTGGCCAACAAGATTTATTCCCAATATTTTGTTTTGTTTTGATTTATCAAATAAACTGATCTGTTTGTTCAGAAATCAGAACTGCTTTGTTGTTTGTCCCTGAATGTTGTCGTTTTCCCTTCATTTTGTCCACATACTCAACCAAATATGTGTAAGTTTTAACCTATAAATTCCTTTTCTGCGTTTTGTGTTTTTTTTAATAAGCTTTAATTACTTAGGGTATGAATGATGTATGTCAAACTAAGGCTATGACATATATATACATTATAATGTATGCAATGTATGTAAAGCATTTGATAAAAATATCTCCCCTTATTCAAGTAATACGAGTAATTTCTTCATGTTTCTTTACTTACTTCAAGACTTAATTCTTAACAGTTAATAGTGCAAATAAATGTTAACATCTTACCAAATTCATCTGAGGTTTTATCAAAAAGTGACTGAACTAGTTTGGGTAGAAGAGTTCATTGTTTCAAAAGGAGATATTTTTGTTGATAAGATATAAATTTGATCTCATTTTCATCATGTACTATGGAAAGAAACAAAGATAAAAAGTAATACATCATTATATAGATATGTGTGTGCTGATGTAGATAAGTATTTACAAACACATGCCTATTGAAAGGCAAATTTCTCCACAATCAGATTTAAGATTCAGCCATAGACTTTAAATCTTACTTTTGAATAATCCTGTTTCACTTGAAAAGAATATTAAGTTAAAAAGAAAAGATCAAAAATATTTCAGTTCTGAGTCTAAACGTGACTTACAATAGATCAAGTATACATAACAAGCCTGTCAACATTTCAGATCTATTTTTGCCAGCTTTGCTTCAACTTGTATTATCTAAGATTGTCAAGTTCTTTGAAATTTTTAGGCTTTATCCTCTTGGCTTTTATTCAGTATGATTTACTGCAGACTATCTTTTCTTTACAAGACAGGATGATTGATGAATATTAATTGGAAAAAGAATAGAATTCATGGCTTGAAATTTTGGTCATCAAATTCTTTGTGTTCAATTTGATCCCAGTTTGAAGTAAGCTGGTATTTTGGTTTTTACTATGCTTAGTTTAGTATGGTAGAAGGTTAAATGGAAAGAAAATGGGATGAAAATGTTGAGCCAATCATCCAAGTGAGGAGGTTGTACCTGCCTCGATATTTACTAAGCTTAATATGGCATAAGGTCAAATGGGAGGGACATGGATGTAGGAAGATCAGGGCCAGTAATACACCCTTGGCAAATTAGGTGAATGACTTGGGAGCAAATTTCTAGGGGCACCATATAAATTCTGAACAACGTAGACAAAATTTGTTGATCCAACTTAAACATGAAAACTCAGTGGCTAAAACTGATGATAGCAATTTTGAGAAAAAATTGTTTTCTTAAAACATTAAGAAAATTCTGAAGAAAATACAAGAAGCATTGATACTTGAGGGTGAGGTGGAAGTTGATCCCTCCACCTTGCTCTACCCCTACCCATCCTCCATCTTCTGACATTCTAAGATATTTTTGATCTTTTTACCCAAAAGAGAATCTTTAAGAAAATCACTGATAAATTGGGTGTTAGGAAAAGAATCTTATCAAATGAAAAACCCCAGCGAGATTGCAAAGGGAAATGAGCAGAATAGAAAACCAATGTAAACAAAATGTGCGAAGGAATGAAATTCAATGATATATGGATGATAATTGTCATTTAGAAAAAATAATTCTCTGCTTTTGTCGCTCTACTTGATATATTTACCTCCCTTTTTAAAGTTTTTAAGATATTTCCCCCTTTTTAAGTTTCTATAAACCTTTGAAGACAATGAAGAGGGACTTTTTAAATCTTGACTCTTCCTACGTTGCCAAGGGTCAATCATTTTTTTATACCTTTTTCTACCAGCAAAAATAAACTGGTCAGTCGTGATGCTAATTTATCCCCAGCATCAGGAATCAAACTCTTTGATGTCCAGCTACTTGAGAACAGAGAAAATATTTATGATGATTTCAACATATGACCAGTGATGGATTATCACCCAACGGAACCCAAGGCTAAATATCTAATTAGGTGTCTGCTCCCAGGAACCTTTTGTTGTAACATTGTCATGTTAAATAATTCATATTATAGTACCATGTATAATGTATTCCCTGCTTCTAAAAGCATGCCTCCAAGTGTTTAAATGTTAGGAGTATAATCTAGCTCAAATATTGCGGGTATGAAAGAATATATACAAAAGCACTGGAGTATCATCTAAAATACTCAAATGTACACTTAATTAAACCATTTTTGTGCATTCATTAAAACAATATTTTGATTTATGCTCTCAAGTCCCTTAGCTTAAGGCTAGAGGTTGATTTGCCACTGAGTATGTCTTTTCGTATTCTATCAAAGTATGCAAACTAATATCAAGATGAAGGAAATACTGATAAAAATAAATGCTGGTTGACGATGATTATGCTAATAAAAAAGATAAAACCAAGATAATACTACAGCTACTAAAGTGAAAAAGTAATTACCATTAACTTATATGGGAGACAAATCTCAGCATTCCCAGACCCCTGAAATAACCTTCATCTATGTCTGCTTGCCTTAATGTCTAAGGACTGATGTGGAAGGCTTGAACATCAGTATTCTTGACTGCTTAGTCTCATCCATATTTTCAATCATCCATTTCTTTGAAGGCACACAAAATATCCTGCCAATCTGCTCTAAACCTATTTGTTGTTTCAAAATAAAAATCAGACTTTTTTGCAATCATTGCAGCACTGACAAATGTAGTGAAAATCCCATGCAAGGTTATACTTGGTATCTGGAAATGCTCAACAAGTTTTCTCTGATAAATTAATAATAAAATTAATGGTAATTGTATATTCACTTCATACCATTTCAGCTTACAAGAATTCTCTATTTTCACGTATTGAGGAAGCCTGTAATTGTAAAGATACCTCATCTTAGGAATTCAGACAAAAATTGTAGAAATCACTAATCTAAAAGTAACTTTTCAAACCTTTCTTTTCCATATTTAAAGAATAACTAGAGAATAATCATCAAAATGGTAAAACTCTTATGACAGGCTTCAGTGGTTAATCTTATTAAATTAAGCCTCAAATAAGACCAAGAAATTTATAAGAACATTTTGGTTATTACACGTTCCTCTTATAATCTATTAAAGATTCTTTTCTGATTTTCAGAATATCAGGTAATATTGTTCCAATTATGGGTTTTTATAAGGCCAGGATGGGTACTAGACAGATGCCAAAGTTGGACTGTCTTACGAAGCTAAAGGACATAACTACCCAGCTTTTAACAATAGCTGGGAGAAGGAAGGATTCATACCTTTCACATTAGTGAAAAGTGAATGTAAACTGTCTCATCAAGAATTTGAAATCAGTTTGCTGATTCCATTTTCAGTTCTGTTAACCATTTGGCCACCTGCACCTCCAGCCAAATCTTAAAGTTACCAATCAAAACTTCCCCTTCCATATTGTGATAGTCACCAGAGGAAAATGTTCAAACTTTTAATGACAGGCTTCAGCATTTAATTTTATTAAATCAAGCCAGGAACAAGATCCAGACATTTATGGGAACTTTAGCTGTATAACATTATCATCATCATCATCATCATCATCATCATCATCATTATAGCATCCGTCATTGGACACATAACTTCCCCAGGATTTGCCAGACCTTATAATTATATATTTTCAAGTAAATTCACTCTACTTTTTGAAGAAAACATTTTCTGAAGAACTTTTTGGTTATCATATGCAGAGGTCTAGTTGAGAGAGGGGAGGGGCATATTTGAAAATATCAATAGAGGGAAACCCTTGAAAGCTTTGTAGATCATGGCTCACTTACTGTGTTTCTACTGACATCATACAATAACAAGGAGCCTTTTGTCTGTACATGATGATTATTTTCTATTAATCAAGTGATCATCATCATTATCATCATGTCCTTTATCATCCATTGTGGGACATGGACCTTCCCCAGGATTCACCACACTTCTCTATCATGGGTGTTGCATAGCCAGTACTTTCTGAATTTTTCTAGTTCTTCTCTCCATCTTGTATTCTGCTGGCCTCAGTTGCACATGTGATCTCTGGAGATCCATGTTGTGAGTTATGATGCCCATTGGTTGTCTGCTATTCATGCAATGTGACCAGCTTATAGCCATTTGAGTTTTCTAGTAGATTCTATGATGTCTTGGACTCCTGTTTTCTTCCTTATATACTGCGCTGTCTTGTGATCTCTCCATGTGAGGTGGAGCATAATTCTTCCATGTGCATGGTGCATGCTTCTCAGTTTGCGGGTATTTCTCTTGGTAGGGTTTTAGCTCTGTAGGTGACTATCGGGAGGATGCATTGGTTGTATACTCTTCTTTTTAGGATTAATGGGATCTTCTTGTTTTTTAAGGTTGCTGAAGGCTTGCCATCCTAGTGTGATTCTTCACTTGATTTCTCCTTGTTTTGTGGGTTTCATAGAGATTCGTTTTTCTGGGTTGATGAAGTGGTCTACTTTTTCCAGTTTTGCATCTTCAATTTTGATAGTTGTATTCCCATTTCCGACGTGGTTTTTGCACATGACCTTTGTTTTGCTGACGTTCATGTGTAGGCTGACTTTTTTGCTTTCTTCATTCACTTCATCTAGCATTAGTTAGAGGTTGTGTGGATTTTTTACAAAAAGCGTAATGTCATCTGCAAATCTCAGATATTTCTTATCAATTTTGATTCCTTTATTCTCCCAGTCTAGGTTTCAGAAGATCATCTTGAGGTAGGCTGTGAAGAGTTTGGGTGAGCTGGTATTATGAAAGCCGTGTTCCAGTCATTCAGGACTTTACTTTGTTTTTGACATAAGTTGAAAAGAATAGCCAATTTTTTAGTGACAATCTTACAAGCTATTTAAATCCACTTTTTCTATCATCATCATCATCATCATCACCATCACCATCATCATCATCATCATCATCATCATCACCATCACCATCACCATCATCATCATCATCATCATCATCATCACCATCACCATCATCATCATCACCACCATCATCATCATCATCATCATCATCATCATCATCATCATCATCATCATCATCACCATCATCATCATCATCATCATCATCATCATCATCATCACCATCACCATCATCATCATCATCATCATCATCATCATCATCATCATCATCATCATCATCATCATCACCATCACCACCATCATCATCATCATCATCACCATCATCATCATCATCATCATCATCATCATCATCATCATCACCACCACCACCATCACCATCATCATCATCATCATCATCATCATCATCATCATCATCATCACCATCACCATCATCATCATCATCATCATCATCATCATCATCATCAGTCTTTTAACGTCTGTCATTGGACATAGACCTTCTCCAGGATTTGCCATACTTCTCTATCATGGGCATCGCGGAGCAAGTACTTTCTGAACTTGTCTAGCTCGTCTCATATTCTGTCAGCCTCAGTTGCGCATATGATCTCAGGGGATCCATGTCGTGAGTCACGATGTCCATCGGTTGTCCTCCATTCTTGCAACATGGCCTGCCCACTGCCATTTGAGATTTTTAATGGATTCTTTGATGTCCCAGAGTCGTTTCTTTTCCCAGATGTACTGTGCTGTCTTGTGGTCTCTCCATAATTTTCTCATGTGCACGTTGCATGGTTCTCAATTAGTGGATATGTCTTTTGGTTGGATTCCATGTTTCAGCTCCATAAGTGACTATTGGTTATACACCCTTCTGTTTGAGATGAATGGGATCTTCTTGTTTTTTAAGGTGGAGCTTGCTTTGCCAAAGGCTTGCCATCCTAAGGTGATTCTTCACTTGATCTCTTCTTCGTTGTCCTAGGTAGATGTTAAATGTTGGAAAGGGCCCCTCAAGAAGTCAAGCTTTCATGCCTCACCCCCTGGCCCCCAAATTTCTTACTATGTCACTGATCATGTGTTCTTCCAATACTCTATCAAAGATTGTCTTCTTCCTTTCAGAATCCAAGGTAATATTTTTGAATACTTGACATGAGATACATTAGATTTACAGGAATTTAATACTCCAGACACAGAGGAGGCTTCAGTTGGTTGTAACAACCATAATTATCTGAAGCAATTTTCCAAAGACCCTAATAGCATATTTGAGAAAAAGAAAAAACGAAAACCCTGTAATCATCTGTCAAGATGAAAGACGGTAAAAAAATTTTAAATGAAGAATTTTTGAATTTATTCCTTTGTTCTTGGTACATTTTTTCTATCTTTTCTTGGTAGACAGAATTATGACAAGCAGCAAAGAATTATTTTTCAATCTCAGATTAAAGAAAAGGGGGGGGATGTTGAAAAAAACGTTACGATAATACATGGTTGAATCTATTAATGGAACAATACTCATGCGTCCAACCAAGTTTTTTAAAAATGAGAGTAAGCAAAACGGAAGGTGAAGAGTGGTATGACAGTTACTGACTTGATCAGGAGACAAAGTTTGGGTTGAGGCTGTTTACATTTGCTATGTTCTAATGTCCTGTAGGAAGGCATGAATCTACTTCTCCCCTAACTATTGGTAAATAGCAAAGTAGTTAGAGCCCTTTAGTCCATCAAAGAGGAGGTTACTTTGACAGAAAATACCTACAGCTGGATAGTTGCCGTAGCTGGTCACAAGCAGTGAACTTGGGGGGGGGGGGCTACCAACTCCACCCTGTAAAAACATAAAGCAATAAACTGCAGCATCATGTTTGCTGCTCTATGCAACAGAAAGAGTCCACAGGAATGAACATACAAATACAATTAAATCACAAACTAAGAGTCCGCATTTGAATTGTAACAATGATGGACAGATTTGAATAATAAGCAACGCATGATCAGTGCCAGATTAAGATAGTGTCGGGCCTGTATCATATCTTATGGAAAGGCTCTATATTATGAAAAATGCCCATAAATTTTGAAGTAAAATTTTCTACTACCACGGTGAAGTTTTTGATTTTTGTTCATTTGCTATGCAGATTAATGATATGTGAAATATGTTTGTTATTTCCATTAGAGTATTACTTTGATTTCTTTTTTGATTGTTGTATTGCAGCGATAAGTTCAGTTGCAAATGTTTATGCATTATATATATCACAGTGATACCATATTCCAATCACGAATTGCATCAAAATAAAAACCCCAATTAAGGGTGATAATTGGCTGAAATCACTAATCATGAACTCCAAGTCATTCATAAAAGATAAATGCTGTATTTTGCGATAGTAATAGTGTCAATCACTTGCAAGCATTTGGTGTGAGACCCTTGAAAATGTGGGGCCTATAGGATATAATACTTTTGCTACATAGTTAATCTGCAACTGCACATTAAAGTAAATCCAATGGATATGTGGTCACGTATAGAAGTGAAGACATTTTGTAGTCTCTCCGTATGCACAGTTCCTCTATTTTGGAAAAAAAAATGGACATTATTTTGTATATGAGGATCCATTTTGCAATGTAGAACATTTTTATGTCATTTTTCTTCCAGGATTCTGATTCAGAGATAAAAATAAACAAAAAAAGAAGGATTAGTCAATGAAAAGTAAGGGGTAACCAAAAAAGAGACTTTATCAATGAGAGTTAGGGGTAAGAAAAGAAAAAGATTCAATCAATGAAAAGTAGGGGTAACAAAAAAAAAAGTCAATTGAAAGGTAGCGGGTAATAAAAGAATAAGAATTTATTGATGATAAGTAGGGGTAACAAAGGAATAAGAATTAGTCAATGAAAAGTAAGGATAACTCTTTAGAATTAAAAAAGAATTCATCTATGAAAAGTAGGGGTAAGGAAAGAAAAAAAAATTGTCAATAAATAGTAGGTTATAAAAAGAAGAATTTATCAATTAAAAGTACGGGTAACCAAAGAAAAATTAGTAAATGAAAAATGGGGGTAACGAAAAAAAGAGAATCAATCGATGAAAACTAGGGGTAACAAAAGGAAAAGAATTGATGAAAAGTGGGGGTAACAAAAGGAAAAGAATTGATGAAAAGTGGAGGTAACAAAAGGAAAAGAATTGATGAAAAGTGGGGGTAACAAAAGGAAAAGAATCGATGAAAACTAGGGGTAACAAAAGGAAAAGAATTGATGAAAAGTGGGGGTAACAAAAGGAAAAGAATTGATGAAAAGTGGAGGTAACAAAAGGAAAAGAATCGATGAAAAGTGGGGGTAACATAAGGAAAAGAATTGATGAAAAGTGGGGGTAATAACAGAAAAGGAATCGGTCAATTAATAGTGAGGTTATAAAAGAATAAGAAATTATCAATCACTCAACTTCCAGCGGCAACCAACAGGCAACTAGTGTGAAATTGATGATGATGATGATGATGATGATGATGATGATGATGATGATGATGATGATGATGATGATGATGATGATGATGATGATGATGATGATGATGATGATGATGATGATGATACTACTATGGAGAGAAAAAAAAAGACGGATACAGGATGTGGCAAACAAAAGATCATGGATATGGCTACAAAAAGGAAACCTGAAGAGAGAAACAGAATTGCTCATCATGGCAGCTCAAAAGAAATGCAAAAGAAATACATCTATGTAAAAAAAAATCAACAGAACACAGATAAACAGCAAGTACTGGCTGTGTAATGAAAGAGATGAGACTGTAAACCACATAACTAGTGAATGGAGTCAACTAGCCCAGAAGGAGTATAAACACAGACACAATAGAGTAATAATGGTGATACACTGGGAACTGAGTAAACAAATGGGATTTAGTCATACAAAAAAGTGGTACCAGAACAAACCAGAGACAGCCCTGGAGAATGGAAATCACAAATTACTGTGGAACTTTGACATCCAAACCAACCACCTCATCCAGGCAAGAAGACTGGAGTTTGTAATCATAGACAAGACGAGAAAAGTCTGCCAAATAACAGACGTGGCTGTGCCTGCGGACCATAGAGTAAAGAGGAAGGAGAGTGAAAAACTGGAAAAATACCAGGATCTAGCAAGAGACCTGGAGAAGATGCAGAACATGAAAGTCAGGGTTGTACTAGTAAAAATAGGCGCACTAGGAACTGTCCCAAAGACACTGTGGGTGAGACTGGAGGAGATCAGAATAAAGGGAGGGACTGAGACTGTACAGACCACAGCACTGCTAGGAACCGCACAGATACTGAGGAAAGTGCTAGAAATATAAGGTCTATGACACTAGATGTTAGCAGTGGCCTAACAGAGGAAGGAAAATGGAAGCGGAGAAGTGAACCACAGCACTGACGTGATAGGTGAGGGAGAGAAGAGATATTGGCTGAAGACCTGAGGGGACTTATTGTCACTCAGCCATCAGCAATGACCACCAGACAACAGGTGTGAAACTGTAAACCACAGTATTGCTGCAGTCTATGAAAATGTGCAGAGGAGGGCTAGAGACTTGAGGAGACTTGCTGTCACGCAACCTCCAATGGTGACCACCAGGCAACTGGTGTGAGATTGCAAATGATGATGATGATGATGATGATGATGATGATGATGATGATGATGATAAGAAGAAGAAAAAGAAGAAGAAGATGAAGAAGGTGATGGTGGTAGTAGTGGTGGAATAGAATAGAGAACCTACACGACCTCCAACTAATGATAGATGAACTAAATGAAGAGAGCAAGAAAGTCGGCCTACACATGAACTTCAGCAAGACGAATATCATGTGCAACAACCACATCGGGGATAAAAACACTAAGATCAAAATCGAGGACACACAACTGGAAGAAGTAGATCACTACATCTACCTAGGACAATGAATCTCCATGAGACCCTCAAAAGAAGAAGAAATTAAGCGAAGAATCACACTAGGATGGCAAGCCTTTGGCAGAGCTAGCTCAACCTTCAAAAATAAGAAGATCTCGTTAATCCTCAAAAGAAGGATGTATAACCAATGCATACTCCCAATAGTCACTTATGGAGTTGAAACATGGAACCTAACCAAGAAACAGACCCACAAATTGAGAACCATGCAACGTGCACATGAGAGAATTATGCTGGGCCTCACATGGAGAGACCACAAGACAGCACAGTACATCCAAGAAAAGACAAGAGTTAGGGACATCATAGAATCCATTAAAAATCTCAAATGGCAGTGGGCTGGCCATGTTGCAAGAATGGCAGACAATCGATGGACATTGCGACTCACGACATGGATCCCCTGAGACCACATGCGCAACCAAGGCCGGCAAAATATTAGATGGAAAGACGAGCTAGACAGGTTCATGATGATGATGATGATGTATAGGTAAAGGGAAAGAAAGAAGGAGAAATGAAAAAAAAAGAGAAGAAGGTGGCTGTCATCATGATGGTGGCAAAGTGGTTACTCTAAAAAACAATACAGTTAAACATAAGAGAAAAGAAATCATAGAAGTTGAAAGATGAACAATGAACTAACTTTCCAAGTCTTCTGAGGAATCAGATTACAGATTCCATAGACTTAATACAAGTTCCTGGTGCATATTTAATTGGTTGTTTGACAACAGGGGAATGTTTTGTCACCTTGGCTATGTTATTATTTGCACATCATAAATAATACTAGAAATATTTCTTGTTCAGATATTTCCTATTTCTCATTGATAATTCTGAGGCTTATAGATCCTTGGAAAATGAGTGATTTCTGGTTGAGTAATAGTGGGGTCAGGTGGTGATTTTTAATACTAGAATATTCTCTCCTTTTTATTTATTTTCTTGTAATCACCTGTGAAAAAATTAACCAATATATTTGAATTTCAATGAAATTATCTTTCTTTAGAAAAGGAACTATATATATATATATATATATATATATATATATATATAGAGAGAGAGAGAGAGAGAGAGAGAGAGAGAGAGAGAGAGAGAGAGAGAGAGAGAGAGAGAGAGAGAGAGAGAGGAAAAAAATTTGCCACAACTTGTATATATTTGTTCGGAAGCATAATGAGCTGAAAGTTGTAAAATGAAGTTGTTACCTTTGTTATAGTCCAAATTTCCACATTAAATCGATATATATATATATGATTGTGTCATCCACAGACAGCTGTTTAGTTGTATTAGAACTCTTCAGTGTGGATATAGACAATCCGTTATCCCATCCAGTACCACAAGGCAAAATTGAAACCTTCACTTTAGACCCAGAGGCTGATATCCTACCTCTGCGCTAGGGAACTGGACAGTCAATAAGGCTGAATTTTAGCAATATATTCATTTAGTTTAAATTCCCCATCTACTAGAGGGCTCTATGGAAGAGCATTGCATAAGCTTATGATGAACGGGTTACCTCAATTAAAGAGTGTTCATCCCTGAATAGAGGAGCCTTAATTATTTAATTATTATATACATATATACATGTATAATAATCAAATAATTTTGTCATCCACAGACAGTTGTTTCATTGTATTACAACTCTTCAGATTGGCTATAGACAATCCATTTACTCCATCCAGTACCACGAGGTAGGATCAAAACTTTCATTTCAAATCCAGAGGCCAGCATCTTACCTCTGCCCTACCTGGAACTGGATAGTCAGTAAGGTTGAATTTAAGCAATATATTCACTTACGCATAATTCCCCATCCACCAGAGCGCTCTATTCCTAATATATATATATATATATATATATATATATATATATATATATATATATATGTATATATATCCTGCATTCTCTTCATGTGAATTTCTGATCTGATATATTATTATTATTATGCACTGTTTCTCTCAAAACCAGTTTCATAATTTTTCTATCTTTATTACAATATTTTGACTGCAGTACCATCCCTACTTCTTTCCATCTGAATTTCTGTGGAAAGTACGATAAAATATTAGGCTGATGCAAAAGTTGTCAGCATTTTTGACAGAATCTCACCTTCATATAAATTCTAAGAATTGTCATCCTGTCCTCAAAGTATTTTCTCAGGCTTTCTATCACCTTTCATCCAAAAAAATTAGAATTTTCATTATTATAACCTCATAGCTTATTTTTTTGTTCATTTTTTAGTTTCTTTTTAATTGGAACTCAACTCAGGCCTTCAATCTATGGCAGTGAGTGAAGAGTGCAAATCAGAAATAAAGAATTAGTTGAAAAGTAACTGAAGAATAAAGATGAGGCAAAATAGAAATCCTGAATTATTATGGCTCACAATTCTCAAGACTAAATAGATAATAAAGAAAAATTTTGGTTGTTTCATATCTGTGACCCTTCACACAAAAAGTTTTTTTTTTTCAAAAAAGATGGTTTCAAGGTGACAATATGATTATGATCTCTTTTATACTCTCCAAGGGAAATGGGTTTTGGGAACTAGGTTGTAGTTGACACTAGTAGACATTGAACATGCAAAAAACTGGTGTTTGAGAAGGAGGTATATGCACCCCCTATTTCCACCATTGTTTATATTGATAAAAGAATGATATTTTATGGAGATTTCATGAAAACGCAGATCAGGCATGCGTAGTCCTTCTTAAAACTTTGGAGGGTAATTTTTTAAAAACTGAGAATTCATTTGATCACTTTTGGTGTTGGTAGGTCACATGTTAAACTGGATTTATTATTGTTATGTTTGGATTTGGATTAGAGTCAGATTAGGATTATTGTTTTTGCTCAGAGAAAAACATGGTTTTATTGTCAGTTTAGAGTTAGATTCTCAAAAAGATTATACCAAACTGGAACACTGATAGATGGAGAAATTCACATCTGTGGTCACCTATCAAGAATGGGAAGTAAGGGTGCAATTCAGTATGATAGCTGAATTGTAAATAGAACACACTATCATGAAATCTTCAAATATTTCTTTTTTCATTTCTGAGAGATTTCTGAAAAATTGAAAAGTCTAATAATTGAAAATACATGCAACTGGATGAAAAAAGTGAAATTTTCTCTGCTGGGTCTGAATCCAGTCCGCTATTCCTTTAGTGTTACAATTAGTTTTTATTATGTGACCACAAACCCAAAAATTCAAATGTTTTCTTTTGATAGAATTCAGCCTTAATATATGTGTTGTAATCTGCTGATTTTGTATATGCCTTTATTTTTTCCTCTTGATACCTCACTGGTTGGGCCAGCTTTCATTCCAAGGCACACCCGCTCTGACCAGTGCGTAACCTTGGGCAAACTGAGAGAAAACACTGAGAGAAAGAGAAATTCACATCCATAGTCACTTACAACGAATAGAAATCAACGTTGCAGTTTAATATTTTAGCTACAATGTAAATAGAATCCCCTCTTATATAAACTTGAAATATTTCCTTTCTCAAACCTGCCAAATTCCCAGATGATTCAAAGGTCAAATAATTGAAAGCACATGAAATTTGAAGAAAAAAAATTTAAATTTAGTACTTTATATAATATAGACACACCCAAAATTACATTAGCATTGACAGGGAAAAAAAACATATTCCAAGTTCAAAATTGGTCTGCCAATTCTATTTTCTGAGGCTTCACCTACTCAGCTACTGACCTATCATGACTTTGAAACTGTAAATTACAGCCCCCCCCCCATTTAAAAAAAAAACATGTGTGTACACCACTTGTTTTGTGAGAGACTCCATAGAAAGTGCCATATTTCTTTTTGTAAAAGAAATCTCAAAATTTGTTTCAGCTCCATATGTGACCACCGGTAGGATACGATGGTTGCATACCCTTCTTCTTAGGAAGAGTGGGATTTTCTTCTTCTTTAAAGTAAAAGCTTACCAATCTGGTGTGATTTTTTGCTTTATTTTTTCTTCTTTTGATTACTTTATGGAGATCCACTGTCCAAGGTATATGTAGTGGTCTACTTTCTCCAGCTTTACATTTTTGATTTCAATCACTGTATTTTGTCCCTAACATATCCACGTTCTTTGGTTTGAATACCAATGTCAACCATACATTCAGAACACTCCCTCTATGGGGTAGAAAATCCTGTAGCTAGCTCACACATCTGCCTGAAGAAGGAAACACTTATCAAACTCACAATCATTGGGTCTTGCTTCAATCTATATGTGTATTTATATTCCATTCCTATGGCCTTGCACCAGCCCAAGAAAATATCCTGAGTAAATATCCATTTTTGTCTGTGTAAATATGTTTTATATTTAAACATAGATACAGTGGTACAAGTTCAAATCCTGATGAATGCTGTTTTTATTAAATGTTATATTGAAATGATAATAAACAACCATGTCTCAATGGTGAATGTTTGCCTTGACAGTGCAGTACATTAGATGCTCAAATCCTGAGGAATGCTGTCTCCACCAAATGTTATAATTGTAAATTTTGATCTCTTCTCCTGTTGCCCGCCCATCCATGAAATTCTGTTGAAATTTAAAGATATCATGTATACAGTCATAAGTATATTTATAAATGTTTTAGAAAATCATAAACCACCTTAGCTATTTTATCATTGATAATGACCAAGCTCAAAGATCCACATCTGAGAGAGTTCTTTGTCCTGAATCAATGTTTTATTTCTGGAAGGAAAATAAGAAATACCCTCTTGGTATTACATTATGTTTCCTGTTTAGTGTCTTGTTGGCTATGAAATCAATCACAGGTATATTCCATTTTACTAACTCCTGCTTTACAAACTCCTGGTTTTAGGAACATCAAAATAAATTTTAATCTTAATTGGAATCATATAAAATTTTGATAAAATAAAAAGTTGTTAACAAGTGGATAACACAGTTGCAAGTCTCTATGTAAGCCTCAGTTAATGGAAGATGAGTTTGTGAATTTGTATTTACCATTGTGGTGATGTATAGTATTGCATATATTCTATGTGCTTGCAAAAGGTGAATGCCTGTGTATGCGTGTGAGAGACATTTATCTCCACACTTGATGAATGATAAAGTCCTGTAATAGGAATTTTTTTTCTGTTTTTGCTTTTTGGTTGGCCAAAATTGTAGAGTTGTTTAGAGGGAAGCCTGGAGCCTATTTTTTAACTGATAAGTTCCCAGGCATCTTGACAGGTACCCTTGCCATCTGTGTTGAGCTCTCCACTCATGAAGTTGTTATTGTTTGTTGTACCATTTGCATACCTTTTTGGGCAAGTTATTCATTTCATTGTACTTTCACAATGTCAAGAAGAAAACATTCATAAAACTTTGATGATAAAAAGAAAAGAAGATTCAAGGATATTGTACATATTTTTTTCTCTTTCAAAATGTAACCCTGTTTGATTTTTTCCGTGAATAATTATACTTCATTTTACATACTTCCTCTTCACAAACCATCATTAAGAATGAATAAGATTGTAAAGATGAGGTATACCTGTACATGTGATATTTAGGTTTTGAGGTATTGAGTATGTAAAGTTGAGTAAATAGAATCTCTCTTTCAGCAAAAACATAATAGATTTGGTAATTTATTATATTTACCTTTTATGACAGTGATATCAAATGATGAGATCTATTGACATAACCACAGTCGCTTTGCAGACCCATTACTGCCACCTCCTTTCAGTCACTTGAATGACAATTCCATGAATAATGGAGCTGAAGGCTATAAACCCATTAGAAACTCAATCAGCCAAATGACAAATGACCATAACCTAGAAATGTCAACAATGTTCTGGAATACCTTGGTGGCTAGTTTTCACGATTTATAGCCGATCAATAATGACTCACTTGGGTTCCATCTTGAACTGGTGATGGCAATGGGCTTAGTAAAAGGTCTTCAGGATGAAGAAAATATAACTGAATATAAAGGGGTGAACTGAATGGTAGGTGAAATATATATTCATGATTCAGCCACTCTTCAATGTTTTTTTAATTCACTACTGACATCTCAAACACTTAAAAAAAGAGATTGCATCTTGTATATATCATACATATGATAGTATCTCATTAGGAACCATTCACCAGATCTGTCAACATGTGTTTATTCTGTGTTGGTCTGGTTTGCTAGCTAAATATGTATCTATCACACATACAGGCCGTACCAATATGATAACATATCTAATTTTGCTGCAGGAGAAGTTTTTGCAAATCAGTGTTTCCTCATTTATAGCAGTTTCATACAAACACATTGCTTTTCAAGATACTTCATTTTTTAACTTGAAGAAAAGAAGAGTCAAGCACACTAGAAACATGTACACTCTAGCACTTAAAGACTCAAAGACCAATAAAGATAGCTGGATGCAGTTTTTCCCATACAAGGTCACTACCACATAACATTTCCGTAAATTGTACTCTAAAATGTTTCATTTGTATGCTGTTTTGAATGGTCCGTTTCTTTATGGGCATGCATCATATATATATATATATATATATATATATATATATATATATATATATATATATATATATATATATATATATATATATACATATATATATAAATATATATATATATATATATATATATAATATATATATATATATATATATATATATATATATATATATATATATATATATATATATATATATAATGTAATCTGCCTCCTCTCAAATCAAAGTACAAAAAAAAACACAAAAAATACACAAACCACTAAACAACAATACTCATATTTACAAAATACTTGTAGATAATACCTGAATATGGTACATCACCTGCACTCATAATCATCATCAGCCTTTTAGCATCTGTCGTCAGACATAGACCTTCTCCAGGATTCGCCAGAGTGTCGCAGAGCCAATACTTTTTTTAACTTGTCTTGTTTATCAAGTCATTTTATTTTTTCCTGCCACAATTTTGCATATGATCTCTGAGGATCCTCAACGTGAGTCGTGATGTCCAGCAGTTGTTCTTGTTACATGACTAGCTCATTGCCATTTGAATTTTCTAATGGATCCTATGATATTGCTGACTCCTATTTTCTCTATAATACAGTTTTTCCTTGCCATTCATGATAATTCATGGTTAAAACATGGGAATATTTTGGAGAGTTTTGTGACATACCATGAAATACAATGTACAGTATAAACAAAACATAAAAAGTTCAGGAAATCATAAATGCATTTAGTAACTACCATGGATTTTTGACAAAAAGTGACATGTGTTAATAAAAAACGTCTGTAATTTGTAATCTATTGGTTTTATCACAACAGTCTCTGTATTATGAACAAGAACAAAGATTGTAAAAATTATTTAACATTCATTTATGAAGACAGTATAGACCTGGAGATGATCATGTATAAACCTTCTTTACACTCAAAAACTGGTTGGTTGAATGGTATTTTGGACACTCAATTTTTTTTCCAATTCACTGTATTATAGTTTTATAAAATTGTTTTTTCTTAATCAACTATACATTTTTTCACTGTATGTTTTACTTTATGCCTTACTATATGCCATATTGTATTCATTTGCAAATTAACAATTTGGGAAGGGCTAAGTGTTTGTTTGGCAAAATGCTTATGATTTTGGGGAACCAAAAGTGTTTTGGTTGAGTCAACATAAGTTATTTGCGGATTTAGCATATTTGTATACTGTATACTGTGTTGTCATTTGATCTCTCCATATGATTAGAAACACTTATCACAAAGTCAAGTTGCTGAGACAATGAGAAGGTTTAGTCCCTTGGTGAAGAGCAGTATACCAAGTTTTTAGAAGAAAGATGAGGACAAGTGTACAACATTTGTCACAAAAACACTTCCAAAGAACAAGTTACCACTCTTTAGAAGGCTTATGATTTTTGAGACTGTATATTTCCTTCCAAATACAAGATATTGATAATTCCTCCACCCACGATAATCAGGGAGCCCCACCAGCTGTGTCAACTGGAGGAAAAATTTGGATTGAGGATAAAACAGATCTACTTTGCTGCCTGAAACCACATCTGTTCAAAAATAATAGTACGTATGCCTGTGGCTGATGCAATTCTTGATGGTGCAGCTATGGTTCATATGGTATACCCTGGATTATCAAGAACAGTCCACAAGTATGGAGAAAGTTTTGACAATACCTCTCAACTCAACTTAAGAAAAGCAGCCACATCAATTTTTTCTGGGATGTGTGCTTACCTGCCTGTCCGAAACAGACAGAAGAGAGAAAAAGGAACCAGGAAAAGGATGGCTTCTTCTACTGCGATTCCAAAGAGCTGGAAGGATTTCCTTTGATGTAATGAAAACTAAGCTGAACTGTTTTCTTTCCTGTCACACTTTCTGTTCATATACCTCTAGTGGATTGCAAGGGACAGATAGAAGTTAAGTCATCTGTTCTCTTGTAGAGTCAAATTGGGTATGCCTTGTTTGTATCAAGAGGCCAACATTCATCTGTTTCTGCATGTGGCAGATGCAGTGTAAACTATTGATACTGATATGGTGGTACTGGTTATGGCTTTATTCAGCAAGATGGCTCCTGATGAGCTGTGGGTTTGCCTATGATGGTGGGAATAGCTTTCAGTATATAATTGTCCATAAAATGGTTGCCACTGTCAAGAGTATACCTATACAATAAAGTAAAGGTAGAAAGGAAAATAGCAGTTACAACAGTATATATATACATATATATATATATATATATATATATATATATATATATGGATTATTTCAAGTGGATTATTATACAATCGAAACAGATATCATTATTAGGTATTATTTATCACAAAAGTCTACAGCATAGCTAAAAATATAAACATGTAGCTGTCCAGAAATAATTACACCTAATACAAAATATCTAGTGTGACAGCCTTTATTTTCAATTACTGCTTGTAGGGTTGACCACATTGACTTCACAAGATTTGCACCCACAGCCACTGGAATATTTCTTCACTCTGACATTACGTATTCTTTCAAATCTGTTTTTTTTAAATATTTTATTTCAGTGCACAAGTGTTGAACCAGAATTGAGTCCAGCCACATGCTTGAACAATCTTAACTTTTGCTCTTTCAGATACTGAAGAGCCATTTTGGATCATTGTTTTACTGAAACAGCTGTTCCTCCAAAGCATCTGATTGAAAATATCATGGTCTTTTTCAATATATTTAACCATTTGCATTCATGATCCTGTCAATGAAATGCAGTTCACCAGTGTCTCTACACCTCATACAACCCAGACCATGATGGTTTCACCACCATGCTTTGCTGTTGATACCAAACATTTTTCCTTCTATGCCGTAGCATGGTGATATCAAACACCTTGGATGCAATTAGACCCTGTACACTGCCCCAAATCATTGGATTTATATTCTTATTCTCCTATGCAAACTATAGTAAGGTCAGATGAAATGAAAGTCAACCTACTTGTGTACGATGGCATCCACCAAGTTAAGCATTGTCATGGCGAGTTGAAAATGGTGGGAGGAAACAAATGGATTTTGAAGGTTGCATCAATACTTTGAAAGGAAACATGTTGCCCTCATTATATCTATTCATCTATTCTGTGTTTTCCTTATTGTCTATCAAACTATCAGATCAAATGCTTGGGAAGAAGACGTGTTTCAGTATGACACTGATCTCAAACACTCTGCTTCAAAACAATCGAAGAAGCAAAAAGTAAAAATATTCAATTGGCCCAGTATGTGGCCAGATTCAAAACCAAATTGAGGAATGGACTGAAACAAACAGTAAATCAATGCGACTATCCAGCAAGATGGATCAGAAAGAATACAAAATGTCTGAGTTTAGAAATATTCCAGTGGCTGTTTGTGCAAATCTAGTGAAGTCAATGTAGTCAAGAGTACAAGCAGTGATAGAAAGGCCGTCATACCAAATATTAAGATTAAAAGAACTTTTTTGTTAGGAGGCACTCATTGCTGGATGGCAGAATATTCATAAGTTCAAATGTTGGGGAGTTTGCTCATGAATGATACCAATCATATCCATTTGGATTCTGTAATGTTCCACTAGAAATAATAGAATCATGATATGTTTGCTTTAGAAGGAAACCATTTTTTTTTTTTTCAAATGATTTGGGTATATTCATTTATGGTTCACACTATGCATGAAGACACACATACACTCACATACATGCACACACACACACACACACACATCCATATAAATGCATTAGTAAGAGAATGAATGTCTGAAGGAATTTTTGCAAATTCCCCTTATCCCAAATGTATTATCAGGATGTATTGAATTGGTCAATAATGTGATTTTATGACATAAATATAGATATAAGTATCTGTATGTGCGTGTGTCTTCACATGTATTGGCATACCTGTATGCATTTATATATGTGTGTGTGAGGGGTCTGATTTTCTCAACCTTCTTGGTATTTTTAAAGATCTTGTGAAATAAGTCACCCCTCACATTTACTCTGCCTCATCAGAAATGCATATAAAAAATAGAATAAAAAATAAGAAAAGTGGCTTTCCCTTCCAAGTAGCTATCCTTGGTATGCAAAAAACACATGATAAAAAAAAGAAAGAGAGAAGAAGCAAGAAAAGCAAAGAAAAAAAATGTCCAAGAATTCTATTTTACCATTTTAGTAGATCAAGAAGACATTGAACTTCATGCAATCATTTTTATTTCCAGAAAAAATTAAGCTTAGACTCAGCTTTTTACATTTCTGTCAAGTTTATTCACATAATTGATGCCTATGCACATTTCTCTCCTATGTAGTATCAACACTCTTCAGATCTATCTATTTATTATAGACTTCACTACTGAGATTCACATATGAAGTTTATGTTCATGCTTAGCTAAAAGGCTGTTTTATTTAGGGAGTTAGGAGATGTATATATGTTGTGACAAAATTTTACAATAAATTTTATCAACATTATGGTTAAATTAAATTTTTCATAACATTTTCATTGTTCATGGAATGAAATTAAAAAATAGTTATGAAATTCAGAAAAATTGAAAATTCTATTTGATTACTTAAATGAAAGAGTATTGGTTTTGATTAATCTTCACAATTTCAAAACATTGACCATATCATGCTTACAGATTTAATCTCTGGCAAATACAACAATACTAATATATTTTCAAATGCAAAATTGCATTTCAATTTCAAAAATACAGTCTTTGTATTGCAGAAATGTCAAATGAAGATGTAATATAAGATTTCATTTGAACATAGAGTTGATATTTTCCTTGTAAAACTGTGTTTTTAATTTTAACTATAAACAGTCATTGAATTAGTCAATGTAAAATAAAAATGTCATCTAAAATTTTGTTTTAACCCAACTCAAAAATGAAATTTATGAAATATAGTCACAACTTGAGATATATATCTCTCAGCACACACACTAAAATTCAGATCAGAACATTATTTATCCCCCCCCTCAACAATCATTTTGAGGGGGCAGCAGGCTAGTCTTGGATATTTTTCCTCATGGAGTGAGTTTGAATCTCATTATATATCCCACATTTATGGCCTTGTACCAGACAATCGAAAGACAAGTAAATATCAGTCAACTTGTCTTGTAGGCCATAGTTGCTGTGCAGTGAGTTTGATCCTCACTGAATATCTCAAACTTATGGCCTTGTGCCTGACGAAGTAATGACAACTAAATACCAGCCTACTTGTCTTGCAGGGCATGACTACTATGTAGTGATTTTGATCTTCACTTGGGGTCACATATTTGTGACCAAGTGCAGGATTAAATTAAGCTTAGTAAATTACTGTGTGATTCTTACTGTGGTTGATGATTTGCAAGCTGGTCTTGCAAGACATCACTAGTGTGTAATGAGTTCAATACTCACTGGCGCCCCACACTTATGGGTGGTCTCGTTCAAGACGAAGCTTAGCTTAGTAATACATATACTAGAAGTGTGACCTAAGCTTTGTTGACAACCTCGTCCTTTTTGCTAAGTGATCTCTAAAGAATACAAGACAAAAAAAGATGAAAAAAGCAAAAAAATAGGCCCTCAGACGAACTTCACTACAAGCATGTAAGAGACAAGACACAATGATGAGAATAGAAAATGCAGAGCTGAAGAAAGTTGACCACCACATCTACCTGGCAAAATGAATCTCCATGAAGACCTCAGAAGAAGAAGAAATCAAGCAAAAAATCACTCTTGGTTTGCAAGCTTTTGGTAGAGCAAGCTCAATCTTCAAGAATAAGAAAATTCCATCAATCCTAAAAAAAGTATACAACCAATGCACTCTCCCTCTAGACATCTATGGAGCTGAAACATAGACCCTTACCAAAAGATTGACACTCAAAATGAGACTATGCAACATGCACAACGTAAAATCATGTTTGACATCACATAGGGGCATTACAAGACAGCTCAGTATATTAGGGAAAAAACAGGAATCAGAGATATCAGATATAAAAAAAATCAAGTTCAAATAACAATGGGCTGGTCATGTTGCAAGAATGTCAGACAACCACCATCATGACTCACACTGTGGATCCCTAAAAATAATAAGCAAAAATGTGGCCAGCCAAAAATAAGATGGTGTGACAAGCCAGACAAGTTCAGAAAGTGTTGGCTCCGCAACGCCCATGATAGAGAGGGCTGGCAAATCTTGGGAAGGTATATGTCCAATGACAGACACTAAAAGGCTATTGACGATGATAATGATCAACTTTTTTCTACCCATTTTGGGCAGATGACCAACAAAAATATTGTATATTAAGACACAAACCCAATACCTGAGGCAATGAATTTGTCTCTATTTCTCAAATGCGTCATGGGCACCGATCAATTGTTTTCTGTAGCAATGGGATTGAGGTACTAGCCAACACCCAAGATAGAATGCCTTGCAAGGTTCAAGCGATATAACTGCTGTGCTGCCTACCCTATAGATGAGGAAGAAATGGATTTATGCCTTTCAGATCAGGAGTTTGAACTTAGTTGACTGATTCCTCTGAACCATTAACCATTAGGCTACGTGTACTTGTTGTATACTAGGGATATAATTTGAGATTCTGTTTAATTTACGGACACAGATTACTGGAATATCTAACAGCGTAAATGTTTTGAGATTTAGATAGAAAAAAGTAGATTTAGTTTTTTCTTTAAATCATTACTTGTCAATTTTATTGTAAGGAAAACTGATAAAGATAAATTCTGTTTCTTTACGTGACAGTTCCTTATTTTGTTGTTATTCTATCTTTTTAATGCCATCAACCAGTTGCCGCAGGTAAAATTCAACATTTTTGTTCCTCTTGGAAACGTGCTTTTTCCCTGCTTCCTGAATTCAATAGAGGAATAACTTTGAATAAGCAATATTTCACTCATTATGTTAAGACCATTATGATACATATATGTGTGCTTATATACATATATATATAAGTATTCATATATGCATTATGAAATGCATATATATATATATATATATATATATATATATATACATACATATATATATATATATATATATATATATATATATATATATATATATATATACATACATATATACACACACACATATATATATATATATATATATATATATATATGCACATATATATATATATATATATATACACATATATATATATATAAAATATGTGTATAAAATATAAGTATTCATACATGCATCATAAAATGCATATACATACATATAAGGTATATGTGTTTAAAATACAAGTATCCACATATATATCATAAAATGCATATATGAAATATACATATTCATACATGAAAAAAAATATATATTTACTTATATACAGGTATCATACATGAATATTCGTGTTTGTGTTTATTAACATGTGAATAAAGATAGTCAATTTTAGGAACTAAACTTTGCTCAAACTGAATTATTTACAGTAATCTTTCCTTATTCACATAGTTGTATACTAATATCCATTACGTATCTTATTGTTGACATTGAAACAATAATGTAAGAATATGTGAATACTCATAGTTCTGGGACTAACAGAACACATAAACCAAACAGGCCAATGATCAGAGATGAGAAGGAATGAATTATTTCAACCTCTGTCTACCTTCAGAGTGCCAATGGCTTAATTGGTTAGCACAGACATAGGCTGCATAAGTGCTCCCATGGTGATAGTTATAGGTTCAAATCCCACTGGGGCTCATTTCTTCATTTTTCAATCATCACAGTCGTTTCACTCATTACTGTAATTAATTCGGTTGGTGTGAAAATTAGTTCCTAATACTGACTTTCCTTATTCCCTTTGTTGGATACTAGAATCCATTACTTATCATAAGTATATGTGTATTATTATTATTATTGAAAATGCTTACATGATTATAAATTTAGTTTCATAAAAGATGGAGAAAAGTAATTTGACACAAACATTAGCAACAGTGATCTGCGCCTTGGAATAAGCAGTGCAAACCTTGAAATACCTAAAATGCTGAACAGTGATCTTGAACAATAAAGAAAAAATGAAAATAAACCTTCTCTCCTGATTTTGATCCCTAAAAATGAGAATAAAACTTCACCCAGTGATTTTGAAAATTTCCACTTGATTTGGATATAAAAAATGAAAATGAACATTCCCTCTCGATTGTGATTGTCAGAAAGGAATTTTCATTTTCTCTAAAGAGAAAAAAAAATCTTCATCCTTTATTTTGAAACCAAAGAAAGGAAAAAAAATTTTCCTTGATTTTGGCCCTCCAAAGAGGAAAAAGTTTGTCTTCAATTTTGACCAACGAAAGAGGAAAATGAAAGTTACTCAGCGATTTTGTCCCTCAAGATTGGAAGAATCTTTATATTAATTGCGTCAAGCTTAAAAGTAAAAAAATTATACTTTTATTTTGATTCCAAAAGTGAAAAAAATCTTTCCCATAATTTTGATCCCTAAAAGTAAAAAATAAAAGTTCCCTTCAATATTTTGCCCTGAAATAGATAAAAAATCTTCTACCCTAATTTTGCACCTGTGAGTAAAAAAAAATTTTCTTTGATTTTGATCCCAGAAAGTAAAAAAATTGATTACCACTCAATTTTGACTTCTAGAAGTGAAAAAAAAAATCCCTTAGATTTTGACCCCTAAAAGTGGGAAGAAAAATCCTCGATTCGTTTTGACCACTAAAAGTGAAAAAATATCCCCCCTCAACTTTGAGTCCTTAAAGTAAAAAAATTCCCCTCCCCCATTTGGACCCCTAAAACTAAAAAAAAATTCCTTTGGAATTCAACCTTTAAAGGAGAAAAAAAATCCTCTCTTCATTTTGACCCCTTGCAGAACCAAGCCATTCATTCATACATATATATGTCTGGTTAAATATAACGGACAAGGAACATCTTGTTTATCTTTTATTAAATGTTTCTCATTTTCACATAATAGAATGCATGCTCTGGGTCCATAGAATGTGATTGTTGTCCAAAAGTATTATCATACCTAGTGCTTTCTGCTGAATGCCTAGCCATTTTCAAGGTCATCATTTATTCTAATCATGGTGTATTTGGCTTAGCCATTAGAGTTTTGAAGTGATATGGTGAGTGGTGGCAAACATAAATTTTCAATCGGGATGGGTTCCAATTGTGAAATACATTCAAAATTCCCTGATCTTGGCCATTGGCAAGGAGCTTTTCAATATGTCTCTATTCATACCGAATGATTTCCAAACGTTTATTTCGCAGCATTTAATTTTGCTTTCATGGTCTTTATTACCTGTCCTAGGTAAATGTATTTGTTAACCTCTTCTGGAGCCTTGCCCTCTATTCTTATAGTCTTTTGGGGGACTTTATGATTGAACATAATTTCTGTCTTTGTTCCATTCATCTTTAAGCCTACTTTTTTACTTTCCCAAGGTGTTAAGATGTTTTGTAACTCTCCTGATGCTCCTATTGTTATCTTTATCTTGTTTGTATCTCTTGTCTAACTGTTGCATTGCTATTTTCATCTATAATTATAGTTAACACCTTGTTCTTGAATTGAGTTGAGGACTGACATTTGTTCCTTAAACTCAAATGTTCACTCGTAATCTATCAAATCCAAACAAATTGGATTTTAGCATTCTAATGACTTTTTGATTAATTGATTTATTGTAGGTAGGTGGTCTATTCTTGAGTAGCCCTATCTGGAACATGCCTGTTTACAATGTTGATTTTCATCTAGAGAGCCTGTTTGTGAGTATTTTTTGTGAAAAGTTTATATATTTTAGCTAATAGAGTGATGAGACGGTAATTGCCAACATCTTACTGATCTCCTCTCCTGTGGAGTAAGATCACAATACCAAGATAGAAGTTTTCAGGCGCTTTCGTTTTTTTGTATGCAGTGATTGAAAAGCTATGCTAGTCCTTTGTGAAAGATCTCACCCGCATCTTCTAGAAGATTTGTCGTTATGCAATTCTCGACTGGAACTTTTCTGAGTTTTGTATTTCTTGATGTGAACACTACTTGATCTTCAGTTATGTCCAGGATATCACTTGTATACATTGACATCAGTTTGTGATACATCTATTTTTGAAGCATACACATTTTCATTGCATTCTATTATCTTTGTCACTATGTTTGATAATTTTGCCATTTCTATCCTTTATTGCAAGCATCAGTTGCTTGCTGGCAGGGCCACTGCTGGCCATTTTGCATCCTAAATATAATTGCTTTGTTGCCCCCCCACCCTATTTGTTCCCAAGAAAACACTTAAATGTGAAAACACTTTAAACTGGAGAAATATGTTTTACAAAAAACAGAAGAAAAGTCATAAAATAGTATAAACTCAGCAAAGACAGAGATCTTCAAGTACACTGGCATTTTTCAGCTTCAAAAGACTTTCTCCAGCCGGCTGTCTCACGTGTAATTTATTGATATTAAATTAAAAAGAACATAATAAAGACATATCAGCATATGTTTACATCTTTGTTGTGTTCCTTTTATTGCATATCAATGAATTACATCAGCATACGATTATGAGATAACTTACTGCCGAGTCCTTTAATTGTCTCAGCCTTTAACAAAACTCAATGAAAAGAGACCCAGCTAAGAAATTTGACAATACCAGTATAGCGTTAGGAGAGGGAAAGTGGATTATCAGTCCAACAAGCAGCTCCTGAAGATAAAGAAAATGTTAGTCAAAGTGATAGTCTGCAAAATCTGAGTCTTCTTTGACGTATTTTAGAGTTTTTTTGTAACATCTCTAGTGTTAAACTGTCATTCCTTTCAATTTTTTCCCTCATTTTCAGTTGATGCAGTTGTAGTTTCTGTAGGTGGTGCTCTTTTCTCAGTCTGTTCAACCATGGTGTCACTGTTCACTGCTAACTGCACGGCCATTCTTATGTTTTTACAAAACAAACTGCCCAATCTGCTTCCAGAAAGCTACGTACTGGATGATTTTCCCAGAAAAGATCACCACATGTTTAGAACTGAAAATTGAAAAGCTTTCATGCACTAGGTATAGACTTCAGAGGTACATGTCTGCATTTCTTGGCTACAAAGTTGTTAATATGACAGTTTCTGAGTGAGTTCTGCATTGATGCTGATGACAGCAAGACCACTTGAATGTTCCTGTATCATTGACGTACACTTTTACAAGTTTTGGTAGACGTCTTGAAGTTGATCCTCCTGCTGGTATGTCTGCATCTTCTGGGTAGTTGCCTGTGGTGATAGTTGTTGCAGGTTCATGATTTCTTGTGCTATTTCAGTTCTATCAACATGAGTTTTTTCCCTTTGCAGTCAGCATCTTCTGCACTTGAGTGAGATGTTTTTGCAAGTTCTCTATGGACATTCCTTTGACTTTGCTGAACTCTAGTAAGAATTAAACAGAAAATATTTGAATACATCTGAAGATTTTTAGGACTAAAAAGTCGAATCTTAACACAAATCAGTTGTGAGCCACAGAGTGCTTTTTGCTCTTCTCCCAGAAATTCCAAATTGCCCTTCAAAATATTCAAAATACCTCATGTTGGGACTGGTCAAAATTGTTATGAATACTTAATTGAATTTTATCAATGATTTTGTGTGAAAATATCTAAAAGTGCAGAATTATTTTTCAAAAAATTCTACTACTCAGGGATATTACTTTTACTTTCATTCTCATACTTTTATATTGTTAAGAAACTGTACAAATTGCAGAATTAATGAAAAATTTTTTTTTGAGAACTCAGGGATAAAGATCTTTTTTCAGTCTTACATTTATGTACTCTTATATTGTATACATTATAAAAGTTATTATGTACGAATAACATTTTACATCATAGAAATTTCAGAAGATTTTTGAATGCCAACTTTACGTCATTTTAATGTTTACAAATAGACAACTTTCCTCACTGTTCATTTTCTGAAAAATCTGTTTCAATAGATTTCTCTCAAGGACCGACTATATGAGATTTTTTCCTAATCTTTTTTTAATAACACAAAGATTCTGACAGTGAATTAGTCTTCTATGCAAGTTTGAGGATTTTTTATATCTACAGTGTCAAGTTCCTGGTGAAAATTTTGAGCCATGTTTATAAATTAGGCAATTGAAATGCATATTTTGTTTTGAAAAAAAAAAACTTTTACCTGATAACAACAACTCAATTAACAGCTTTAACAGTTTATTCTGCAATTTAGAATATTTTTCTGCAAGTTCATTAACAAAATCAGATTTAATCTTTGATATCATAGTTCTGACAAGTGGTCCCTAACCACAGGGTCATGAACTGGGACTGGACTATGAAGCATAAGCAGCGTGAGGAAATGAAATGATTTGGCAAAGGGATAAAAACAAATTCGTCTCTTTGGCTCTTGAAATTGAATTCATTTGATAAACTTTTTAAGAAATTAAATTGAATGTATCACTCACTTATTAGTAACTCTTGGTTGACTTTTTAGCAATATTGTGTTTATTATTAACACCCTCTCCCATCAGAAAGCCCATAAATATTTCTTTATGTTGAACTGGTTCATGGTGCAAAAAGAGTTAGAAACCACTGGTTTTGGACAATCTGGGTTTATATATTCTTGGTTTAGACAAATTGAACAGTTACCGATGAGAAAAAAAAGTTACAAAAACTCCAACCTAAATTTTCTATGACTTTTGGTCTGTGACTTCAAGTCCTGTGATTCTATGTCTGGCATTTTATAATTTAGCCAAGGAGAACTTTTTAAAAAAATAAATAGAAAAAAATTTGAGTATAAAAGCAAAAAATAAGTAATAATTTTTTATTTCACAAAAAAGATGTCAGCAGTTTTTTTTTCAGGTCAATCTTTAATAGAAATAAAACTTCAAAGATGTTTTGTAAGTCTTTTTTAAAGCTAGTATCTTTTTACTTGAATTGAATTTAAAAGCTACTTTTCAACATTTTCAGAATTAGCATCAACATATTCACTCCTTCTTTCTCCATTCTGCCTGTGACTCCTCTTGTCTTTTTTGGGCCATTTTCCTAAACTTTCTTCTATGGGTGTTGTGAATGTGTCTTCTGACCTTGGAGCATGGTGCCTATTGTGATTATGAATCATGATTTTTTGAATAGATCTGCAATTCAGGCATGTTTTAGACTCTTTCCTCTTCTGATAGCCTCTCCTTTCTTCTTGATTTTTTCTTCTCTTGTTCTTTTCTTAATTTGGTCTGCTCTTTCGGTTTTGCTCTCATTCGTTTTCACCTCTTTTTAATTAGTTCTAATTTAGCTTTTGAGTATCTCCCTGTATTATTGGTTACATTTGTATTGCCTACAATCTCTGTATTCTGGCTTTCTTCAATCTATTATCTCACTTTTAAAACTCTTTGATCTCATCGTCAAAACTTTTTGAAGTTGGTGCTTAAACATTGATTACGTTCAGTGTGTATCTTCTGCTCAGTTTAACAACAAACCAAGTTATTCCGTCTGATATGCTGTTAAAACTTATCATGTTGCTTACAATGTTATTATTGATTAGGAATCCAATGCTGCTGAACTTATCATCCTCAAACCCATAGTAGTAGAGTAGATAGTTACTTTCCTTCAGCCGAGGAAGGTTTTCTCCTTTCTGTGGGCTTCTCTACCTATGATGTGTCAGGTGATGTTGTTCAGTTCCATCATCACTTGATCTAGTCTGTTGTCTTCAGCAATTCCACAAGTCTTGTAAGTGTAAACCTTCATGTTATTCAATGTGTTTAATTTCTTGAATGTTTAGAAATTTTTCCAGATTCAACCAATATCTTGAAACTTTATTTTCCAAGTACTGTTAAATATATATATATCTATATAAAATCTACAAAGGCCAAAAAAGTGGTTTGTTCTATTCTGATGACTTTTTTGATCAATTGATTTGACTTGGTAGAATGTGAGAACAAGGTATTCATAGATATACAAAAATGGCACTGTAACAATTAGACTAATCAAAAATACAAACAAGATAAAAATAGCAAAAGGAATAAGACAAGGGGATACAAGATCATATAAATTATTTATAATGAGTTTTCAAAGCATCTTTTGGAAAATTGACTGGGAAGGAATGAGAATAAACAGAGACAGAGAATATTTAGACCACTTGAGATTCACTGATTATGGTTCCATGATGTCAGATAGATTGGAAGAATTACAAAACATGTTAACTGATCAAAAGAGGGAAAGTAAATAGGTAGGCTTTAGGATGAACAGAACAAAAACAGAAGTCATGTTCAATGATGAAGTCCCTAAAAAGACCATCAGAAGAGGTTGACAAATACATTTACTTAAGACAAGTGATGAAGTTAGGGAAAGACTATAAAAACAAAATAAAATGATGCAAAACAATCAGCTAGAAATCATCTGGGATGAATAGAGACATATCGCATAGTACCTTGCGTAAAATATGCAATGAATGCAAAATACCAGCTATGACTTATTGATGCTAAACATAGGAATGATCAAAATAAACTGAGAACCACAGAGAGCAATGCTGGGGATAATTCTAAGAGATAAAAAAAGATTAAAATTGATTAAGAAGGAGGATTAAGAGTGAAGGATATTATACAAATGATTAAGTGACAAAAATGGAAATGGGCTGGGCACTTAGCAAGAAGAGATGATGACAGATGGAACAAAAAACTAACCAATTGGTGCCCATGGACAGTGGACACAGACCAGACACAAGATGAAGGGATATGATGGAAAGTTTTGCTGGTAAGGCATGGTAAAGGTTAACACAATCATAGTCCTCATGGATGGAGATGGAAAAAGCCCTAGTCCAGCAGTGAACAACAAAGATATAAAGGATTTTCAAAATTTATGTCATTTAAGTCAAATATTTCCAAATATCTATTAATGTAATTTATGTAAGCTCTCCAACTGCTTTGTATTTTACAAAGAATTGAATATTATGGTATAATATAGGAATTTTTCTTTTTGGATAATTAGATATTTAACATGTAACCGTTTTGGGGATTCAAAAACAAAACCCTTTTATTGATTTGGTTCCACAGTAGTGTTGACTAATCACCACCTCCCCTCAAGATATGATTTTAGAATTTAGCTTTGTTTTATTATTTTGGGAATAATGTCATAATTCATGTTCTTTGTCATTTTATATCAGTATTTTACATGAATGTTATTTTATACTTCGCATCCTTCGTAGATTACCCCCAAAACATATTTGATGATGTGGGATGATGTGATGCATTGTTTGTATCACTCTAGTAGAATGTTTACCTATGTGAATATCGAATCCGTTATGTCAGATTTAATCTTGGATTGCATGCAAATCAACTTATGATATCATCTAAAAAGAATGCAAGTCAATCAGGGATAAACTACTACCAATTTGTTCAACCAAAAAATTTGACCAAATATTTGAAGATCACTGACTTTCAAGTGAATTATCCGTGTCTTACACCAGTTCACATCCATCAATATTTTGAATGTCTTCCAACTGGATCAGCTTCTTTCATATCTGGTTGAGACAAAACTAAATAGTATTCTGTTAGTAACACCAGATGGACTCTCCCATCAATAGACTTCAGACATTTGTTATTTAGTATTACAAGTTCCATCTCCCACCCTACCCAACTACTTATCAGTCAGACAAATGGGCCAAAGCCAAATGTTTTCTCTGATCTCTGGTTTTAGTTGATTCAATGATCTTTTACACTGGCAAGGATCAAATCCATCTCTTTTGGTTTCCTAACTCCTTGAAGCATATGAAAAAGTGTTGTCAAAAGTTGAAATATCCAATATTTTTCCGTCTAATGTACACTCCTCATTTCTTCTATTTCTCTTTGCTCTTGGCAACATATTCTTTAATTTTAGTCATTATTGCATTATGGTCAACCTGATTGAGTATTAAAAAGATCAGAATTTCTGGTCATGGCTTTATCAAATTTTGTCATGTTGATTGACTATTCTTATAACAAAAAAAAAACAATTCTCAGTATGAAGCCAATAAATGTAAGTGTAATCCTTGAATATTATCTTCACCCTAATTACACAGCTTAGAGTGTACAAAATTTGTCCTAATGTAGAGTTTTCCACACTCTTCTCATATACTGGGAATTGAACCCAGGACCTTTTACATGTATGGCAGATGTACTAACCTATACACTAACAGACTTTTCTGATAGCATGGTTCTATGAAATGAATAAGATGAAATACTACTGGTTCTGATAGGCATATGTACGATATGGAACGAGAATGAATTTTATTTGACAAACATTTTATAGACAAACAATTCATATTGAAATCAAGGAATATTCCATGCATTCCATTACGTTCATATTTATGCTCAAAATCTTTAGGATAAATTGAACTATATACATATATATATATGTATATGTATATATGAATGTATAGAAACATACATATACACAAACACACATGAGGTCTGTCTAGAAGGAATAAATAGAACTATATACATATACATATATATGTATGTGTATACAAAACTGGGGAAAGTAGACCACTACACCAACCTAGGACAATGAATCTCTATGAAACCCACAAACTGAGAAGCATGCAGAGCACGCATGAGAGAATCATGCTCAATCTCAAATGGAGAGATCACAAGACAGCACAGTATATCAGGAAGGAAACGGGAGTCTGAAACATCATAGAATTGGTATTGGGTAGGTCATGTTGCAAGAATGGTAGACAACGGCTCACAAAATGGATCCCTAGAGATCACATGCAAAATCAAGGCTGACAGAATACAAGATAGAGAGACAAACTAGACAAATTCAGAAAATACTGGATCCACATCACCCATGATAGAGAAATGTGGCAGATCCTGGAGATGGTCTATGTCCGATCAAGGATGAAAAAAGACTGATGATGGTGATGGTGATGATATACAGATATATATATATACACAAACTCACACAAGGTCTTTCCAGAAAATACCCAGCAATTCAATATAACAAAGAAAAAAAATTTACTTTGGGTAAAGTGCCTTTAAAGCATTCTCTCTGTAATCTTTTACTTTTATCCCAGTGTCCGTTCCCCTTTTCAAAACACTCAGTTATCTATAGAATCACCGTCAGCTGCCTCATTGCATTCTTCTTAATCTTGTTCTTTTGGGGAAAAGCCTGGATATAGAAGGAACCTAATCTAGACTGTGGGCCGGACTGACACACCTTGGTTATGTGATGTTTCCCAAAAAGCCCACCACCAAATGTGAAGATTGACTTGTTTGGTCATTGTGAATGCAATGATCACACAGTACACAAGATCACTCAATGTTGTATTTGTAAACATCAGCTGTAGAAATCAAGATGGTAACCAAAAAGCATTTTAAGAGCTACGCTTGGTTGGAGAAATTCATGAAAAATGGGGACTAAACTTAGTTTCTGACAATGAAAAATGGTTATTTCAAATCTACAAGGGTTTTTTTTAGTTTTTCCAAATTGGAACAATTTGGAAGTAATTTTTTATTCCAAAACATATTTTCTTTCTCTTTTCAAGAATTTAATGATAAAAAAAAATAATCCAGAAAATAACACTCTGAATTATTCAGTGATATTTGGTTCATATTAAAAAATTAGAAGAACCACATTTTTTGAAATTGCCTCACTATACAGTGTTAAAATTCTTAATATTTTACTTTATCTATGAAATTTTTGCAAAGAGAATTGATTAGAAAAATGTTTTACATATTATTGGGTGTGATCATTGAGTGACACTTGTGCTTTTTTAGCATTACTCACACTGCTCCTGGCTTTTCAGATTTTTTCCCCTGCCAATCACACTTCTGAGCATACATGATATCCTTCTTGTTAGGGGCCTTTTTTTTTCAACAAGAGGGAGTTCAATGAGAAAATGTCCCAGAGTATAATAGGAAAGACGACAGAATAAAGGGGGTCCTCCAGATTCTATTACTTTTCAATTGCTGTGCATTGAGAGTGACATTACTCTCCTACTCTGAAAAAGTATCATCATCACTTTGGACAACTGAATGAGTCTCTGACTGAAAGTCATCAGAGATCTCTCCATCATGAAATGAATCTTCTGATTCACTATCTGAGTCAAAGTCATTTTCACTTTCTTCAGCCATTACAAATCAGCGGTATTTCACTAAAAAATAATTCAATGGTTGCAAACTCCAAAAAATGAAAATATGGATGACTCACAGGTCGACTAAACTACTATGCAGCTATTGATTGTATATGAACAAAAAAATCCTGAGATGTAGATGAAGTTTTGTTTATTGCTCAAAAAATAGACAATGTACCATCTTGGTGGAGCACTTTTATCTTCAGAAGTTCAGATGGAAAATATTTTAGAGTATAGCACACATAACAGAAAAAAGAGTTTTCCACCAATAAAAAGCATGATGGAAAACAGAAGCATCTCAATAGCCATATTTACTTGAAGAAATACATGAAAAATGTCGGCTAATTTGAAGACATTTAATCCCTCAAATGTAGGCACCATGCACATTGTAGCTTTGAAATTGCATCTCACTTTTGCTTTATTTCTAAATTCCTATCAATATTCAAATGGTCCGGTTATTGAGGTTTTAATCGTGAAATGTAGATAAAACTCTGACTGACCAATTTTGTCTACAGATCTATTGTTTATGAAAACTGTTTTAGAGCCGGTTTGATGGCAGAACAAAGCAGCTATTTTGGTCATGAATGTTGAACTTGTAAGGTTTCATCAGTTCAAGTCAGGAGGGATAAATTAGTAAAGGAAAATACAGCTCCAATTTAATGGAGGATATCAGAAGTAGATATCACATTCTATTGAATTCCTAATTTCAATAACCTACAATTGCTTTAGAGCATAATTTGGAGATAAGCATAATAGTCATCATCATTAGTCTTTTATCATCTGTCATAAGAATTAAACTTTCTTTGGAATTCACCACATCTCTCTATTGTGGGCGTTGTGGAGCTGATATTTTCTGAACCTATTCAGTTGGTCTTACTATCTTGTATCCTCAGTTTTGCATTTGATCTCTAGGGATCCATGTTGTAAGTTGCTATGTCCATCGGTTATCAGCCATTCTTACAACATGGCCAGCCTATTGCCACTTGAGTTTCCTAATAGTTTCTATAATGTCTTGAACTCCTGTTTTTTCCCTAACATACTGTGCTGTCTTGTGATCTCTCCATGTGATTCTCTCATGTGCACATTTCATGGTTTTCAGTTTGCAGATCAGTCTCTAGGTTAGGTTCCATATTTTAGAGTTAATCTTTAAAAAAAGCCAATATTACATCAATGAAGAAGAGTCATGTTAGAATATTTGTGTTTTCTGAGGATGGTGGAAAGTACGAGCGTTCCAACATAGCATGGAAAAAGGAATCGATGAACTAAGTTCAAACTCTGCAAGGAACAGTTGGCATTCACTTTATACTGAGGCTCTTGGGGAAAGGCATGAATCCATTTCTCCCCACTTCCTATTTCCAGCTATTGGTAAATAGCAGGACAGTTGGAATGTTTTAGCCCTGTGAGGCAGTCCATCTTTGGCATTGTGCTGGCACCAAGACCTTGTAATAACTCAATTGCTACAGAAACAATAATTTGGTCTCCATGGATCATGTAAGAAAAGCATTGCCTCATGTCAAATGACACAGAAATGAATGAAAGTGAGGATGATATAAAGAAATATTGATATATCAAAAAAAAAACTACCCACAAATCTTGTTTGAAAATGAAGTATCAATTACAAACAAATGGGTTTTTTTTCCAGATTTAGGTTCATCGGTGATGTTTCAGAATTGTCTTATATTTCAGGGTAATTAGTTTCTGATTTGTATTGATTAAATCAAGATAAATCAAAGTATTATAATAAACCTGTCATTGCAGGGATAACATTTTTTTTACTACATTTGCTATAAGAGTATATATATATATGCCAGCATCAATGCATATCTATAAGGGTGGATCAATAAGCCCAGAGCCTGACATGCAGTTATAAGCTGAATTTTTATCTGTAATTTTCACTACATATTGTTCACCTACCCAGAGCTCCACAGCAATACCACACAATATCACCAACTTTTTTGGTTTTTGTCATTGTGTAGGAATGCCAGTTCCATGCTTTGTATTTTGGGTCAGCAAATATTCTTTTGAGAGGATTTTATACAATCTTTCCTGATGCATAAATTTTGTTCTCGCTAAGTCCCTTTTAAGGGACAGCTTCTGCCATCAAATATTCAAAGAGATACCATAATGCATCTCATCTTCAGATAATACCAGTATAAAATTTATTTGTATCTTGATGTAAAGATTTCAAACCAAAATTTGCATTTCATGGAATATATAAAACATTCTAAATCTCTCTCAACATCTTCAGCATCTTCTGATCATGCTTTGGGAAAAACATAAAGAATATTTATTCTCTGCTCAATTTTACAGCTCTGAAAAAAATGATTTCAAAAAAAGAAATCAAATGGCTTTTTGTGAAATATTCCAAAATATCAAAAGAAATTGAATAAAACAACTCTGAATTCGAATCAACTACTCTCTGCACTCACCACCACCACCACCACCAGCTAGGGGTAAAAATAGCAAAACTGTATGGGATAGGGCTTGCAATCCTATTCCATAGAAATCCATTTGCTAAAGATCATCAATGCATACGCTGAAGGACCAATCAAATAGAATATTCAAAAATTGAATAAAAAGTATAAAAGTCACATCATTTCCATTCAACAGATACGTGCGTTGTCCTTTGGTTGAGTTAGTTATATATTTCCCACTGATGATGGTGGTTGGTGTTCAATCCTGGGTAAAAGCTGGGATTTATGGTGCAGACAAGACTTTCCACTTGTAGATCCTCCCTAATTGTTAGATTGGCATTACACAATCTTACTACCCCTATTCCTTTCTATTTGGCTGTATAAAGCTAAGCTTAATCAAAATCAGTCTGATATAAGAGCAGGGATTTAGAAAGCTGCTTTTGTAGGTAGGGAGACACTAACTACTTTTCAGATTGGCTCTACATGAACATTCAAATTTCATTTCTACCAATTTAGTTTTGCACCTTGTAAAGCTTTGGAAATATCAATCTAAATCTGCTTCATAGTGGTTGATGTTTGAGCTCAAGAAGAATCATGTTCTGAGAAGTTGTAATAAAAAAGAACTGAAGCTAAGATATAATAGTTAATTGGAAACTTTTAAAGTTATTGTGTGAAGTGACAGAGAACTTTTTGAGATATTTTGCCTAAAGTTTGCAACAACAGAGGGGAGATAATCTTTGACGGATTTACTCTAAAATATATATATATATATATATATATATATATATATATATATATATATATATATATATATATATATATATATATATATATATATCTTTATAGCCGTTCCTTCCATGAAATATAATTGAAATTCACTGGGAACTTTTGGAGATATTGTGTGGACAGACAGATAGAACAGTGTTAAAATTTCAGATCAGAGCATTTTTTTTAGTTTTATCTCTTCTGTATCTCAAAAAGTTTTGTGGAAGGTTGGGTGATATGTTACGAAATTTAAATTTGGTAAAATGAATTTGTCAAATGTACTATGATAAACCATTTTATTGAATATTTTTGTTCCTACCATAATTTTTTAATTACTATTTCTGATGCAGTGCCTACTTAGCTTCTTAATGGTGTAAAAAGCAGCTTTTCAGATTGAATTGAATTTTTAAAAAGATCTTGGTAGCGATCGTTGCAAAATGTATCCTAAAGAAAAAAAATCAAGGGAGATTACTTATGGAAACTATGAAGAAGTATATGTAATCTTTAATCTTTAATTTTTCATTTATTTCCCTTAGATTTCATTAAAACAGCTGATCCAAACAACTTCAAACTCTTCACTGCACTGCTTTTTGAGCTAACTAGTATATCTGGTAAATGTGAAAGTAAAACAATGGTCAGTTGTTGAGTACTTGTAGTGCCTGCACACAGGCACCCAGAGATTTTTTTAATTGTGGTGAAATGGTGTGGAAAAGCTATTTTCAAGGTTGGCAGCAATTTTCATTTTATCCATTTTGGATGTAAATAAATGGAAAAATACGAGAAACAAGAGTTGGCAAAATGTGCAAAGTAAGTCACACCTGCCATGTGACTAAAAGAAATACTTATCAAAAATCAATAATTCATCTTAGAAAATATTACATATTACATATACTGCTACCATAGATGAAGCAACAGGAATAAGATGGAAGAAATACTTGTCAACTGTCGATGATTCTGATGAATTCAAATGGTATTACTTTGGGCTTTGATCCAGACCCTCCCTGGTCAGGCAAATCATGATTTTAAAATTTTTTCCCAAATTCTATGAATAGGAAACTCAAATAATCTGAAAGAATCATAAATTAAGATTAAAAAGAAAATTTCATCATTTGGTTCCTAATTTAATATAAATAAGATGTCTTCCATCATATTCTTTATATTTTATTGATTATCTCTGAGATGAATATTTATGCTTGTTTTTTTACTCAACACTTTTCAATTCTAGTCCTATAACAATACAACTCTATGGTAAGTGGAAAATGCTGAACCACGTTTTACTTTCTTGTTTTTGATGTTTGAAATTTTCCTCTTTTCTCACATATTCATTTGCAAAAATATTTTTTCTCCATTCGGATCCCGTCCCACTGCTCAAAATCCCGGATCTGCCCCTGTACTAAATTAGAATGAACGAATCAAGTCGAAAATCAATGATAATCTTCTCTACATCTCCTATATTCTTATCATTTCCTTTTTGTTCTCTTTAAAAAGAAAATGAATTGAGAAAAGAGAAGAAAAGTTTTTGAATGAAAATAAATTACAAGAAATGAAAACATTGTTCAAATATTTTCTCTTTCTATTTTCCTTTCCTTTCTTTTAATTCCTTGATTCATCCTTCATTTTTCCTTCCTATCTATATATCTTTCTTATTAAAAAAACTTTCAACTGTTAATAGAGGTTTCTTCAGTTTTCAAGATGGTCCTCCTGGCTGGCTATCTATGTATCACAGATTGCATCAATGGAGCTAGAGAGCTGAAAATCTAAACATTTACTCCTCATGTTTGGAAAAATGTTTTGTTTTGTTTTTAAATTTCCCTCCTAAATAGAATTATTGGGGATTCATTTATCATATGTTTTTGCTGAATTGATATCTTTATGTGTGTCTGGTGGTTTTATGCCTTTTTTTTTTTTTCAAAATTTGGACTTTTTAATCATTACAGCCCAACAAAAGGTGAGAGAAGTAACTTATTCTTTGATGGCCCCTTTTCCAAATACTTAATTGATCATCCTCAATATTGCATGCTGCTTATTTTCTATTGAATAACTAACCAGAGCATTTTTTTTTAAATCATGAATGTAGGGTTAGAAATCAAACTGGTTGTATTTTCCTCAGGGTAACTTGTTTTTACCACAAGCACTGCCTGATTTACATGGTGAAAAGAAGTATATATGGGTGGCAGTTATTCATTATTTCCCTTGTTGCTTCCTTTTACTTATGATTCTTTCTTCTTTCCTTGCCCCCATCATCCATTTTCTTCCATTCATCAATTTACTCCTTCCTCTTTTTCTCTATCTTTCTTCTCTCCTTATCTACCAAAATTTCTTGAAATCAAAAAGGACTAATCTACCTCCCCCCTCACCTAGACTTGTTTAGTTAGGAGGATATTTGATAGTAACGTTACAATCTATGGAAGCTGACACATTCCAAATAGAATAAAGCCTTTAAAAATCAATCTATTCATATGAGTGAACAATATAATCTTTAACTATATTCATGAGAGATTAATTCCTATGTCTTCCCTTAACTTTTCCTGAATTAGGATTGTTTACAAATAATCATCTCCCCCCACCCAAATGGCTTTATAGAGGAGGATATTCAATTAATAAAGCTTATAGGAGAGGATCTTCGAATGGCCACTCTAGCAGGGAGCATATTAAAGTGATCCATCAGAAGCAGTAAACACGAAAATCTGCACTCAGATTGAATTGGCAGACAATTGAATCTGTTTCATCACATAAGCAAGAATGCTATTCTCATTCTTTCAGAACTTTGCTTATATCCAAGCAAACGTGTGTGATGAGGTTTCTTGGGATTCACGTCTCCATTATTTGCTGTTTCAGACAATTGTTATTCAAGCTAAACCAAAATAAAAAATAAATGTAATCTACAAATCAACATTTGTTGATTCTATGATGTTTTGAAGAATTAACAAATACAGAAAGCAACTTTTCAGTCAAAATTTCTGGTTGGTTCTTCTCACCAAACATGAAGATCTGCAAATAGAGTTATTCTTGGTAGTAACCTCAAAGATACTATTTTCATAAGCAACGTTTGGAGAGATCACTAGACAACAAATTTTATTAGAAAACAATCAAGAATTAGAGATATCATTAAGACAATTAGAAAACTCAATTGGGTAGTCATTTTTTGAGAATGACAGACAGCTGCTAGACATCACAACTCACAACATGGATCTCCAAATATGCAAAGTTGTGGCTAGCAAAAAAGTTTAGAAAGTATTGGCTCAGTGATGTCCATGATTTAGAGGTCTGGCAAATCTATAGTCATTTGACTGAAATATACATTAATAGATAATATTGTATTATTTCTTCGATATTTTTTTCTTTCACTCTGTTGTACTCCTCTACCATTTATTGATTCTATGATGTTTTAAAGAATTAACAAATGTAGAAAGCAACTTTTCAGTCAAAATTTCTACTTGGTTCTTCTCACCAAACATGAAGTCATCTGATTTTCTAAATCACATATACAGTATGAAATCCCCCCTTTTCAATGAACAAGTTTGTCAAGTCATAGTCTTTGCAGTTCTGTGGTGGATGAGCTCAACTGTTTCTGTCATCTGGTCATGTTGGTCTTTTTGTACTCTGAGTAATCACTAACTTTTACAGAAACTAAATTACTCAAATCTGTACCTAAGTAGACAATACTCAACAGTAGACAAGAGTTGGCTATTTTTATTTCTGAGTATTTTGTTTCTTCTGGGCTTCGCAAATCTTCACCTTTGTCGTTCATTTGTCTTTTTCATTTCTGTGACATTCTTCTTCACAAAGTTGGTGATCAACTGATTGTTCTTCCCAGGTTGATATTGATACAAAACAGATAATATCATTTATTTAGAAAGAGCTGAAATAGAAAGTTGAATTGACTTTATTATTCATTTATGAAATAAAAATGCCCCAATAGGCATCTCCACAAACAATTTACATTAGAAATATATATTCAACATCAAAATATACATTAATTCAAGTTATAAATATGTATGAAACTTTTTAAAAATCATAAGCTTACCAGTTCAGAGAAACCAGACACATTTTATCAATTTATTTTTTCTACATCCTTCAATATATTTCAGCTGACAATGCGAATTGCACTATTAATTCATTTCCTATCCAAAATGATCTAAACTGATCTAAGTTATTAAACAACCGTAGCCATCAACGATGATGAAAGGTTCTATCCTGTGTGTTTCAGTGGTCCTGGCCCTACCGTTTTGTCTACAGACTTGGAAATTAGCATCAGTACTCCACTTGACCCTTTCTAAAAATATCTATTTTGTTTTTGGAGAAAAAGCTCTTATGAGCATATTTTGATGGGTTTATCAATAATTTCTAGATTCATCATAAACTAGATTTTTAAAATAGCTTTTTTTAACTCAATCTTAGATGTTCCCCAGTGGAAAACGCCAGTGATGTCATACATAGAATTCATTCTAATCAAATTCTTCAATGGAATTTTTTACATCTCTTCAAATCTTAGCGTTGTTCAATTATTGATTGTAATGGTGATTTTAAAATTATTTATACTTGTCCTATTTTACACATTGAACTTTAAAGAAATGAGTTACGTAAAAAAAATTGTATTGGTACAAATATCATTTTATACCTTGTTGTAAAATGGTAAAATTGTATCTGTATCAATGAGGTAGTATATGTATATTCCCATGTCTGTCTGTCTGTCCATATATCTCCATAGGTTCTCAATGAATTTCAGTTAGTTTTTTTCCAATTGAGTTAGTATTAGGTAAAGTAATGCACTCTCTTAGTGCTTTGTAGTCTTGTTGATGGGTAGATTTTCGGCATATTTTTCTTTTCATTTCATAATTGCTACTGGATAGAAAAGAACTTTTGGGGAGAAATGACTGTTTGGAGAAGTAAGTTTTTTTATTGATTGATTGCTTTCTTTACTTTCAAATCTTATGTTTGTTATATTGTTTAGAATTTTATGCAGATAATAAGAGTCCTCATTAAAGTTGATGATGGTGTTACTTTGATGCTTCAGCCAATCCATTGGACAGCCTTCTTCAGGTGGGTAGAAGTTGGAGGAGACCGTATCATGTATAATTTATTTGGCTACTCAAAAGGGTTTTTTTTTTATTGTTTGTTGGCATTAAGAGCATTTAGTTTTAATCAAGTTTACTCAAAATATTTGGTTTTGAATGTTTTTTGATGGATGCCATATCAGTATGCATTTGAAAGAGAATTTGTCAAGTACAATGAAATTGATAATTATTATGATCGAAAATCTTGGTAACTTAAAGTTTATTTGATCTTCCTGTTAAACTTGTCAAAAGTTAACCTTAGACCATCAAAGAAGGCAAGTGTCAACTTTGACACAGCATCTCCATTTCTGCCTCTCCTTTAACTTCCTCTCAAGCAATAACAGACTAGATTCAAAGTACTCTTCTGAAGATCTCACACCCATAATCCCTTCCAATTTTCAAAATGGTTCGCAAAGTCCTCCTTTAGGTTTGGCAACAACTGCCTCATCACATTCCCCTTAATCTTGTCGAAGGTCTTAAATCTTTTTCTGTCCAGGGAGCCAAATCTGAGCTGTAAGACAGCTGACAGACCAGGATGATGCAATTTTTCTTTCCCTTTGAAGTCCTGCTGGATATGTGAAGAATAATTTACTTGGTCATTATAAGTGCAATGATCACTCAGTATACAAGCTGACTCAATGTTATAAGACTGCCGAGCAACCCTAAGGAAGAGTGCCTGTTCATACATGTACATTAAAGTCCCCTCTGAATGAGTACCAAGTTACTTGAAGGCCCTGCAACTGGTTCTTCAGATATTCCAAATTGCTGGATACTTTCCAGACATATTCCTCATTGCTTTCAAAAAATCCATTTCAATATTTATTGCTACAGATTCATGAACTAGACTCATTTTCTTTCTAGAATCATCCATTTTCACAGCCTATTTTCTCATCATTTTCTTCTCTTCATTTATTCTTGCCAACTTTTTTGAAAACATTTTGTATTTGAGCAATTCACATTGGAATTCGCTTGATAAAAGCAAAGATATCTACCTAGTAACATGTTTGCTGTTCTGAAGGGTTGGGAAAGATATTCCTGTCAGGTTCTTGAAGAAGCTTGTTAAAAATAATACCATTCTTTTTTTCTCCTTCTCTTTATTTTATTTTCAACTTCATTTTTTTATTCCTCCTTTTTTTCTTTTTTTGTTTCCTTTTTAATTCTTACTTACAAATAACATTATAACAAAAACATCATTAGAAATATCACCATTTTTATTTTCTAATCTAATCTATTATCTTTCAGTTTTTTTGGAGGGGATCTGTAAGAGGTCATGGATAATGGTATTGGCAAACCAAGTTCAAACTCCAGCTGAGACAGTTTGCAATCACTTTCCACTAATATCCTTGGGAAAGGTATGCATCTATCCTTTCCATATACTGTGTATCTATCTCTTCCTCCCCTCCAAAATGTCATAGGTCAATGTGTAAGGCATGTCACTCTCTCTTGTATCTCCTTACTTGGGGAAGGTTAATATCAAATAACCGACCTTAAAAGGCTGACTTTTAAAATCAATGATATGGATAGACAACAAAGAAGCATGACATGATCTCCCTAACCAGAAATATTCATGTCCAAAATTGCAGATAATTCATGTAAAACCCAATGAAGAACTTTTGGGATGTTACCACTCAATTACATCTTTTGAAGATTTTAATTTCTTAATTATGAAAAAATATTGTTAAGATTATTCTGATGGAATCTATTTTATCTTGAAAATGTGAAAGAAAAAAGTCCTTTCAGAGAATCTTTAAAAATATTACAAAATGTAAGCATATTTCTTCTGGTCAGCTCTGTATACTTACAACAAAATGGAGTGACAATGATATTAATCATGTGCTTGCATTTTGAATGTAAACAATCTGACTTGCTCTCAAAAAAGAAAATGATACACTCAAAATAAATTATTGTTTTCATCTCAAAGAGCCATTTAGGAATAGTCTGAAGATTTTTATAAAGATTAAGAAGTGAAATTCTAATGAAATCTTATCCATCTTGAAGATGTGATAGAAAAAGGCTCATTCAGAGAATCTTGAAGGTAAATGAAAAAGTGATGGAGAAGGCGTATGAGAGAGAAGGGTAATGGCTGATGAAAAAAAACAGGAAAGAAGAAGGATGAGTGAACAAGGAGGGAGGAGATGGCGTAATGTTGTTGGAATGATTACATGACCCTTGCCTAATCAACATCTCTGTAAAATATTGAAATACAAGATACTTACAAAAAGGCTTGCATTTTGGAAAGTGAATCTTTGCAAAACTCAAACATTATGCAGACATTTCAAAACACATGTTAGTTGACAAGATGGAGATTTTTTTGTTGATAAATCACCTGCTCTGTAAAGAAATAGAAGTACAGGTTGCCTCCACTATCTGTAAGTAGAGCATTTCTATAAAACTTTCAATAAGCTGAATGGCATAAAACAGGGGTCAGCAACCTTTCGGTTGCTGATAGCTAAATTGTGAATCAATAAGTGAATGAACCAAATAAATACCTTAAAAAGCTTGAAATTTGGGAATTATCCATTTAAATACATCTAGAAATTTCTACTAAACAAACAATGCAGATTAGTAACACAACTAAATTTAGACGCAATTTATTTAAATCAAGGTATCTTTTAAATATATCAGATAGATACAAATAATCATTTAAATGTAGAAAGTAAGCTTAGTATCCCAATATTAGCTGAGAGGCAAGTCAAAATACCTTTGTAGACTAGATCTAGCGTGTTGGTGATAGGTTGCCGAAACCTGGTGTGAAGCAATGTAGTGATTACCATTCATTCATATGGCAGAAATTTTTGAGCACTCCCAGATCAAAAAATAGTGAGGTTGATATGTTAGACTGAGTTGTCAGAGGTCGGAGACTAAGATGTAGGAGATGTAGGAAAATGCATCTATAATGGCTTGCTGCAAAACAAATACTAAATACTATTTTCACTTTTCACATTTTTCTTGAAGCGAAAAAGTATAAAAAGACAAACTTTTGACACATAAAGTTATGTATATTGGCAAAAGCTCACGTATACACCTATTAAAATGTTTTTACACATGAAAATATATATGCATACAAATGCATATATATTTGTGAGCGAACGTTTGGACATTGTCCAGGTTGATTAAAGGTATAACAGCTTTTTGCTGTTTCTGCTTGAGTAAGAATTGTTTGTTTTGCTTCTCTGTCAAGCAACATTGCATTGTATTGATAAAAACCTTTCTTAAAATACCTGCTGATGGAACATAGCTCAAATATAGATGGATTCATGATTTCCCCAAGGGCATTAGTGTTAAGTGAAGTCAACATAAACATCCTCAGGCAAAATTCAAACTTAGTTCCACACCAATTCCATTTTCTGTTACACTCCATCACTCTCGCTCTTTCAGTCTCTCTCTCTCTCTCTCACTCTCTCCCCTCTCTCTCTCCTTGTCTCTCTACACCACTTTTACAAAAAAAAAAGACATTATAGATGCAGTGCATACCTGTTTCTCTCTCTTCCCTAAACCCAAATTTTCCTGTATCTCCCACTGACGACTCAGCCTAACATACCATCATTATTTTTGGTGTCTGGGAGTTTCCCCCTACAAATCAATGGTAATTGCTTCTATGCTTTATGCCATTTCAGGCTTACAGAAGGTTTTTATTGGAACACTCCACTTTCAGATAGCAGGGAAACCTGTATCTCTCTTGTTTTTCTTGAATTCTTTTCATAAAAATTATCAAAAATAAATCTCCAGCTTGCATTCTTTCAAGTTAATAGTTAACTTAATTATTATATGTTGGATTTGTTTTAATTTCAATTCTATTTTTTATTAATTAGGTTCTATTATTCTTGACTTCTATAAGGTTGCATTATCATCTTTTTGAAATCTTCTTTTCAAATTTCTTCATTGAATTATCTCCCCTTAAGGCAGAAAAACACCATCTCCTTCCTTATTCCCAACCACCACCCTGTGACCTTGACTTGGTTATTGTTTGTTAAAGCAATCCTAATTAAATGTTTTTAATTAAGTTCCTGCTTTTCACATCTTTAATTCAAAATCTTATCAACACATGATTTTTTTTCATCAGCATTTTTCCCTTTTAAGAATTTCTAATGAATGCATTCATTATACTTTAACAATGTTCAAAAAAATCAGTGTGTCAGTGAATGGATCTCACTATGAAGAATACGGTCGATGATTGTTTTGAAACAACAATATGTGTCCAATTCCTCTTTTTTTATCGTTCACAACTACCAAGATGAAAATCTGAAATAGCCTCAAAATTCAAAGTGAATAGTAATTCTATAGGAAAATCTACAATTTGAAAAATACTACATCCTCAAAATTCATCACACTGATAACATTGTATGACTAATAATACAGATGAAGCTGTAAACTAAACATCTTATTATCTTATTATTGAATAGAATATAACTGTCAAAAATGACACAGTTATTCATATATGGATCAGCACCAAAGAGCATAAAGCTAATTTATTTTTGATTATTCTCATTGAAAGTTTTTTTTTTAAGACTCAACTTTAAAAGGGTTATTGGACATAAAGTCTTAGGACAAAATATTATGAAAGGAAAAATAAGACGAGTGTTAGTAGTTTTGAAAAAAATAACATTGAATTCATTTGCAGAAATAAATGAAAGAAAAAAGATATCACACATGTTTGTTAAGTAAAAAAAACTTTACATATAGATAAATCATGAAAATATATATTTTAGTATAAAAGTATTTATTTCAAACAAAATAAGAGTTGAATTTTCTTATAATTAAAAAGACAACTTTAAATTGAAGCTGGGAAAATTAGTCAATCTTGGTGAAGTTGTGTAAAGAAACTGTCCAAACATTCCTAGCAGATGGGGTTTGGGGAGTAAAGTCTGAGTTGAGAGATAAGACAGGTCAATAGACAATGTCCTTTTTTGGTTAATTACCCTAAAGCTGACAGGCAAATAATTATTTCCATCAATTCAGTGATTTCTTTTTACACCCTGCGGCTGAGTAGTCTGTGAAAAAAAATTTCCCTTAGATTTTGATTCATAAAGGTAAAAAAAAATGTTCTCCCAGATTTTGACCCTTAAAAGTAAGAAAAATCTCCCAGAATTTGACCAGTAAAAGTGAAAAAAAATCCACTTGAATTCAACCCTTAGAAGTAGAAAAGATTTCCCCATGATATGTCTACCGGAGGTGAGAAAAAAATCCCATAGAGAAAAAGATCTTAATCTTGAATTTCACTTCTAAAAAGTTTCAATTGAATTTGACCCCTTATCAATGATAGCATCCACACCTGTGGAGAAATCTTACCGTAACGTGTGGGTCGATATGATAGAGCTGTTCGTCAGCTGTGTAAGCAGCATGATCCTGTCTAGCTTCTTCTGTAAACCTTTTGGCTTTCATAATAGAGACCGTCATGGTTATTGGATTTAAAAATTGAGCTGTCCATGTGAGGCAAGTACACAATTTGTGTTTCTTGTTTTGGTGAATGTCCTTACTCTCTACACAACTCAGCCATTACACTAAAGACAGAGTCTAAAATATAGAAAAATTGAGAGACATTTTCTTCAAACTAGAAAATGGTACTTCAGTTATTGCTGGTATAATGGGGTATTCTCTTGTTGGAATATCACCATTGAAGTGAATGGTTTGCAGGAATTATGGTTCTGGATAGTTCTAGTTGTTCTGGTTGAGGAATGAGAGGCATGATGATGTTGGAGACAAAGGATTTTGCTTCCATGAGGTTTGATTTTAGCAGCAATGTCACTAGATACATGGAAGAAGAAAGGGAGATGGACGAAGAGAATGCACACCAAGTATGAGCATAGACACTGAGATGAAAAAAAGTAAAAAGACACATACAAGTATTTGGATGGACAAATAAGACGTATATCTAATAGAGAAACACTAATGACAAAAATGAATGAAAATGAAATACATGTAATGATAAAATTGATATGATTGATCACGTAAAGAGATGAGAACAGATAGTGAAAGGTGGAAGCTTTGTTGTTATTGATAGTACAGGCGTTGGAGTTGAAGCAGGGTTTCTGAACTGCTTTTGAATCTGTAAGGCTTGGAGACTATCAAGGAATGATTATTGAAATGGGGTTCAGTGTGTGAGTCAAACTGCCAAGTTGTGTGTGTGACTTTGGGGCTATTCTCTGATGCTGATAGACACTTGACAAACACTGTGAAAAACTGAAAACATGGAGTTTTATCCATGCATGTTTCCCAAAGTAAGGAGATTTAGGAGAGACTGTCATGACTAACAGATAGCAAAAAGCCTTGCCACTTCATTGATGAGAGTGAGAGGTGTGTACGCATTTGGAGCATGTGATGAGGACATGATTGCATAGCTGCGTAGCTGTGCATATGTGAAACGCCTCAACATCGGTGAACTAAAATGGGCTAAGTTAGTACAGAGATATATCACGTTGAAAAATAGTTAGGATCGGATCGGCTTGGTGGTCAGTAAAATGATACGATCTTAGAGAAGGGGAAAGAGAGAGAAAGAGTAGCCGGCAACAAGCTGGCCAAAAGCGTAATCAGCTAGGAGTGCTGGCACCAATGAGTGTTTAACGATGTGCATCCAGGGCTTTCATAGGGGTCGTCATACAAGTGATGCTCTTGATATCTAACTAAAAGAAGGGTTTCATATTCAATTCCTGAGTAAAAGTATAGAGGGTGCTACACTGGCTTTGATATGTACTGGAATGTCAGTTTTGTAAATTCATCATATTCAGGTTGTTGTTGTGGCATCTCTTCTTTTTTGATTTGTTTCATCTGTTTTGCAGATTTGAAGGCCTAGTTGCAATCTTTGCAAGTGTATGTGGACAATTTGCTACTAGGAGATGAGATGTCAACATCAAAGTTATCAGCTATAACCTGAAAATCAATGTCTGTAAAAGCTGCTTAAACAGCTGGTTATTCGAATCACATGACTTCATCATAACTGTATATGATTTCGTAATCATATGATCTGAACTTCTTGGAGTCCTTTGTAAGCAAGCCCAGTGTAATCTGTAAATCAGTGGCTCTATTTGTTACCACATTTGTCACTAGATTTACAATCAATGTAGCAGGCAAGGTTTTGTTGAGCTTAGGAGCTAAAAATGCTTAGAGAACTGAGTTGGCAAAATTATCTCTCCTATTTTATCTCTGTCAATGTAAAGATTATGCGGCTTTCAATCAAATTCCATTTTGCTATATTCCTTCCCAATGTTTTTAGTAAGTTGATTCTTGCTATTTTCAAGATGATCTGCTTCAGTGACATCTTCAACCATCTTTAGAACTGATGAGATACATCTTGCATTTCTTCAATTTTCTTGATGATACACTGATAAGAAAGTGACTGTTTCCCACAATTATTGTAGACATCATACAATTCAACAGAATTCCAGAATTTTTTTATTGCTTATAGCATAATTTTAAAGACAGTATCCACTCCAGGATCAATAGCATCAGTTTCATACATTCTTTCACTTGGTTGGATGTTTCTCAGGGCCAGAAACCTATATATATATTCACTATGACACCCAGTTTCTATGAAATTGAGATCAAGAACCTGTTCAATTCATATTCTAACCTGATTGACCTGGTCATCATTCCTTGCTTTACATCTTTCCAGAAGAAATTCTTTGTATGGTATAGAATGATTTGAATGATAAAGGAAAGCTGGTTTCCATCTTCCCGTTTTGGATCTCTCTCCAGTTTATATATCTGCCGACAGGAAAGACAAGGTTGCATAGAATTGAATGGGACACAGGAGAAGTTTCTTAGCAGGTTTTTTCCAGTATCATTAAAGTCATTTTATTTTGCTTGGTTTGACTTTAAAATGTGTCTTGATATAAGTTCTTAGAATAAATTATGGTCAAATTTCAGTTTTTTGACAGACACTCTACCACTACCACCGCTTGTCGGAGAAAAAAAGTAAATATTCAATTTGTGCATTTTATTAGATAACACAGACAAAGGCAACAGATTGAGTCTCTACATGATTTCCACCAATAAGCCTATGCACAATATGTAGACACTCTACAACCAAATTTAACACACCACCACAATCATAGACACAGGCGTAAACAATGAATTCATTGGAGGCATCTCTCTTCAAGACCATATTTTACATGAGGTTGCATTTGTTACCAAAGATTATTTGTTCATTCTTGTAATGCATTATGCATTAAATCATTATGAATGACTGGTAACCTCAGGAAAGCAAGCAAGCATCAACTCTGTTTGCTGCTTACATTGCTCTAGTTTTGTTATCAGTGCCAATTTTTTCTACGATGGTAACATATCTATACAGCCAAAAGGTTTCAAGTGTATAAAACTGAATTCCTAATCGTTAAAAAGCTATGAATTGATGTTCTGTTATCTTTGTAATGTAATTAGAGACTGATATATGTGCATTTCCTACATTGGCAGCCATCTTGGCAGCCACCTTGAATTTTACAAAATGCCCAAGGCGAGAGTTTCACACCAACCCTAAAATGTAAACTTAGACCTCATAGAATAATATTCCACTGAGGAAAAAACTTTATCAGAGATTGGTAAGTTAATCTACTTGGCAGACAGACTAATATACATACATTTTGAATTTGCATCATCCAGGGAGGGTTTTTGTACTATTTATTTGAACCTGCACACATGTAACAGGGACAATACTTTTTTAATTTCTTTTTTGGTATAAATTTATTGGCTTAAAAACCATGGTCACTCAATAACAAAATGGGTAGAACCTCAGGAAATATATTTAGTGGAACAAGTACATATACCGATGGAGGAATGTTGATTTTTTTTTTTTGAATTATGTGCTTTTAATTTATTTGACCTTCAAACTTTTTGGAAATTTGTCAGTTTTGAGAAAGGAAATATTTTATGGTTTTATGATAAGGAGTTCCATTTACAATGTAGCTAATGCTAAACTGTACCCTTATTTTCCATTCTTTATGGGTAATCTAGGATGTGAATTTCTCTTTCTCTCAGTGAGTGTGCTGGCCTGACTGGTAGGTTTTTCCCCTGGACAACTGGTTGGATATAAAACAATAAAGCTAAAGTTTGGGTTATTCCATAAAATTTAAGATCAGCATAGAATTCAAGATTTTTATACTTCCAGTACATTTCTTTTCCTTCTGCAATGAACTGTTCCACCATCATCATCGAGGGGCCTATCAAGGAGCAAAGATCAAGACCAAAAAACAGTATAAATGTAGTATTATGCATTTCACATTACACATAGGCCAATAATAAACAATATTTAACGTGAGTTAACTCTATTTTATTCTATTCACTGATCTTAAACTAAGGGCCCATCTTTGCCACAAGGTATAATTTTATTTTAAGCACAACAAAAAGTAATTAAAAAAACTGAATCCAATCCTGAAACTAATCTCAACCCTAATTCATTGATGGTATCCACAGATTTTTTTTTAAATGGAGGCTTATGTCTAAATGTCTAAAGAGTCTGAAATAGAAAAAGGTATGAAACATTGAATTGTTTTTATTTCAAATAGGTTAAGTATTAGGTGTGTGCAAAAGTTTGAAGAACTCTTTTTTTGAATACAGAGTTGAAAAACGTTTTTTTTGCTGGGAACATTTATACATACCTAAATAAAACCATCCAAAAGAGACAAAGAAGAAAAAAGAAGATGCACACCAACAGTCTTCAAAAGCATTCTCAAAAGAGGTGAGGGCATCAAGACTCTTGAAAAGACTCTCAGTACAGGAAGAATCCAAATAAGTAGTGTGTTCAAAGAAAATGGAGACAAAACAACGGATGGGGACCAAATTGCTCAACATGCCTGAGAATTCTTCAAAAACCTTCAATCCTCCACACAAGAAACAAAGAACAATGAACAAAATAAACAAGTCACAAGGAACCAATCTGAAGATTTCCCAGAAGTTTGTCCATGGGAGATGAAACAAGCAATCAAAGAAAGAAAGGAATGGCTCCAGGACGAGATAACATCATTGATCATACATCATCAATAAGAAACTAACCATTCTATTCAAACAAAGTCAAGATCCAGAAGACTGGAACACTGCTATTATAATGATGTTATATAAAAAAAAAAAAAGAAAGACCTAAGCAACTACAGGCCAATAAGACTACTCAACTGCATCTACAAACTTTTTACCAAAATGATCACCGAAAGGCTAGATGAAAAACAACCATAGGAAAAGACTGGTTTCAAGAGAAGCTACTCAACCATTGACTATCTCCATTTGGTAAATCAACTCAAAGAGAAAGCAGCCGAATATAAAATGCAACTCACTGTAGCATTTTTTGACTTCAAGTAAGCATTTGACTCAATGGAAATCCCCATGGTCCAAGATGCAACCATACAAGTCACAGACCCTGTATATGTCTGAGTATTGCAACATATCTACCCACACAGCAATTTATTCATGAAGCTACATAGAGACTTTAAGTCACCTTTAAGCTTGAAAAAGGAGTAGTAAAACAAAGAGATACCAGTTGCCCAAACTTTTGACAGCCTGGATCAAGAGGATCTTTTAAAACCTACTTAAAAATAAATATAAAGGAATGAGTAGACAGCGAAAACATAAGTAACCTCAGATATGCGGACAACATTCATGATCTCTAAATATTGCTAGACAATTGTATGAATATAATGAGAACATTGGTCTCAACAAAAATGAAGAAAGTAGACCATTACTTTGACAAAAAATCTCCATAAAATCCTCAAATAAAGAGGAAATTGAGTGAAGAATCATTAGGTTGTCAAGCTCTTAGTAGAACAAACTCAACTTTCAAAGGCAAAAAATCCTGTTAGATACCTAAATGAACTCAACATATCAATTCTGACTAGTATTGAAAATGTTGACCTAGTGGGGACTAACAAAAAAGCCCAAAAATGGTGCACCCTATATTGTTCATTTTTTAAAGACTTTTGACAGCCTTAGCCTCTTTTTCATGCAAAAATGTAACACCGTCACTGATCTGGAACCCAACTGACAAAAATGCTTTGATTTACCAAAATCAAATGATTGTTAATGTTTGACTCAAAACTAATATCACGTTTTCAGTTTTAGAAAGAGAAGATGTAACTTTATCTTTTTTTTTTCTTTTTAAGCTTCCATACTTAAAAAAGATGTCTCTACAGTCATTGGGGAATAAGATTGTAATTCTACTAACTCTGAATGAGGAACTACTCTTTCTTTATGGACCACACTACTTGTCGCCATTCAATTTGTCCAATGTTTATTTAGTACTAGTGCATCTTCTTCACACCCATAATTACCCTATCTAGCTCCAAAAGTATCTCTAAAAGTAGATGATATTTACTGCTCCTCTAAGGTTTTGAAAAAAGAAGAGTTTGATAAAATATCATTGATTAATATTTGAATGTGATTAAAGAAAAAAAAGAAAATCTGAATGAGATGAACCAATATTTTGACTTGTTTCCTAGATTTACACACTGCTTTGCTATAGATTTCATAGGGACTTATCAAGTTTTTCCTTTTGGACGAGCCAACGGATTAAAATCCTGGATCCACCCTTCTATATTTAGTTCTGAAATTGTGTCTGAAAACATGTTGTGAGTGCTCCATTGAGAGATCCAAATGAAGAAGTCTCAGGGTTTTTTTTCTCTTCAGTCCATACCAAAAGTTAACATCCATAATTTTAAACTACAGAAGCCTAAAAGTAGATAAATATTTGAATTTGTATTCCATGAGTAATGACCTATAAGAATATGTAATGACCAGAAGAATATACAGGTCTGGTTAGTTACACATTTGAAGCTGTTACATGACCAAAGTCTTTTGACAGCTTTGATGACCAATCAAAAAATCAGAAAAGGGGTTGATCAATGAATAAGTTACTTCTCTTGTCTGGTGATCACTAAAAAGTTTGAATTTTTAAGAAAACAAATGTGAATGCAGCTGAACACAAATTCAAGTAGCGAACATTCAAATTTCCAGCCTGTATGCCTAACACATGGATGGATAGAGAGCCAACCAGACCCACTTAAAAACTGAAAAAACCTATCTCAACAGTTTTGTTTGATGGCTCTTGAGTCACTTTATAGCTGATCATTTCAGTTCAGATTGCACAACAGCTGCTAAGAAGATAAAAACCAAGCAAATGCATATCATTTTTCAAATGTTAAAGTCTGAAGAAATGGCCAACCCATGAAGACCCTGATGCATGAAATCATGTCTATAAATAAGACTTGTAGAGGTAATCAGCATGACCAGAAACTAAGAACCCTTAGATTTCAATTCACAGTGGCTAATCATTAGATTCAAAAGGAGAGAGAGAATCTGAGTAATTATTTGGAAATGACTGATAACCTCCCAAACCAAATGGAAGCAGAGGAAAATCTTGAAAAACATATTTTCTGGCCTATAGAAACAAAGTTTTTCGAACTGATTGTATTTTAGACCTGTTCAGGTCAGTGTCTTTCTCTCTCTCTTTTTCATTTATATATTTATATATATATATATGTATGTAAATATATGTATGTATGTATATATATGTATGTATGTATATATATGTATGTATGTATATATATGTATATACACCAGTATAAATTTGGAATTCAGTATACAATGTGTAAAGATTATATTTCAAAAAAGTGCTTGTTACAAAAACATTTAGTCAGAGAAGAGCTTTATTTCATCATTCATCACCATCATCAGTCTGATGGCTGGATAATAACCTTCCCCTGGCTCCTTCAGTGTCAACTGTTAGTGTGCAGACTCTTACCATATCTCCTCTGCAAATCTATCTATCTCATCTTCTGTCTGCTCTACTATTCTTTGCAATCCCTTGGGCACCAATCGACCCACCTTCTGTATCACCCATTATCATTTCCTGAACGCTTTCCAAACTTTGTTTTACTTCTCTTTCATGATCTTTCTATGACTTTATCAACTGACCTGAGTCGATGAACTTCTTCCAAATTTTACTTCTCTATTCTTATGGTCGTTTTGGGGACATTATTGTTAAACATTACTTTTGTCTTAGTTCTGATCATCTTTAACCTGATTAATAAAGTAAAAATAGAGACCTGACGAAAAGCCCCCTACCAATATGCTTAAAACATTAAGCATACCATGTATATATAATACCTACTACATATAACACCAGGTAAAAAATATCATAGAAGTGATTAAACAATAAAAATGGAGGTGGGCAAGACAATAGCAAATAGGAAGGATAGTAGATGGTGCTCAAAGGATGTAATTGCAACAGGAGAAAGCAAAACAGTAAATGGAGAGATATGTTAGAAAGGCTTGTGAGACATAGCAGAGGTTAGCACAGTTGCAGTCATGGAAGGAATTGGGAAATGATTTTGTCCAGCAGTGGATTTATGACGGTTAATGATAATGATGCTAATGATGTATATATATATATATATATATATATATATATATATATATATATATATATATATGTTCACATATATCAATAATATAAAAGCTGTTGTCACTTTGTTGGTTTGTTTCGTGTCGCCCCAAATCAGACAATAAGAGAGACAAGGGGTACTGTGAACATGCAGACATAGGTCGTCTGCTGCTGTTATGCAAAGATCTGCTCTGTGTGTGTGTGTATATCTGTGTGTGTGTCTATGTGTGTGTGTGCTGATTTAGGCAGATATCTGCAGCTTGTAATATCCATACTACTGCTACAGCTAATGTCTCCATTTCATTTTTCACCCCAATCTGTTGCTTTATTCTTTTGAAATAACTAAACAAACAGAAAATACCAGTCATAGAAAATCGACAGAAAAATAAATTTTATATGCAACTTGTTTTTTTGTATGATGTATCCATAAATAAATAATCCAGTTATTTTTTATGGGTACTATGCTAGGTATAAATATACATATGTGCTTTTTTAGAATATGGTTCAGAGTACTTTCAAACAGATTTCTCAACTAAGCAAAAAACTTGAATCACTTGCTCCACCTTTCATAGGAGTGTCTGCAAGGAGACACCATGTCTAGATTTTTCTGGCTATATTTGTAAAAAGTTAATATTCAATCAGAATAAAAAAAATCTTGAGGGACAAGATAGATATAACTCCATCAGAATTGCCAGTCGGTGACTTAACTACAACTTTTACCGCAAATGCAGATATTTTGGGAATATAATCTTCTTGTAAAAAATATGGCTCTACTCTGGGCAAGTCTCTTTCTGCAATATTTTCTTTGATTTTTTTAAAATGATGAGCCAAATCAAACCATGCCTTACTTTTGAAAATCATGTGGATTACACATCTATAAATTGATTGATATGAACAGATATGGATGGATAGAGAAAAAATATCACAAAAATAGCAAATGGCCATGACAGATTGGTGAAGAAAGAGTGTGTCACAGATAGAGATGGATCTGAATTGATAGAAAAATGGCTGGTGCAGATTGAAACAGATAGATCTTAGCAGACTGAGAGGAATTCAAACTGCTTGAGAATCATATATATATATATATATATATATATATATATATATATATATATGTGATAATTATGAAGACATTTAGAGGAGGGGCTATATTTTGTCTGGCACTGGTGTCAACCGAGTAGCAAATCGAATAGCCCTACCTGACATGAATAAATAAAGAAATGAGCATTGCGTGGGACTCAAATCACATCCACCAAGGAAACACCCTATCTGTGGCCTTGCTCATACCGTATGAGCTAATCACACTCTAAGATCAACAGTTTGAAAATGCACTTATATTTCACAATTTTTTTTTCCTGTGATTGTAGGTATAAATATTTATATACGTATATGTGTGTTCCCCACACCAACAGTGTGCATATTAATCGAATGGATAGTTTTTGACCAACAGAATATAATAATCATTTTGAGGAGGAACTATATTTTGTTTGGTGTTAAGTAGCAAATAGAACAGCCCTAGACCATATAAATGAATAGAGAAATTAGCATCATGTGGGACTTGAACCCACCTCCATATGCTGCCCTACTCTTACTGTCTAAGCTAACAACATTCTGATATAAATATGTGAATATATTATACCATCTAAAACACTATTTTGAATGACCTCCCATTATTAAATAGAGAAGGTGTCACTTGGCCTCGACAGCATAGATAAAATGAATAATTCTCTTTAATAGTTTATCCTATTCACGCTGTATGTTCTTCTGCCAGATTCTATATCCATTTCTTAATAATATAATTGTCTGCATTGAGTAACAAATAGAACAGATATTGACAGTTGCTTTAGTCCAGCCCTACACCTGACAAAGGTCAATATGATGTTCAATACACTTTTCTTGACTTTTCTGTTCAGTAAATATCATGTTGTTCCCTTTCCTGCTCTAAAATCACACTGGCTTTCTGGAAATCTATTTAGAGAACTTAAAAAACACCTTCCCAATGACTGAGAGCAGAGAAATACACTGATAATTGCCACTTCCCTTTTCTTGCCCTTATTTTCATATAATGACAGCATGATAGCATCTTTCCACTCATGATGGACGGGTAATTCCTGCATCACTAATGAGATAATGGACAGTGCCTGCAAGCTTCTCACCACCATACAGAAGAACTCATCAGGGAATTCCATCAATGCCAGGGGCCTCTCCACTTCTCATCTGACAAATCACTCATCCCACTTCAGCAAGAATTGGAGTATTGTCCATCTCTTGGATGATTTCAGATTGAGGAAATGCGCTGATGATGTCATCATTCACATTTGACGAATTCCTAAAAAGGTCCTTATCCATTGCTTTATAATGCTGTTTGGATCTCCAACAATCGTTGATCCTTCCTTATCATCTATGGATATGCAACTTACGCATTTTTCTCCCGCAGACCAGCTTCATCAACACATGTATACGTCTAGAATTCTCCTTATCTGCTGCCTTCCTGAATCACTGCCCACCAGTTTTGAGCTCTCATTACAACAAGCTCAACACCTTCAGCACATTTTTCATCTCAACAGGGATATCTAATTAAAAGAGCCCAGCAAACACAGAGTTCTTTTCCCTGAGAAATGCTTCCCTCTTAACATGATGATCATCAAACCAGTCTTGGTGTGCTTGCTCTTTGTAACCAAATATGACTGCGGCAGCTGCCTAGATCTTATCCTTTGAATCCTTCCATCTAATTCCATTCCAGACTATCTAGGTTTTCCTTCTGCTCATCAGCAAAATTATTTCAAGCTTGGATACATCAATGCATTTGGGACACTTCATCATCATCATCATCAGCCTTTTAGTCTTTTGTCTTCACCCCAAATTTGCTGGAGCTCTCTATCATGGGCTTCGTGGAGCCGGTATTTTCTGAATATGTCTTGTTTGTCATGTCATCATATCTTTTACCAGCCACAGTTTTGCCTATGATCCACATTATTAGTCATAATGTCAGCCATTCTTGCAACATGTCCAGCCCACTGCCATTTGAGTTTTCTGATGGATTCAATGATATCCCTGACTCCTCTTTTTCCTCTAATATACTATGCTGTCTTGTGATTTCTCCACGTGATATTAAACATTATTATCTTCTATGCATGTTGCATGGTTCTCAATTTGAGAGCCAATCTTTAGCTTAGGTTCAAGGTTTCAGGTCTATAGGTGAGTATTGGGAGGATGCATTGATTGTAGACCCTTCTTTTTAGAACGTGGGATTTTCTAGTCTTTAAGATTGAGCTTGCTCTACCAAAAGCTTGCCAACCTGCTGTGATTCTTCACTTGATTTTCCTCTATTTTTGAGGATTTCACGGAGATTTGTTGTCCAAGGTAGATATAGAGGTCTATTTTCTCCAGCTCTGCATTTTTATTCTGATTGGTGTGTTTTTGGCTCCAACATGTTTGTTTTACTGAAGTTCATGGGGAGACCTACTTTCTTGCTTTCTTCATTTTATTTGTCTTGCAATATTTGGAGATCATGAAGATTCTCTGCAAATAACATGTCATCAGCAAAACTGAGGTTACTTAGGTACTCACCATCTGTTTGAATTCCTAGGTTTTGGAAGATTATTTTGGAAGATTAATCATTTCAATTATCCATTGAGAGAGTTTCCATATTCCTTGAGCAAACTAATTCTTTGCATTCTTTCTCTACTGAGTCTCTTTTAACAGTCATGAAGCTCTTTGAGAATGCTTTTAATAATAGCTGTTGTGTATCTTCTGTTGTCTTCTCTGTCTTTTTTGGATAGTTTTGTTTAGCTCGGCTTCTTCAATTTCTTGTTGTAATCTTTGGCTTTGAATTTCAGTGTTTTTCTATGAGATCCTTTGTTCTGTCCAAGAGTTCACGAATGGTGGTTTGTTCACACTTTGACTTAAACATATTAGAAACTTCAATTAGAGAGATTGTCTTGTTGTTTGGTTTCTTCTTGAAGAAGGGGTTCATAACCTTGAAACCATTTTGCTGTTGGAAAATTTACAAGATCTTCACCTTTTTCATTCCATATTTTGTATCCAAACTTGCCAATTTCCATTACCTTGTCCTACCTGAGCATTGAAGTCTCCAAAATAATGTTGAAGTATGTTTTGATATCTTGGAGTTCAAGTCGTTGAAAAAGTTGTCTATCTTTTACTTGACTGTGAAGTGGTTGCTATACTTAGAGGATGTCAACTTTGTACCTCTTTGAGAGCTGTACAATGACACCGACTCTGCAATCTGAAAAAACCTTGAATTCTACAATGTTGTCTTAGAGTTTTTTATGAATTACAAAGCCTACTCCACTCTATTTACCTTTTCCCTTTCCGTAATTGTCCAGAAGATACTTGCACTTTACTTCAATTAGTTCTTCTTTGGGTCTTCTCATTTTGCCAATACCAATAATGTCCCATTTGATGTTATTGATTTCATTTTTGCTGATTTGATAGGAGCATGTCTGTAGAGAGTTTTGTGATATAGGCCCCAATGTGGATTGTTTTTTTGGTGATGTTTTTGGTGTTGTGTTTGGGTTTGGGTAGTCATCCTTGGAGCACATCATCCCCACACAAAGCAAGTGATGTGGCTGGGCCTTTTGGAACTGCTGACCCTGAGCAGGAACGGTTGTTTTCCTGGTGATGTTCTTTGTATTGGGTTAGGGTATTGACTACCCAAACTCATGTGTTGGCTGAGGTTCTGGTGGATTGGTTGCAAAACGTCAATCAGTGTAACCTCTTCTAGCCCAAAATACCTACTGCATCTCCTCTTAGTGTGTGTAGTATTGTAGAGAATAAGGGATAAAAGAAAAGGAAAATGATTGTTACTTGCAATGTTATGCGTTTCCCTTCTGTCTACATGTGTGTGAATCAATGTATTGAAACAAATAAATAATGTGCGTACAGAGGATATAAAGTTGAAGACGTATCACTAAATGAGAAACTTAAGTTCTTTCCAGGGTCTATAATTCTCTTTTATGGTTGATTTGCTGAGAATCAGAGAACAATTTGTCCCTGTTTGAACATTTGAAGAAAATTTTTTCAAATCCATTTAATTCTTCCCTTTTATTTATTTTTCCTTAGATTAGGATCGGTAAATTGTTGAGTGAATGGTATAGGTTTGTTTAAAACTCTTCTTTATCTTTTCAAGTTTTAATTTAGGAAGGGTCCAGAGCTTGGGGTTTATTCATTGACCTTAATACTTATATCTGTGTATTGCTTTAGGTCAAAAAATAACTGGCATGAATCTTTTCAGTCCTTCATTGTCACATAGAGAGAGGGGGATATTTTATCGAGTACTTCAACCCCATACACGCATACAACCTGTTTCCCTTCCCTTATCTTGTCTTGATGTTAAATCTTTCAAGGGAATATCAATGTGATTTTGGGAGGTAGAAAAAAAAGTTTAGAAAAATTTAAAACTTATATTCAAAACAGTGTAGACTCGGATACCAACAACAAATTCAGTCTTAATGATGCCCATCCTAAGGATACATTTGTATCACAACTTTTCAATTTCTAATGTTCAAAGGAATAGATTACTTTGCTGGTTGGAAGGCCTGCTACTTTTTTTTTTCTTCTGAGTTCATTTGGTTTATTTTTCCAAGTCCAGAATAAATTTAATCTTTGCCTAACTATTCAATGGTCATCATTCTGCACCTCGAACTGCATGGATGTTGCATACATTTTACATATCACAATGATATAGAATTATGAAGTCAATCAAATGCCAGTGCTTAGATCTTGGGTGCATCCAAGTTGCTTTGTTTATGGTCTATTTGTAATGACCAACTATTGCCCTGTAATGAATTACAGTAATTGGAGACCATTTGAATTCACTTTGCCCAGCCCATAATGACTTAAAGGAGGCAAAGTGTTACATAAAAGTTTTGTTACAATTCAAGACAATCAAGATAACATCTCTCAGTGATAGAGAAAGATGCGGTCATCTCAAAAGTGCTGTTGAATGTAGGGGGATGCACAAAGACAAGAGTATCATGATTTTCTTGACCCAGCCGGACTCTCAATCTCATTATAAAGTGATGTACACCACATGGTAACACCTCCACCAGAATAGCAAATCAAACTTCACTATTTTTTCTTCTCATTTTCAGATATGCCAATCCAGAAATATGCGTACCTAGATCTTTCGATCACTTTCACCAGCCTGACAAGTCTCTGAGCGAGCAGTAGTATCAGTTATACTTTGCCAACTCCTAAGCAACTATCACAGATTTTTTTTCAGGTCTTCCACTATCCACTATGTGCAATAACATTCCAACAATATAGATTCATTCGCACACTTTATTTGCCACAGGATTTTAGGAAATTAATGCAGGTATAAACATCAGCAAGATACACGACACAGATGACAGGACTGTCTAGGGAATGCAAAGAATACTGATACAGCAAATTTTTAATGACAAAATGCTCATACAACATGAGTGCCACTCTCCAGAAAACTGAAACCATTAACCCCATAACAAGCCTAAAGTAAGCCAGAGGTTATGCAAACCACAGGTTTTATTTCAAAGTATCCCAGTGTGGTCTTATAAAGACCAAGGGGCCTATCTGCCTTCCTTCTCTTAGATATATGCCTTCACAAAAGCTAGGGGTGTATCACTCCTAGAGTGTGACCCCTGAGATGTTAGCATACATTGGGGGCTACAGATTCTGCCTGTCTCTTTTTAGAATTCCTTGAATTGGGCCCTTTCAAAAACATCATACCTAACACCATCACTTCTTCAAATATAAAGAGGATGCCTTATCAATACTGCCCCAACATTTAAAATCAGGACCTAGTAAGACAACTCCATTCACTAAAATCATCTCTGAATTCCACCTATGGATGTGAATCCAATGCCACATAACCTTTTCTCAACATTTTACTGTGCAGAACCTATGGCATCCTGTGTCTTCTGCATGGCTATGAACAAAAACATCAAGTATGACTCATATCATATTACCAAAATCAAATCTAGCATTCTTTTAGGTTTTAATCAAAGGACCCCCCACCCCGATCTGCATCCCTAACTCTTAGAAAATGGAGGAAAATACATTGAGAAATCTCTCAGATCTCCCAAACTTTTTCATATGGAAGGCACAAAAAGTGCATAGAATATACAGAATCAATAAAGAAAACAAAAATGAAGGGTACAAAAACACAGACACATTACATAATTCACCAACTCAATAACAACATAGCTCAACAAGAAGAGCTACAAGTACAAATTGTATCAAAAATATCCACCACTATCAAAAACATTATCAATAAGAAGAAACAAACACTAACTCCTCTCGGAAACAGTCCTGTACAAGGTACCTGGTCAAAATTGCAACTTAATCTACATAGGAAAGATAGCCAGGTGTCTCAAGAATAAATCAAGAGCCTTAGTAGTGGATAATCATTTAAATGCTTTGGTCCAACATTGAAATCTCATGAATATGCTTTGAATCTGCCTTCATTTTGGTCAGTGATAGGATCATCCATTGCCAGGATTATTTCCAATTAGCCCTACTATTAGCAAAATCAATCATAAAACAATATAAAATAACGTCTCATACCAATGACAAAAATAAATTTGCTGCTAGCTAAAGGGATGATTTTTCTATATCTCTTCCTATATACACATTTTTACATAACCCCTTTAATGAATAATTTACCACAAGATAAAAAAGACTCTTTTCCCGCATCTACCATATCACCAGGACTCTCTCATTTCCTTCCCCAAAACAACCTTATTCAATGAAAAGGACATCCACTTGTCTGGAGACCTAACTTACATATAACAGATAACTTCTCTAATATAGAGTAATAAAACAAAATAATTGTTCTCCACCCATACCCAACAATTTCTCTACCCCAACTATTATCTTGGCATTTCTGTTTTTTTCACCATTTCTCTCAAAACATCTTTTGCTCTTTGAGCTTTGACGGAATCAGGGGTTCAAGGATGAAAGATACATAAGCTACTATACTCTTTGATAGAAATTTGAGATGTACTAATTAGTCTCAAGTCTTTTTCCTTTTTCCATAGTCAACTTTTCTATAATATTCATTCGGATCTATATCCTTTCCCTTCATATATATATGTATAAAAATATATAGATGGATGCACTGGTAAGTTTTTAGATGTTGGAGGTGACTAAATGCTTCATATTTCATCCCCTATATCCTTTTTCTTCAAACTTTTTGTATAACCTTTACAATATCATTGAAAATAAAGGGAAATCTACCATATTTTCATCATCAGAGTATTTTAAGAGAATGTCCAAAGTAATTGAACAAAATCATTTTTTTCTACTTACATGTCAAAGAAGAAATTTGAAATGCTCTTGACACTGGCACTTTTCTTTTATATATGGTTGCACACCCCCTTTGGCAAGTAATGACTGCTTTCAAAATTTTTCACAGGCATCCATAAGCTTCATGCACTTGTCAGCTGGTATTTTCACCTATTTCTTTGTAATTTGTTACAGCTCTTGAATTTTTGCTGCAATTCTACATTGTATGGTACATATTGAGACCATGAATCTACATTTCTGCTTTCTCCAAAGATTTTCAGTGGGAGAAAAATCAAGACTCATTGCTGACCAGTTTAAAACAGTTTCTCCCTTTTCAACCATTTTTGTTTACATTTGGATGCATGTTTTAGCTTTCTATAGGAAATAAACCTTATTTTTTTGACACTGGGTTGCACATTTTGCTCTAAAGTCCCTAGGTAATCCTATCAAGGCCTCAGCGAAGCAGACCCATAACAATATGGATCCCCTAACCCACCATATTTAACTTTAGGTAAGGTGTTTTTTCCTTTTAAGAGAAAGTGGAGGAGGACCTCTTTGTATAAAAAGGAATGATCGATCTTTGCCAAAGAGTATCTGGACAAACAATAATCCTTCTGGGCGAATATCCTGTGGGCAGATGCTATTAAAATAATGGTTTTTGGTTGTGCACCCCAACAATTTGCTTATTGACAACAAAAATGAAGTAAATAAATATAGAGGAAGGGTACCAATATAATTATCCAGGTCAAACTGTCAATCTCTTCTTTAAAATAACTACACACAATTTGAAAAATGGCGATTTTAGTTGAATTATTTTGGGCATCCTATCAAAGCATTCTGATGATTCAGCTAACTATATATATATGTGTATATACACACACACACATACACACACACACACACACACATATATACACACATATATACAAACATATATATATATATATATATATATTTCAACAGACTATTTATGGTTGATGTATTAATAGATTCAAGCAGACTGGGATGGATTATCAATTAGATAGACTTTAGTGAACAGAAATATACTTTGGCAAATTAAGATGGAGAGATAGGTAGACATGGGCAAATTGAGAGAAATTTGAGCAACTTGTGATGAGAATCTACATTTGAACAGTTTGGGAGAGATTGTTAACTAGATAGATTTTTTGAATGAAAATAGATCTGAGGAGACTGAGATATTTCTATTCTGTGTGAGAAGAAAAATAATGAGGGAAAATTCTATTTCATTTCTCATTTGGTTTAAATTTTAATATTTTGAATTTATGTTCAAAATTGATAAAACAGTAGCATAGAACCCATCAAAAATGTCAGGTGATATTTTTGTTGTATAATGATAACAAACAAAGGAATATTCAGAATCTCTTGATAAATTGAGATCAAAACTTACTGAGTAAAAACTGGAACTATGTCTGTTTTAGTGTTTGGGTTTCAGTTTTTTTGTTTTTGTTTTTTTTAATTTGCAGCAATTAGAGGGAAATTATATATTAATATATCAATATATTAATATGTATTAAATATATTATTGATTTGTAGCTATAGGTTGCATTATACTCAAGTAAATATGGTGATAAATATCAAATTAATGAAATTGATATAAAATCAATAAATATTTGTTCTAGTAGCCATTGTTTACTTTTTTTAATCCACACGTAATCTATGATTTCCAGTGACAAATTTTTGTGACTTTTGCTGCTTTGATATCCGCTTCCCCCTACCTAATACCCCTGACTTCAGACTTGAAATCCTGATTCACTTCATTCCTGCAATGGTAGCTCATATGCATGTCATCAGTTACATTGGTGTTTCCTAATTTTATATATCGGTTAGGAATAGCATGACAGGCAAACAGACATTAACACAAAAAAGTGACAATGGTATTTACATAGATAGACAGATATAAGAAGTGAGAAAATTTGTGTACTGATTTCAGAATGCACACTTTGAGGCTAATTTAGTGATTATTCAATTCTTTATAAACACTAAATCTATTCAGTGATACAATCATCTTTTTCATGAGCAAATTAAAAAGACCAGTGTACTGAATCATTGAACAGGAATAATCACATATATAGAGTTACTGCTACAGTGACTGCAAATGGCAACTTTTTGAGTGTAATTAGTTAGATCTTGTTTCTTAATATTTTGTTCAAAACTAGTTTATAATTTCAACTCATCAGTATCAGAATTATCACTTTTTCAGATTTACTGAAAAAAAAAAGAGGATTCATGTTTTTCATTTTGGCATTAGTGATCGCAAACAACTCAATCCCAGTTTGCTGATTTAATTTTTCTGAGCCATTAACATTTCGGCCACTCTATACCTGGTTGTTGTAGTTGTAATAGAAATACTTGCTGTTTTATGGTTGACTGTTAACCTTGCTTTGTTCAGATTTTGGATGAGGAGAGAAAGGTCAGACAAGGGAAAAGATTTTCTTATCTCAATTCTCTCTGGATCAAATGAGGGAAAGCTTCCTTATTTAAAATTGTCTGACCACTTCCGGCAGTGTTGGTTACAGTAACTCCCCTCCTCTCTTTCTACCAAAATGCTAGGAACTCGGAAAGTAAGAAAGTTGATTTGAGCACTTATGTTTACTGGTTTCTTTTCATTAGCAATTGTACCTGTCAAAAATGATAGAATTATCTATGCATGGATCGTCAATTCTGCCTAGGATTAGATTATCTGTGCACTGCCAGGAATCAAAATGTTGCTTCCCACCAATCCTGCCTAGGATCAGAGGAAAGTATCTGTGGGAGCATTGAAAATTAGCAACACACACAGGTCCAAACTTCAACATTTACAGCTCCTTTGAAATGGCATGTACAGCTCAGAAGAATGCAAACATTTAATCAGATTAGGTAATTCTTGTGTATTTACTTTCTACAAAGCTCTGAAATAGCCAGAAATGAAATCTGTCCATGTAACTGAATATGAGAAACGTTGTACTTGATCATGACAACTGTATCCTCCCATATGCTAGGAAATGGTGTCTGGGGCTAATACCCCTATTCACTGTCAATGGAACAACCAGTCATATATATGTGTAGCTATATGAGTTGAGATTCAGGGAGTATTTAGATTGCATTATATCTAGATTAGTTTCAGTTACTTAAGTAAATTATTTCACCTTCCCCATTTCTGGAGTGTACTAAAAAAGGATTTACAACTATACAAACTCACACAACCATGACAATCTTGCATTGATACCATGCTGCTAAATATATTGTAGTAGGAATCAGTTTTCTACCTTATAGTTTATGGCTATGCTTTATGTTCTTAGTTGCTAAACTGAATTTGGAAAGATCTGCCTGCTCTATTATATTAAGATATCAGATATTATGGGATCTAAACACTTGAGTCCTAAATTACTTTCTCTTGAAAGGGAATCACATCAATTATTCCTGGCAAAACCTTTTTAGAATCAGTCAATAAACTATTTTGGCTCATTTGTCCATATCCTCCCCTACTCTTTTAAACAACATTAATTGACAATGGATGTCAAATGGAAAGAAGAATTTTTTTATGATCTTAGGGGGTTCTTGAGTGAAAAATAAATATATATATATAAAAATTTCTTCATTGTCGTTGAGGGCGGGAAGTGTTCAGAGGTCTTAAAAAGATGGAAGACATAAATAAGCTTCATGCGCAGATTCAGACTAAACTCGTTGAGGGTCGTTTTTATTTCTCAAATACATTTTGAGGTTCGCAATATAAGACGTTGAAATAATTTCCTGGCCTCTCACCCTATACTTGTTGTGAAATAATTTTAGATTGTATCGGGGAAGGAATATGAACATATGTAAGGAAAAGAATGTGTTCTTTTTGAAAACATGAACATGTGTATACACACAAATGTACATATCTATGTGTATGTATAGATTATGTTTATATGTGTGTGTATATGTATGTATACATATATATATATATATATATATATATATATATATATATATATCCGTGCTGTAAATGGGACACTGAACACACTGTAAATGTTATATATATTGTAATGGAGAAAATGATCAACTTACCTGGTCAAAAGAGGCCTTGGAGTGTACACACGCATGCATCAGCTAGGCAGAAGGCAATGTTGGCAAGATAAAGCGAGTCGTTAACATATATGGAAAAAATTACCATGACAGACCTTTTGTGGAAACTAAGAGATAAGACTTGATTCAGTGAGAGCACAGCTATAAAAAGGGTAGCCATAATAAGTAAAGTTTGGCTCACCTTAGTTTGTCAAATGCAATAGTGATTCGACCCCTACCAAACTTGGGTATGCAGTAGGTGTGTGCTGCTTCTATGGACATGCTTAGTCCCTGGAAGATGATAGGCATTCTTCATAAAGTGGGCATCATGGGGTAAAACAAACACTATACTTCATAAGGCAGTATCAAAGGTGGCTGTCAGATTAGCAGTCAAAAAGCATGTACATGTATATTTGCACTGCAAATGTTGTTTTATGGAGAGATCCAAAATATTATGTCAATTGAAAGTGGCGGAAGGATCATATACGGTCCATGCACCTCCAAGTTTGGTAGAGAAGTCACCAGAATCAGCAGTCATAACTGATACCAAACCAAGAGATGAGCCCAGATGTGCTGAAAGAGCAGCTATAAAAAAATTAGTATCCGCGACAAATCAGGGTTGGCTTATCTTAGTTTGTCAAATGTAACATTTGATGGTGTATGTCGCAATATCAAGAGGAAGAAGAAGGAAAGATGAGAAAAAAAGGAAGGAGACTGTGGGAAAGAACATCTGAAAGGATTTTGAGCTAAAGATCATTGCTTTCACTTGAATCCTTACTTTTCATTACATATATTCATACAGATATGTATTCCATCGGATGATATGTCTATTTCTTGATAATGTATATTTATTTATACGTGTTAGGATCAATGTGTCTGCAGCCTGATACAGTCATCAACTGAATTTTGATCTGAAGTTTCTACTGTATAATGTCTAATCTATGTGATTAAAGGAGAAGCATTGGGTTAAAACCATTGATAAGGAAGATTATGTTGATATTTAAAAATAAATAAAAATATTTGTTGTGCAAATTAAAAGATTTTTTCATCATGGAGCTACAGACTTATCAATGTTATATACTTATATATATATATATATATATATATATATATATATATATATATATATATATATATATATATATATATACATATATATATATATATATATATATATATGATCCAAGTAATGAAATATATTCCACTCAATTTTAAATACTGCATTCTGACGGAAACTTTAGAAGCAATTAGATTAAAACTAAAAATATCCGCCACTCTTGAAAAATGGTTGAACCAAGAAACATGTGTCGGGTGATTTCTCTCACAAATTTTATATATATATATATATATATATATATATATATATATATATATATTTATATATATATATATATATATATACATACATATATATATATATATACATACATATATATATATACATACATATATATATATATACATACATATATATATACATATATATATACATATATATATATATATACATATATATATATATATATACATATATATATATATATATATATATATACATACATATATATATATATATACATATATATATATATATATACATATATATATATATATATATATATATATATATATATATATACACACATATATATATATATATATATATATACATACATATATATATGTATGTATATTTTTTTGGTTTTTGGTGTATGTATGTATATATTTTTGTGTATTACTCTATTCATGCCTATTTATATATTATGTGTGTTTATGATAATATATTTGTGAATGTATAATGAGTGTGTAATTGGGGAATATGAACATATATCTTTTTGTGCATAACTGAGTGAATGCGTGTATATAAGTGGAGATATATATGTATAATGTGGGAGTATTATGAGTGTGTTTTAGAACGTGTGTTAGTGGAATGTTGCCTTGCTTTGTTTCAACCCCAAAAGCAACATGACCAAAAGCAAAATCTTTTTATACTATAAAATGATAGAAAAATTTCTGTCTAAAAACAGATTGAACCATCCAATATATGTGTTACAAGAAATTTAAAGCAGACATGTTTTCTCGTTTCATAAAAAAGGTTTCAAATAAATTTCTTTTATCAAAAAAAATTTGTTTCATTGTTTTTTATTCCCTAGCATTTACTACATGATTCAAAGCTTGAAACTCATTCAGAAATGAGAATGAAGATTTAAATGTACGACTTTTTGTCATAAGGGGATGCAGATAACCTAATGTTTAGCTGGGATCGTTTGCATTCACTTTGCCCTTGGGAAATCCACCTTCCCTCAGCTATGAGTAAATAGCAGGGTAGTAGGAGCCCTTTAGCCTTGTAAGGCAGTCCATCTAGCTCTGTAACTCACAATTGCTACAAACAATAATTGGGTCTCCTTTGATCCTTCAAGAAATGGGGACAAAAATCATTGCCTCGCATGTCATGCAACAGACAAAGCCAATATTTTTTTTTCTTGGTGTATTTATGATAATAAAGAACATTCCTTTAGCATAGTTTTTCATCATGATCAGGGCCAGCAAGACGGGCAGTCAACCACGATCTGACCCTTTCTAAATTCAAATAGGAAAATAAATAAATCAAACAAAATATAAACAGTCAAAATTTAAAAATTCCCCGATAAGCAGTCAGATTTCTCAGGAATATCTGACAGTTGAATACTTTTTCTTGAGGTGAAACTAGGAAAAAAATTTGGTGAAATAAATTTTCATGACTGATGACTAGAGACATGTGGAAATTCTGTGGTGTTACCATTGTTATTTGGTTATAGAACACAAATCCATGTTTATTAATAAAAGAAAAAAAAATTATTATTTCATCCTTGCAGCATTAAGTTAGCAAAAAGGAAGTTCATTAGTTCAGAGAAATAGCAAAAATAAAAATATAGGTTAAAAAAATGTTTTTATCACTTTTTTATTTTCTTCAAGAAAAAAGAGCAGCTTAAAGTAAGAAGAGAGCTGAAATATCAAAACTCGTAACACTTGGTCCACTATTGCAGTAATATACTGTGTCTTATGTTTTCATTTATAACATCACAAGCATTGCAAGCAAGGATACCCACTGCTGACTGGAACGGGTGGGGTAATTCAAAATATAACCAAACAGGAAAAATGTATTCTCAGATATATTTCTTTATACAACCAATGAAAAAATGGGAATTTACACTATATACACATGGAATATTAGTTGTAGATGTACAAAAAAAGAAAAAATGATAATGTCCCTTAGTTTGACCAACCTTCTGGATATACTGCATATGGGTTTCTGCATTTGGGTGACAGGATCCAACCCTAGAAGAATTAATGTGATGCTGTCCATGGGACAGGCTGACAAAAGTCAAGTAAAGGCCAGCAATCTTGAGAGATTGTCCTTGTGCCTTGTAACAATTTCTAGAAATTACCTCAGGTGACTTTTAGTGATCTCTAGCATAACCATCACATTGCTTATAACTTTTGCCATTTCGAGATGTATGCCTATAGAAAGTTTCTAAGCCCTAGGTGCAACATTGTAGCCAGCAGCTTAAAAGATTTGTTAGGGATTACCAGAAATGATATACGGTGACCTCAAATGAGCCAAATGTCAAAATCACATTTTAAATTAAGAATCTACTTCTATGCTGAATGTCAGTTTTGTGGCAAAAATTGTGACTAAAAACTTGGAAAATTGACTAGAATTGACCAAAAATGACTTCCAAAGAATTACATTACTTTTGACCTTTGCTAAGAAAAGATTTATCCTAACTTCAAAGACTTGGAAAATTGAGTACAAATGGTCAGAATTGACCCCTAATGACATTGAGTGACCTCCGAAGCCAACCTCGTTAAGCTGGTTACCTTCAATGTGGGGAGATGTACCCAAATGCTAAATTTTTGCATCTTTAGTGAAAAACTGTGGCCAACAACTCTGAAAATTATCAAAAATGACCAGAAATGACCTTTGGTGACCAAAGGACCTCAGAAGTCAACTTTATTTTGCATATGACCTTTGCCATGGAAAGATATACCTCTATTGCCAATTTCAGTTTCATAGGTGCTGAATTGTGGCCAAAAACTTTAAAAAATGTTTTGAAATGACCAGAAATGACCTCTGGTGACCTTAAATGACCTCAGAAATACATGTGCAAATGAATAAAACAAGCAAAAAAACAGAAGGCTCAAATAGCTTGGTAAATTAATTTTCAAGTTATGAGCAAAATGTTTATGATATCTGTGTGGACTATTTTTTGCGAGTGAGTGATATATACATATATATGATGTATTTGTATAATATCTTTCACTCATGTTCTCTCTGATGCATGTATTTATCTAGAGTTATCCCAAACATTGCTCTTTCCATGGTTCTGAGCAATTTTAAGTTGTTTCTCAATTCATTTTGTTAATTTCCATTTTTTTTTCATCTGAAAGTCATAGCTGGTATTATGCATTCCTTGTATACTATAGAGATGGGCTGGACATTTAACAGGAAAAGATGACAATGGATGGAGCAAAAATCTGACTGATTGGTACCCATGGGTCAGTGAACATTGTAGGAAAAGACCAAACAGAAGCTGGAGAGATGAGATAGAAAGGTTTGCCAGTGGACATGGTAAAGGTTAGTGCAGTCATGGACGTCACTGAAGAAAAGGGGGAAGGCCTTTGTTGAACAGTGAACATATAATTAAGGATGAAGATGATTCACTGCTATATGTAATTCACAAAATGAAATTATTTTGATGTGAAATTGATCCAGTGAAAAGTTTCATCAAATTAAGACAGTACTATTTTTGAATTTACGATAAAAAAATTTTCATCAGGTTTATAAGGGGGAAGGGGGCTTCTATTTACAATGTAACTATTTTGTAAAACATGGCCCTGATTTTCACCATAGTTTGAAAATCAATATTAGCAATTTATAAAAATAACACACCTGAAATTTACCTGTAATTGTTATCTTACAGTTTAATAGAATTGATTGTATTTTCAATTTTCATTGTTTTATACTACATCATTTTATCAAAATTTACAATTGATTTTGTGGTTAATTTTCATAATCAAAAGCTTTTAGGATCATCAAAATGAGTCAAATCCATTTTCAAATTGGAACATTCAATTTATGAATCCTCAGGCCTCCAATTCAAAAATTAGAAATGTCTAAGGTGGAGATATAAAAGTAAGCAATTCTCAAGGGCATTAGGGAACATTAGGGTACTGATAAATGTTTGCAAATCAAACATGTTTGTTTATGACTATAGTTATTTTCAGTATCCTGCAAGATGTCAAACAACACGAGTGGGGACAATTTCCAGATGCCTCAAAAATGTATGAAGTAGCAGTAGGCCTCCTATTCAGGAAAAAGTTTGAAAACACCCAAATGCAAGATGAAGAGGGAAAACTTACAACCAAACCAAAAGACATCCTGAGCATAACATTGGATTTATTCAAATCATAGATCAATGATGAAGAAGCACAAACAATTGAAGTGTTCTGAGGAGAATCGAAGCCCTAGGCCAACAGAATAACTCTGGAAGAGGGAAAAAGATTTTTGATGAGCTAAACAATAATAGAACAACAGGTAATGACAAGATAGTAAGAGAACTTTGGTACAATACTGAGGATGTGTACTGTGTGGGAATACACAGCTAAAAAAACACTGGTCAACTGCTATCAACAACAGATTCATGCTAACATAACAGAAGACAGGAAAACTAAAAGGGCCTCCCAAGAACCTGTGCCTAGTCACACTATTGAACAATTAGAGAAGTACTACCCTTGATCACAGTGGAGAGAATACACAACAATGTCCAAAAATATCTCCAAACCAAAGTTGATTTAGGCCAACAAGAAACATAGCAGATGTTCTGACAACAGTAGATGGTGTGCAGCAAGAACCATCTTATCAAATATGAAGATCACTGGCAGAGACGTATCATCCAGCTTTGATACCATAGATAGATGAAGTTGCTGGAAGTGATGATAAGTTATAAAAAGAAGGAGAGAGGAAAAGTTGGAACTCTGCTTGGAGATGAAGAACACAATGAACAAGATTGTAACAGCAACCCCATAAGTTCTACGTAGTTTGGATAAGGAAAGATAACTTGAAATGAAACAAGTTTGAAGTTTTAGAAAACAATAGTAAAATCAATGTTGGGACATTAATGAAACACAAATGGAGATACTGAATAAATTCTACTGCAGACAAGTCTGGAGACTATTGGGCATCTGCTGGCCCACCAGGATGAGAAATGAAACTGAATATAAAAAGACGGTTGAAACTCAGTATCTAAAAATAATGGAAAGATCTAGATAGAAATCATTAGGCTATTTATAGAGGAAAAGATGAAATATATACCAGCAAAAGAAACAATGATACTGTGTCACAACAAGACAGCAAATCAGGTTCAGGGTTTAGCCCAGGACCATTTTTCTATTGATTCTCAATCAAGATCTGAACATATACTATTCCAAGAGTAAATTATCCAGATCACTCTTGGAGGCTTCAAACTGAACATTTCCTAAGACCTAAAAAAATATAAGATCCATTGCAAAGAATCAACAAGCATGGAGGAGACTGGTAAGAGAGATTGTAAAGGCTACAATGTGGAATCATTAGAGGATGTTACTGCTACATGCATTCAATGATAATAAGGAAATAATGTATAAGTAAACAAAAAAAAAAAAAAAATGCTTGATGCTTGAGTAGTGTAGCATCCAAAATTTTTGTGAGGGCTTTACAAACACAAATGAAGAATAACAATTAATATCATTATAACACAAATACAGTTGGGGTATCAGCTAAAAAATTGGAAAAAGGGGTGATCAATGAATAAATCACTTTTCTCACCTTTTGTTGGGTGATGATAACCAAAGAATAAAAAAGTCTGAATTTTCAGGAAACAAGTGTAAATATTGCTAAAGGACCAATTTAGCAGAAACTTACATAGTAAATTGAACCCCCCTCACTAAAAACCTCTGTGGGGAAAATTTTCAAGAAACAAAAATACCATAATGAGGAGTAAACTGTTTAAATTTTTTGCAGCCTGAACATGTGACACATACATGCATAGGATAGCAGGCCAACAAGACGGCCCAACCTAAAAACTGAAGAAACTTATGTTGAAAGTTTTGGTTGGGGCATTCAAACAATGTTAATGTTTATAAATCAAGTAAGCAGACGTGCAACTGAGTTTCACTGAGAAATTTTTTTAATTCCTCTTTGAAGCAGGTGAAAATGTTGATGATAAATAGAATCGGAGAAGAAAGAGAAGAAAGAGATTAAAAAGAAATAAAACAGAAAAAAAGTAAAAGAGAAATGAGAAAAATGAGAGAAAAAAGAGAAACAGAGAAATGAGTAGAGAAATAAAAGAAGAAAGGAATTAGAAAAAAAGAGGAAAAAGACAAATAAGAATTATAGAAATAAATGAGAAATAACTGGAAAAAAGAAAGAAGAAATGAGAGAAAAATGAAAAATATCAGAAAAAAGGAAAATGATAAAAAAAAGAAAAGAGAAAGAAGAAAAAAGAGAAAAGGAAATAAGAGGAATAAGAGAAAAAGGAAAGAGAAAAATAAGAGGAATAAGAAGAATAAGTGAAAGGAGTGAAAAATGAAGAAAAAATAAAAGAAATACGAAAATGAGAGAGATAGAAATGAAAAAAAAAGTAGTGAGGGAAAAAAGAGAAAAAAGGAAGAGTAATGAGCGAAAAGAAAGAAAGGGAAATAAGATATAATAGAAGTAACGAATAGAGGAAAAATAAGATGAAAAAGAAAAAAGAGAAATTAAAAAAAAAGAAATAAGAGAAAAAAGAGATTAAAGGAATTACTAAAGAAATAAATTAGGAATAAGAGAAGGAAGAAAAAAAGAGAAATAAGAGAAGAAAAGAGAAAAAGGATACAAAAGAGAAAAAAGAGAAAAAGAGAAATAAGAGAAATAAAGGGATAAGAGAAAAGAGGAAGAGAGAAAAGAGAGAAACAAGATTGAAAAAAAAAGATAAAATACAATGTGAAAATGAAGGACAAAAAGAAGTGGCGAAAAATATAGAGAAAAAAATTTGACCAGGAGTATCTGGAGACACATACAGAGACAGAAATACAGATAAGCAAAAAGAGGAGAATTTGAAGCCCACTCAGCTGGTTGGTTGGGCAGGACATTTGTGGGGCTACAATGATTTGATATAAAATAAAATTACTGATAAAACATGATGTTATTGGTGATGGTGTTGGCAGCAGCAGCATAGTACCCATAAAAAATGGTGGGACTATTTTCTCATGAATCTGCACTTCTACCTTGGATCAGAATTGCTATGCACTCTGCTTTGGATCAAAGTGTCACTCCCTGACACTTCTGCCAATGATTAAAGTGTAATATGTGTTTGCAGTACACGCTTTGGAAGCTTTGTGCCAGTGCAATGACATGGATAATGGTCGCTTACTGAGGCTTTGTATTGCTAAGTGCAAGAGGCCAAAGAATTGTCCTGCGGCCTTAAGAAATAGCAGCCCAGTCTTGGTGGAGCAATACATCCTGGAGCAGTGCCACCCAATCGTACCAAAAGGGACAGGTTGGACTTGACCTGACACCTTTGCAACACTAGTTGCATGGACTGGAGCAATTTTTGAAGCTTTCACATAATTGGAATCCCATATTAAAAACAACTTTGTGTCACATCTTACTCTTGTATATATATGTATATCTATATATATCTATATATCTATATATATATATATATATATATATATATATATACATGGATTATTATCATGTGTTGGAAGAACACTATAAGTAATTATAATAATAATATTATTTATGCCTTTAGAGGTCTTCTTGTTTGGTTGTCTTTAAAGATCAAGCAACTGTGTGACTCTTTATATCTCCAACACTCTTGCCTACTGGTGTTATTTACTACAGCACTGAAGAAAAAACTAATTTTTAGCAAAGAAGCACAATAAAACCATCAATGCTTTGGTTATAAAAGTAACATTGACCTAAGTAACAGAAATTCTCAATCAAGTCATTTTTTTTTCACCAAATCAAACGAGAAATTTATTGCAGGTAAGAGATTCTATGAATGTTGAAATTTTTAAGTTGTTTTGAGATAATTTGGCACAGATTTTTTTCTCATACCTAATAAAACTGTATTGGTATGTTTCAAAATAATACATGTAGGACTGCATTCTACCAAGTAATATTCAGGATTTTATTTTATACTTTGAACCACTTTGTTCAGTTTGAAAGTATAATCATTTACTTCTACATTATTTTAGGTAACCTTTTGTGCAAACATTATTTTAAATACTCATCACAAAACCTTGGTACACATACAAATGTTTTGAGTCAAAAATACTTTTTCCATCCTAATTTATAAATTTCTGTCAAAAGTTCATTTTTTCTTCTAGAATCAGTGGAAGTAACAATGGCTCAGTGGTCATAAGCAGGAGAAATTGAGTCAGTTGGCAGATTTCAAACTACCATTGATAAAATTTACATCCATTTTTATTTTATTTCCACTCAATCTGCTCAGAAAATTTGTTGGTTGTTTTGTGGAAAAACTTTCAAATGTTTTGGGGAAGGTCTATTTACATTGTAACTAAAGTTAAACTGAGCTTCTTGCTTAACGTTTCGGCTGTTGTAGAGTACAATGGCCGAAACGTTGTATGAAAAACAGCCGAATAATAATAGAAATGATAATAATACCTCATCTCAAAAATTCAGAGATATATGAATTCCCATTTTGTGAAAAATTAATTTTTAAGGTTTTAGAAGGGGCTATGTGGGCCTGCCTGAGGTTGTGTGCAGATCTACCTGGGTGTATGCACAGGCCCGACCAGTGGAAGGTGTGCATGGGAGCCCAGTCTCCCTTGCATTCCAGTAGTTTTTTGCCCAGGCATTACCAGATACTCTGGTTTGTATATATATATATATGTATGTATATGTATATATATATATATATATATATATATATATATATATATATATATATATATATATATATATATATATATATATATATATACACATATATACATATATATATATATATATATATATATATATGTATGTATATATATATATATATATATATATAAAGAATGCATATATATATATATATATATATATATATATATATGTATATATATATGTATATATATATGTATGTAAATATATTGTCTAGAAAAGTATAGTTTTAAACAGTAAAGATTAGAATACTTCTTCAATTTTTTTTTGTCTCATTCCAGTTACTTATTTCCCAATACCTCTTGAAATAACATGAAATTTTCTTCAGAGTTTTTCTATGTTTTGCATATATAGGTATATCTAATATTGGGGACTTCGCAGTCACTCAGACCCATACCTACAAAAACCTTTGTATGATATTCCACTGTACAAATCAGAGTCAGAAAACTTTCAATGACCTGTAAGGATAGTTCATATGAAGTTCCTTGACCTGATCACCCCACCATCTATACTATCCCTGACCTACCCAGTCTAATACTAAACCACTATCTTCAACCCTATGGACTTTCCAAGACCTACAACTGCTGCTATCACCACATCTTTCCATAGACAAGCACAGACTCCATCATAGACTGAACAAAGTCCCACACATCAGGATGATGCTAAAAGATTTGATTCCAATTTTTGTTTCGAAAGTGAATCATCTGATGGTTTATTTATTTTCCACAGAAATCTTTTAACCACTGAATGGTATACACACATACACATACAGTACACACGACTGAAGATGGGAATACCTCCCGAAACGTATTTAGCTCACCAATTAATACATTTATGGATTAACTAATTAATGAACTAAGTTTCCATACACTTTCAGTTCTGAGTCTTTCTCACTTCATATTTTTCACATTACATAAATATATATATATGTATAAATACCTAAAAATAACCAGAATTATTCTTCAAAATATCTCAACTGTGGGTCAATCCAAGCTTGCCTTCAAATTGTGTCACACATTCATACAATTTTTTTTATCCATCCCCTGTGTTCAAACAAAATACAGTTTTAGTGGAAATACGTTCCTTTTCCAAATCTTCTGTTAACATTTGCTGTCTTGAAATCCAAGACAAATCAATCACCTCAGATATCTCATCAATAGTCCAATGATTATTTTCTCAAGCAGTTTTCTTGAAAAGTTAGGAAATAAAAAAAAAATCTCAATCCAATCTCAGAGCATTGGTCAATTTAATCAAGTGTCAAACAGCTCTTGTCCGAATCAAATTGGAAATTGCTAAAGCTGACCAGGACTGGTTCCAGCTGTATCACTGAGAGATGAAAATGAGATTCTCAACATAAACTCCCTTTTTATTCTTCTCAATCTTTTTTTTCCCCCACCAATCTTTAAGCTGATTCTATTCTTTAATTTATAACCTTTATTGTGAAAAAGGTTTTGAGCCCAAAAAACAGCATTGTATTAGAATCTAGGAAGCAGAGGAACTGATTGGTCAACCATCCAAATATTGAAGCTGGTGGAGGCTAAGTCTTTGCAAAACACACTCTTCTCGATTGTATTGACAATGCCAACAAACTGGGGTCGTATTGACAGAATCAAATGAAAGCAACTCTATTAAAGAAAAAGAGGAGAATAAAGGTCAGACAGGAAAGTGGAGTAAGTCTGAATTTTAATTAAGTCCTCAAGAAGTTTGGAAGATGGACATCATGTGGTTGAGGCAGAGAGGGAATCAGATAGTAAGTGAGCACGTGTGTTTTATTAGAATGTTCATCTGCCTGCAAAAGAAACCAAATAGCAGAGGTTACTTCCAATAAGAAGAGCACAATTCTTGCACCAATTTTCATAGAACCAAATAAGAGAATGGCTTTAGTTAACATGCCTGCTTCCTTGGCCACACATGTGTCATTGTGAGTCATAGGCTGGAATTTTGCCACTTGACAAATTTCTCTTTAATTGTCCCTTCAGTCAAAAATCTGTGACGTTTGATTGTTTAATTTCCTTCCCCAAAACTATATTCAATTTCCAGCTAATCTCCTTAAGATACATAAGAGCCCAAATAAGATGTTGATTCATAACTATCTACTTATATAAAGAACAATGAGATTTTTTTTCTATTTCTCTATCTGTAGCAATGGAAACTTCAAATTCAAGACTATAACTCTGCTCATAAAAATGTATCCTACTCACCATTTGAAACAATGAACTTTTCCACTGAAATGTGTTAAAAAGTTTCATTTCTAAAAATAATCAATTCATAGAAATTTGATATATCAGTGATTTCCTTCATTGGGATTAATAACTATATAATATTGTTCAGCTTGTTCTTTCCTACATCTGAATGTTATGCTTAAAAACTATTATGAGAATAGGAAAAGAAAGGGAATTTACTCATAGGGTAGGAAGAAAGAGGAGGAAAAAATTTGGTTGTTTGAAAAGAGGGTAAAAAGGGAGAAAGAAAAATATGCAGTTAGGTAGTTTACTGAGGGGTAAGAATGGAGAAAGGAGAATATAAAATTTGGTAGTTTACTGAGGAGGTAGGGTGATTTTTGCATACAAAATCAATTCATGTTTTAATAACATCTAAATAAAAACATGGATATGCAATGTAGATTGGAGGGATAAGGAGGAAGATGAAAAGATACAGGCAGATGGTAAGAGAAGAGCAGATGTATGCAATAATGGATAATCGAGGACTTCAACATGCATGAAACCTTCAGCACCTTCCTCAGTATTCTTGTCAATTGTAAATTTGGAAAAATATTGAAGTTCAACCTAAAACAATTTTTTTCATAAGATATAATATGAGTTTATAAGTGAAGAGATACAGTATTGGTTCACAAACATAAGAAACAATATAATCCCAAAGACAGATAATTAAAAACTAAACCCAGTTCACACATTCCCCCCCATTTGGAGATCTTGTGCCAAGGTTATAGCAAAATGTTTTTGTACATGATTATATGTTTCCATACACAACAATCGGGTAATCATAGTCATGGCTTTATCGATTGCTTCTCCGAGGTTGTACAGTCTGTACTCCAGCTGGTGGTGAAGTGTCAAATCTTTCGGCCATTCAGCGTTTCATTGCTGACTTTATGATGCCTAGTAAGTATGTTTTGTACGATATTGCTCACTTTTAGAAGCACTCAGTTTGACTTGGAAATTCTTTTTTTCAAATTGATCTTCCACTGTTCAGGATTGTAGCTCAAATTTTCAATTTTGAGTTCAAATTTTTGAAATTGAAATGAGTCACTCAAAAATACACTCCATAAAGACAAACTGCACCAACTAAATGGCAACGCAATCTATCCATTTTTTGGCTAACTAGCTCAGCTAGTATACCAAACAAACCTTTACATAACTTTATATATATATATATATATATATATATATATATATATGTGCGCATGTGTGTGTGTGTGTGTGTGTGTGTGTGTGTGTGTGTGTGTGTGTGTGTGTGTGTGTGTGTGTGTAGGCTAATACCTGTATGAGTAATCTTGAACATACTGGTATGTATATTTGTGTATGTGTGTGCACACCAAGAGATATATCGATAAAGCTGAGCTTAATACATCTCAGTCATATACATTAAGGTTCAAACATGCTATATGGCAGTAATGATGGGTAAAACTAACTTGCTATACATTACACCATTACATGTCCCCATTATATATGTATGTATATACCAATGCATACTTATGTGCATATAAAAATGTATCAAACTCACTTACATACACATGTACACATAAACATCCTTATATGCCTTTAATAGCATCAATACTGCCCCAGACGCATTACCAATCAATTCAAAGAATCAATAATGATCATGACTGACTTACTGGACGAGGGGCAGCAGCCCATTTTCCAGCCAGTTGCCCAGTAATGCCCAAGAGACCTTAAAGTTTATGCTATCATCCATGTTGAGTGTTACGGACAGTTTATTCTGAAATCTCCAAAAGCCCATTAGCACCATAGGCTGTTATTGGCTCTGTTTACCCTACGATTTCTACGCACAGGAAACTGACTATTTACACTCTTTGACAAGATAAATTATGCTGAGAAACCTATAATTTGTAACGATTATCTATCCAAGCATCATCTTTTGGTTAACAAGCTCTGCTGATATACCAAACAAATCTCCAACTTTGGGTTTTAAAATTCAGCTGTTTCATTCTTTCCTGATTTATGGAAATTAAATTTCTTTTTTGAGAAAAGCTGAGCCTGAAGTGGTTAATCAGACTCACTTTACCTGAGAAAAGAAAAAGAAGTGTAGGCCTATTGAACATTACAGCTGGCATAATAAGAAGGAAAAATACAAAATAATAAGTTGGGATCAGTTATGACTTCAAATGTAGGTGAAAATAAATCCCTCACTGGGTTATAATTCAAATAGCTTGCCATTTTTACAAACATTTTTTGGTACGTCTTTATTATTAGTAGACCACTCATATCAAATCCACCAAACTAGTTTCATAACTTTAGTCAGATCTTACCAGGAGTGCGTTTGAGAAAGAACCAAAATTTAGTAAAAGAAGATCAGACTACCATCCATTACTATTGTGATGTTCATCCATTTCTGGTGAAAAGAACTTTGATCTTAGTCAAAGTGAATTAGACATGGGTTCACAGACAGCTGTCAACAGGAACAGATATATATGTTGTGCATATTTAGAAGAAAAACAGATGAATAGGGAAATAGGATGTGGAAATGTAATTAATCATAGAAGCGGATGAGGCTTTATTTACCAAAAGAAAAAATCGTGTTGGTTGAGTTATTCATGATACGCTTACACTTAATGAAGAATTATTCATTTTTCCTACACAACCCCCTTAGTAAGATTATCTTGATTTATATTTCATTAGAATAAGTATTGTCAACCATTATTAGCATTTGAATAGTATTTCTTTCATCTTAATTTTTATTGCTTTTCATCACAACTGATTGTTAATCTACAGCCATTAATAAAAAGAATGGATCAAAAATGCAAATCAAAATTTGATGATAGATGAGCCCATAATTTAAAATTTATTTTAAAAAACTGCTTACACTAAATGAATTTTACTACTATGATTAGAAAATGTAAATTTTATGAATCTCCTGACCCTACGTAAATTTTAATACCAAGCAGCCGTATGATTGTAATGCTACCCAACTACTTCAAAATATAATTTTGTTTTAGAATCTCAAAAAATCAACCTCAAACAAAATCTTTGAGCATTTTTTCAAACTGACACGGCTTACAATGATTAAAATCTTTCTTCAATCATTTTGCTTGATTGATTGGAAAGAAAATCAAATTTTTGTTCTGAAGTGAAAAACCAAAAATATACTAACCAAATGGAAGTTACACATTCTTTTTTTTTACGTAGATTATTTGATGCCCAAAATAAGTCAAGCAATATTTGGATTGAGTTAAAAATAAAAATGGAGGAAAGCAAATAAGACGTTTTTAAAAAGTTAGAACCGAGAAAAAAAACCCATAGAATCCAACAATCGAGTTTTCTTGGATAGAAAGTTTCTAATCTTGTAATATCCATTTGGAATATTGTTTGGACAGAGTGAGATTTCCCCAAAGTTCAGTGCCTCTGAGTGTTCAGTACCATTATACAGCTAGAGCTTTTATGATTTCAAGTAAAAGTAAGCAAAGATGTGCTGTAATGCTAGATATGGTAAAGGACGTCCCTTAGAAAATTACACCTGATCAAATAAACAAACATGCAATGGATTACATGAAAGGTTCAATATGATTGCAGTCCCTTTCATGCATTTATTTAATCAACAAGCCACTGATCTGCACAGATTTGAATTAAGTTCAACATCGTTGGTGGCAATTCTTTCTCCTATTCTGATTTTCAATTCTTTACGTCAGATGATTTCGTACCATATACTATGTCCTTTCACAGAAGCAAATCAGGAATTTAAATCAGGTGATTCCATCAGTCATTCAATAGCATCATATCATCCTAACCACCAACCATAAAAATTATCAGCAAGCCCTTGTCTCGTAAAGATTGACCACAATTTTTTGCAAATCAGTCATTGGGGGCACTTTGTGTATGTCTGCATGCTTAGGTACATTATTCAGTGCTTATAAATGAAACATCATGCATTGAAAATTTCACATCAAAATTCAGCTATACGTCAGGCTATAGGCTTAACTTGTAAGGAATGAGATTATGTTGAAAAATAAATATTTGTTCTGTAAAATGGATGCTTTTTTATCATTTGGCTAAGGGATTATTGATATATCTAAGTGCTAAAAATAATAAAGAATGAATAAAAACTTGCTTTAGGTAAGGAGGTTAGGGTGCATGTTTTTTTGTTCTGGGTTTTTTTTTCATTATTATTGGCCTTCCATTGATCTAATGCATGACTGGATCAAATTGACTTTCACAATCAAAATTTTCATTGATAAATTATAATTTTTCCTCCCACCCCATCCCGGTGATGCCATAATATAGTTCCTGGCTCGCACTAGTCTCTTTTTGTGGGAATAAAAAGACAGGTCTACAACTAATGCATCCTCTCGATAGTCACCTACGGAACCCACCCAAAATATTGACCCTCAAACTTAGAATCATGCAATTTGCACAGGAGAGAATCATATGGAGGGATTACAAGACAGCACTTTATAATGGAAAACGACGTATCTTGGGAAAAGTCAGTGTCAAATGACGGCCACTTAAAAGCTTACGATTATGATGATGATGATGTTTACTGGCTGTATTTCCGATGTGGAGACATCTCATATACCTGCAAAGGTAATCTAAAGACAATTCATAGTCAAAAATACAAATAAAAAACTTCCTTTTAAAAGAAAAGAATTTGTATTTATATAATACATATGGCATATATCATTCTGCAGTTATCTTGGTGCCATACATATGGATAAGGTTTTGTGGGCCTCATTCCACTCAATCTATTGGCCGAACAGAATCTTTATGGATGCATAAAGTGAATTGATATAATATAGCAAGAAATAAACTAATTAAATGCAATAGATAACTAGAAAGTAATAAATGATCAAACAAATAAAACTACTAACCTATCAACTGCAAATGACTAAAATTTCCATCATTGCACTTCTGTGGCTGACACAACAAAATTTCCATCTTATTGTGATTGATGGTAACTCAGATCTATCTGTGAGTTGGGGCTTTTATCTTCCTGTGGATAACTATTACTCTTCATTGCCTGTCAAAGTTAATGGGTTAAAGTTAGTCAAAAGTGATAAATGAATAGAACTTGATATGTAACTCAAAGTAAACCATTAAAAGAAATAAGCCATGAAAAGTTTGACAAATATTCTGTCTGTTTTTTTAAATTTCTCCATAGATTAATGAATATAGAGGAGTTAGCGCTGAAAAATGGAAAACTTTTCTCTGCACAAGGAATTCAGTGAAACAGGCATTAAGATTCAAACACATCTTGACTCTGTTTACTGATAAAAACAGAAGAAAAAGGGAAAAGATGTTGTGAAGTTCAATTATATTTTTTCATATCTGAATTAGATATTGACTGTTTATACTGTGATCTGTTCTTTCTTAATTCTTCAAGTGTTTATTTTATGATTCTGCCTGTTAAGAGGCTGAAATAATGTCTGATAGGGTTAAAAATGAACCCTATATTATACCTGGTGCAAATCCAAAATCAGGTACCAAAAAATAGACAATTGCATAACTTCTGAAGTTAACAACCAACAGAGATTAATGGATGCATTTTCCATACAATCTTGACCTGAGGAATTCAGAAACAGGATTATTACTACTATCGCAACACGTCTTGACACTAGTTCAGAACAAAAACAAAATAAAAAGTGAAATTGTGTTCAGAAAACTGATTGTACATATATTCATATTTAAACTAGCTATCAACCGTTTGTCCTGTAATAGACTACAAGAGAAGTAAGTAAATTTTTGGACAAATCCAGGCACAATTACATTCCTCAAGTCAAGATTGGGCAGGAAAATGTGTTTATTTGTCTGTATGTTGTCTACTTGGAAAAATATGAAATTTTCTATTTTCTTGATGTCCAGATCAAGTTCACAATTGGGGTAATTGATCCTGCTTTACAGAGGAAAGTCTCTATAATTCACCACTAACATGATATTCTTAAACCTATGTATGTGTAGAAGTCAAAAAAACTTGACTGACCTAGTAATAGAATTTCGGATATGAGATGTAAGCTTAAGTCAGGATATACAGATTTCCTCAATTATACCAAAGGAGATTATTCCTACAAAAAAACCTTTCAGAAATCAAAATGATGTAAAAGGAAGATGCAATTACCAATAGTCTATACAGGAAAATTGTTCTAGCATTCAAAGACCCCCAAAATGGTGATGATGGTATGTTAGGCTGTGAGTTGAGAGTTCCCTACACACCGAAATAGCAATTTGTCAGAGTTTATATATAGTTCACAATTCCAACTCACAGGTTGAGCACAGATTGAACTGTTTCTAATTCATTCCAATATCTAAATAAAATTGAATAAAAGCTCAATTGATTTTTATTATTGGTTTCATTAAGATGAATTTCTATGGAAAGATCAAGATTGACACATGAGTATGAATTGACTGATATGGAAGTGAGTAGTGAACATTTCATTATATGCTTACACACTCACATACACTCACATCTCTCTCTTTCTCTCTCTCTCTCTCTCTCTCTCTCTATATATATATATATATATATATATACACATAGATATATATAAATCATGATCAGCTATGATAGGTCCACTGCTGGACAAAAGCCTTCTCCAGCTCCTCCCATGTCAACCATGACTGCATTAACCTCCACCATGTCTTACCGGCATACCTTTCAATATCATTCTTCCATCTTATGTCTGGTCATCTGGTTTTGCTACTCCTTGCACACCAATCAGTTGAACCATTGCACCATCTATTATCATTTCTTCATGCTAACTGTCCAGCCCATCTCAGTTTTTGTTACCAGTTACTTGTAATATATTCTTTACTTTGGTTTCTTCTCAGATCCATATTGATCTCTTCCTATGCATGTGTGGGCAAATATATTGAGAGAGAGATTGGGAGATGCACACTCACACATGTGATTAAAAATATGTGCATGTGTGTTGGCATATGACAAATATATATACATAAAACATCTGTCACTATCTTTCTTCTTAGTTCTCACCTACATTAGTCAGACACCAGAAAATACATTCATGTACACACACACATTTATGTGTATGCATGTGAGGTACATGCCTAAGTGTGTGTGTGTGCTTGTATATGTATATATATATGAATACATTCGTCAACGTGAATTTATAAATACATAACCAGACACACACACACACACACACACACACACACACACACTATGATATGTATACACAGGTTAAAATATAGACAATTATGGGGCCTGGATGAATTGCAGTGAGAAGTAGTCCTCCAAATTGTAAACCATTTGTTTCATTGTCCGTCCGATGCCATGACTGTTCACTGATTATGGAACAAAGTACAAGAGGTAAGTGGCTAATATGGTGGCCATTTTTCAAGATCAAAATTAGGAAAATTTTCTTCTGCTGTTTGTGAGCAAAAATAAAGATTTGGTGCTGAAGGAAAATTTCCAAAAGATAACAATCCTTTATACATGAATGATATCATATGATATACATCAACAATAAATAAAAATAAATATGTGTTTTAGTCCATTTTTCCTGTGAATTTGATCTGATGATGGATTTCAAGTGATTTCATTATTACACATTAATTTACCATACAAATTTGCTCTTTTGTTGCTGAAGACATCTAGCATCCCTGGTGCCAAACTATTCCACCACGTGTAAGCACCACTGTTAATCACTCCTCACAATTCTTTCTCTCCCCTGTGATGTCAAGGAAAAATAAATATGAATCTCAATAGCACTTTCCCTTAACACCAAATTTATTTACCGTTAAAAGCCCTCAGAGGGTTGTATAGTTTATCAAATGACTCTGGCCAGAACATCTGAAGGTCTCTATAACCTAGACACATTTCATTTTGTCTTTTCTTTCCCAAGTTTTGCAGGAATTTCACCTGAGTAGCTTCTGTGTAATAACAACCTAATTTATCTTGTCAACAATGGATTGTCTTTTAAGGATCACCAATGAACATTCAAGCAAGCATTCAGACAAGGATTTGGCCTTTATTGTTAAGTTACTGAGGCATGAACATTAATTTCCTTCATTATAGATTTACCAATTAAATCTTAATGCTGTTTTGTTTTTCTAAGGAGGTGCACAGGTTGAGTGGATAATGGTACAGAGAATGGACTCTGCAAGCTTAATTCAATATCCAGCTGGGACTTGGCACAAATGCCCTTTGGGAAAGGTATAAATCCAGCCGCCCCCATTTATGAATAAAATAGTGTATGAATGATGCCAGTCCCACTGCTCATCATCTTTATGTCCATTTCACATACCGAACGGGCTGAGAAAGTAGTAATGTGGTATTTGGAGCCTACGCTGCAAAGTCGCGAATAACTGCTTTATATTCAAATCCTGACTTGTTCATTCACTGTCCATCTGGCAGCTCAGATGATGAATGTGCCAAGGCATTAAGATGGGGTTCAGTTGGACAGAGGTTCGATTCCTGCAACAGATAATTTCTTTGTCTAAACCAACAGGCATATTCACCATATAAAACAGGAAGTCAGTTCAAATAGAGTTTCAAATAAAAAATAAGGCATTTTTGAATATTCAGTCAGATTATATATCTATTTCTTCATTATATAACTGATATAATACATTGAGAAAGAGCAGACACGGACAGTGGATGAACAATATGAGATTTTGGTGTAAAGCAGTTATGCAGGCCTCCAACTTACCAGCTGGTTGCTTAGCTCAGATGGTAAGAGCAGCAGAACATTAATACAGAGGCTAATTTTTTCAGTTCTTCACTCGTTTATGCTATCTAGGACAACTGGCATATTCACAGTGTAAAAAACGGGATATCAGTTTGAAAAAAGTATAGTTTCAAGTAAAAATAATGCATTTATGATTATGATACAGAACTTAACAAGTTTTTTACATGATAGAGAACTATGAAAGAATTTTTTTACCAGATACCAAACTATGTAAGTTCTCTATGATGTAAAAAAAAACATTTCTTGAGTAACAACTTAATAGAAGTGTGCATAAATGCTGACTCTCCCTTACATTTTAGTGTGCTAAACAGATTCTTTGAATGTATCAATATCTTTTTGTGAAGTGTAATGTAGTAGTTGAAGAGATTTCAAGATGACAAAATGACAGGAAGACTTTCAGGAATCAATCCTTCAATGTTGTTTATTTTGGCAAATCAGCAAAGAAATGTGTCTGTGATCATGCACTGCATACTGTACATTTGGGAATACCTCACACCAGGAATGGAAAGAATGGGATTTGAGAGAATTCCCTGGGATCACTGATTGATCCTTCATTCCATGTTCAATAACCATTATTCCAGCTGCATGAAATTGAACTCATGAAGAAGAGATCAACTGAAAATGGACAGAGAAAAAGGATGAAGAGATATTTTCCATTTTTTGGCAACTGAAAATGAAAACAAAATAAGAATGGACTGAGATTTTTTTTATTCCTTCAGCTACTTCTCTCCTAAATAAGAATAGCCGGAGATTTGTCATTCTGTCAGCACTGGATATTCTTTTCTCAGAGAGATTTCGTTTGAATAGGTATTCTCATTCAATACATTGTACAGGAATTGTCATTTATTTCATTGTAGAGGTGTACCCATTTATTTCAGTATATTGGTATTGTCATTTATTTCATTGTACAGGAATTGTAATTCATTCTATCATATGGGTATTCTATATTTTTTACATTGTATAAGTATTCTAATTTATTTCATTGTATAGGTATTCTCAGTTATTTCATTGCACAGGAATTGTCATTTATTTTATTGTACTGGTATTTCAATTTATTTCATTGTATAGGTATTGTCATTTATTTCATCGTACAAGTATTGTCATTCATTTCATTGCATGGGTTTTCTCATTCATTTCATTGTATGGGTATTCTCATTTATTTCATTGTATGGGTATTCTCATTTATTTCATTGGACAGGAATTTTCATTTATTGACTACGAATTCACGTTTATTTCATTGTACAGGTATTCACATTTATTCCATTCTATAGGCATTATCATTCATTTCATTGCATGGATATTGTTATTTATTTCATTGTACGGGTATTCCCATTTATTTCATTGTACAGGTATTGTCATTAATTTCAATGTGAATGTATTCTCATTGACTTCTTTGTATAGGTATTTCCATTTATTTCATTGTATAGGTATTCTGATTGATTTCAATGTAGAGGAATTGTATTTGAATCTATTGTATAGGTATTGTCATTGATCTAATTGTACAGGTATTTTCATTCTTTTCATTGTATATGTATTTTTATTCATTTCATTGTATAAGTATTCTCATTTATGTAATTGTAAATGTATTATCATTTATTTCATTGTATAAATATTCTCATTAATTTGACAAAAAGGTAGTTATTTATTTCATTGTACAGGTATTCCTATTAATTGCATTGTGCACATATACACATTGATGTATCGTCATATATCTCATTCTAAAGGTAATTTTGTTAATTTCTTTTTAAACGAATTCTTATTCATTTCATGATATGGATATTCTCATTACTTATTATACTAGGATTGTCATTTATTTCATTGTATAGGTACTCTCATTTTTCTTATTGTATAGGTATTGTCATTAATTTCATTGTATGGTTATCCTCATTCATTTCATTGTAAACAAACTCTGATTTATTTCATTGTAAAGGTATTGTCTTTTATTTCATTGTACAGGTATTCCTATTTATTTCATAGCACAGATATTGTCATTTAATTCATTGTATAGGTATTTACATTTAATTGTACAGTTATTCTCATTTATCTCGTTGTACAGGTATTCACATATGATCCATTCTCAGGTATTGTCATTTATTTCACTGTATATGCATTGTCATTTAGGTATTCACAGTCTTTACATTGTATGGGTATTGTCATTTATATCACTATTGATGTATTCTCCTTTATTTCATCATAAAGGTATTCTTGGGGTATTCACATTTATTCAAGATCATAAGTACTATCAATCATTTCATGGCATTGATATTGTCATTTATTCATTGTACAAGTGTTTTCATTAATTTCATTCTACAGGTATCGTCATTCATTTCATTGTTCATATGTTCACATTGATCCCATTCAAAGTATTCTCATTTATTCCATCATACAGGTTTTTCATTGATATCATTGTACAGCTATTTCCATTTATTTCATTGAATATGTATTGTCATTCAATTCATTGTAAAGGTAGTTTCATTCATTTCATTATATAGTTATCTTCATTTGTTCCATTGTATAGGTATTCACCTTTTTTTTCAAGTATTTCCAATTATTTCATCATACAGGTATTTTCATTTAATTAATTGTACAAGTATTTTCATTCATTTTATTGCATAGATATAGTCATTTATTCCGTAGTGTAGGTATTAGCATTGATTTGATTGTATACTACTTTCATTCATTTCTCTGCATAATTTTTTCATTGAATGACTATTCTTATTCATTTCATTCTATGGGTATTGTACAGACATCATCATTTATTCAGTTACACAAGTATTCTCTGCTATTTCATTGTAGGGGTATTTTCATTTATTTCATTACAAAAGTATTCCCACTTATTCAATAGCATAGGTATTCTCATTCATTTCATGGTAGAAGTTGTGTAATTTTTTTCATCATATAGATGTTTTCATATATTTTATTGTATAAGTAGTCTCACTTATTTCGTTGTATAGGTATACTCATATATCTCATTGTATAGGTATTTTTATTAGTTTCAATGTATACATATCCTCATTTATTTTTTGTACATGAATTTTCAATTATTTTGTTATATAGGCATGCTTATTCATTCATTATATTGATATTTTCATAAACCAATCGTACAAGTATTCTCATTTACTTCATTGAATAGGTATTCTTTTCCTTTCATGTTACTGGTATTGTCACTTATTTCATTGCAAAGGTATTTTAATTCATTTCATTTTACAGGAATTCTCATCAATTTTATTGCATTGATTTAATGGTATCCCAAAATCATTTCACTGCACTGTACTGCAATTCATTTCATTGTACAGGCATCTTCTTTTGTTTCAGTGTAGAGGTATTTTCATTTATTCCATTATAAAGGTATTTTCATTTATTCCATTATAAAGGTATTTTCATTTATTCCATTATAAAGGTATTTTCATTTATTCCATTATAAAGGTATTTTCATTTATTCCATTATAAAGGTATTTTCATTTATTCCATTATAAAGGTATTTTCATTTATTCCATTATAAAGGTATTTTCATTTATTCCATTATAAAGGTATTTTCATTTATTCCATTATAAAGGTATTTTCATTTATTCCATTATAAAGGTATCTTCATTTATTCCATTATAAAGGTATTTTCATTTATTCCATTATAAAGGTATCTTCATTTATTCCATTATAAAGGTATTTTCATTTATTCCATTATAAAGGTATTTTCATTTATTCCATTATAAAGGTATTTTCATTTATTCCATTATAAAGGTATTTTCATTTATTCCATTATAAAGGTATCTCCATTTATTCCATTATAAATGTATTTTCATTTATTCCATTATAAAGGTATTTTCATTTATTCCATTATAAAGGTATTTTCATTTATTCCATTATAAAGGTATTTTCATTTATTCCATTATAAAGGTATTTTCATTTATTCCATTATAAAGGTATTTTCATTTATTCCATTATAAAGGTATCTCCATTTATTCCATTATAAAGGTATCTTCATTTATTCCATTATAAAGGTATTTTCATTTATTCCATTATAAAGGTATTTTCATTTATTCCATTATAAAGGTATTTTCATTTATTCCATTATAAAGGTATTTTCATTTATTCCATTATAAAGGTATTTTCATTTATTCCATTATAAAGGTATCTTCATTTATTCCATTATAAAGGTATTTTCATTTATTCCATTATAAAGGTATCTTCATTTATTCCATTATAAAGGTATTTTCATTTATTCCATTATAAAGGTATTTTCATTTATTCCATTATAAAGGTATTTTCATTTATTCCATTATAAAGGTATTTTCATTTATCCCATTATAAAGGTATTTTCATTTATTCCATTATAAAGGTATCTTCATTTATCCCATTATAAAGGTATTTTCATTTATTCCATTATAAAAGTATCTTCATTTATTCCATTATAAAGGTATTTTCATTTATTCCATTATAAAGGTATCTTCATTTATTCCATTATAAAGGTATTTTCATTTATTCCATTATAAAGGTATTTTCATTTATTCCATTATAAAGGTATTTTCATTTATTCCATTATAAAGGTATTTTCATTTATTCCATTATAAAGGTATTTTCATTTATTCCATTATAAAGGTATCTTCATTTATTCCATTATAAAGGTATTTTCATTTATTCCATTATAAAGGTATCTTCATTTATTCCATTATAAAGGTATTTTCATTTATTCCATTATAAAGGTATTTTCATTTATTCCATTATAAAGGTAATTTCATTTATTCCATTATAAAGGTATTTTCATTTATTCCATTATAAAGGTATCTCCATTTATTCCATTATAAAGGTATTTTCATTTATTCCATTATAAAGGTATTTTCATTTATTCCATTATAAAGGTATTTTCATTTATTCCATTATAAAGGTATTTTCATTTATTCCATTATAAAGGTATTCTCATTTATCTAATTTTGTGTGTATTCTAATTTTTTCATTAAATGGGTATTCTCATTTTTTTCATTATGCAGGTATTCCCATTCATTTCATTGTATATGTATTCTCATTTATTTTATTGTAGAGGTATTTTAATTTATTTCATTGTGAAAGTATTCTCATTTGTTTGATTGTACAGGTATTGTCATTCATTCCATCGCATATGCATTGTCAATTATTTCATCATACAGGTATGCTCATTTATTTCACTATAATAGTACTCTCATTTATTTCATTGTACAGGTATCATCATTTACTACATTGTATAAGTATTTCCATTTATTCCATTGTAGAGATATTCTCCTTTAAATTTAATTCATTGAATAGATATTGTCATTTACTCCGTGGTATAGGTATTATTACTTTCTTAATCTACAGGTATTATCATTTGTTTCATTGTACATATATTGCTATTTATTTCATTATATAGGTATTGTCATTTCTTCCATTGTACAGGTATTCTCATTCATTCAATCCATCAATTTGATTGTAAGTCTATTCCCATATATTTCACTGAATAGGCATCATCATTTAATTCATTGTTAAGATATTTTCATTCTTTGCATCATATAGATATTCTCATTTATTTCATTGTACAGGTTTTTCACTTTTATTCCATTGTATGAGTATTTTTGATTATTTCATTGTACAGGTATTCCCATTTGATCCATTGTATAAGTATTATCATTTATTTGATTGCATAGCTATTATTATTCATTTCAGAGTGTAGGTATTCACATTTATTTCATTGGAAAGGTATACTCATTTTTTTGTACACTGTACAGGTCCCACTTTTTTCATTATATAGGTATTCACATTTATTCTAAAGTCTAGGTATTTCCTATCATTTCTGTGCACATGAATTTTTCATTTATTTCATTGTATAATGTTATTTATTTTATTGTACAAGTTTTCCCATTTATTTTCATCGTAGAGGTATTTCCATTTATACCATTGCACATTTCATTGTGTAGGTATTTTAATTAATTACATTTATTTCATTGTACAGGTACCCTTATTTTTTTCATTGCATAGGTATTCTCATTTATTTCATTCTATAAGTAATATCATTTATTTCATAGTGTTGGTATTTGCATTTTTTTCATTTTAGATGTATTTCCATTCTTTTCATTGTAAAGGTATTGTCATTTTGACTTTTTTAAGTGTCTTGTCATTCATTTCATTTGATAGATATTGCCATTTTTTCATTTTATAGGTATTATGATTTATTTCATTTTACAGGTACTCACATTTATCCCATTGTATAGATATTTTGATTTATATCATTCTACAGATACTTTCAATTAACATATTCTGTAAGTATTCTCATTTATTTTATTGTAGATGTAATTTATTTAATTGCAAGGGTATTCTCATTTACTTCATTGTACAAGTATGTTTATCTTCTTCATTGTATAAATATTCATATTTTTTCCTCTCTGTAGGTATTGTCATTAATTTCATTGTGAATGTATTACCATTTATTCTTTTGTATAGTTATTTCCAATCATTTCATTGCAAAAGTATTCCTAATTATTTCATTGTTCAAGTATTATCATTTATTTCACTGTACAGGTATGGTCATTTATTTCAATGTACAGGTATTTTTTATTTATTACATTGTACAGATATTGTCATTTATTTCATGGTATAAGTATTTTCCTTTTTTTATTATACAGGTATTCTCATTTATTTTATTGTATATGTATTTTAATTAATTTCATTGCGCATATATTCACAACAATTCTTTTTATATGTTCTTTTATTCATTTCATTTAAAAGATATTGTCATTTATATCATTGTAAAATTAATCTCCTTTTTTCAGTATGAAGATATTCTGATTAATTTCATTGAATAGGAGTTCACATTTATCGCATTCTATAGGTATTTTCATTTAATTCATTGTACAAGTATTCTCATTTGTTTCATTGTATAAGTATTGTCAATTATTTCATAGTGTAAGTGTTTGTATTTATTTCATTGTAAAGCTTTTTTCATTTATTTCATTGTAAACATATTTTCATTTATTTCGTTGTACAGGTATCCTCATTTATTTCACTGGACAGGTTGTGTCATTCTTTTCATTTTAAAGGTATTCTCATTTATTTGATAGAATAGGTATTGCCATTTTCTCCATGCTAGAGGCATTTTAATATTTTTCATCGTACAAATATTATCATGCATTTTCATTTTATTGGTATTGTCATTTATTTCATTGTAAAGGTATTTCATTCATCTCATTGTAGAGATATAACATTTTTCATAGCTTTATTTATTTATTTCAATGTACAGTTATATTTTCATCATGGTATAGGAATTAACTCATCATACAGATATTATCATCCATTTCTTTGTATAGGTATACTAATTTTTACATCGTATATATATTCTCATTCGTTTCATTGTACAAGTATTTTCATCAATCTCATCGCATAGGTATTGTCTTTGATTTTATCGTAAAGGCATTCTTATTAATTTCATAGGTATTGTCATTTACTTCACTGGACAGGCATTGTCATTGATTTATTGTTCTGGTATTCTCATTCATTTCATTACATGGGTATTAGCATTTATTTCATTTTAGTATGTATTCTGATTTAAATCATTGTTCAGGTATTATTTCATTGTACAGGTATTTTCAATATTTCATTTTACAGGTATTTTCCTTTATTCTATAGTGCATGTCTTGTATTTATTTTATTTCATATGTATTTTCATTTATTTCATTGTACACATATCATTATTTATTTCATTGTACAAGTATTTCTATTTAGTTTATTTCACAGGTATTCTCATTTTCTTCATTGCATAAGGTACTCTCATTTCTTTCATTCTGCTATTATTTTCATTTATTTCACTGAACAGGTATTGTCATGTATTTCATTGAGCAGTATTTCTCATTTATTTCATTGTATAAGTATTGTCATTTATTCTATTGTATAGGTATTGTCATTTATATCATAGTGTAGATATTGTCATTCATTTAAATGAACAAGTATGGTCATTTATTTCATTGTACATGTATTGTCATTTATTTTATTTTACTGTCATTCCTATTAATTACATTGTATAGGTATTTTCAATTATCTAATTCAATAGGTATTATCATTATTTCATTGCTTGGGTATTCTTATGCATTTCATTGTACAGGTATTGTCATTTATACCATTGTACAAGTATTGTCATCAATTTCATTTAGATATATCGTCGTTTACTACATTCTAGTGCTATTTTCATTTATTTTGTGTACAGTCATTTTCATTTATTCCATTAATTTTATTTTACAGGTATTGTTATTTTTTTAAACAGGTATTATCATTCATCCCATTATACAGGTATTCACATTTATTTCATTGTACATATATTTTTTTTTTTTTTAATTGAATAGGTATTTTCATTCATTTCATTGTACAGTTATTGTCATCAAATTCATTGTATCATTTCCCCTTATTTATTCCATGTATATGATTTTTTATTTCTTTCATTGTACAAGTGTTTTTATTCCTTTCTTCATACAGGTATCTTAATCTATTTCTTTGTGCAGGTTTTGTCATTTATTTGATTTTATAGTTATCATCATTAATTTCATTGTACAGGTATTCTCATCTATTTCATAGTATAGGTATATTCATTTATTGTATTGTATTGGTAATGTGCATCATTTCCTCATGCAGATATTCTCATTTATTCCATTTTACAGGTACTGTCATATATTTCATTGTACAGGTATCTTCATTCATTTCATTGTATGAGTATTTACATTTATTTTATTGTACAAGTTCTCTCATTTATTACCTTATACAGGTATTCTCTTTATATTTATTCATCTTATTTGTTTCTTCTTACAGGTATTTTCACTGCACAAGTATTGCCATTTATTTCATTATATATGTATTGTCGTAAATTTCATTGAATAGGTAAATTCATTTATTTCATTGTATAAGTATTGTTATTTTCTTTCATCGTAAAAGTATTCTCATCTATTTAATTGGACTGGTATCATCATTTATTCCATTGTAAAAGTTTTCTCATTCATTCCATTGTATAGGTATATCATTTATTTCCTTGTAAAAGAATCTTCATTCATTTTATTGTATGGGTTTTCTCATTTATTTCATTACACAGGTATTGTTATTTATTTTACTGCATAGGTATTCTCATTTATTCCATTGCACAGATATTATCATTTATTTCTCGTCTATTCTACTATAAAGGCATTGTCATTTATTTCATTGTACAGTTACTGACATTTGTTTCATGGTAGAAGTATCATCATTTATTTCATTTTGTAGGTATTCCCATTCCTTTCATCGAGTAGGTATTTCTGTTCATTTAATTGTACAGTTATTGTCATTTATTTCATTGTAGAAGTATTCTCATTTATTTTTTTGTATATGTTATCTCATTTATTTCATTATATGGGTATTTTCATTTATTTCATCGTAACGGTATTGTCATTAATTTCAATGTGTATGTATTGTCATTGACTTTGTTGTATAAGTATTTCCATCTATTTCCTTTGTAGGTATTGTCATTTATTTCATTTTCTTTTATTTACTTGTATAGGTATTATCATTTGTTTCATTCTCCAGGTATTTTCATTCAATTATATAGGTAATTTCATTCATTTCATTGCACAGGTAATCTCAGCTTGTAGAAAGTTCCATTTAGGCCACTTCATTTTCAATGAATTATTTGCTTAATGAGAGAGATCCAAAAAGGAATTTTTCTTCAACAAAAACAAATGAAGTGCATAAATATTATTCAGGGTATGTTTTTCCAAGTGTCATTATGGAGGATGCGCACACCTAGTAATTTAAAGTTGTTCCACTAAGCTTCTTCTCAGGAAACTACACTCAACATCTCAATATCATTGCTTTCAGCTGTGTCTGCGAGCATCTGGGTTTTATTTTGAATGATTATGTTTTTTTTTTAGCATGTTATCCATTGCAAGATAGGAGAGCTGGCTCACAGATGGAACAGAGTTGCTTCCCATTGCAATAGAATGGAAATTTTATTGATAGAAACAGAAGTGGACTGGTATCATCTATTCCACTACATACTATTTTTGATAAGTATGAATTGACTGAAATGTACCAATGAAGCCAACAAGGATTAAAAATATATAAAAATATATTGTAGAGTCTAAAGTTTTTATTTGCACAAAAGCTTTATAGAAGGACATAGATGAGTATTGGAAATCAACTTTCTAAATGATTAATACTACATGAGAACCCAGCACGTGGGCGGGATTTCCTACTAGTTCCAATGAAATGCTTAAATGACATCCAATGCCTCCGGCTACAATGATTCATTTTGGCTACATAAAAGTCACATACAGATGAACAGAATCAGACTTTTAGTAATAGATTCACTCATGGAAATCAGATCATTATTATTAGAGTGTGAGTCAATGCAGACCTCGCACAATAATTTTTGCAGGGAATTTTTTAAAACTAACTTACTAAAAACATGCCTGTGGGTCCCATCAGTACACATATAGAAATTCTATGGGCATACATTTTGTGGTTCCTGTGTTACGCTATATATATATATATATATATATATATATATATATATATATTAAAATGATAGTTTTAAAATGTTTATTTGATTCTTAGATCCATCAACCACTTGAAATCTCTGCGGAACTCTTCAATGAATAGAAAAATGGAACTCTTTTGTGAATTGATTCAAGAAAATTTTTTTGAATTTACCAAAATGTACAGAGGAAGTAATTCTAATCAGAAGTTACTCCCTTAGAATTACTTCTTTTTAAAAAATTCCATTGAAAGTGTTAACAAATTGTACCTTTTTATATTATGTACTGGAATTGTAATTGTAATGGTGCAAGTTCATTCATTCTGTAACACTGCATAACTAATAAAATGATGATTACTTTTGTTGTTTTAATTCATAACTTTTTATATCAACATATATTATATTGTATGTATATCCCAGCAGAGGTAACCAGTGTTGTCCAGGTATCAAATGTATATCAAATATATTTATTTTGTGTTTAATTAAAACAACTGATAGAAAGTTTTTGTGTTTTTCTTTTCGTAAATAATTGTGTGCACATTTTTTTTTCATTTGAATGCACATACTTTCATATAGTTGATTTTTTCAGGCTGCTATGATGCATGAAGCTTTTTAAGACTGTTAATTGCTAATTCTCAACTGGGTTCTTCTTCTAACTGTAATACATTGAACAAATGAATAGTATCTTAATTTTTATTGTCTGTATTCTTTTAAACCTAAATTGTTATGCAAAACATGAGACAGAAATCATATTAAGAAATACTATCTAATCAGCAAGAACTCTCCGATAGACAACATTTCTTGTTACGTGATTTTGAGCTCTGATGAAAAGCTGTCTTCTTAACCGAACACATGAGCATCCAAAATAGAGTTGGCCATGAGAGAAATATGGACAGATCCAAACTTTGAGAGACTGTCCCCCTTGTAACATCTAATTGACTCCCAAAACCTATAAAAAAATTTAATTCAAAAAGAGGAAGGATCTAATTAAAGCATGGCATTTTTATAAGTAAAATTGACTAAAAAAAATAATTGGAAAAATGAAATCTAAAATGCTATATCTGATGTCTAATTGTAGAAATAAGTCAAAAACATAAGAAAAATTTGATTTAAAAAAAGAAACCTTAAAAGCAATATGTCTAAACATGAAAATGTCTCTGTAAAACAAATTTTCAAATTTTGCACTATCTTTTTATCCATATGTAAAATTGAGTCAAAATCATAAAAAAACAGAAATAGAATTACCTACTTATTCTATCATTTCCTGCATTCCAAAATTGCTATTTTCGCAAGCGGCTTTGTTGTAAGTAAAATTGAGTTAAAAAAGTAGAAACATATCTGAAAGAAGGAATCTAACTACAAAGTCACAGGAAAGATTTATTTGAAAAACATACTTTCTTGGTTTCAGTATTTGGAGAATAGAGGATTGATTAGGATGTGATGAAGCAAATCTGAAATTAGGATTTGATAATTAGGCTACTTCTATTCAAAAGTTGACTTTTTAACCTTCACTATTGGAAGATTGCATAATTCTAGATGAAAAAATCTAGAAACATCTAAATACAGATATAGACGTATCACCCTTGATTCTTTCACTTCTGGGAAAAACATTGAAACAGAGAGACTCATGGTATTTTCATTAGATATTATCGACACATCGGAAGGTATGAACAGGATTTTCTTTGTTCATATATCATTGTACATCGCATCTGGACCTCTACATCAAAAATGAGAGAGATTCAAGACAAACAACCAAACAAACAAATAAACTTCCAAGCTTATTATATATATATATATATATATATATATATATATATATATATATATATATATATATATGCGTGTGTATGTGTGTGTGTGTGTGTTTACACATACATAAAGGAGTGGAAAATGTAAACTTTCATGTAAAACAAAAAATGTATGCTTTTGTGTGGGGGGGGGTGCAAAAGAAAGTAAATATCTCTAGAATTTAGATGCAAGAAGATACTTTGACAATCTAAAACAAAAGAAAGTGTAAAAAGTAACTTCCTTTCACATAATGAAAAGAAATACAAAGAAAAGAGACTCTATGAAACCTTCAAAATAAACTTTCTTTAATTTTGATTAAGTTTCAAGCTTTGTTTATTTGATGTGTCTACATCTTTATGATGTCATTAATTCTCCTTTGGCTTAATTTACAAAATATTTCCTGTTTGAGAAAGTGAAAAAAATGAACCAACTAAAAATTTGTCAACTAATTTCATTTCGTCATGAAGAATTGAATAACATCACAGTTTATCAATAGATTGATAGATGGGATAGATTATATAGATGTGCTTCTCAAGCTTTTTACCCTTGGGGGACCCTTGAAGTAAATTCCATTTCTCAGAGAACCCCTTCATGAAAATTATTATACATCTTTATCAATCTTTTTTTCTCTCTTACATAAGATTAAATTTCATAAAGCAAACATAATGTATTTTTCTGATAAATGGTTTTAGCAAAAAATAACTCAAGTTTTTCTCAAGTTTATTGACAATGCAAAAACTATCAGAAATCAATCTGATTGTTGAAGAGACCTCATGAGGAGGTTTTCAATCACACAAGAAAAAAAACATGAGTAAACCAATATCCTATATAACACAAATGAACAGAATGAAAGCAGATAATAACTGAAATAACTTAATCTTTTATTCACAATATAGAAAAGGCATAAGATAAATCAAGGCTATTTGTCATGAGGGGTCAAGGCAATGATATTTTTGAAGCCAATTTAGATAATGGAATTTGCTTTTCTATTTTACTTGTCTTTTTGGTACACAAATACTCAAATATACCCCCGTCGGATAAAATAAAGGGTTCGGTTCGTTACTTCCCAAAAATCTCCCAGATGATACCTGACGAAGGCCGTAGAGTGCAACGGCCGAAACGTTGTATAAAAAACAACAAAGATGAGGATGGTCCGAATAATAATGGAAACTCAAATTGGAGTTGAACTTTAGATTAACACAGATTTTATCTTCTATGGACGGAATATGATTTCTGTCTTTGCTCTTGATACTTGCTACATAACAAAAAGCTTCCTTGCACATAAAAGAAGTTGAAAACTGCAGCAATATATACATTGTTTTTCTATGAATGACTCCACTCCAGAACTTGTCCAGGAATAGGTTGGTAAATCTCATATTGAGTGTACAATCAGACAGCAGCTCACAAAGTTCTTCCTCTTAAATTCAAGTTCTCAAAATGAGCAGAAGATTCCATGTATGAATTTCTCACCCAATCATACTCTTCAGTTGAAAAGGAGGGAAAATGATGTTCGATTTTGATCAACACTTCTTCAGGTGGATGTCAATAAGACTTGAAATTTGTTGATATCTTTCTTCATCCCTGGCAGAAGTTGAAATATTTCAAGATTTCCTTTTGCAACATGATTTTTCCAAAGATTCAGTCTTCTTTTAAATCCAAGATTCTTGTCACTTGAAGTCAATACATTTTCTCTGGGGTTTTGAAGAGATTTGTTCAGCTGATTCATTTGATGGAAAAAGCACTTGATGAACTCTGGCTTATTGTTTTCTTGAAAGTATTCCTGCAATTCATCTTTCAACTGAAACATCTTCTACAGAACTTGTCTGCTACTCAGCCTCTGGATTTCTGTATATAGTAAGGAATTTTATGCATTCTTTGTCCAGTTTTCACACAGCTTTTTAAACATTCTGGAATGAACTGATCTTTATCTAATAAAATTGACCATTTTTGTAGCTTCATCAAAAACGTTTTTCAACTCATCAAGAGATTTTGAAATCAGCATTTCTCTGTGAGAAAAGCAATGTGTCGAGACAATATTAGCCATTTTCTTGTTTTGCAAGAGAAACAAAATCTCTTATAGAACCAACCATTGATGGAGCACCGTCAGTACAAATACCAACACTGTGCTTTCAAGAGGGATCTCTTATTTTCAGACATGAAGACAAAATATTGAATACACCTTTTCCTCTGTTTATCTCAGGCAATTCTTTGTAACAGAAAAAGTTTTCTTGAGTTTCATCCTCACTTGTAAATCTTACAAAAGCTGCAACGTGACGTCAGTTTATAAGATCTGTTGACTGATCAACCTGAATAGAAAAAACTTTTATTTTCAGTTTATCTCACAAAACCTCTTTAGCACCATGTGACTTGTCATCACTTCCTCTACTTATTGCATTGATTGAAAGTGGAGCATCTTCAATTTCTTGTACTGCATCTTCTCCCAGCATTTTACCCACTATAATTTCACACGCTGGCATTATTAGGCTCTTATAAGAAGTTCAACTTTTTTTTTCTGTGCAATAATCTTAGCAACTAAATGTTTCTTGAGCCTTTTCACTGATTCTGGCTTTACTTTCATGTAAGAGTGTGTGTGCGTTTGTGATCATGTGTGTGTGTAAATCTTTTCTATATTTGTGAGCATATATACCTGTGTACAGGTGTACTCCACCATGATCCCCTGGCAGCATATAATATGTGAAATTCAAACTCTGGGATGGTTTTAGGCAAAGAGGGAAAGAAAAATTATGGAGGAAAACAATGAGAAAAGAGACAAAGAAATAATTTGTAACACAATTTTTTATGAATAGAGAGCAAAGTTTATGGAATTTTATCTGGCCATTTTTCAAATAAAGCTGCATCATAAATGAAAGAATACAAGATCAAATCCCTAAACTTGAAAATATCTTATTGAATATATCAAAAAGAGATACTCATATTTAAATTACTCGTTTTTTTCTTATATCTTTTAATAAACAAAACATTGTTTGACACCTCTTAGTTTTACGAATAAAAAAAACACAAACGCAGTCTTTTTTTTCATAAATTTTCTAAGAGAGTGGTATGTTTTGGTTTTAAAACAAGGGAAAATATTTTTCATTGATCTCATAATACTTTATTTTCTCTTAAGAAAAAAGTTTTGTTTCTTTGTTCAACATGCATTTTTTTGTTAATCAGAAAAGACACACAAATTCACAGAACCAATAACAATTAAAGGTTGTTTTCTAAACTTTTAACCCATTTATTTTTTTATGTTTGTGTTCATTTTCTTGAGATGAAGATAAAAGTCATCAAAATTACAATTCATGATTACAATACTTTGTAAATAATAAGATGATTTTTTTTTTTACATCTTTTATACAGATCTTGATTGTCTTCAGTAAATTCAACGCTTCAGTTGTGTTGTCGTAAAACTGACAATCAAAAAAAAGAGAGCCCAATGGTTTAATTTGTTCATTTTGTAATTATTAATAAGTGATTCTGAATCAATTTGGGATACTGTTTTGTTTTAAACCAGGTATTAAATCACAATGATTTTTTTTTTAAATCAACTGTATGCAGTTAGAACAAAATCAATGAATAAGTCATTTGTATTGTTATTGCTTTAAAAAAAAAGTTACATTTTTAAAGATAGCAAACTTTCATTGATATATGTTTCATTAAAAAAAAGGAATATTTTCAAATTTTTTTTTGTTATTTTCTCTTGCTTGCGTTCAGGAGAATGTCTTTCTGTATCTAATGAATTTCAATATTGCTCAAAAGTGTGTAATCAAGAACTTTCAGCCATACTTCTGGCCAAGATCAAAATTGAGGAAAAACTGGAGATGATAAACATTTTTTGACTATTGGATGCTTGGTTAAGTTTGGCGTTTGCAATCGGGGCCAAAAAATTCCTTGCCTATCTTTTTTAATCAAATATATATATATATATATATATATATATATATATATATATATATATATATATATTATACATGGTATCTAGAATACTAGACATTATAAAGCGATTGTGTGGATATTTCTCTTATTTTTGTTTATAGTAAATTGAGTATTTCTCATTGAGTATATATTTAATAAATGTCAAATGTAATGACATCTCTTTACTTATGTCTCTGTATATCATTTCCCTTGTGTTCTTAGAGTAAATTGAATAAATGTCAATGGCTATATCTATATTGAATGTTATATCTGGGAAAAATGATGGGCATCTATTTACTTATGTCATGTCTCTGTAGAGATATTGATAGACTGGTATTAATAGATTAATACACAGCATGTTTGGCAAGGGAATTGAAAGAAATAAGAAGATGAAAATAGATAAATTGATTGTGGAGTACTTACTGATAGATATGTAGATAAGTATGTTGATAAGTATGGTTGACTAGATAGGGATGAAATAAGGGATGCATTGATCTGTCCACAGAACAAGTGAAGAAAGAATGATGAAGATATGAACCAATTCTGATTGATAAAATGATTCATCCTAATACCCTTAGGCCAATGGATGGCATATGTCCAATTTTAGGATAGTAAGTGATTGTTTTACTCGGTCATCTCTTGTTTCGCAAGCACAAAACTGATTACCTTAACCCTAAGTGTTTTAAGTGTTTTAAGCATTGGTACAACTTTTGCTATAAGTCAGTAAGATCTCTGGTAGACATTGTCAAATTGTTTGTACTGAAAGATAATCCTAGACATGATTCTGCTTGTTTTTATATACAACCGTTATGCTCTCTGATTATTATTCATTTCTTCTTTGATGTCTCTATCAAACTAATTGATTTATTTGGTTCAATATCTTCTTGTTTCTCATAACTCATTTACTCTTTTGATGTTTTAACACTTACAATATGGTTGAAGAAGGCAAGGAGTCAACTTAAATTTTGATTAGTATTTCTCTCATCTTAATTTTAAATACTTTACATTTAACCATCAGTCTACAGTCATTAGTAAACGGAGAATTTATTTCCGATCCATGCTATTTATTCATTTATTCATGGAGAATCAAATGTATGTGTATCAAACGTATAGTTGATTCTGGCTAATATCTCATGTCTATTAATGTCAATGAACGTAACTGATATCCTCCTCCTGATATTGAACTATAAATTGCATTCCTGAATATGTTGGAAATCATTTAATATGGTAGATAAATGATACTTTCCTCCAGCGACGTTGATCCATTGAAAGCTGATTGAATCTAACTGCATTAAACTGATGATCCTTCAACTTTGCAGGATTGAGGATATTGGGTTCACATTCTATCTATTGCATTTCAACAAAATATACTGGCAATCCAGAATAATTTGCTAAAGCGCAATAAACTGAATATGAATCCAAACACCTTCATCAGATAGGAGGACAGTATCATCCACAATTGAGTCATTGAGTATGCCAATCAAATGAGTGTTTTCTTCAGAACCCAAAGAGGGAACAAGAACAAGGATCAATATAAGGCTACTCCCAACCAATCGATTGTAAAACATCTCTATGTGATCAGCCAACATAACATGATGGAATGAAGGAATTTCACAATAGATCAGATTCAGAGGCCAAATGAGAAACATAGAAGCATCAATAACAAAAATGAATCAACAATCCAAATATTATTGGACAATTTAGCTGTTTCTTGAGAATAGAACTTTGAAGCCACTGAAGAGAACATTCTGGACAACCAGGATTGGCAATTCTACCTGACAAACATGGCAAATTCATCATTTATACATGCACAATATTATCATAAGGATATCAGTTGGAATAACTGCATGATTTTGAATGATGTTTCATTCTAAGAATCAAAATCTATTGTTCAAGTCTTGAAAGAGTTCAATTTGTTGACCCAGAATCCTAATCTCAGATATTTCAGGATCAAGAATGTTGCTGATCAGAACAAATTTTATCATAATTTCTTTCAACAGAATCAGGTAAACCTGTGTAAAAATATCCAGCTAAGATTGCGGGGGTATTGCACAAGTGACAAATTGATTTCTTGCAGATTTTTAAAAAGCTTTATTAATTTTTTACTAGTTTTTTTTCTTTTTTATTTTCTGTGTATTCATAGAAGTAGTCATAGACATAATAGTCTTGAGCTATTTGCATTTTTGAGATGAGGCATTTTCATTATTATCAATTTTGACTATTTTTTCTTCCATCACATTTTGGTTGAGAAAAACAGATAATGAATAAGCAGAAAATCTAACATCAAGACAAAAAATTGAGACTCAGAGGGGCAGAGTTATTTGGTGATGTTATGTTTAGACAAAGTTCATTCTGAACATTGGGAAGGTATTAGTGATTTAAACTGACTCAGATATATCAAGAGCAGCATCATTGAAGAGCAACATGGACATGGCAGCTTAAAAATTGTGAAAAACTTTTGCTCTTATAGGCTGGCAATCTACTGGAGATAAAAGCCAAAACAGATTCATGAGTTCAGAGTCTTATCTTGTTCCAAATATTGAACCCAATTATTGAACCTGGCAACTCTATTTGAGCTTGATAAAGATTCTTTGACATTGCAGGGTCAAGCACATTATTGATCTCAGATAAAAAGCAATGGAAAATCAATTACCTCAAGACAGTTCTGAGATCATGCAGCCTTACTTGAAATTTTTAGGAGTGCTACAAGGGTTTATGAAATAAAAGAGGTTATACAATAATGTATTTATCCTACTGTTTATCCACACATCATTTCTTATATTGGGTAAGAGAGTGTACTTTGGTAGAGAGAGAACAGTTGCATCACCTTGGAAGAGCTGGAGGTGCAGACCACACCTTGTGACAATATCAGATGGGTTGACACTATGATTATTTTATGTCAGAATCCCTCAAGTTATTCCGTTGTTCATGCTGTTTTCATTACCGTTGGTGTTTTTATAGCTGATCCTTTGGTAAAATTTTCTGGTGTTTCAGCTGCAATATTGTGGTAAATACTTTTTTTTGTTAATCAATATTGATGGATTTTTTTGAAAATGAAGAAATACTTGAAATAAAATGAGGAGAAAAATTAAAAATCTTCTGCTCAGTTACTAATAATGGTGTAACTAATGATTTTGTGATTCAATTTAAAAATATTTTATAAAAAAGATTTTGTGGTGAGAATTCATATAATCTATAAAATATTACATTCAAGATGAATGACAATTATTTTAATTTTAAAGTTCATCATTGAAATGTACGTAATTTTGATATAATTCCCCAGTGTTTTTACATCTATTGTATTCTTAAAGAATTTTAGATACATTTTAAATACTGGCCACATGAGATCATAGCTAAAAAATGTAATTTCAATTTGCTTGTTTTTATGTCAATACTATTGCCATTATATTCAATGATAAACGTGAATTGCATTATTACTGATAATTCTGTATGGTCTGATACAGGTGGAGGTTCATGATGGTGACACTATGAGTTACTGCACTGGATGATATCAATTCCAATGATGCTTCTGAAGGAGAAATGAAAACTGGTCACAGTTGACAATATTTGATCCTTGTCACAAATAAAATGAATTTTTGATGTTAAAATCAATTTGATCTAGAATAGACGTGATAAGAATTTCCATACGGGTTGAAATTTCTGAAAAAGTGATAATTTGATCCTGAACAATTGAAAATGCTTTGATTTTAACCACTTATGAAATAACTTATAGTATTATTCTTCTTAGTATTTCTTCCATTCTAATTCCAGGTACTTTTCATTGGAACTCTCAGATTATTATTCTTAATATTTCTTTCGTCTTAATTCCAGGTACCTCTCATCGGAACTCTCAGATTCTTCTTCTTAGTATTTTTTTCATCCAAATTCCAGGTACTTTTCATTGGAATTCTCAGATTCTTCTTCTTAGCGTTTTTTTCGTCCTAATTCCAGGTACTTCTCATTGGGACTCTCAGATTATCTTTCCACAATTGTTAGCAAACAGTGAGGATCAAAAAGAAAGACTTAGCCCCTGGCAAATAGTTTGGAAAAAAATGTATTTGAAAGTTTATATTTATAAAACATTAACGGAAGTATTTATAACATCCACTATACGTTTAGCATAAAATTTGTTTGAAAAATGAATCTATGGAGTTATTTTTCAGAGTCTGGTCCAGAATTGGCGAAGGGTCTCAGATCCAAAGCTCAACGCCAATTCACTTTGAAGGATATAGGCTCATTTCAGGAAAAAAAATTTTGTCTTCTAAGCCACAAAATATGGCATCATAAGAAAGTGGTAAGTGATAGATGAACTATAGAGATAAAAATAAACATTTTTATCTGACAGTCTGTAATTTTTGAGACAAAGATGATGTACATCTTTCTCTATGACATATGGTATGGTATTTTAGTTTAGATATAGTTGCAAAGCAATGTGATACATTGTATGTGGTCTCTTCAGACTATTCTCCTTATCTTTGTGGCTTTTATTTTTTGTTATTTTGTTTTTTTCATAATATTTCAGTCATGTACCCTCCAGCTTCTCTCAGTTATCTTTTGTCTTCTGGAATGTTCTCAAACCTTGTTCTCTGAGAGTATATGCATCTCCACTTGAACACATCATGTCCAGTTTTTGAATTTCTGTGTTTTGGGGGAATGGTCCCCAAGAACAAGATTCAATCACATTTCTTAACACAACACACACCCAAGGAAGGCTAAAGGGTACATAGTCAAAACAAAAAGCAAACAATAATGACAAGGAAATCACTCCTAACAAACTATGTATTATGATTAAATTTTAAATCCATACAAGAAAACTTGAATATTAGAATTAATTTGAATAGCTATCAATCAAAGTTACCTCCCTTCTACCGGTTATGTAAATTTATTTGAAATTCTTTCCTCAGAAGAATTCCATTGTTTTTCATCTGATTCTCAGAAGCAATGTCAATGTGAACATTAGAACATTTATTCTAATGAAAAAAAATTATAGAAATCGAACATACAGTGAGGGGAAACAAGTATTTTGACATCTAAAAAATATTCATTTGATTTATATATTTTCAATATACAATAAAGAATAGAATATAAACAAAAGTAACTGTGGAAAGAAGTATTCAGACACATTAATTTTATATTTTCATTCTTTGCCACATAGCCCTGGTTTGCAGTAATTGTATTTCATAACCTTTCATGAGTACTCCACAAGATTCTTTTGAAATTTAGTCCAGTCTTCCTTGCAAAAAGACCTTCAAATCAACAATGTTTCTGGGGTCCCTCCCATGAATTCGATCTTTCAAGCATTGCCATAAATTTTAAATTTGATTCAAGTCAGGAGATTGACTAGGCCACTGAAGCAACTCTACATTATTCTGAACAAATGATTTGCAAGATATTTCAGTGGGTTGTTATTTTGTTAAAAAAAACAGTTATTACATCCAGTTATTACATCGAAGAAAACACATCAGATACCAAAATACTCCCCTGTATCACTCCATTCATGCTCCTTTCTCTAAATTGTCACAAGCAAAGTTTATCCAAAAATCTTGATGCTTTTTCTTTGATAAAGGTGTTTTTCATGGTGTACAGGATTTAAAACTATTCCTGTATATTCAACATTACAAATAGTTCTTTTAGTAATAGATGTACCAGCTACTCTTGTATTATTTTGGATCTCCTTTTGAGTCACCATTGGATTCGCTTTGACAATTCTTCGCATTTTTTGAGTTATTTTTGGAGAATTTTTCTGTGGAGCGCTAGTTCAAGGGAGGTTTTTGGTGATGTCAAAATACTACTTAAGAATAATCAATACAATGTGATAGTAAACATCTTGGCAATGGCCCTGCAGCTCAAAATTTCATTTTGTTACTTAATTACAACATATTTTTATTCAGTTGAGAGTTTCTTTACTTTAACTGTCTCATTTTGAGAAGGAAAGTGAATGATAACTGTGATGAAATCATATCTTAGTTAAGTATTGTTTGAATATTCAAAAAGTTTCTATGCAGGTATATTCATTCTCAAATAATGTTTTTATGATGAATTTTTAATATTCTGAATGCTTTCTCCATCATTAATTTTGTTTGAATTTTATTCTGCACTGGATGTTTGAAAATATGCATTTTTCTATAACCAATAAGTAATTGTTGATTTTTCATCTAAATACATTACATGTGTAGATTTAGAGTAAATGTGAGCATTGGAAGTATATTAAATGAATATTTTGTCCAAATACTTGATTCCCCTCATTGTACAAGTGCACATCATAAAAATTATACTTGCATAATATCAAGGAACATACATTTGTGGTGGTGTAATAAAAAATCATAATTCATCTTAAAATCATTTACATCTGTCGATAGCACCACATAGTCTAGTAATCAATTCAATAAACCCACTATTCTATTGCTAAAAAATAATAGGCCTCTCAGTCCCTTATAATCCTTCCTTGTATAGAATATATCATGGTCTACTAATTCTAGACCACACATGATCTTAAACATTTTTATTAAGTCTCTCTGATCCCTCCTTTTTCCAATGATGTTAAGTCTCTTTTAACCTATGTATGCCTAATCAGTCCTTGTACCCTGTTTGCCACAGCACTGGCAATATACTTGGAAAATTATAGTCTATCAATTATACCAAGATCCTTTATGATATTTAGAATATCATCATTCATACAGTGATTGTAACATGAATTTCTACATGTAACACCTTAAATCTTTCTTCATTAAAATCCAATAACCATTCTCTCAACCAAAACATTGATTTATCTAGATCTTACTTGGTCAACTGGTGACAAAATTGGATGGTACAATTGATATCATTGGCAAAAATTTCACTTATTTATTTCACGTACTGATCCAAGTACTGACTCCAGTGGCATACCATTACATGTACATCTCCAATCAGATTTAGAAACTTTCACTGAGACATTCTGTTCCCTTCCCCAAAGTTCTGCCTGTAATCTCGGGGAATCCATGTTGTGAGTCACAATGTCCAATGGTTGTCCGCCATTCATGCAACATGACCAGCCCACTGCCATTTGAGATTTTTAATGGATTCTATGATATCCCTTACTCTTGTCTTCCAGCCAACAAGTTAGTTTGCCTGTGGTGTCACAATTTTGCAGTTTGTAAATCAGTCTACAATTAAAAACTGAGTCAAAGGTATTTTTCGGAGCTGTGTCAAGTGGTTTATGACACTTATAGTTAAGCCAGCCTGTCTAACAAAATTCAGACTAGAACTCTAGACATCTATTTCAACTCTGCTTAAATCCTCTTAGGATCAAGAGTACATCAAACTCTTACAAGATTCATGGTTATTGCTCTAAGTGATATTCATCGACTTCAACTACATGAGCAATGATCCCGACAAAACCAATATCTAAGGTCATTAATCTGATTTAACTCTGCCAATAAACATTTGCTGGATCATCAATTGAGTTGAGCATGCTAATATGATCTGCAGACGAAGGAATATTAACTTACATTACATTGAATTCTCCATATGATAAGGATATCGTGTTATACTATATAGCTTTATAGTTGTGCTTTTCTTTTTTTGCCCAGAGGCCATTTTGAAAATTGTAAAGTATTGGATTTTTGTTCAAAGTCATAGGAGTTCCAAATCTAATTGTCATCTCTTCTCACTGGAAGATTAGTAAAAAAAAAACTAATAACTAATAAATGTTGTGCTTCTATGAGAAGTTAATATATCATTTGATGGTATATAAGAATCATCTTTTTTCCCATGTGTAAGAATTTGATAAATTTTTAATAAATCCACAAAAAGAAACTTGTTTTGAACTGTAGCCAAATAGGGAACATCAATGAAGTTCCACTAACATCCAATGTATCATCAAACATTTTTTTTCTCAATATTCTCTGCTGAAACTGAGGGGGTTTTATACAGTATTTCATCATCATCATCATCATCATCATCATCATCATCATCATCATCATCATCATCATCATCAGTCTTATAACGTCCGTCGTTGGACATGCACCTTCCCCAAGATTTGCCACACTTCTCTATCATAGGCATCACAAAGCCAGAACTTTCTGAATTTGTCTAGCTCGTCTCTCCATCTAATATTCTGCTGGCCTTGGTTCTGCCTGTAATCTCGGGGAATCCATGTTGTGAGTCACAATGTCCAATGGTTGTCCGCCATTCATGCAACATGACCAGCCCACTGCCATTTGAGATTTTTAATGGATTCTATGATATCCCTTACTCTTGTCTTTTCCCGGATGTACTTTGCTGTCAATGAGAGGCCCACCATAATTCTTTCGTGTGCACGTTGTATAGTTCTCAATTTGCAGATTTGTCTCTTGATTAGGTTCCATGTTTCAGCTCCATAAGTAACTATTGGGAGGATATATTGGTTATAAACCCTTCTTTTTAAGATTAATGGGATCTTCTTATTTTTAAAGATTGAGATGGCTCTGCCAAAAGCTTGCCATCCTAGTGTGATTCTTCGCTTGATTTCTTCTCCTTTTAAGGGTCTCATGGAGATTCGTTGTCCTAGGTAGATATAGTGATCTACTTCCTCCAGTTCTGTGCCCTTGATTTTGATCTTTGTGTTTTTATCTCCAATGTGGTTGTTGCACATGATCTTTGTCTTGCTGAAGTTCATGTGTAGGCCTACTTTCTTGTTCTCTTCATCTAGTTCATTTATCATTAGTTAGGGGTCATGCAGGTTCATGGGTTGTGTGCTCATTGGTTTGAATATAATGGTGAATTCTATTATAGATGCTGTCATTTTGTTGTTTAGTTTGTTGATGTTGGTGTCGTCTTGTTCAGTATGAATTCTAAATCTGTTTTTCAGTTTGAGCTGGAAAGATCGAGCGTGCTGTTTTGGCATGTCAGGAGGTTGTGGTTTTATGGATTAAATGTTATAAACCAACTCTTTGACATTTTTTCTCATTGGAGCCTTTTACTGCTTTTTATAGCAATGCAATAAAAGTAATTGATTTGATTGGTTATTACCAATCAAGTATCATTTGTATATTTTAAGTGCTCTCATTTAGTTAAATCTATAATCAAGCCACACGCACGGTCCGTCCGGAGTGTATCTAGCCATATCTCAAAAAATCACTTGCTTAGCCGAAACGTAATCTAGAAACCAATCAGAGCGGACCTTATTGTGCATATATGAACAAACAGTCTTTTGCGGCAAAAGCCCAGTATTCAAATTTTTATTCCTTGTTGGCAGAATCTGTGATTCTTGATGAGAAGAATTTAGATCATGTTGAATTCATCTTTATCCTCTTCAAGAATGAAATGAACTGATTGAATGGAAATCTAAAAGTGAATAGGGATACTGGGGTAGATCCTCTCACCTGTTTATTTTACCAAGTGCCAACAGTATGCATTCTCATTCTGTAGGACGAACCACTTTCTGTGGATGAAATCTGGGGAATTCGGGCATGAATCTTCCTTTTTTCTCTCATTCAAGTTGTTGACAAAAAATTCTGCTCACTAATAGTCCTACCTTATTGTAGAACCTTGAAATCTATGAGATTCCACTTACTGCACACCCACGGCTTGCAGGGTGGGTAGAGCTTTGGGATAGATGGGGGGAGATGTTTTTTTGTCTAGCATCCAAGATTCTTTCAACAAAAAAAATTACTTTCATTGTCGGCGTTTTTCCATTTCACTTATAATGATGATTCTGTTCTTGACAAAGGAATTTGTTACGTTCAAACTGTTTTTTATTCTGTCTAAAAAAATGAAACAATTTTCTCCAAACAACCTTCTATGTGTAAAAAACAAAAAAGGGAGATAAAATGATAGATGAACATTTATTGATATCTCAATTTCATCTAATTCAATTTTGCTGGATTCTATTATTACAGATTTTAATCTCTTTTTTTGTTAACAATAAAGATCTGCATTGATTGTTTTACCTTATTCTATCAGATTGTAGCTCATGATAAATGAAATCTACCATATTTCACACACACATACACACACATACAGAGGCATATATATATATATATATATATAAATATATATATATATATATGTGTGTGTGTGTGTGTGTGTGTGTGTGGTTGTGTGTGTGTGTGTGCACCCAGAGTATCGATATGGATTATAATATATCTGACAATATTAGAATGAAATGACAATTCAGAAGAACTTGTTGAGTGCAAATGAGATTTCTTTTTGTATTTTGATGTTTCAACAATTCATCCCGTCTTCTTCAGAGAAAAGTGATGGAGATACAAGAAGTTGTCAGTCATGTATCTCCATCACTTTCTTCTGAAGAAACTGCAATAAACTGGCAAAATGTCAAAATAAACTGAGAAATCTTGTTTAGCTCAATGTTGAGAGCAACACTACTTTGGAGCAACTACCCTATTGGCAGCAGGTTTGATTCCTGCAGCAGCCCCATTTTCTTTAGTTGTTTATTCTATTTGCATTGACTTGCCTAAATCATACATTAACCGTGTTTCAATGGGAGATCATTTCAAATATGAGTTACTATATAGAATAACGCAATGCGTAATCGTTCCGTCAGATCATATATCCATTTCTTGATATATATATATATATATATATATATATATATTTAAATATGTGCACATATATATATATACTTATATATATTATACACACACACACACATATATATATACACATATATGATTTTAAAATGTGTTATACTACATAAGTATGCCAAGTTATATCAATTAAGCAATATCAGGTTTTGGGAGGTCCAGAATCGTAGATACTTTTAAAAATCTAAATTTTGCTACAAATGAATGAATTTTATCTCCTCTCTAAAAATGTGAAAGTACATCTTAAAAACCCAAAATCACATGTACAGACTTATCCCGCTTTTCAAAAGTTTACTTAAGCTTACTTTTTCACTTCTAATCCTTAGTCTCCTACACCTTCCATCACACCAACCTCCAATGACTCAGCCAAACATACAGTCATTACTATTTTGGGGATCTGGGAATGCTTAACATTTTTTCCTGTATAAACTAATGGTAATTGATTTATCACTATCTACCATGTTGGCTTATACAAGTTTTATTTTCATAGAAATGCACTGCTTTTGGATAACAGGGAAAGTATGTAAACGTATATATATATATATATATATATAAATATATATATATATATACATACATATATATATATATATATAAATATATATATATATATACATACATATATATATATATATATATATATATATATATATATATATATATATATATACATATATATATATGTATATATATATATATATGTATATATATATATATATATATATATATATATATATATATATATATATATATATATATATATATATATATATATATACATACATTTTTCAGGGTAAAACCAACATAAGAATTGACCAAACATTATTTCTGATCAAGCACTCATGACTGATCCTACAATCATGATCAAGATTTTAAAGTCCACTATTTTTTATGATCCACTAATTGCAAGTTAGTGAAAGGGAGATGGTAAGGAATTTTCATTGCAATATAATATTGTGGTGGGCAATCTTATTCTTTTTCTTAGTGGGGACGGAGCTATAAGTTATGCTTGGTCTCCCATTGCCCTTTGATCAGTGAGATAGCTGGTGAGATATTTAGATAATGTAGTAGCAGTATATCCAATATATGAATTCAAAGATTATGAATGGGAGAAACATTTTCCTTAAGGGCAAGTGAATTCATGTACAACATATGTTTGGTTCATTTTTTGTCGGCAACAGTTGTTATTTATGACAAAATTAGACATTTTGAATTTTTCAAAGTAAATTACTAGCTTTATGTGATGGAAGGTTCAACAGGTCTATTACAGTTTCATCTCATTTGTAATTTCTATCCATCTGATTGTAATGGTATAAGTTTAGAATTTTGTTTTTATTATCTTTTATATCAGTGTTCAGATTTTTTATGGCTATTTTCATTTTGTTATTGGCTACATAGTTGAAGGAGTCATTGTTTATGGGCATTTGCTTAATGTTAAAAAGTCTTTTATAAAATATTGCATGCGAGTGGGAAGTTAATTGAGCTGTATTAATAAAATTTTTATGAACAGCAATTTCATAGCGGTGGGGGTATCCACAATAGTTGAAAAGGCAAAAGTTTTTCTTGCATGGAGATGTGATAATGGTTTTATCATTATCATCAATGAGAACATCATAGAAAAGGAAATTATTGTTAGTGTCAAGTTCTTACATAAATTGAGAACAGAATTATTTTCACAGGTTGATTTGAGTCTTTCAATATCATTTATATTGTTAGTTAGGATAAGAATGCCATCAACATATTGCACGTATAATTAAGGTTTGGAAAAATTTTCAAAATTTTCTTTTCAATAAGAGACATAATATTCAACAAATGTGGGACCTAAGGCATTGTCCATACTAACAGCATTGACCTGTGTGCAGACATTACCCTTGCGGTCATGAAAGGAAACTTTTGTAGTGCTTGCAATAGGACCATAAGCACTGTGACCTGTTTGGAGAGTAACCCTCCTACCTGAGCAATGGAGTTTTGAGGTAAAATATGACTTACCCTGGGTCAATCCAACACTTTAAACTATGGTTTGCATCCTATAATCCACTCAGATGGCATGAATAGGAGCTGGGCCCCAAGGTCATAGTCTTGACAGATATGTCCTTCTCCTGATAGATACAAGCTAGCGATGGGGGTCTGTGACCCCTTTGCAGGAATAATTCTACGGTATGGCTGACCTGTGCTGAAGACCGCGGGATGTGAATATTCCATAGTTGGTAGATGCCCAAGTTGGCTATAGTGTTCTACCATTCCTTTTGAAGGAGAAATCAGGACAGATGACCATACTTGCAACAAATAATCTCCCCAGAGTTATAACTCATACATACCCTTGCATTCTACACACAACATTCATCAGCAACCCTTACAAACTCACAGATTCTCAAATACCCCTGTACCAGCAAACAGACACTGCTAGCAAGAACATATTCCTCCCTTCATTTGGACACAAATTCCCCATAAATCAATTCTAAATTAGTTTCATACTAAACACCTAATTATCTCAGCAGCCCTGATGACCTGAAGTCCAGTGGGAAATTCCCCTAAGGTCATTCCTCTAATGTTGTGACATATGTACCACCACTGAGTTTACCATAAGGTTGTGACACACATATTACCAAGCTTGCCATAAACAAGATCTACCAATACACCACCTACCTCACCCACCATGAAATTCACAGTCCATCTATATATACACCAATGAAGACTTGGAAAATTCATCCTATTCTGCTTTGGTTGGCATTCAAGAAAAACATTTTCCCAATGAAGAGAGCAATTAAAAAATGTTTGATTAAAGAGAAGTCTATCAACCTAAAATAGTTTCTTCATCCGTTGGACCTTGCTATCATCATCCATCTCTTTTGATCTATTTTTCCAATTTACGAACACAAAACAGCTCAACAATAATAATGTGCTTACTCTCCATGAATAAATTCTTATTGTTTACATATGAGAGCAATTTGTAAATACTAGCCTATAGCAATGCTCGTGCACCTTATTGTTTTGAAGATAAGGATTAGTATATATTTCATATATATATGATACATAAAACATATACTAATACATATGATAAATACTTAATGCATATTATGTATATATGACTGATAATTATGAAGATGTTTTTGTAGGAACTTATTTTTGCTCAGCTTTAATTTTACTCGAGCACCTTCAATCGTGTGATAAAGAAATGAGCATTGTGTGGGGATCGAACCCATGTCCACCTTGAGTAATATAAGTGCATTGTTGGACCCCTGCCTTACCATGAGTATTGTCTGCAGAGCTGCTTCCAAGGTGATCGCGGGTTGATCCCTGCATAATTTATTTATTTATTTACGCAGCCCAAAGCCAACCAATTTGCTACCAACTAAGATTGATGCCAAGCAAAAATAAGTTCCTTCAAAAATATCTTAATAATTATCACATTCTATCTGAATATAGATTGTCAACAATTGATATTTCATAAATATGAATGTATATCTTCATAAATAAAACACAATGTATACCATATATATTTTTTGTATCTTCAACATTTTGAGCCTTCGAAAAAAAAACTCAAATGGCAATGGGCTGGTCATGCTGCATGAATCTCAGACAACCTCTTCACATCCTAACACACAGCATGGATCCACAGAAATCATATGTGAAAACAATAAATGAGATGGTATGATGGACTTGACAATATCACAAATTATTGGCTCTGCAATGTCCATGATAAAGAGGTCTTGCAAATCTTGGGAAAGGTCTATGTCCAACAACAAATACTAAACGGCTGATGATGATGATGACTGTAGGTTATCAGCATTCCTATATATTTCCTGTTGAAATAGGGGAGCATCTTATTTGCCTATGTATGCTGTTAAATAAAATATTGTTCAGGAAGTCTGCAGTCTGAAAAATTTTGTTTGTCAGCAGAACATTCATCCACTATATCCATTAAAAAATTTCTGATGTACAAATTTACGCTGGAATTTCCCAATTCAAATTTCTATATCAGAAATTTTTTCATTATGCTATGCCCCTGGGTCTAGGAAAGCTCAAAACTTTTCCCCACATAAACTTTTCCCCATATAAACTTATTGGCTTTGCAAAGTACTTTTTTCTCTATAAGAGGCTCTGTCCATCCATCCATCAGTTGCTTGTAGCTGTCCACACATTGTTTCTCAGCAGTTTTGAGTCAGATTTAGTCGACAGTCAGTAGAAAGGTATCCCATGATAAGATGCTTCCTACCTAGAAAAATCTTCCACTCATTGATCTAGCAATGACAACATTTAAACTCTGTTTAAGAATCGATTTCCTAAACTGGTTTGTCAAATTTAGTTGAAACTTGATAGAAAGGTATCCCTTGATAAGATGATTCTTACCTGGAACCATCTCCAACTCTGGGTAATGTGATCTGGCCATAATGGGGTTTAAACTTTATAGGGGACGCTTCATTGAACTTTTGGTTCTTGTTTGATAAAAATGCACTACTTGCTGATAGTGAAGGAAACCTGTATATTCTTAGAAATAGTGTGAAATTGTGGTAAGCTTCACACCCTTTCAAGGCTTTTCAGGTTTCCAACAATCAATCTTTTTTTGTTGATGCATGATGTGAGATATTTGAAACCTCAGTGAAATGAATCCTCTTCATAGAAATCGGTTGGCCACTTTTGATGGTTTGTTTATCAGGAATTTTTACTTCTTCTTAAAGGGGCTCCAAATGTCAATCAGGAGAGAGAAATCTGATCTGCTGGCTTAGAGGCAAACAATGTTAAACTTCGATTCCTATCATTTAAATTCTTTTTTTTTTTTACCATTTTGTTGTTGTTGTTGTTGTTGTTGGTAGTGGTGGTGGTGGTGTAGGTGGTGGTGTTGTTGTTGTTGTTGTTGTTGTTGAAGTGAATTACTGAGGCACTGACTTCCAAAAGATAAAAACAAAATTTTGGATGGGAGTGATATTAAATGAAAAGCTCAACAGAAAGTGAAAATAGGCAGCATAAAGAAACTGATTATGGAAAACTGATAGTAGAAAAAAAATGAAAGGAAATGTGATCAATGACAGGAGAAGGAAAATTTAATAACAAAATGAAAGTAGGCTCAACAAATGAAAAGAGAAACTGAAAGTAGCTGTACAAAAGACAATGAAAGAAAGTGATTGTCGGCAGAGGGAGGAATGATCATAGGTAGAAGAAAGATGATTCAAAGACAAAGTGAAAGTAATCTGGAGAAAAAATGGAAAGTGAAACTGAAAGTAGCTGAAAGAGAACAATGAAAGAAAATGTAATTGCAGAAAAAATTTTACAATAAAGTGTAAGTCACACACACACAAAAAAAGCACATGGTCAGGATGAAGAAATTTTAAAAACTAAGTTAAAATAGGCTATAAAAATGAAGAATTTTAAAGTAAGTAGGATGTGAGATTTCACTAATTCACAGCAACCTTGGATAGCAATGCAAAATAAGCACGTCCTCTGCTCAGTGCCACAAGGAGGAAACTGATCCCAGAGCATTGCCGAAGCTATTTATATTGCATTAAATACAATCAAGGAATAGTTGCAAATGTGTTTCAGAAGTGTGTGGTTGAGTAAAGTTACTGAGGAAAAATGAAAGTTGGTTGAAGATGGGAAAAGGAGAAAGAGAAGATAAAGGAGGAGAAAAAGATAATTGGAGAAAAATAAAAATAAAAGGGGAAATAAGGGAAAAGAAAATTAGACCAGTAGATAAAGAAAAAGAATCTTGAAAAAGATGAAAAAGGAAAAATATGTGCATAGAAGGTCAATTGGCTGAGAAAGGAATGAACATCGAGAAGAAGAAGAACAAGAGAAAAATTAAGAAAAAACAAAAATTAAAAAGTGAAAGAAAAAGAATAAGAATTAGAGAAGAGGAAGAAGAGTATGAGGAAGAGAAATTATGGGAGGAACAGGAAAGAAAGAAAAGTAGGGATCAAAACAAAAAGTGAAGTACCGTACGATAGTACAAAAGAGATACATATATATATATGCGTACATGTACATAAATAGATGCTCAAAAATAAATCTTTGCCCTCTTTGGCTATTCCTCAATTTTCTAAATATGCATTTACAATATTTCATCTATGCGATTAATATCTGCCATTGAATTAAGTGCATTGAAAAGGAAGAGGAGTATGTTGAAAAATGAATATTTGCTGTGCAAAACATAAACTTTTTCATCATTAGGCTGCTGAATTATTGATGTATGTATATATGTGTAGTTAGATAAATGAAGAGAGAGTAATAGATACACATATATTTCTTCATGTAGATATGCACACTTTTACATTGGTATTTACATTCAAAAGTATGTATAAATCCATTCACAAATGTATATATAGGATTATAAATTGTGTTATATCATCATTACACTGTTAATATATCATTTAGCCTAAACAAAATTATAGGAATAAACAATCAAAGAAAATGGGGATGCTGCAGGAATTTCTTTGATTGTTTATTTTATTTATGTTGTCCAGACCAAGTGGTATATTGATCGTGCAATGATGGGAATTCATTTCAAATAAGAGTTTCAATGTAGTATAATGCAATTTATAATCATTCAGTCAGATCATGTATCCATTTCTTAATACATATACAAATATATAAATACATATACAGAAAGATAGATAGATAAGTGCTGGTATGTCTGTATACCCACACACTGTAGGCAAGTTATTAATAATTCATTCAGCATCTACTTATCTGTAGAGTAAACAATTTCACCTAAGGTACTCTTCATATTTCTACTGGCCACTCTACTTCTGACTATTTCATTGACAGTGTTACCTACTGACCTATACAGTCAGCCTAGACCTCCCAGCCATTCGTAATTGTTATTCTTGACCAATGAACAGTCACTTCTCTTTTTATCAAATATAAAGCAGCCTCTCAAACCTTTGACCAATTAGTAGACACTCTTATGAAAAACTGCCAGCAACTAAACTCCAGCCTTTTTTGTAATGGATAATATAGATACAGGCCACAAGACTGGTCAATAGATATAGAACATAAGGCTGGTCAATAGATACAGGACATAAGGCTGGTCAATAGATATAAGACATAAGGCTGGTCAATAGATACAGGACATAAGACTGGTCAATAGATATAGAACGTAAGGCTGGTCAATAGATACAGAACATAAGGCTGGTCAATAGATACAGGACATAAGGCTGGTCAATAGATATAGAACATAAGGCTGGTCAATAGATAAAGGACATAAGGCTGGTCAATAGATATAAGACATAAGGCTGGTCAATAGATACAGGACATAAGGCTGGTCAATAGATATAGAACATAAGGCTGGTCAATAGATAAAGGACATAAGGCTGGTCAATAGATATAAGACATAAGGCTGGTCAATAGATACAGGACATAAGGCTGGTCAATAGATATGGAACATAAGGCTGGTCAATAGATACAGGCCACAAGACTGGTCAATAGATACAGGACATAAGGCTGGTCAATAGATATAGAACATAAGGCTGGTCAATAGATAAAGGACATAAGGCTGGTCAATAGATACAGGACATAAGGCTGGTCAATAGATACAGGACATAAGGCTGGTCAATAGATATAGAACATAAGGCTGGTCAATAGATACAGGCCACAAGACTGGTCAATAGATACAGGACATAAGGCTGGTCAATAGATATAGAACATAAGGCTGGTCAATAGATACAGGACATAAGGCTGGACAATAGATATAGAACATAAGGCTGGTCAATAGATACAGGACATAAGGCTGGTCGATAAATATAAGACATAAGGCTGGTCAATAGATACAGGACATAAGGCTGGTCAATAGATATAGAACATAAGGCTGGTCAATAGATACAGGACATAAGGCTGGTCAATAGATATAGAACATAATGCTGGTCAATAGATACAGGACATAAGGCTGGTCAATAGATATAGAACATAAGGCTGGTCAATAGATACAGGACATAAGGCTGGTCAATAGATATAGAACATAAGGCTGGTCAATAGATACAGGACATAAGGCTGGTCAATAGATACAGGACATAAGGCTGGTCAATAGATATAAGACATAAGGCTGGTCAATAGATACAGGACATAAGGCTGGTCAATAGATATAAGACATAAGGCTGGTCAATAGATACAGGACATAAGGCTGGTCAATAGATATAGAACATAAGGCTGGTCAATAGATACAGGACATAAGGCTGGTCAATAGATATAGAACATAATGCTGGTCAATAGATACAGGACATAAGGCTGGTCAATAGATATAGAACATAAGGCTGGTCAATAGATACAGGACATAAGGCTGGTCAATAGATACAGGACATAAGGCTGGTCAATAGATACAGGACATAAGGCTGGTCAATAGATATAGAACATAAGGCTGGTCAATAGATACAGGCCACAAGACTGGTCAATAGATACAGGACATAAGGCTGGTCATTATATATAGAACATAAGGCTGGTCAATAGATACAGGACATAAGGCTGGTCAATAGATACAGGACATAAGGCTGGTCAATAGATATAGAACATAAAGCTGGTCAATAGATACAGGACATAAGGCTGGTCAATAGATATAGAACATAAGGCTGGTCAATTGATATAGAACATAAGGCTGGTCAATAGATACAGGACATAAGGCTGGTCAATAGATACAGGACATAAGGCTGGTCAATAGATACAGGACATAAGGCTGGTCAATAGATATAGAACATAAGGCTGGTCAATAGATATAGAACATAAGGCTGGTCAATAGATACAGTACATAAGGCTGGTCAATAGATACAGGACATAAGGCTGGTCAATAGATACAGGACATAAGGCTGGTCAATAGATATAGAACATAAGGCTGGTCAACAGATACAGGACATAAGGCTGGTCAATAGATATAAGACATAAGGCTGGTCAATAGATACAGGACATAAGGCTGGTCAATAGATAAAGGACATAAGGCTGGTCAATAGATATAAGACATAAGGCTGGTCAATAGATACAGGACATAAGGCTGGTCAATAGATATGGAACATAAGGCTGGTCAATAGATACAGGCCACAAGACTGGTCAATAGATACAGGACATAAGGCTGGTCAATAGATATAGAACATAAGGCTGGTCAATAGATAAAGGACATAAGGCTGGTCAATAGATACAGGACATAAGGCTGGTCAATAGATACAGGACATAAGGCTGGTCAATAGATATAGAACATAAGGCTGGTCAATAGATACAGGCCACAAGACTGGTCAATAGATACAGGACATAAGGCTGGTCAATAGATATAGAACATAAGGCTGGTCAATAGATACAGGACATAAGGCTGGACAATAGATATAGAACATAAGGCTGGTCAATAGATACAGGACATAAGGCTGGTCGATAAATATAAGACATAAGGCTGGTCAATAGATACAGGACATAAGGCTGGTCAATAGATATAGAACATAAGGCTGGTCAATAGATACAGGACATAAGGCTGGTCAATAGATATAAGACATAAGGCTGGTCAATAGATACAGGACATAAGGCTGGTCAATAGATATAAGACATAAGGCTGGTCAATAGATACAGGACATAAGGCTGGTCAATAGATATAGAACATAAGGCTGGTCAATAGATACAGGACATAAGGCTGGTCAATAGATATAGAACATAATGCTGGTCAATAGATACAGGACATAAGGCTGGTCAATAGATATAGAACATAAGGCTGGTCAATAGATACAGGACATAAGGCTGGTCAATAGATACAGGACATAAGGCTGGTCAATAGATACAGGACATAAGGCTGGTCAATAGATATAGAACATAAGGCTGGTCAATAGATACAGGCCACAAGACTGGTCAATAGATACAGGACATAAGGCTGGTCATTATATATAGAACATAAGGCTGGTCAATAGATACAGGACATAAGGCTGGTCAATAGATACAGGACATAAGGCTGGTCAATAGATATAGAACATAAAGCTGGTCAATAGATACAGGACATAAGGCTGGTCAATAGATATAGAACATAAGGCTGGTCAATAGATACAGGACATAAGGCTGGTCAATAGATACAGGACATAAGGCTGGTCAATAGATACAGGACATAAGGCTGGTCAATAGATATAGAACATAAGGCTGGTCAATAGATATAGAACATAAGGCTGGTCAATAGATACAGTACATAAGGCTGGTCAATAGATACAGGACATAAGGCTGGTCAATAGATACAGGACATAAGGCTGGTCAATAGATATAGAACATAAGGCTGGTCAATAGATAAAGGACATAAGGCTGGTCAATAGATATAAGACATAATGCTGGTCAATAGATACAGGACATAAGGCTGGTCAATAGATATAGAACATAAGACTAGCTGATTAAGTAGTTCTATCAACAACTTTTGATGAAGTTATGGGCAATGTCCTTTTTCTGTTTAAAGACTTTTCCTAATTTGGTAAGACATTTCACATTACTATTCCCAACAATTTTTATATCAGTCAGTTGTAAAGTATGCAAACCTAATACCTCTATCAACAAGTTTTGGTCAAAATTGTTTTTTCTTTTCAAAGATTTTTTATTATTTATTTAGATGAGAAGTGTATTTCATGAGAAAACTCCAGTTTATTTCCAATTATGGAAGTCTTGAACTTGTAAAGTATGCAACACTCAAATTGTCTAAATCTCAAGTTGTTTAATTTCTTAGATGAAATATTTTCATGATTAACTCTAACTGTTTTTTCTTTCCATCATTATTGTTGCTTTTATTGCAGTTCTCATGGCATAGTACATGACAGTTGAGTTAGTGAATAGGAAGGAAAGGATGAAAAACAAAATACTTCATCTAAGAAATCCAGAGAACTTCAGATTTTCATTGATTTTTGACTAGTATTTCTTTCATCTTAATTTCAGTTGCTTTTCATAGCAAACACACGGACAATAAATATTGGTAAACAGAATGGATTGGAAATAAAGAATAGAACTATTGCAACAACCATTATATAGTAAACAAACAATATGGCATGGAGAAAATAAAATGAAAAATCTGAATTTCACCCCTGGATAGGTCTCTGTAGCTATTCTACAATATCCTGCTTAGTTTTAGTTACAAACTTTGTATTTTTGGCAATGGAATAATTCATAGAAGAACACTGAAATTTGAATATCTTAATCTAAAAATTGATTCAGTAATTTATGGTACAAAATCTGAATGTTGTCAGTCGGAGATCTGAAATTAATAAAGATAAAGCCTATTACTTAGGGCCATTATAAGTATAATGTAATAGATTGCATAAGGTTTTTAGGGCATCATATGCATAAGGTTTGTCGGCCATTATATGCATTGTGTAAAAGATTACATAAGATTTTAGGGCCATTATATGCATAATGTAATAGATTGTATAAGGTTTTAAGGCCATTAAATATATATATATATATATATATATATATATATATATATAGATATATATATATATATAATGTAATAGATTGCTTGAGGTTTTAAGGGCCATTATATGTATAATGTAGTGGATTGCATGAGGTTTTTGGCCATTATATATATTTTGTAATAAATTGTATGAGGTTTTAGGGCCATTATATATATTTTGTAATAGATTGCATGAGGTTTTATGGCCATTATATATATTTTGTAATAGATTGCATGAGGTTTTAGTGCCATTATATATATTTTGTAATAGATTGCGTAAGGTTTTAGGGCCATTATATATATTTTGTAATAGATTGCATAAGGTTTTAGGGCCATTATATATATTTTGTAATAGATTGCATGAGGTTTTAGGGCCATTATATATATTTTGTAATAGATTGCATGAGGTTTTAGGGCCATTATATGTATTTTGTAATAGATTGCATAAGGTTTTAGGGCCATTATATTTATTTTGTAATAGATTGCATGAGGTTTTATGGCCATTATATATATTTTGTAATAGATTGCATAAGGTTTTAGGGCCATTATATTTATTTTGTAATAGATAGCATAAGGTTTTAGGGCCTTTATATATATTTTGTAATAGATTGCATGAGGTTTTAGGGCCATTATATATATTTTGTAATAGATTGCATAAGGTTTTAGGGCCATTATATTTATTTTGTAATAGATAGCATAAGGTTTTAGGGCCTTTATATATATTTTGTAATAGATTGCATGAGGTTTTAGGGCCATTATATATATTTTTTAATAGATTGAGTGAGGTTTTAGGGCCATTATATATATTTTGTAATGAAATGCATGAGGTTTTAGGGCCATTATATATATTTTGTAATGAAATGCATGAGGTTTTAGGGCCATTATATATATTTTGTAATAGATTGCATGAGGTTTTAGGACCATTACATATATTTTGTAATAGATTGCATGAGGTTTTAGGGCCATTATATATATTTTGTAATAGATTGCATAGGGTTTTAGGGCCATTATTTGGATAATGTAATAGATGGCATAATGTTTTGTTATAATCCATGCACCTTTTTATGATCAATCTAATTTTTCTTGAAAAAATGTTGCCGATGTGAGGGGTCTGAGCGATATGTTATCACATGGCTGAGATAATTTGAATCAGGCCATCCAATTGATTTTGAACATTGTTGTCAGAGGCATTTCAAGAATCTTAATCAGGCTAAAATCAATGCTTGGAGTGGGGACAGAGAGAACTTGTAGAATCTATCTTCCCAGAGACATTTTGTACCATCACTAAATGACACATGAGAGACATTACAACCTTATTTCATTGGATACACTAGTTCTTGTACTATTAACAATGTACAATGAGCAACATCGAGTCTGGTCAGTACCTAGATGGGTAATCATCTGGGAATACCAACTGCTGTATGCAGCTGGAGATTATGTAGAGTGCCTTCATTGGTGATTTTGTTAATCCACCCAAGGGAGAAACCAATCTCTACACTATGCTCAATAATGCAAACCAATATTTCCCACTGCCCTCAAACCCTCAGACTGGACTGCCTCCCAGTGACAAGAAATGAATGACTATGATGAACACAAACAATTACTACTTGACGAAATAATAGAAATTCAGCATGAACATTTTTTAAATGTAATTTACAACAAAAAATGGACAACAACGTTATTACATGAATAGTTTTCTTTTATTGGTCCTAAATGTGTTTTTAATATAATGAAACAAAGTCTGGCTTTTGTAAAAACATGAAAATAAGAGAGACAAAAAAAGAATTATTCAACAAATGGAATTATTGATTAAAGTATAAGATAAGTAGATGAAGAGAATATGAAGAAATACACACGCAATTTTCTGCCTTGTTTGATTCCCAACTTTTCTTGGAATCTGATATAAAATGTCTTTGTGCAGTGAACAATTCACTTTATGTACCAGTGGATATAGTTGCTTAGAAAACAAAAAAGCAATAAACACATAGTTAAATTAATAGATCTAACTCTTCTCAACTGAGCAGACAACACTTTAGCAAATTTATAGCTGGATAACAATTTCTACTCCTCAGTAAAACATCCACAGACAATCCACAAACTCTGTTTCTAACACACACTCTTACCATGTGCATCCGTGTTGTTCAATAATCAAAAGAAAACCTCAAATACAGCGGCTGCTTAATATTCAGCCCCCCTACGACTTTTAAAGATTCAAAGTGCAAGGGTGACAAATCATATATATTGTACATATATTAACCCTATTCTGTCAGTAATATTTGTATTGATTCCTGGTCACTGGCATCATATTTTACAGATTTTCCACGTTAATCACAACAATGTGTTATTATCCTTCCTCAGGGCTGTAACAAAAGCAGATTTGAGCCTCCCCTGCCAAAAAAAAACATTTCAGCATTTTCAATTTTTTGTGGGTAAAAAGGTGAAATGTCTTGACTGAAATTATTTGAGGATTTATTATGGTATATAGAGATATATTATTTATCATTGAAGGACTTTATGCTAAACTACACGTCATAATTTCATGAATATTTCATTTTTGTTTTGATCTTAAAATTTCAGACAACATTGTCATAAGAATCAGTTTTGAAATGATCCATCTTATATAGAGAAGATATGATCCAATACTGACTTTGAGAGCTTGAGTTTTTTATCCCAAAGCATCCCATAATGGTTTTTCACTGCCATTGTAAATATTGCTGTTTAACTATGAAACACAGGGATGGAAATCCAGTATTTTGATCAGGGGGTAGCTAATGCAAATTGAGCAGGTGAAGGATGCAAATAGAAACATATTTTTACAAAGAAAGAAAATAAATTTCAAACATCAAAAGCAGAAAGCAATGTGTGATCCAGCAATCTTCACTAACATTTGACTTGTAGCTTTTTAGCATTAAAATTGAGAAAAAAGTAAAGTAAAAAGATTTATCAAAGAAGTTTATTACCAAACAGATGGGAAATCTTTTTAAGGTTAATTCATGATAACTTGGGATTATTTAGTTTTTTAATTTATAAAATTTCTTTACATAGATGTTTGAAAAAAAATTTAATTGTGCTTTACCCAAGAAGGATGGTAGGTGAGGTTCAGACCCCCTGCCCTGGACTCCTCAGGATCCATGCCTGGAACTTGCCTTCTTTACGGCATAAGAAAAACTAAGACGAATAAACTTGCAGGAATCTGGCTGAACCACACCCTAATTTGCATGCAAGAATGCAATACCCCAGGGCCAGATTCCACCCAGCTGTGTCTGACCGCTGTACCAAATAATTCTCACAAATAAAATCTACTCCACCCTGTTTGGGTAAGGACATGAGTCTCTAGTTACATCACTTTAATGTATTTATTCCACTTGGCATCACAGGTACCCTAGAAAGAAACCAATCTCAATGGCAGGAGGATATTTTTTGTGTCTGTTAAAATTTATGTTTCCTCACTGACGTAAACTTAACAAGGGTCGCCAATTCTGCTCTTTTAAAAGAACAGCAGATGTTATCATTTCCAGTTTCTTTATATATTACTCCTTCAGTATTATATACATATATATATATATATATATATATATATATATATATATATATATATATATATATATATATATATATATATATATATATAGTGATAAAAAAAGTAATGAAAACTTTCAAACTGGTTAGTCACTCAATAGAAACTGTCACATGACTAATGTCTTTTGACTGCATGAGTGTTGGAGGTGATCAATTGAAAAATTAGAAAAAAGGGTGATCAATCGATGAATTACCTCTCTTGCTTTTTGTTGGGCAGTGATCACTAAAAACATCACTGAGTTTTCTGATAACAAGCATGGAGGCTGCCACACATAAACTGAGGAATCAATCTAGCATAAACTTACGTTACGAATTGAGCCCCCCCCATCTATTTTCCAGTGGAATTTTTAAAAAAAAAAGAATGTTTTTCTCTAGACATGATAAGGAGTAAAGGTGTAAATTTGAAGTTCTATAAGTTCAATTGGTGTAGCCTGTATGCATGAAAGGGACATAACAAGCCAGCAAGCTAGCCAGCCAGACCAAGTTCAAAACTTAAGAAACCTACATTGACAGTTTTAGCACCAGTTTTCACTAACGATTCCTAATAATTAATAGTAAACCCAAAAGATTCATTTGAACACATATTATGTGTGTTCCTACTGAGATAACTTGATCATGGATTTGGATTATGTATCTTTTGAATCATACCTTGTTTGAAAAATCATCACCATCATTAACTCTTGGATCACATCTCATTTAAATATCTGGGAGGATGAAAAAATTTGAAAAATGGATGGAAATCAGATCATGATTATTGAAGGGAATATGAATACACTGCCCAGTAAAAAAATTTTTTCTAAAATATTTCACTCTAAAACCTTCTACTAGGTCTTTTGAGTATTCATGCCAAATATTTCGATCAGCAGCACCAACATTTAGGTTGTTTCTGTAATATTACAGACAAACACCTAAATATATGGATGTCAATTCTGTTGACCATTTCATTCCACACTCTTTGTACCATATGACTGCAGAGACAGAGCAGCCATATTTCTTAAGGTTTCATAGAAGAGGTGATCTAAACATGGATCTTTTATATATTCCCGCACACAGAAATTCATATTTTATTTCAATTAAAAGGGATCAAAATCAAGGGGTAGATTTTTTTAAATATCAGGTGTCAAAATCAAGAAGGAACTTTTTCTTTTTATCGGTCAAAATTAAGGGGAAAATTTTTTATTCATTTTTAAAAATAAAAATCAGGAGAGAAGTTTTTTTCTCTTTTATGGGTCAAAATTGACAGGGAACATTTATTTCCAATTTTATGGGTCAAAATTGAAAGAGAAATTATTTTTCACTTTCAGGGGTTAATATAGAGGGAAAGTTTTTCAATTTCAGGGAACAAAATCAGAATAATTCTTTTTCAATTCTAAGGGTCAATTGAGAGAAGATTTTTGTTCCCTTTTGGGGGTCAAAATCGAGGGAAAGATTTTTTTTCATTTTCAAGTGGGAACTCTTTTTTCACTTGCAGGGGCCAGAGAATAATTTTTTATCAATTCTAGACATCAAATTGAGGCAACTTTTTCACACAGGAGTCAAAAAAGTTGGGGGGAGATTTTTTTTTCTATCTTAAGGGTCAAAATCATGTAAAATTTTTCTTTCACTTTTAAGAGTCAAAATTAAGGGTAATTCTCCGACATTTGCCCCCTTTTTACATTAGCCCACCCCCTTCTCTTCCAATACTGCCCCCCTTTTTAACATTTTTTCTCACAGTCTAAATACTGATATGAAATCAATATTAAAAAAAAATCAAATGCTGCCTGATTTCCATCTATCAATCTTTTTATTACATAAAGTTCTTTATATTTTTGCAATTCATTTCACTTGTTAGGACAGTTATTTTGTCTAGTGTTTATTATACATTGCTCATGATTTTGCTACTGAACTGTATTGAAAGTAAGGAGGAAAGGCATTGTCAATGGTCAGGAATTAATGCAAGCATTACAGACAGAATAGGACTATTACATGTATGATGTAATTGGATCATAAATGATTTTGTCTTACAAAAGCATTAAAAATAAGGAAGAGAGAGATTGTGGGTGATGAAGTATTAATGCAAGCGCAACTGACAGAATAAGGTTATTACATGAGTAATTATGTCTATCCAGTGCAGAATTCCTTACAAAATGAATTCACACACTTCTTAACACAGAAACTCAACACAATTGTATGAAAAATGAAAGTGATTAATGCACTGAATAATTTATTTGGTAATTTGCCAATGGTGCTGGGTTGAGAGGGTAGCCGTGTCAGGGTGGCATGTAAAAGATTATACGTGACATTAATTAGAAAATAAATTTCTAAGATGAATAAACGAATTTGATAATGGAATGCACTACCAAACTAGAAAGCACTCAGAGAGTGCAAACCTCTTCCAGCCTCATTAGCACCACGATGTTACGCATGGATCTTTCCCCAAATTCAATCCATTCTTTTGTAGCCCATTACCCGTCTTTCCACAAAGTTCATCGAACTTTTGAAGATTTAGAATGGACAGACAGACAAATGGAAAGACAGACAGAAGAACAGAAAGACACGGGCTAATACTCATACCTCACCAACTTCATTGGCAAAGGTAATTAGTACAGCCAATGTCAGTGACAAGAGGCGGGAATATTTGGTAGATAGGGAGGCTTTGGGACTGTGCACAGTGAGATTATTGGTTGGGGGACTGCAACTACTGAGGCTCAATTTCAAGGTGTGATTATGTTTGAAACCCTCGAGTTGTACATTGAATTGTATGAAAATCTGGCTCACTTGTCAGAATATCACATGTCAGGCATTTTTTTCTTTCTCTGAAGAAAATGAATATTAAGCTATTTACAAAAATGAGTCCCACTAACTGACAATCAAATTGTTTTCATGCAAACAAAATCACATTTTGTCAGGTAAGTATTAGAATATAATAGTTCTTTGACACGTTCTTCAACCATTAAGAGGAACATTGAGGGAGAAATAAGGGAAACTAGAAAAAAGACGGATCTGATTAGTCACTCAGAAAATACGATCACAAGACCAACATCTTTTGACAGAATGCCATGTTGATGGGTGATCAATTAAGAAATAGGAAAAAGGAACAATTTAAATACTTCTCTCACCTTTGATCGCAAAAAAAAATAAATTTTGGAAAAGCAAGCATGTTTCAGTCCACAAACTAGAGAACCAATTTAGCATAAACTTATGCTAAAAATCTATTGGAGAGAGATTAAAACAATCTATTGACAGTTTTGGTTGGCAGTTTCTAAAACCCAAGATGGCCATGGGATAAGTAAATGCAAATATAACAACATAGGGAAAATATATTCTTTGATATATTTTTGTGTAAACAAAATAATGAAAAAAAAGATTATTTGCATAATTTACACATGAAAAAATAGCTGTTACCCCCAAAATATTTTGATTCACAAAACTAAACAACTGATGTAGTACCCTACTTTGACAAGGCTTTCAGGTAAACTCCTTTCATTAGTTGTCATTATGGGATCTTTCTTTTGAAAATGTTTGTCTGAAAAACAAAACAAAAAAAATTCATTTTTTCTTCACCCTTCTAGTTTTTATGGCTGAAAGATAGCTATTTTAATCTAAAATTAACCCCAGGTGACCTTCAATGATCTTGAGGTCAGCATCACTTATCCTATCATAGTCTACAGCACATAGTCTATATCCCAACTCAATGTTTTGTGAGTCTTTTTGTCAAAAATTAGGCTTGCCTTGTAGTTCTTGTATGATCATAACACAAATAAAGAAAATCAAACAGATTTATTCATGCATTTGATTAGAATAGCTTATTCTTTTATATGAGCAAAATATGCTAAGCTGATCTGATCTGATCAAAAGAAATAAGAGTTTCCCAATTAGAAAGGGTCTTCCATCCACAGTACAACTCAATCCTGGAACTCTCAAGGGATTCAGTTTGGCTTTTTCTATAAATTTGTCACTTAAATTTTTTATTAAAAACTGTCAACCAAAACTGTCAACTTAGGTTTCTTCAGTTTTCAATTGGGTCTAGATGGCTGGTTAGCTTTGTATGCAAGTATCACACATGCAGGTCACCTCAATGGTGCTAGAGAACTGAAGATTTCATTATTTACTCCTTATCATGTCTAGCAAAAAATAGTTCTTTTGTTTTTTGAAAATCCTCCCCCTTAATAAGTTTTAGGTGCAATGTAAGTCTATGCTAAATGGATCCCATGGTTTGTGTCCATCAGCATTCATGCTTGTTTGTTTGAAAATTAGACTTTTATTGTGATCACTGTCAACAGAATTCTTTGATCTCTCTTTTTTCTGGTTTTGTCATAAATCACTCCCGACACAGCATGCTGCCAAAAGCAGGTTATGTGATTGGTTTTTTTTAGTGACTAACTAGACCTATCCTGATTGATTGGTTCATTTCTACTGTAACAAATTTGGGAGAAACAAAATTCAATTTTTCAGCAAATCCTTCCAAAAAATATTCCTTTTTACTTCACTCTCTTGAGACAGAACACTAGTGTTTTGCAATAACACAAAGATGCCTTAGCACTGGACTGTTTTCCGTAGGGCAGCAACTGATATTGTTGATATTAGTTGTTCTTTGGTATGATCTATAAGATCTGGATTACCATGTCAAAGAGGTTTCTCTTACAAATGAGTGATAAGAATTTATGGACTAGTTCCACTGGCAAATAAAGTCATTAAACTAAAAAAAGCACTCAGTGAGCACGTACCAAAGCCATTGACACAAACTAAAAACTGAACGAAAACCAAAATATTGAAAAACAAGGAAAAGAACAGTAAATGTACAAATTTAATGTTATGTCCCTTGGGTTTTAGATTTAACTCTTTTAGTGATTGTTTGTTCTCTTTTCCTGGAGAATAAAGAAAACATCTTTCAATCAAAAATAAATTTTCCCCACAATGTATACACTTCTTCTGTAGCCTATGGCCCAATTTTCAAAAAAAATTTCATTGAAATTCTTCAAGAATTCATTGAGATATTGTGTGGGCAAATAGACTGACACGTGAGTGAATATACATACCTCTTCCAATTCATTATCAGTGGTATATAATGATTCACAGGCCAGCGGTTATAGGAAATTAAGTTACAAAAGTAAAAACTGTCCCATGAATTTGAGGACAGAATGATGCCCCAATGCAAATCATGCAAAGTTTATAAGATAATCAGAATTGAGCTTAGTATGGCATAAGGCCACTAGTGTGGAGCACTGAGGACCAAACTCTTCAAGGTATTAAATTATCATTCAGATAGTCTTCGGAAGAGAGTTATTTTAAATTGTAGTTGGCCCTTTTGTTGTGATTCTTTTGTTTATTTTATTATTCCCAAAACTGAGAACTCCAATCTGAAGAAGAAACAGTCTTGGATCTAAGAATGATAGAAATAAGACATCAAATACCAATCATCCCGTACGAAGCACACTTTTTTGGAAAACATCAAAAATGAAATAACTTGTTTAAAAAAACTATTCAGAATATTTAATAACTAATTGGGGAAAAAATGTAGCATGAAAAATCCTAGTTTTAACATCAGCTTCTTGACAATATGAAGAATTTCATTGCAACTCTGATTTTGTTGGTTTCTGTAAGTAAAGACCATTAATTATAAACAGACTTGAAGCAATCAAGCCTGAAGTATGACAATTCTATGTCTTATCAAAATTTGGCATGGATATGTCTGGCTCTAATTTTGTGGGATCTCAATCTGAAAGTGCTGCAACTATTGTAACTTCTTAAAGGGGAAAAAAATTTGTCTTGAAAAATTAGATTTTCATTGCATTTTATTTTTCTAAAAAATCCTTCACTGTTATCTGGTATTTTTGAATTAGCTCTCTTGTCCCTGAAGCTATATCTGCAGGTAAGTGTGTGGCAGAAAAGAAACGGGACTATGTCTGCCAATTCTGTGACTCAGCAGCCTCACAATAACTATAGAGTTGTATAACATCTGAACACATCATATATGCTCAGTCTTGATTCTATTAATCTGTTATTCTTCCTTTTCTCAGATGGGTTTCTAATTCCTGTAACGTGCACTCTCTAATTCTGGTATAATGGAAGCTCTGTCACTTGGTTTCGGGATCTTCTGGAAGACCCAGGTCTGATCTCCATGGTAAAATTGTTGAGGAATTCAGCTGCAGCAAAATTTCATTGGACACATCTACACAGTTCATGTTGTGGTGCTCCAGAGAGCAACTTGGTTACCATCTTCATGCACACATCACATGAGCCCAAATTTTCCCTCAGATAGGCGGAACAGACTCTTTATTCAATTCTACTTCCTTTGTCCTTTAGATGTTGTCATCAGATGTTGTTGTTGACAGTCGTCCAGATTTTAGTTCATTCTTCAGGTTGTCTTACTCTTCTCTGCACTGCTCATACCACTTGAAGACATAAGCACGTCTGCTCTTCATACACTTTTGGCAGAATGTCCTGGGTCTCCGTTGGATTTTTCCCCAGTTTAGCCACGAATTTGATGTTGGTCCTTTGCTCTAAACTCATAGCATTACAGTGCCCTTTTCAGGAGTTGAAAACCTCTTAGTCAAGCAATAGGTGTAATGTATTTTGTTCATTTTGCCAATCACAGTTCCTCATATTTTTCCATTTATTTACATCCAAATGGATCATACGACAATTGAAGAAATCTCTTTGTGTGTGTTTGCATGCACCATGGTTTCTCAACAACCAGCAATTGCATAAACTTGATATTCTCCAGATATATTAGTTAGCATAAAACATAGTACAGTGATAAGTTTGAAGTTGTTTGGATCAGTGGTTCTTCATAAATCTGATAAAAATAGATTAAAAAATTTAAGATTACAAATATTTTCTCACACTTTCTATAAATAATCTCCCTTGACTTTCACTTTTGAGGATACATTTTGCATTTTTTTAAAAATTTCAATCCAATCTGGCTGGCTGTTTCACCCACCATAAAGTCTGTCCTCCTTCCAACCATGCACCTTTGGAATGGGCACTGCATTAGTACAAGTAATTACAAAAATCCAGCAAAAATATGGCATTACAAAAATATCATATAAGCCGCTTATTGTAGGATATTTGACAAATTTATTTCAACGAATCCAAATTTTGTAGCTTATGGTCCACCACTCCACAAAATTCTATTGAAACTTTTGGAGCAGCCAGGATGAAGTAAATTGCTTAGATTTAAAAATTTTGACGCTGTTCTTTCAGTCAGTTTATATATTTTTGATATCTCCAAAAGTACTAATTGAATTTCAATGAAATTTTGTGGAAGGAGGGACAATAAGATCCATGCACAATTATCTCCCTTATGACCTAGCTAATTGTCTTCAACTACATAATATTTTCAGAAGTTCTCAGTCTCTCTATATGATATCTTCAAAGTTTTCACTGAATATCAAAGAAAGTCTGTGGAAAAGTGGGCAAGGAAAGAGGTGATCAGATTTTGGAACAATTACACTTTCTACATTGTAACTATCTGTCCAAACCACAAAATATCTTCAAAATGTTTCCATCTTTATACATATCTCCAAAAGTTTTCCATGAAAATTCATGGAAGAATAGGCAGTAGGCTGAAGTAAAAGTAAGCGAATTCGAGAGCGGATTGATTTAGGATTATCTCCCCTACATCCTAGCATAACTGCCAGCAACCATATCTGTAGAAGTTCTCCCTCTTTACACACAATATTTCCTAAATTTCATAATGAATTTCAATGAGATTTTAGGGAAGAGTGGGCAATAGGCTACATGATTTGAATTTCTGGATTTTCCCTGCAACTATATTTTAGAATGAATAGACTGGCCTTCAATACAATTTATTGTAGATTGAAATGTAGTTCTACTGGGTTGGTCCCATGGGAACTTTTGAACATAAGAATGAAATAAGGTTTTTATAAATGCTCAATATAAGTACTTTGAGAAAAAAATGTTGCAAATTTTTTTATGACCCAGGTGGCCACCAAATAATTATAATGCCTATTACTCATTTATCATTCACTGTAGACAAGGTTTCCACCTATTTATTGGAGTATGAAGTGTGCTTGATAACATATCAAAATTCTACCACAGTCTGACCATTGTAAAGGTATGATTTCGAAGATAAAGTACAAAGGCCTTATTACAGGCATACTTCATGAGTTATAGATGTTTTCATACAGCAGGGCACACTATATTGACAAATTCCTAGATCCATCCACAATTTTGTCTATTCTTTCTCACCCAGTGGCCCACCTTCCACAGGATTTCATTAAAATTCATTGAGAACTTTCAAAGATATTTTGTGGCCAGACAATTTTGAATACAGAAATATATGAAGAACATGTATATTTGATTTACAAACATTGAAATATCCTGACACCCCAGGAATCATAACCCGCTGACCCTGACATGACCTGGGGATATTGATCAGACACAACGCACCACTATTTGTCTGACCATGTAAACTTTTGTGCTCCCAGAATCATGACCTACTGTCCGCAAATGAAAACAATGCACATTATATAGCTCCTGTAAGGGAGCTGTACTTGTGAGAGGATCTTTTTGGTAAATTGTCCTCAAAAATATATGAAAGAAATTACAATCATGATATCAATTGAACCATCCAATTTCACTCATTTGCCAATAACTCTGGAAAAGAAAAAAAATCAGTCATCCATGAAAATGGAATATTCCCAAAGATATTCAGCCTCACTTTGGTGATTTCCAAAAAGTCAACTCATCAGATGGCATGGAGATGAAATCAAATCTATCTGCAATTAATTCAAAAGTTCATAGGAAAGTGTTTGTAGATATTATAAATGAATCTTACATGAATTAACCTTTAAAGCAAATTTCTTCAAACACTTCAACATTTCATGATTTTACCTCATTATTTCTAAAATCATTGAAATGATTATTATAAACAAAATCAATAATCATATTTTCAAATCAGGATGTTGCCTTAGGAATGAGACAATCAGTCAAAGAAATTTTATTCACTTGTCTATAAAATGTGTATTTTACAAGAGGCATTTTTTGGACATTGTCCTGCCTGGGGCTTCTCGAAATGTGTGCCTTGCCTCAATAGTGGACTGCAACTATTTCCCAAGTGTACAATAAAAAATTTCCAAATGCACAAAACAGTATTTTGAGCCTTGAGTGTTGCCCAGCAAAGGTAATATATCTGTTCCACTTTCACCAGAGATTTGCCTATCTAGTTGTTTTATCACTAGATATATGAGATCCAAACCTTTTTAGAGTCTTGCAAGACATCTACCGACACAGCAGTTCTTTCATTAGGTTACATAGCAACATTATCAGCTCAAAAAGGGATAAGACAAGATGATACCAGCTCACCCAAACATTTCACTGCCTGCCTCCAGATGATCTTCTGAAACTGGGACTGGGCAATTAGAAGAATCAAACGGCGAGTACCTGACTAACCTAAGATTTGCTGACAATATCTTCCTTTTTACTGAGAGCCTTCAAGATCTTCAAATAATGTTTGATGAACTCAAAAAACTAATTTAAACAGGTTTCTCCAGTTCGTCAAACATCAGCATAAAATAATAGTAAGCAAGCGGGATTATGATCACTTGTAAATAGACAATGCACCTTGTTGCCTCATTTAAATGTGAGCATTCACACATGGAACATGTCCTGGGGATCCTCTATGGTCTTCATTCCTGCCTCTCCTATTCTTCAAATACATAAGCAAATTCTTTTCAATTTTAAATTTTTTTAGTATCATTAAAGTTTTTTTTGTGTACAATCTCATGCCGTGTGATGCTATCACACAACAATGTGAATTTGAAGAAGATTTACTTTCAAAACTTTGATAACATCAGTCAAAACTAGTTAGTAGAATGAATTATTTGAAAAATGTTTTCTCATAATTATTAATGTAATTGTCAGATATCATATCCACATGTATTTAAAGGTTTCTCCTGCTATCCGAATGTAGAGCAATCTTTTCTTTTTTTTATTGAAAGATGAAATGGAGTAAAGAAACAATTACCATTGATTTATCTGGGAATCATTTGAGTTGTAGAAGTTACATGGGACTCAGACTTAGAAGAGGGTGTGCTCTGCCTCTATAATGGTTTGCAGGAAAACAAACACAAAAAGCTAGAAAGGACAGGGCTGTTCAAAGTTGAAAATAGTCCCAGGCCAGATGGCCCCATTTCAAACTATCAAGCTTTTTTGTTATCAATGCTAAATACATCTGATTTATCAAGTATACCCATACATGTACACATATTGTACATGATGTACTTACAAGAAACAAAACAAAATAAAGGAATAGGTCTGGTTAGTCAATCAATCGAAACTGACATGTGATCAACATCTTTTGACTGCATACCGTGATGAATTGAAAGGATAATGATCAATGAAGAAGTTACTTCCCTTGTCTTTTGTTGGATCAATATAACATCCCAATCTAAAAAGAACAGAGAGGAGAAACAAGAGGGAACATAAATAAGGGGCAGATACATATATTTGATAATACTAAAAATGGCTACTAAATGACTGTAAACAGCATAGACATCCCTTTTGAAGTGGACCTTTGGTGGTGTGAAGGGTAAGGAAGGTGATGGGCGCCATTATATAAGATGGGTAAAATATATAATCATTAGAAGTTGACTAGGTATAGGTCATATCTGTGAGAGATCATAATGATGAAATAATTCAAACTATAGAAAAATGAATGTGTGTGTATAATCAAATATAATATTGATGAGATGGTAATGTATTTAAACATGTGTAAACTAAATTTGTATGAAGTTACTTATATTTTGCTTGAAAGCTTTGCCTCATTTGTCCACGAAAGACATTAAAAAGTAGAGCAATCCCGACCCTTGTCAAGTCAAGACCATGTACAGAGAATAAGGAAAATCCAAATATGGTGCCAAGATCAAGTGACTATGTTAAAGCTGATTGGCTAAGCACTTTTTGACCAATGGACTAATTTTGTCTCTCCTGATCTAATAGGTAGGCAGAGGTGAATAACGACTATTACTTGTAAATAATCATCATTACTAATTTGTTTGTTTGATTTCTATTTATTTATTCATTGGTAATTTGTATCATCACAAATAACTTCCCATCCTAAATCTGGAGAGTATTGCCTAGTCTTAAAGAGTAAAAAAGGGAGAAAAAGAAACAGTATTGGCCTGTGTGTATGCATGGCTAATATTTGTAAGTCCATGTCTGTACTTGTTGGTTGAAATTTTCGTTGAAGAACTTATGTGTGTATAGGGGCTTTATAATAGTTGCTATAATTGAAATTCAATGGAGATTAATTTTTTTGCTTATCTTCCTTGCTTTTCATTTATTTTATAGCTTGACTTAATAATTTTCGAGTTACTTATCATTTATAAATCGTCTTTATAATGGGGTGTAATTCTAGACGCAAAATTCATGTTTTTTTTGGGGGGGGGCGCAGGTTTCTTTTTTCATTTGTATGGGTTCGGTTTTGAGTTTTTTATTTTTGTAGTTGGGTGTCCCAAAATCTGAAGAGTTTGTACATTGGTGCAAAATGCATTAGCAAGGTGCTGGAATCGCTACAATGAAATTGAATTACTTTTCCGCATGTAGAGACGTCTTTGAACCACCTTTCAGATACATTAGAGCGAAATGCGCTAGCCAGTCACCAGCGTCACTTCCGTGAGATGGGTGCAATAGTGTCGAACGAGATGAATCCCTGCACATATTCTGTCAAGCTTTAGTTTCAGCGTGTGTGCTTCGCTCCATCATTAATGAGAGTAATTACGTATGGTATACACTGTTTAAATTTGAGGTTAATGGCATTGGAACAGTGTGTGATTCGTTGAGAATATTTGTCTAATTTTGCCTGTTAAAAATTCCTACAGGAAATTTGAGGAAAAAGTTTCCCGTAGTATGGAAAAAGTAACATCGACCGGGACAAAGAAACTTCTTAAAAATGTTTTGCAATATTATTGAGCTGTTGAAGCACGTGTTAGGAGTAACATTGTCTGGTTTTGTCTTTTCTTTTTGTCTTGTGGGTAGAAAGTCCGATTTCTGTGCAAGCTCTCTGTATTTTGTATTGTCTTCTCCTCCATAACATTAATGTAGAAAACATTTTCTGCTGGCAAAAATAAGGTTGCATTTGTGAATGGAAATTTTAGCAGAGCAATTAATTCTTTTGTCTTCGTTCAATTTGTTTTTATTTCGTGCTCTCGTATGATTCGAGTTCATAGCGGCAAGTAGTAAAGGTGATGATTTCTGTTGTATTTTCTTGGTTGAGAAGATTCGTGTTATATTTCTTTGCTGAAGATGATTTTGTGTTTAGAACCTAGAAGTTCTATAAGATACAATAACTTTTGTTTTCTTCCTTTTGTGTAGTATCTCCGTTTGTTAGATCAGATCATTTTGTTTCTTTTAAAAATCTTTTTCAGTTTATGGTTTTTCATAAATGTATTTTCGTCTTGTTTTTCGAGTGTTGTTTTTTTTTTCCTTTTGTTTTGTTTGTTGGTAGTTTTTATTTTATTTACTCGTGGATTTTTTTATAGTTTGTATCACCACAGACGCAAGTCCTTTGTTACCCTCATGGTAAGTAAATCATCATCATCATCATCATCATCATCATCATCATCATCATCATCATCATCATCATCATCATCATCATCACTTTTTGCATTAATTCATAATACTTTTGTTGAATTAATTCATAATATTTTTGTAACATTAATTTACAATACTTTTGTAAAATCAATTTATAATACTTTGTTGGATTAAGTATAAATGAGGAAAGGAAATTAACGAATTTCATTTAACTTCACGCAACTATTGTCTGAGAAAATTCATTCTGATCTGGAACCAAATTTATCTTTCCCCTCATTCTAAACTGCGAACGAAATGTCTGGACAAATGAATTAAGAGAAGAAAGTGTGTATGGCGTGTACCAATAAATTGAAGATAAACGACGACGCTACCTTCTGCGACATCTGTCTAAGATGTTGTTATCTAAAATGCCCAGGGTTATCGAAAGATATGTACGATGTTATCACTGAGCTAAGTGAAGCCAACACTGGAATGAAGTACCACTGCAAAGAATGTGTGGCCGATATTCCTAAAATCAAACAGCTTCTGACCCTAAACGAAACCATGATCATCCTGCACTAAACGAACGCGTCATGACCATCAAGGGAAAAGTGAATGCCATAAATCAGTATATTCAATCAACAGATTTCATCAAAGACGATGTCATTAACACCCTACAAGCGGAATGAACAACATTTATCTTAAATGAAGCCAAGTCCACTGTTCGCGTCGAAGTCAAGCAACATCCACAACAAAACCCTGCTCAACAATGATGCTGAGTTTGCCAGTCTCCTCGACGATATATAACAGTATGTAACAGTCGTGGTATCACTGCGATCAGCACTCAAAGAATGCTGAGCAAATAAATCATTCAAAATGAATCTCGTTGTTTCCAGAGAGCCTGGGTCAACCCGAAAGGTAGGGAAAAGAAGCAACAGCCAAAGACATAGAAAATGTTAAGATCATTCTAGAGAAGCTGAACATTACCGCGGATAGCGGTACAATACAAAGGTTTGGAAGGAAAATAAACACTTGAAAACCGCGGAGACAAAAACTAGTCGTGGGAGACCCAAGAAACAGAGCAAAGATCTTATAAGAAGCAGCCTAGCTGAGAAGTTGAAAAAATTACATGTACACACACGTCCAGACCAAACTATGAAACAACGATGATGTATAACAATACTAATTACTCCATTTTGTCAGTTGAAAGAAATCAAAACCATCTCCAGAATAAATCATTGCTCTTAACGAGATCAGACTAAAATATGGTCAATTACCTGTTGCTAAAAATCAGCAGATAGACGGATATACAGTACCTTAATGATTTGAATGCTGCAGACACCAGAGGTATGAGCATATACGTAAATAACGAATTCAAATCAGTTGCCGTAAATGCTGAAGGTCACAGATTCAGTACGGAGCATGTGTCAACATATCTGGTGCAAATAATCTCAAAATGCTAATCATGTGTGTTCACAAAAGTAGTTTCCTCGATAGAGCATCCACTTACGGCTACAGAATCTACTCCGGACAGCAACCTCCAAGGCTATCAACATAAGATAATTGCCGGAGACTCTAATTTGAGCATTTAATCTGAACCGAAACTGCCAGTACTGATACAGTCCCAGAATACGCATGCATAAAAGACACGTTTCTTCACCAACAGGTTACAGAGAAGGTCAACGTGCTCCTGACGATCTCATATTTTCGTCATCTGAGCAGGATATAACAGATACCCTGTATTGCCTATCAGTGGGTGCAAGTGATTAAGTGGCATTAACACCAACATGAAACCACATATCTCCATCTAAAACTATAAAGACTTGGAAAAGATGAAAACATTCTTCAATTACGACTGGAATAAAATATTTGAAGATAAATCAACCCAACAGTGTATAAACACCATAGAGAAAAATCAAAGGTATAGAAGAGTGTGATCTTGAAACTACAGCAACTGCGAGAGAAATAAAGGAAACTATGTCAGACGAATATTCTCTCCGGAATGCCGAACGGGAATATTCTAGCTGAATTAGATTCTTAAATACTGAACGAACAAGATAATGATAAGAAATATAAATAAAGAAGAAAGCAAGCTAGTAATGTCATGGAAAAAGCAAATACAGATAATAACTTGGTCATCAGTTATAAGATATATGTGTGATTCTTGTGTGGTTATCGTTAAAGAATGAGTAGCGCAAAGATGTTGCAGGAGACAATGGATTTTGCTTCCATGTGATTAAGAGTTAGCGTCGACGTCACTAGCAACGCGGGAGGAGAAAGGGAGATGTACCAAGAGAATGCACGCCAAGTATGAACGTAGACGCAGAGATAAGGAAATAAAAAGGACACATACAAGTATTTGGAGGGATAAATAAAACGTACATTTAGTACAGGAACAGTAATGACAAATAACAAATGAAATACATGTAATGATAACATCAAAACGATCGATCGCGTAAAGGGATAAGAAGAGATAGCGAAAGGTGGGAGCTTTGTTGTCATTGATAGTATAGGCATCGGAGTCGAAGCAGAGGTGTCTGAACTACTTTTGAATCCATATGGCTTGGAGCGTACCAAGGAATTATCATGGAGACTGGGTTCAGTGTGTGTACCAAAGTGCCACGTTGTGTGTGTGTGACTTGGGGGCTATTCTCTGACACTGATAGACACTCGACGGACTGACCATGAAAGACAGAGAACGCGGAGTTCAATCCGTCCGTGTTTCCCGAAGTGAGGAGAATTAGGAGCGATCGTCGGGACTATCAGACAGTAAAAAGCATTGCCATTTTAGTCATTAGAGTGAGAGGTGTATACGCATTTGGAGCACGTGGTAAGGACACAGTTGAGCACCTGTGCATATTTAGATGTCTCAACATCGGTCAAGTGAAATGGGCAAAGTTAGTACAAAGATAGGTCACGGTGGAATAATGGTTAAGATCAGATCGGCCCGGAGGTCGGTGAAATGATACCGATCATAAGCAGAGGGTAAGAGTAGCCGGCAACAAGTGACTAGGCCAAAAGCGTAACCAATTAGGAGAGCTGGCGCCAATGAGCGATTGTGCGTCCAGGGCTTTCATAAGGGTCATCGTAGGAAATGACGCTTTCGGTATCTAGCTGAAAGAAGGGATTCGTACTTAATTCCTATGTAAAAGTATAAGTGATGCTACACGAGGGGAGTCTTTGAGGGGAAGCTAGTTAAAGAATACAGAGCGTATGGAGGTATAAAGGATTATCAAACAAAGTCGGAAACGAAAAACCTCAAGAAAAATGACGGTACACCCACCACCATTGACGCTGAAATAGCAGAAGTCCTGAATGAGCAGTTCTACAATACATTTACCAATGAAGACCTATCTAACATACTCAACGTATCTTAGAATTAGTAACCGATGAAGTGAGAAATTTCCACCGCCACAGAGATCGATCGTTGTGTAGTAGCTCTTTTATTTTTAGTTAGAATTAAAACGAAAAATATTAGCATTAGATTCGAAGCCTGGAATCTAAGTACATTTGTGATAAATCACTTCCTTTACATTCCATAACAGATCTGGACCCACGTGATCACTTGCTCATTTGCCCCAACATTCTGCATTTTCTTCGCTTATCCTTGATCCTCGCGCCTAAAACTGAAGCAACCGCCTTTTTATAATCTAGCCTGGTCAAACCTACCACCCATTATCATAAACATTACGAATCCAGTTATATTCGATAGATAAGCCAATCACTCTCCTATACTACATTTTAATGTATAAGAATAACTGAAATACCAACTCTCTCCTTCTCTATAAAAATGCTTCATAGTAATCTATTCTAAACAGGCGATCGATCCTACTAGCGTTGACATGTATTTTCTTTTCAGTTTTATATGCATTTTTATAAATGTTTCATTTGTCGAATCATTAAATGTACGATCTATTTGCTTACCTAAACATATGTATGTGTCTTTATTACGATTACGAACTCCGTTCAATCTCTGCGTTCATATTCATGTCCATGGCGAAAGGGTCCCGTCCTTGACTCTCTTTACAATATCAATCAGGTATCACAGTGGGTAGGCCCCCTTGGGGTCATAGGTCTATGCCAACTGACCCTCTCTAGCCCAACCCAGTTCTGAGAGAGAATCAAACACTACTGTAGTAATGGTGTGCAAAAACCAGCTTGCTGATAAACATAGGGGGTCTAGTGTTGATATGGACCTTATGTCTGTATGTTTCGGATGTTTGTGAGAGGGAAATGGAATGAGATGACTTCTTGGACAACTAATTGGACAAGTCGAATGATCAGGAAATGAGAGGGTTGTGTACACTGTTCGAAACATTGTTGTACCCTACAGGTAAACATTGTCCTGCCAGAACGCCGCAGTCACCCTAGCATGTAAATCGAAAGCTAATATAAGCATCCACCGTTCCCTCGATAATATTTCTGACACTATTATTCTCTGATCAGATGAAGCGCTGTTATGTTTGACATCATCGAATCAATTATTAAAAAAAGAAGTGAAATCAAATCAAAATAGAACCTTAATAGAGCCATTTCGTCTCATGTGTAAAATGGAAATGCGTATTTTGCCTCTGTAAGGGTGGAACCAAGTGGTATAGAAGGAAATTGGCACCTGAAACATATTGGCGAACAGCTGCTTAGGTTTACTTCACACTCCTGGAAAAGGCATGAATTCACTGCTTCCCCAGCTATGGATAAATAGATAGCAGCGCAGTTACAGTTTATATTGCCCTATAATGGAGTCTATCTAAGAGAAATTCAAGATGACTAAGAGAAAACCTATAGTTTGGCAGTCACTATTGTCAGATTTCGTGAGGAATACGTATTCTTTAAGTGAGTGGTGTCTGTACGGGGACAGTACCCGGCGACACTATCTGATGGCGAGGGGAGCAACTAAATTACTGGATATACATTTTTGTGCATTGTTTCACTGTTGTTTTCGTTACTGCAAGTGTTTCTAGTCGTCGATATTGTCAAATTTCTAAAGGTGCATGTTTGGCAGGAGCCAGACTCTATGATGTGTTGGGAACAGCCTGCCATTATTGTCAGGTAAGATAATTTTCTGTCTGTCGTACAAAACTGTGGCTTCAAAGTATTTCGGTTACTTCTCTTCAGTGTAGCAAATCTAGATATTTCAGATCTAAATGTAAATCATTGTAAAGAGCAGTAGACAAGAGAGATAATTTATAGAGATCATGAAGTAAGATCTACAATCTGTATTTTTTTAAATTTATTTGCTTTAGATTTCTTAAGAACGACCGATAAAAAGATTTCTAACTCGAATTGGTACTACCTTGAATGCTGACTAATATATCTGCGTACGATGGTCAGTTGTTGGGTAATCATGGTGCACACACAGAGACTTTTTTCAGTTGTTGTCAGATGAATCTATCAAAGGAAAATAAGGAGAAAATCAAGAAAGGCTTAAAGCTCTTCAGTTACTGATGATGTTGATAATGATGTTATAATTCAATGTAAATCTTAGAGATCATTGTCACAACTGACTGAATCAACAGAATGTCGTTTAAGGTTAGGAGAGGCTTCAGGTAAGGATCCAGTCTTCATCAGTTCTCGATAAAGTGCTTGAGAGAAATGATGTAACATCGAATTGAAGTGAAAAACATCTTGTGCAATCATAGCCTTTTGATGTTGTCATTTCACTATCATATTGTTGGATTATTCATAATCCTCAGCGATACACTAGTCATATAAATATACGGGGAAAATAACGGAAAAATATTTCTCAATCGAAAGAAGATTCTTGGATCCACCCCCAAATTTAACCAACTTTTCCTAGACCTATTTCCCATCCTTTCACAAGATTGAAATTCATGGAGCACTTCTTCCGAGTAATTTAAAAGATATCTAGTGGACAGACAGACATGAAAAGACAGGACGATATATATATATATATATATATATATATATATATATATATATATATATATATATATATATATATATACCTCACTAACTATGTTGGCAGAGTTTAAAAATAAATTGATAACATCCCAAACTGAAAAGAACCAAGTTAAGCAGCCCAAGAAGTACCAAGTAATGAGCACATTATGCAATTAGAGTTCAGAAATTGGATAAATTCGCAAGGATTGGTTAAAATTGAATTATTTCTGTCGTATCATCCTTCCTTAATTGCATTGGATGGAAGGCAAAATTTTTCAAGTCTTGACATGTTCAGTCTGAAAGCATAACAAGATTACCCAGAGGCCTCTATGTATGCATTTCAGCATCTTGATAGAACTGTAGTTAAAATATTCCAACTCCTGCTAAAATAGGCTTTGATTAGCCCTAACGTGAGCACCAACAAGCTGCTTTTGACATTTTGTTGACGTAACTAGTTAATGCTTGGAGCGAACGTTTTCACTCTTCTTCATGACCAGAAATCAAATGACCCTTTTTTACTAACACTAGTCAAATATACCCATCCGTAGGATTATTCGGCTAATTTAATGTAATTTTTTTCATTTTGTATTTTATTTTTATATCTGTATATTTATTGTCTGAAAATATTTATGTTCCATATTGCAAAACACTAAACCTTATCATTTGTAGATTTATTTTGATTTTAGAAATGAAATTTTAACTTCATGTTCTATTTTAATAACATTTCCTTTTCTTTTTAATGAAAGATGGCATTTTTTATTGATAGGACTTTTCACCGAACGGACTTTTGAGTGCTCCAATCTTTAAAAGATTTTTTTTTAATTTCAGAGAGTTTTTTAGAAAATTAGCACAAATACTATTAAAAAAAACCATGAATGCAGAACACGACAGGACAAAATATCAATTTTCCTGTCCCCTACGTCCGCACATTTCATGATGGTGTAAATAAGCCGAGCTTTCTTTCTCCCTCTGTTTTATTTGTCTCTCTCCCTTTCTCTCTCTATTTTGCTCTCTTGTGGTAGATATTTCAGCAGCAGACTGCTAAGAAAATCACGGATTAAGATGTACAAGAATCAGTACTTCACGTTCGCGTGTTCGTCATGCTGACACACCTTTGGTTACATATCCCTACATCAGCTCCATTATAATAAGAAAGATAATTGTCAGGTGCTTTTTTCACGCAGGTATATAAAAAAAATTCGAACCCCTTCCAACATCTCGCTGGCTATCGATATAATGCCGGTAGAAGGTGGACCCCGAAAAATCATTCTAGCTCCAAAATAGTTGGATTTCCCTCTATTTTCTCTTCTTCTTCTTCTTCTTCTTCTTCTTCTTCTTCTTCTTCTTCTTCTTCTTCTCATCATCATCATCATCATCATCATCATCATCATTATTATTATTATTTTTATTATTATTATTATTATTATTATTATTATCATCATTTGCAATTTCACACCAGTTACCTGGTGGTTACCGCTAGAGGTTGAGTGACAGCAAGTCTTCTCAGGTTTTCAACCCACATCTCATTTCTCCCTCGCCTAGCACACCAGTCCTGTGATTTACACCTCTGCTACCATTTGGGTGTTTTTTCTCCTCTTTTCTCCTTCCTCCTGTGTTAGGCCATAGCTGGGGTCGTATATCTCATATTTTTAGAACTTACCTCAATAGCCGTGCAGTTCCTAGCAGTGTTGTGGTCTACACAGTCTCAATCCTTCCTTTTATCCCGAGTTCCTCCAATCTTGCCTTCAGTGTTTTGGGTGTAGTTCCCAGTGTGCCTATTATTACTGGTACCACTCTGACTTTCATGTTCCACATTTTCTTCAGTTCTCTCGCTAGATATTGGTATTTTCCCTGTTTTTCAATTTCCTTCCTCTTTACTCTAAGGTCTGCAGGTACAGTCTCGTCTATTATTTGGCAGGTTTACGTCTTCTTGTCAAAGTCCTAAAGTAATCTGTGACTTCCATTCTCCAGGGCTATCTCCGGTTTGTGCTGGTACCACTTTTCTATGTGGTTGATTCCCATTCGTTCACTCAGTTCCCAATGTATCACTGTTGCTATTTTATCGTGTTTGTTTTTATATTCCTCCTGGGTTAGTTGCTTACATTCACTAGTTATGTAGTTTACGGTCTCATCTCTTTCATCACGCAGGCGGCACTAGCTGTTTGTCTGTGTTATTTCGATTTTTGTTTTGTTACAGTTTGTTCTGATGCATTAGATTCTGTTTCTCTCTTCAGGTTTTCTTTCCGTAACCATGTTTATGATCACTCGTCTGCCACATCCTGTATCTGTCTTTTAATTTCTCCGTATAGTTTTTTTCTGTTCCCATTTTCTTTCCTTGTTTGCTGTGGTATTCCATTGTTTTCTACTTTTTGGTTGTTCGTTGCGCTACTTTGGACACTCTTTATGATGTCTTCACTGTTAGTTTGCATATACTTTTCTAGATATGTTTTGGCCCTCTGGACACAGTCTTCTATGCTGATGAGCCCTCTGTCGCCCTTTTTTTCTCCTCACGTATAGTCTATCCGTGTCATCTTTGGTATGTAATACTTGGTGCATTGTCATAAGCTTCCTTGTTCGCCGGTCCATTGATTGGAGTTCTTCCTTTGTCCATCCAAGGACTGGTCCTGTGTATCTTACTACCGATACAACCCATGAGTTCATTCCTTGTATTAGGTTCCTGCTGTTTGGTCTCTAATATTTTCCTTATCCTCCTAAGGTATTCTCCTTTTATTTTTTCCTTCATTTCTTCCCGTTTTATCCTATCATATTCGAGAACTCCCAGGTATTTGTATTCGGTCTTGCATGGTCAGTGCTCTAATCTTCCTGCTATCCGGGAATTCGATTTCTTCTGCCGTTGCGAGCCTTCCTTTGTGTATTACCATAATTGCAAATTTTCTATTCCAAACTCCATCCAAATGTATTCCTTCATTTTGTTGAACAGCGTCTCGAGTTCTCCCCTGTTCTTCGCAAATAATTTGCAAATTTTATGCTGTCCATGTACATTAGGTTTGACTTTTCTCTTTGTTTCGGAGAATTGGTATCCTTTCAGGATTCTGTTGTGTGGTATCAAAGTTAGAACAAATGGTAATGGAGACAGATTCCTTTTTTATACTTACTTTTGTTAAATTTTCACCTGTGGCTGTCGAGTATACTTTCCAGTTTTTCACAGAGTTGGCAATAAATCTCACCACTGTTTCACTGATCTTTAATATTCTTAGGCATTCAAGTATACAGCTGTGTAAAATCATGTCGTATGCTTTTTCATAGTCTATCCATCCTATTGCAATGTTCTTACTTTTTCTTGCTTCTTTTGAGATCATCTGTTCGATGTAAAGCACGTCATTCGCTCCCTTGGTTCCTCTCCTGCATCCTCTGTATTCTTCTGGTAATAGTCCTCTTCTTTCCGTGGCTATATACATTCTCTCCGGTTTTTTTCCGATCAGGATTTTCCACATGAATGGTAAGCACGTGATTGGTCTATAATTGCTTTTTCAGGGTCTTTTTTTGCCTCTGGTCATCCATTCGGGTACCTTGCCTTCGCTTATGCAACTTTGGAGTTAGTGGAGGAGCCTGTCATATAGTGAGGTGAATTTTTTAAACCAATATCCGTGGATCCCATCAGGTCCTTGTTGACTATTTTTCTGAAAGCGTGTTTCAATGTGGTTTTGTTCAATGTTATTTATATTGATCTTTTAGAAACTGTCAATCAGGTTTCTTCAATTTTTAAGTTGGTCTGTCTTTCTGGCTACGTATGTATCACACATACAACACCGATGGAGCTAGAAGAATGAAAATTTCATTCATTCATCATGTCGTAAGAAAACTTTTTTTAAATAGCTTTCAGTGGAGGGTTCAATTGCAATGTAAGTTTATGCTAAATGTATTCTTTCATGTTCGTTTTTTTTTTAATTCAGATTTTTTTAAATAAAAAAAGGTTGAAGAAATAACTTATCTGTTGATCACCTCTTTCCCAATTTTTCAATTACTTACCCCAACGCGGCATGATACCAAAAGACGCTGGTCATGTGATGGTTTCTATTGAGTGAATAACCAGACCTGTTTTTTTTCTACATTCATAATATGATGGTTGCATTGATGCTTTCTTTATCTTTCTCAAACATCCCCGTCTCTCTCTCTCTCTCTCTCTCTCTCTCTCTCTCTTTCTTCCTTCTCCTTCCCTCTTTTTCTACCCTCTCTTTCTTCCTCCTCCTTTCTCCCATCTCCTCTATCCACCCTTTATTCTCGCTGTTTTCTTCACTCTCTTTTTTAAAAATTTTCATTATTTCGTACTTCTGGAAGTTTCACTCATTTCCACTTCATCGTTTCACTCTGGGATTCTTTTTTCATGGATTCTTTGTGATATTTTTTTCATTCTCTGAAAAGATTTTCTATTCTCGTTTTTGGTCCTTCGTTGCTTTTTCTCATCAGAAAAGCATAGAATCAGGTCAATAGTAAATTTTCTTAATTTTCACAAATCCTTTTTTTCTCCCCTCAATCTTATCCCTGTTGTTTATTCCGGCAGACTCCGTGTGGAGCATAGGACAACAACCGCTCTTTATTTTTCAGCTCTTTCTCTCTTTCTGTCTTCCTTCTGCTCTTTTCTCTCTTTCTTTCTTTTCTTCTCTTCCCCCTCTCCCCTCGTTCTACTCCTTGCCACCCTTATCTTTAGCTCTTTCTTTCTTTCTTTCTTTTTACTTTCCAAGTAAAACTCATTCAAGTTTTGGGAAAAGTGTGAAATCAAGCCAATAATAATAATATTTTCATAAATTTTTCCTCTCTTCCCAGCATCAGTTTTCCCCTCCCTCATGTCTGATATATCTTTATTCAAGGATCTTTCCACGTGATGTTTAGCATGGAAAGATCAGAAAACAGCACAATATATCAGATGGAAAATAAATGTCAGAAATATCCTAGAAGCTATTTGCAAACTCAAATGGAAATGGGCAGGCCATGTTGCAAGAATATCAAACAAGTGCTAGACATTGTGACTCACAACCTAGATCTCTCGGAATGATACTGGGAATTGAAGCCAGGACAAAAAAAGATAGTGTGATGATTTGGACTAGTCCAAAATACTTTGGTTCTGAGGCACTCAGGAGTTAAAAGATTGGCAGATCTTAGGTGGGGGGGTCTTACAATGGACTTTAAAAGACATGAAGAGGAAGAGGAGGATGATGATATCTTTATTTTGCATCTTTCTCCTGCTTTCTCTTTCTCACCATCTCTAATTTTTTTTCTTTTTATTTCATCTATTCCTATCTTTCTTTTCATGAATTCTACTTGCCTTTCTTTCCTTCTCTATTTTTTCACATCTTTTCTCTTTTACTCTGTCTTTCTTTTTTTCCCCTCACATTTTCTTCTCCTATTTCTGTTACTCAGTTATTCTCATGAAGACTTTTCTTCCATTTTCTTCTCTTTCTCTCTCTATTTATTCCTATTTTTCTCTTTCTCTCTGACAATTTTTCTTCATTTGCTTTTTCTTGCCCTTTATCTCTCTATTTCACTTTTATTTCTTTCTTGCTTTATTTTCTTTCTTGCTTTATTTCTCTCAATTAATTATTTTTTCCTATCCTTTCTTTGTTTATTCTTTATTTTCTTTGATCACTTATTTGTTTCTTTCTTTCTTGCTCATTTTTCTCCTTTATTTTCTCTACCCAGCCCTTTCTCTTTCATTACTTCTGTTTTTCTTTTTCCCTTTCTCTCCAATCATATATTTTTTACAATCTTTTCTTTTACTCTCTGATTCTCTAACACTCAATTTGCTTTTCTCTTTTTCTTTTCCTCATTATTTCTTTTTCCTTCAATACTGTTTATTCTTCACTGCTCCCATTTTTGTTTTTCTTCTGATTCTCTCACAAAACTTTCTCTTTGAAGCAGACAACTTTTCACTTTTGTTCTTTAACACCTCCACTGTTTAGACCAGGATTTAAAAATCAGTGACAAAATCAGTCTTTTAGTTCTAACCTTGCTATCAGATTTATTAGTTTTTCAGAGTTACTGAATTGAGCTTTTGATGTCAGCCAGTGAGAATTCAGGTTTACACTGTGAAATTAAATTAACAGGAAGATTTTAATCTGAATAAAATGAATCAAAATTGAGTTTCAACTAGTTTATCTTCAAAAATTAAAATTCAGTTTGCTGGTCTTTCTAAATCAATTTCTGTATACTTCAATTTATACGCCTTACTATTTGATTTGCCCCCAAAATGTATTGTTTATAGGCCGAACTATATAAATGTAATTCAACAACAGGCAATGGTTATTTACAGATTCGCAATCCACAATGTTCATTTACAGATTCGCAATCCACAATACTTATTCACTGGCTTCCAATCTACAATGTTTATTTACAGGTTTTCAATCCACAATGCTTACTTACAGGTTTCTAATCCACAATGCTTATAGACAGGTATCCCATCCACTGTACTTATGGACAATTTTCTAATCCTCAAGGCATATCTATAGGTTTCCAGTTCACAATTCTTATCAACACATTTCCAATCCACCATTCTCATTGACAGGTTTTCAATCCTCAATGCTTAATTATAGATGTCCAATCCACAGTGATTATCTACAAGTTTGTAATCTGCAATACTCATTGATATGTTTCTGATCAACAATAGTCATTAATAGGTTCCCAATCCACGATGTTCATCAACAGGTTCTAATCCGCAATGTTTATTTACAGCTTTCCAATTCATAATGCTTGTAGACAGGTTTCCAATCCACAATGCATGATTACAGATTTCTAATCCACAATCCAATCCACAATTGGAAATCAACAGGTTCCCAATCCACAATGCTTATTCTAAAGTTTTCTAACCACAATGCTCATTCACAAATTTTCTAATCCGCAATGCTTATTTATCGTTTTTGAATCCACATTACTTATTCACTAATTTCCAATCCACAATGCTTATTCATAGCTTCCAATTCACAATGCTTGTTGACAGGTTTCAAATCCTCTACGCTTGATTTAGAATTTTCTATTCACTATGTATTTTTACAGATTTCCAATCCACAATGCTTATAGACAGGTTCCCAATCCATGATGCTTATAGACAGGTTCCCAATCCATGATGCTTATAGACAGGTTCCCAATCCATAATGCTTATTAACAAGTTCCCAATCCACAATGCTTATAGACAGGTGCCCAATCCACAAAGTTTATAGACAGGTTCCAAATCCACAATGCTTATAGACAGGTTCCCAATCCATAATGCTTATAGAGGGGTTCCCAATCCATAATGCATATAGACAGGTTCCCAATCCACAATGCTTATAGACGGGTTCCTAATCCATAATGCTTATAGACAGGTTCCCAATCCACAAAGTTTATAGACAGGTTCCCAATCCACAATGCTTATAGACAGGTTCCCAATCCATAATGCTTATAGACAGATTCCAAATCCACAATGCTTATAGACAGGTTCCCAATCCATAATGCTCATAGACAGGTTCCTAATCCATAATGCTTATAGACAGGTTCCCAGTCCACAATGATTATTTACAGCTTTTCAATCCACAATGCTTTTTCACAAAATTTCCAATCCGCCGTAATCATTGACAGCTTTCCAATCCACAATACTGATTCACAGGTTTCTAATCCACATAGCTTATTTACAGCTCTCTTATCCACTATACTTATTGACAGGTCTCCAATCACAATGTTTATTTATAGGTTATAAAATAACCATCTTTGAGTTTCCATAAAAAGCAAAGGAGATAAAATGAAAAACAAACTAGTCAAAACTGAAATTGTTTTAAAAAACTGATACAAAGTTAAAACTAGTAAAAAACCAAATTAGGTGTTGCTATGGGTGAAAAAAAAAGTCAACTCCAACTTGGCTTGGAGTTTGAATCATATATTGAATATGAACACTTCTACTTCATTCTCTTATAATAATGGTCTAATATAAAACCGTAACTCTGAATTTTGAAAGTTGTTAGGTTTTATCCCAAGAACTGGACAAAATAGAATTATCAATCTGTACTTTAAGATGAAAAGAATTTAAATACTTATTTTGTTTTTTGGCTAGAGACACAAAAGGAGGATTTTTTTCAAATCCTGGATCCATTAGTTCTTCAGCTTGAAGGATGATTGCCTTTTAGCAAGTTGGTTTTTACAGATTGTGATTGCAAGCCCCATCCCCAATTTATTTTTGCTATTCTTACCCCTGGCTGGGGGGAAGTTGGGGGGGAAGGAATTTTGACCTCATATTCTACCAGTAGCTGGTGAGAGAAGAAATGGATTCATGCCTTTCCCAAGGGCATTAGTCCACTTTGCACCTATGCCTTTACATACTTGATCTGAAGTTTTCATTATATAATATCAACTACTGAATCAAATGCCTTAATATCAAAGATTTAAGATCAAAATTCTATGTGTCAAGCTGAGGAATTATTCATCCACACTTATAGTTGAAGTTAATTTTGAGTGTATTTCTATTGCAAAACAGTTTGCAATGTATTTAACTACTAAGAAAATTTGCTAAGGATTTCTACAGTAAAATGTTTCCCAATGAATTTCTATATTTGGTTTTGATATTTGCTGTCACAATATGTATAATCATTTGAGAGACTGAAAATCATGAAGTATTTCTTGAATAAATCCTATCAGTAGTAAAGCTTTTAGTATTTGTAATGTCACTATATGCATAATTATTAGACTGAATCAAAAATTTATTGTTTCTTTTATAAATCTCATCTATAATACTGCAGGTTATAACTGTCTAATGTAAAAATACATGAATTTTTAAAAGATTTGAAAGAGGAAGTTGAAGAAGGAAGGAATTATTAATGAAAAAGTAAAACAGACACATGTTTTTCCAATTTTTGAGTTCACATTTTAATTTTTGAAATGATCATTGTTTATTTTCTGAACGTTCCAATGAACAGTCATAAACAGGGCAAAAAACTTAATAAACTAATAATGCCTATCATTACTGAAGGGCAGGTGACCAAAAGATAGATTTTACAAAGGTGAATCAATCAGTCTGTAGCCTGACATGTAGAATTTTGATTGAAAATTTCTGTTGTATAATGTTTGATCTAAAGGATTAATATAGAAGCAAGAGGTCAAGTGCATGATAAGAAAGATTACGTCATGAAAAATAGATATTTTTTATGTCAAATAAATGCTCTTTTTATCATTAGGCTGTTGGCTTAATGTTGTACTTACACATCATAATGAATGTACAGGCGAGTAGAGTTAAGCAACTACTTTCTTTCTTTCTCTCTCTCTCTCTCTCTCTCTCTATCTCTATCTCTATCTCTATCTCACTCTTTCTCTGTGAAGAATAAGTACTCATAGCTGGGATATTTTTAAGAGATGTCATGTTGGCAAATGCTGTTCACTCAACAAATCACTCCACAAATTCTGTGGCATGGTATATAGTGTTTCCTCAACTTGCATGGAAAGCTTCTTTCTCTTAAATACAGTGGAATACCTATAATTTCACAATATCTTGTATCTGTTTTTTTCTGCTCATTGTTAACAAGGAATATTTTTCCTGTCCTCCTTTCCCTGGAGCTTATAATAACTTATTTATCAGTTTTCACTACTTGTGAATGGTACTACGGAATAGTACAATGGTTTTCACTACGTAGAATGGTTCTACTTTTGTAAGTTGAGCTTCTCTTCAATCCTTCATTCCCAAAAGGTAGATCTCCATGCTACTTGGAAATAATTCCACATCAGCTCATTAGACATAGGCATAAGAAGCCTCTTTTGCTCTGACATGATTGGGAAAAATTGTATCAAAAATCACAATATGACAAAAAGACAATTATACAATAGTTGTTCAGAATCATATTGTATTAGTTTCAATGTTTTTAGATTAAATTCTTCAACAGTTAAAATGATATTGTTTTCTCAAATGAGGATGTGAACTCTCCTTTCTTTCTGTATGATTTTGTGGTTTCTCTCTGGATCAAGTTTTTTCTATTCAACTTCTGTGTTGAAATAGTTGCTACTTTTAGCTTTTTTATTTGCTGTTGCAACTAAATTGTGCAGTTTTTAGTCATATTTATCAAATGAATGTGCTGCTTCAGGAGATGGTTATGATATCAAAGTCTATAGTCTCTTTGTATTCTTCTGCCACACATCTGAGCAATTCTACATTATTTTTATTTCTTGGAACCATGTGTTCGTCTGCAAACCCTGATCATCAGCCAGTTGAGTGTGTCCTGTCTATCTTATATTTATCTTTGTCTGTTTTGCCCAGTAGAATTAATAGTGGTAATTGTTACATAACATTATATTACGATGATTGTTGTTGTTAGATATAAATGATGGTATTGTTGTTGCTTTTGTTGACTTCCGGTGAAGTACTTTATTAGATTGTCTGTAATGGTCATTCTACACAGTTTAATGAATACTTTTGCACTGTTTGCACTTGTTGACTTTATCACTTCTTAATACTATCTGCCACCAATATCTAACCATCACTCGGACCTGACTTCTTTTTTTTTAGTGCTTACTTTCTCAGCTGAATGACTTGGGTGCTGACAAAAAATTACCACATTGCAGAGTGGGTGGGGAGATTAAGAAGTAAATAGACTGTTTTTTTATCAACTGCTAATTTGAAATGCTTTATCTTGTTGACAGTTGATACTTCGATGTCATTCATTCAGAGGGCTGAGAGCGAGAGGAAGAATGACTTTTTCTCTTGAGCAATTTGTAGGCACATTGAACATTTTTCCAAGATCATTAAAAAAAAAGTCACAAATATCACCATTTAAATGCAAATTAAATTGAACATTCTGATTTTCATCTAATTTATAGATCCTTCTTTTTACAGCAAGTTACTAAGAGGCTTGTATTCAGTCTAGTAATGATATATAGGATGCCATTTATCATGATAATTGGGTCATTTACCTAACAGCAGAGGTTGATAACCATAGTTGGGGATGGGGCAATTTACAAATGCCCCCTGGGCCCAGTAAAGTAGGATGCCAAAAACTTTATAAATAGTAGTTCAACTACAGCATTTCTCTAGACATTATATAATTATAATAAAATTTTTGTGGGGGCTCCTCAAGAAATCTAGCCCTCGGGGCCCTACAAATCCCTAGCTACTCCCATGCCGATAACATTAAGCAAAGGATATAAAAATCAAAACAATTAACACTCATCATATACCCACTCTTCTATAAAATTTTGTTGAATGTATATTTATTGTTATAAATCCATTGATATGAAGACCTTTAGATTATAAGGAACTTAACAATAATGATAATGATTATTAATCATTGATAATTCTCAATTCATTTTACACAAAGTGTTTGGAACAAACTGGTTTGGGACTTCTCTGTAATAATAAAGTCTCAGGCAACAGGTGTAACTCTACAAATTTTGCCAACTCTTGTTTCCCATATTTTTCCACATATATACTTCCAAATGGATGAAATTTAAATTCTTGCCAACTTTGAAAATGGCTTTTTCATGCCATTTCACTACAATTCAAGAAATCTCTGAGTGCCTGTGAGCGTGTACAGCAGTCACAAGATTACTGGCAATTGTATTAAGTTGACATTCATCAAATGTATCAGTTAGCATACAAGGCAGTGTAATGTTGAGTTTGAAATTGTTTGGATCAGCGGTTCTTAAAAAATCTTATAAAAATGATAAAGAATTAAAGATTAGATTTATTAGAAACCGTCAACCAAAACAGTCACCAAAATTGTCTAAATAGGTTTTTTCAGTTTTCAAGTTGATCCAGTGGGCTGGCTATGTATGTATGTGTGTATGACTTGTACAAGCCGCAAAGATGGAGCTAGAGGGCTAAAATTTTCAATATTCACCCTTATTATGTCTATAAAAAGATTTCTTTGTTTTTTAAAAATCCCCCCGAAATAGGGGAGGTTCAATTCGTAATGTGACTTTATGCTAAATTTATAATCATAAATTTATGCTTATCACAGTATATTTGACAAATTTATTTCACCAAATCTAAATTTCATAGCATAAAGCCTACCCATCCACAAAATTTCTTTTAAATTCATTTGGAACTTATGGAGATACAGAGCAGTCATAACTAAATAAAATGCTTTGATATGAAATTTTGATTGTGTTCTATCTGTCAGCTTGTACACACGATATCTCCCAAAGAAATTTCATAAAAGGGTGGGTAATAAGCAAGAAAAGAAGTCAGGAAATTTTGGAGAGAATCCATCCAAAATTATCTCCTCTACACTTTAGTCAACAGGTGGCAACCACAAAATATCTCAGAAAGTTCTCCATCTTTTGACACAATAGCTCCAAAAGTGTGACATGAATTCCAATGAAATTTTCTGCAAGTATGGACAATAGATTAGGAAAGAGGGGATTGAATTTTGGAGAGGATCTATACTTCCTGTACTTTGTAGCTATCTACTCACACCACGTAATATCTTGAAAATGTCTCAGGCTGTACACACAATATCTCCAGAAGTTTTCAATGAACTTCAACAAAATTTTATAGAAGAGTGGGTAATTAGCTACAGGAAAACTGATTAAATTTTAGAGTGAATCCATCTACAGTTACCTTCCTTGTATTATAGCTATCAGTACATACAGGTGTTTCATTTCAGAACAAGAGTTCAAGACACTTGATTGCAGATAGGTCAAAACGACTTGCTCTCAGGCATATAATTCTTTAGGAAACTTTACTCAGTGTACAATTCCGTTCCCAATTATATATGATATGCCTATATTTGATGAAGGGCAATTTTTTCTTTACTAGGGTACCCTAGCAAAAAAGTGCCTATTTCCCGAAGAACTCCAAGATTCCTTGCTAGTTTGCTCTAAAATTAATAGATTGACCTTCATTACAATTTAGTGAAGAATATCTACACACTATATATTGAAATGATTGGAAAGTGAAACATAGATCAATTTCACATACAATATTTTAGGTTTAGTTAAATTCAGTAAATTAAAAGGTAAAGATCAAAAAAAGATTGTGGA
>OY735235.1:31381344-31383844 GCA_963457665.1 Thysanoteuthis rhombus
TTTGCTGAGGTCGGTCATGAGAAATTTGGCAAAATGTTTTTTCCCTTTGACTTCGGAAGCAAATGTACTCTTTTCATTGTTAGGAAGATTTTGGGGACAAATATCTTCATCTTTGCTGATTTTTAACGTGTTAGCTGATCTAAGTATATATTTCAAATGGAGATTTTAGGAGTTGGGACTTTTTCTCTTTCTTCTAATCTTCTCATGAACAATTCCACAATTTACCAAATTCATGGAACTGCCAAAGTTTTGTGATTGCAAGAGAATTCAGAAATCTAAAAGTATTATAATTACTAGATAGTCAACTATACTGAATAATGAGATTGGTTGTCTGAGTAATGAGTTTGGTTGTCTGAGTAATGAGATTGGTTGTCTGAGTAATGAGTTTGGTTGTCTGGGTAATGAGTTTGGCTGTCTGGGTGATGAGTTTGGCTGTCTGGGTAATGAGTTTGGTTCTTATTGCATTGTGCCAAACAAAGCATGTAGTATATAAGCATATATACATATATCAACTCAAAGAAGTTTTTACTGAGTAGTTAGTATTCTCAAAGATGATATCATAAGTTGATTTGCTTGCAATGATTAAAATCAACACAAGTAATTTAATATTAACATAGATGAACACTCAATAGTAGTGACACAAACAGCAAGTCACGTCTGTTTTTATACTTACTGATCTTTTCTCATTACATACGTTTAGGGGGTAACTTACATAAGTAAACCCTGTTTCAAAAAATTAAATGATGTGTGATAAAAAATAAATCCATATGCAATACACATGATAATACCCAATATGAAATTAAAAAAACTACATCTATAACATAAATTATGTATTAAGATCATAGCTGAAAGGGAGATGGTGTTTGATCAACACTGCTAGGGTGCCATGTTGATATAACTGTTTTATTTTTTAAATCCCTGAAATGGTTACAGGGTAAACAACTGGTGATCCCAACAAGAGAAAATGTATACATTGTAACCTGATGAAAACATATGTGTAAAAAAAAAGAGGGAAAAACGCTGAAGAAAATGACATAAATTGCATTGACAGATATTGAGAAATAAGTGACTGAAGTGACACTAAAGGATTTTTGAAAAGTTCTTCAATTTCTTAGTGTTTAAAGCTGTAAAGCTTTCTAGACAATATATATATATATATATATATATATATATATATATATATATATATATATATATATATATATATATATATATATATATATTCACATACATGCACACATCAATAAATCTGTTGCATAATGATAAAGAAGCCTCTTCTTCATACAACAAACATGTAGCAATCTCAGCAATGAGGTAAGATACTAGTTTACCTCTTTTTTTCTGCAATGAATGCCTTTTTGATCAAAAAAATACAAATATATAAAGTCCTTATTCATAGACATTCCTATCCTTAAGCCCCTATAGAAGCCAGAACCGCCCCCTGCCTCTGTGTTTCTTTTGTGTTGCTAACACCTGTAGCAGCACAGCTCCCATAAGAAGCAGCAACTGCCAAGTGAAGCTATTACAGTAAGGATGAGCGACCCCCCTCCCCCATATTTGACTCTGACCACGAATGTCTGACTTTGCTTAATCAATTCTTTCTACTAATATTCATTCTCAAAGAGTTTACCATTTTCTCTGTTCTATTGATCCCTGCTTTTTTTGACCCTGACATTCAGTCTAACAATCACAGATGGGAGCACAATGGAATGTTTTTTGAGGAAAGGAAGTGAAGAGGAAAGCAGCAGGTGATGTGCCATTCTTTGCTATAGAATGTTGTGATTTTTTTCTTCCTTTTTTTCTTACATTTACAGTCTCATTCATACAATGTACAAGTTGCAAATTTTACTAATGCTACACTAGTTGGAAAAAATTTCTTCCTTCTGTGAGGGTTTTTTTGCGGTTGTTTTTTTTAATCAGTTTAACATTTTAAGATCTGCTGAAAAGTAAATTCAAAATTGAAATACTTTGTTAATCAAAATTGACAGCAAAATTCTTCAAAACAGTTTTTCTGACAGCTTTTTTGAGGGGTTAAATTTGTTAAATGTTGATTGAGAATGACAAAAAATAGAAGGAAAAGGGATATTCACAGCTTGGATTTTAGAAAATGTTGTCTGAAATTGCCAGTGAATTGGTGACCTGTGAAGATATATATTTTTTTTTTTCTTTTTTCAAATTTTATTATCTTTGAGACATTTATGAAATTTTATACAAGAATTTTACATTTTGATTTTAATATTATCATATTTTTTGCAACTGTTATATGTTATTATTATATATTTATAAATTTCATCATTATGATAATTATTATTTCTATATTTACACAGTACCCCTGAAAAATGACTGGATCATTTAGGCATGAATAATCACATCCACTAAGGATCAGAATATCTGTGCCCTCAACTAAGGATCAAAGTATCATTTCCAGCCCATTGGCTACGTTTCTAGTATCTATGAACTCTGTGTCATTTTCTGAATGACCACCACCCATCCACACACA
>OY735235.1:31386344-31394252 GCA_963457665.1 Thysanoteuthis rhombus
AAAATTGTTTGCATTATTTCAGATTATTGTGAATTGCCAAAAAATGGTCATTGAGCTAACTGCAAAAAAAACAAGGAACATCAGTGAGCAGAAAAGGAATCTTTGAACTGAGAATGACCTAAGAAGAAACTGACTCAAGGATCATCTCATATGATGCATATGCTGAGAGAAAATGTTATGAAAGTGTCAGAGTTTGAGGTCAAGACCATGATATATTTTTTATTCTGTTGCATTGTGCACATCTCATTTGAAGGTCACAATGTTCTTTGATGCTGCTACAGGCAACTCTTGAAGATTGTTGAACATTACTGACATGGCACAAACACAAAGTCAGCATCATAACGCTACATTGATGACACTTCAAGCCTATACAGATTGTGATACTACTTACTGCCTTCAAAGGCTTTGGTAAACAAAAGCCAATCAAAGTATTGCAGAAGATGCCCGCATTTGGAGATGTTCTTTGAAAACTTCTGGATTCTCAGGAGATATCAGAAGATATCTTATGACAATTGTAATACTTCACATGTTGCTTGTATGGTGAGCCTCGTTTCAGCTAAGTAAACAGCCTGCACCTGTATCTATTAAAGACAAAGTATGACAGAGTTAGCTGACTAGATTTTTTAAAGACCATGGACATGGCAAGTCTGTCTCTGTGGTATCATTTGACCCAAGAGGTCAAGGTTAAATAAACGAATGTTTTTGCCCAACCCTTTTGTCTAGGTCATTTGTAAAAGAGAATTACAATTCTGTTCCTCAAATCTGCGAGAAATTTAAATGTATGCTTCAATTCAAATAATTATACCATCCTTGTAGCGCATATCTTTCCACATACTCATTTCACTCATTTCAGTAGAAAATGTTCCAGCTTGACAAACATCCAAACGATTACTCCATCATGAAGCACTCTGAAAATTTACTTGGTTAAACTTAGACTGGCACAAGTCCCTAGAAGTGGGGTATCCAATCTTATCGTTACTTTACTTCTCAGCTCCCTTCTTTATTTCCCCCCTCTTCTCCATAGAAATCCAAAATAATTCTCTACATTTCTCCTTATTTTGGCAGCATGAAGAGCTTAACTTTTTTTGCCCGCCATGATTATTCCAAACATGTTGGTTTTGGGTTTCTACTTGCTAATTGGTTTCCATCGCCAGGCAACCTGAAAATTACCATTTTCTTCCATCCAGATTTCTTGCTGTAATGCCCCCAAAGAACAATATTTCTGCTATTATTTCATAAAATAACAATTCTTTATCATTATTTTTTTAACTGAGAAAGCTAAAGTGCACATTACTAAACGTATATAAGAGTTTCGCTTCTTTTTTCAATAATTTCTGCTGACAAACCTAGACAGCTGATTTTGTAAGTTTTCTGTATTGCTACATATTGTGTCCAATTTTTTGGACCCTAATTTGATATTTATTCCAAGATTATTTTCATGTGTTTTGTTGATATTTTTATATTCTTTTGTTTTTGGCTGATATTCCCTGTAACTACTCTTATGAGCTTTTCCTCTATTTTTACCATTTACAATTGTTTGTTTTCAGGAAGCAGAATATTTTGCACTCTCCTATACATTGATTTATTTAAACTATTTTCCTCGTCTTTGTTATTACCAAATTCTACAGATACCTGATGAAGTCCAGAAGGTACTATGACTAAAACATTGAGGATATGAAAGCTATAAAGATGAGGGCAAAAGTTCGATTAAATCAATATAAAATGATCATTCCTCAGAAGTTCAGACAGAACTTTTTCCAGTTTAATTAATGATCGGTAAGCTGAGTCAAAGTTGAGATAGCTCATTTTGTTTTCAGGGCATTTAAATATAAAACAAGTTGAGATATTTTCCCGCCTCTTTTGTGCTCTTCACAGAAATAAATTACTTTGCCTATTGATTATTCTGTCTGCATAATTCAGTTATTTTCTTTACATAATTTTATCAAATGCTTCACTAAATATTACTGTCACTGAATTTTATAGACAAAGTTTTCCCTCCACTAATAGAAACATTAATGAATCCACAGCCGGTGAGGTAAATTATAACATATGTCAGTGCATTTAGAGAAACCTAATGACTTGAATTTTTTGTTGGAGAAAATTTTCCTATCACTATAGATGTGTGGAATTAATTGATAGCTGTTTTTTGTGGGACTATTGGAAGTATCATACTCACAAAATGGATATAGATATATATTTTTTCCCTCTGCTTTGAAATTTATCTATGATGCCATGCACAGTGAAAAATCTCTTTGGAATTTTATCACAGAAGAGAGATTTTTTCTCTAAATACCTAAAAATCTCATCCAGTGTCTCTTGAAATTTTCTTTTGATAACTCAGCTGGGGGTCTTACTATTCAAGCAAAAAATAGAAAAATGTAATTCTTATTCAAAGCTCTTTAAGATTTTCATGTATAAATCTATTGTAACTATTCCTGTTATTTGAGAGAAACTGAAGCAAATTGTACTTGATAAATGTTTTTCAAAATTCTGACATGAAGTGCTTTCATTGCTTTTGGATTTTGTTGATCTTCTACTTGTACTAAAGGTGTCATAGGGAAGTGGAGACAGCAATCGCATTATTTCATCCCTCAGTTTTTTTTCTCCTTCATTTGATTTGAGCAATTTATTATAGTAAATCTCCGGCTTGCTAGGCATTCCAAATATTCACTAGAGCCCATTAACTGTACATTTCTGGAACATGTTTCCTATTTTTTCTGTTGCCAGCCTCTTATGAGGCTTGACAAAGTTTAAATTCACAGCTGTTCTTCTCGTAGTTTAGTTGCTAACCACGGCTCAAGTCTGCCCCACTATTTACCCATAAGTGGAAGGAGAAGAGATGTCACTCCTGAGGATATTTGTGTGAAGAGAATGCAAACTGTCTCAGCTGGAATTTGAAGTCATTTTTCAAATTCCACTTTCTGTTCTACTAACCCTTAGGCCACCTGCACCTTCAATTATCTGATAGAGGTTAGTATTGTTTAAAAAATGAAAAAACCTTTCAGTTGAACTATGAAAACAACAAAGGCAAGAATATGAGCTTAAATAATTCATAGAACAATAAAAATAAAATCTCAGAACTTCAGAAAAGATTCATCAAGTACAATTTGTTTTTCAGTTATTTGATTGAGGCTGAAAAACAAATCATACTTGATGAATGTTTTCTGAAGTTCTGAGGTGAAGTGCTTTCATTATTTTATGAATTATTCAAACTCATATTCTTGCCTTCTTTGTTTTCTTTTTTCTTTTTTTCTTAATAGTTCAGCTTAAAGGTTTTTTGACTTATTAAAAAAGAAATGACCAAAGAATATATTAGCTGAAATCTTATACTGTAAAAGGCCTTGTCATTTTCTTTGTTTATTGTTTTTGCCATGCTGAAGTGAAATAGAGGAAAGAGCTCTGTGAACACAGAGACACGAAGTTGGCTGCCGCTGATGAAGCCTGAAAAAGAAGACAAGTGCTGCTGGTAAAACTACTGCTACTACTACTACTACTACTACTACTACTACATCATCATCATCATCATCATCATCATCATCATCATCATCATCATCATGATGATGATGATGATGATGATGATGATGATGATGATGGTGATGGTGATGGTGATGATGATGATGATGATGATGATGATGATGATGATGATGATGATGATGATGATGATGATGATGATGATGATGATGATGATGATGAAAAATTGATTATAAGATTCCAAAACAAAGAATATCCTGTTTGGATCAAAGGCTGCTTTCAAAATCTTAAAAATATTTTTATGTTCAGTTGTATTCAAAGCAAATAGCGTTTGACTGGAACCTAGATGAACAATGCTAATATCTTCTTTTTTTCTTAGAAAAGAATGTTTGTAAGTGTGTATTTGATGAAAGTTTTTGAAGTTCAGTCGGTTGGTTCAAATGAAAGAAGTATTGGAGGAAGAGAAAAGAATATTTCTGGGCAAGAACATCAACCAGTGATTTTACTACACGACAATTATGAATCAGGGATGGGAAATTCTTCAGTTGAAAATAATTGGGTACGTAAAGATCTATTCATAGTTTATCAGCTAATAACTGTTACGCACCTTATCTTTAATATCTAATACTTTAGAAAACTTAGGATGAGTGTAGAATCTACAAGAATTATGACCTTATCAGGAAATTTCCATTTGTTCTTCCTTTTGAGCTCCTAGCCATAGAAACACATTGAAGCAGCCATCATCTCTCTTTCATTGATGTGGAACCCCCTACTCCTCCTCATTTCTTTGGTTAAATTTTATTTCTTAAATGGTGTTGTCAATAGATATCTGAATAATGACTGAAGTTATACTTTTAATATTTTCACCTTTAGATTTGCCTATCCCTTACCCCATTGTAGAGTTGTTAAGGTACCACAGATGATTTCATCATGAGTGTGACAAGGGCAAGGTAGTTGGACGTTGCCTCTCTCTCCAGTTTGGTTTGGAATCAGAGTTGTCCAATCTGCCCTGTTATTTACTAGAGTGGGAAGAGATGCTTTCCCAAAGGCATTACTACAAAGTGAACACAAATTGTCAGTCAGAATTTTAGCTTGGCTCGCTAATTCTATTTTCTGTGCCATTAACCATTTGGCCACTTGACACCTCACTTTTGATATTTGATTAAGCCAATTCATTATTCCTTTAATATCTTCTTTTCTAAGAAGAGAATGTTTGTAAGTGTGTATTCAATGAAAGTTTTTGAAGTTCAGTTCATTATTGCTTTGTCACCATGAGTTTCTGGTGAAGCCAAATTGATTTCAGAGTCCATTGAAATGATTTGTTGCTTCTCAATGTTGGAAAAATTAATTACTGTATTGTAAGTCAGTCACTTGATGTTCCAGATTCACAAATTCCATAAAATATATCCATTTTTTCTTCATCAATTCTTTGATGTTTCTCCTTCTTAACTGCCATCTTCATTCCTACAAATGATTAACCAGTGAGAAAGAAAAATGTGGATAGGGAGTTTTTTTTTTATCCTGCTTCCCCAAAATATTAGATTTATAGGTGTTTAGTGGTCAGAAGGGAAGGGAGGAAAAAAAGAAAAAGGAAGGGAGTGATGAAGCGAAGGGATTGAGGAAGAAGGAATGAAAAGAAAAGAAAAAGAAGGAAAAGAGTACCTCACTGTAGACCAATGGTTAGCAAGCAGCTCTCATATGCTATGTACTACTTCTGGCAAAAATTATGGAGTCACCACACAAAGGATGTTCACAAAGACTTTTCTCAATTATCGCCCCATACACGTGGCCTTGTGCCAGGCTAATCTAAGCTTAGTGAATCAATAAATAAAAAGAATGGGTATAGTGAAGAAAAACTGGAACAAAACAAGTAGACTTGGATGGGGAAAGGGAAAAAGAAGAGTTTATCAGAGAGAGAAAGAAAGAAGGAAAATGAGAGATGAAGAAACATAAATACAAAAGAGAAGAAAGAAAAGAGGAATAAAAAAAAGAATATGTTATTATGTCATTAACTTTAAATACATTGAATGTAAAAAGTAAATTTTGATACTATCTAAAACAATGCTAATGTCCCCCAAACCTCGTTAGAGGTGGCCATAAAATAGATTATGGCCAAAGTCTTCCTAGGGATAAATCAGAGGAAGAAACACTGCAATGATAGAGGAAGGTTATTGTACTGCTTATATTTTTTAGCAAAAAGCAAAATAATTTAATTCTTTCAAAACTATCAGTGTTAAAAGAATCTACCTTCAACCCAAAGAGAAGCTCCTTATTTTTCTTAAAATGTAACATCTGTGAACTAAATTGAAAATTTTTTTAGAAAAATAAAGGAAAGCTATGACCAAACTCAAATTACTCATCTAATTACTTGAATAATAAATCGATAGGACTAGATAGTAAATCACTCCCTCGATAATGATTGATCCTGATGTGATTTCCAATATCCCAAGGTAGAAATACCCAACTCACCTCTTGTTCCAATACTTTAATACATTTGAGTCAACAGGCGTGGAAATCATAGCTATACAAATATGCTGTCCCATATTCCTGATTCTTATCCCCTACAGTGCCGCAAACATCCAGAGCAGATAAATGGGTGTTAAGAGCCAGTGGAATTCCAAGGCTACCCTGATTAACATCAGCTGACCCAATTTACTAGACTCCAACACATCATGGGCCAGTATGGCAGGGTATGGCCCAACACCTATCATGGTTTTCATAATGGAAATTATACCAGGCGTTCCTGCTGGGTCATTGGTTTCAAAAGGCCCAGCAATATCATTTGCCTTGGGTGAGAGTGATATGCTCTAAAAGCGACTATCCAAACAGAACCCCTAAATCCTTACCAAGAGGACAACATAACACTCTCAATAGAAATGCACCTGACCAATCTAGAAAACAAAATCAAAAACCTCAAATGAGACATAATCAGCATTAGCAAAATAAGAAGAACTAATCAAACTAAAGAGTAAACATCTCTTAACAACTATGAAAAAGAGAAAATAAAACAAAGCAGAGTTGGCTTTCTCATCAATGAGGAACTCAAAGATGACATGGTAAACTTTAAAGCCATCTCTGACTGAATAGCCAGAGTCACAATACAACTCTCAAAGAGGTACAAACTGAATATCATCCAAGTCTATGCTCTTACTTCACAGTCAACCAAAGAGGAAACTTCTATGATGACATCCCTAAAATGAACTCCTGATTTCATGATACCAGAGAATACTCATCATAATGGGAGATTTCAATGCCCAGATAGGTCAAGGAAATAAATGTTGCCTCAACATGTTTGAATATAAATTACGGAACAAGGAAGATGAGGATATTGTAAACTTTACAACTGCAAATGGGTTCAAAATCATGAACACCTACTTCAAGAAGAAACCCAATGAAAAATGGACTTAGAAGAGCCCCAACCACAAAATCAAGAACTAAATCCTAGTGGACAAAAGCAACACAGTCAAAGATATTCAAATCCTAAATCGAGTCAAAATAGGAAGCAACCACAGAATGGTGAGATGTAAAATGCAAATTAATACCAACAAAGAATGCAGGAAAATGTTCCACACCAGAACCGCAACCAAAAGAGTTCTCTAAGCTTGAATTGAAAAACAGATATAAAATTCTTACCAAACCAGAGGCAAATTACACCAATGAATTCAACAACAAAATAACAGCCTCTTTCATTGAAGTTGCCACTATATTTAAATCAAAGAGTGCACAAACCATCAGTAAAAGTTCAGTTGAAACCAAGAATCTCATGGGAAAATGCAGAAACCTCAAGGCACCAACAACAGCAGGAGAGAAAATTGATGCAACCAAACTGAATAAAACAATCCAAAAGAAATGAAGAGGAAATACACACAACAGCAATCATTGAATCAATTCTTGAAAAAGTCAGGCCTTCAAAACTATAAACTAAACCCTCAGTATAGGACAGAAACAAATAACTAGCATATTTTTTCACATATACTGTTTGTGTTTCTCCAATCAATCAATTCTACAGGTGAAACTCCTGTAGTCTCACCTTCTTTCAATCTAGCCGAAATTTGATCAAAAGGTTTTAATTCACTTTTTGGGTTTCCATCAACCTATGTGACTGGTCTGACCTTTTTTGATACTGTCAAATTTTCAGTGAAACATTTTACTTGCATGACTATCTGATTAGTTTGTATGAACCGATTCTACAACTACAAGTCCTCTAACCTAATCTTACTTTAATCTTACCAAATTGATTTGCAATTACTATTAATTTGTGTTTCTATCAATTCATGGTACAGGTGCAAAGTCTGTAGTCAGAAAAATAGTACTTCAACTTTCTTTAGAATTAGAATTTGATCAAAGAGTTTCATTTAGATTTACCATATCTCCAAAGGTTCTCAATGAATTTCAATGACAATTTTTTAACAGTTGGCTATAGACTGTAGAAGGATT
>OY735235.1:31394452-31396952 GCA_963457665.1 Thysanoteuthis rhombus
AATGCAGTGATCAAAATGATTAAAATATCAAAATTGAAGATACTAGTTCAAGTAATTCATACATTAATAACAATACTTTATCTCAAAACAACATTAAGAAGGCTGGAGAGTCTGGGTGAGCTGGTCTCACCTTGTCTTACCCCTCTTTCAAGCTGAAAGGGCTCAGAGCTTTTATGTGGCCTGATAAAGTAACTGCTGAATCGATACATATGTTGCAAGACTCTGACATATATGGGATCTACGCCTTGTTATATGATATAGCATCAATGACCTAAGGGCTTTGCTAATAGTTTCTTTGCTCTTTAGTTTAAACATGGCAAGCTGTAAAAATATTTACTCTTTAGTTCGATAAGTTCTCCTCTGGGTCTTCTCATTTCATTTATACCAATAATGCCCTTTTGATGTTTTTGATTTAATTTTCAAAATTGGTTTGGTATAGGTCTTTTGAGAGTGTCTTGACATTGTACAGTGTTGTTTTTTTGGTGATGTACTTGTTGTGTTGTGTTTGGGTAGTTGCCCTTAGAGCACATCAGCCCCGCCTAAAGCAAATGATGTGGCTGGTCCTTAAAACCCAGCAGGGATGGCTGGTATATTTTTGATTGTGCAAACCATAGGAAGTGTTAGGCCACGCTGGCCCATGACATGTTGATGGGGTTTGGTGGATTGGTTATAATTGATTTCAATCAAGGTAGCGTCAGGACCCCACCGGCCCTTAGCACCCAATGCATCCCTTCTTGATGAGGCAAGAAATGGGTGTATGCACAATTGTAAGGGATAAGAGTAGAATGACTGTGCATTCTACATTTTATTCACAGTTCTAAGTCAGTGAGTTTTTTGTACGTTGCTATGTTTCCCCACATTTATACATATCAAAGAATTGAAAGAGTAAGTAGACATTTCATACACAACAATTCAGCTGTGGACAATCCTTTGTCCCTCCTCCAGTGCTGGATCATTCTGAATTTCTCTTCCCGCCCTTCTCCCTTGTCTCAGAGTCTGTGAGTCCTTAACTGTTCCTTTATTTTGGGATCTACAAGTAGTTTGGTGAGTGGTACTTACCTCTCTTTTGTTTCCTTCAAGTTTCAAATTTGAAAAAATCCACAAAAATTTCAGTCTAATAAAAAGACAAGTCATTTTAGGGGAAATTAGATTTCATGTATCAACTTAGTGCAAATATTGGTAGATTTTAGGGAAAAATAACATGATTAAATAAAGGAACTATTACTTTGACCATTTTTCCTACTTCAGTTATCTCAATGAGGGTGGCAAAAGACTTGTTTCCTCATCAGGAAATGCACAACTTGTGACTATGTAAATACAATTGCATACTATGAATGGTCAGATCCTAACATTTGTTGTGTTTCATCTTCATTCTCTTTTTAAAACAATCATGGATAAAAACTGAAACTGAGACTTGAACAACGGAAACAATAGTGGTAGTTGTTGTAGTTATATTATCAGCAGCCATGCACAAAACAAAACAGCTATTTTATTTTCATGTTTGTTATGTTATCAGCAGCCACACATACATAAGAACAGCTGTTTTGTGTTTGTGTGCTTGCATTACTCCATTTCCTCATAGACAGACTGATAGCTTGCAAATTATGGAAGGATTTGCAGACATGGAAAAGGAAAAAAAATTATAAAAAATGATATTATACATTCTGCACAACTTGAGGGCCTTGGAAACAGCTTTGAGGAATCAGCTTGGGGGAAGGGTTTTTTGACACATGGGAGGCCACACCCAATTCTTGCATTTCATTGGTGAGTATGAAATATTTTCAATGAAACTCACATTCCCTTTTGCAACAGGTTTTGAAATTTTTCTGAACCCCACCCTTTCCCTGTGAACTCACAAATAGGTCATCTTCCTGGAGGCAATCTTGTGGCTTCAGAAGCTGGGAGGGAAAAAAAATTACAGACGGTGAAAGTGTGGAAAAACCAAAACAAAACATATTCAAAATGAGGTCCCCCCTGGATGGACAGATAATGTTATATATTTCTCTCTCCCAATATATACAAATATATATATATATATATATATATATATATATATATATATATATACAAATATATATATATACATATATATATATATATATATACAAATTTATATATATATATATATATATATATATATATATATATATATATATATATATATATATGTATATATATATATATATACACACATATATATATACACACATATATATACACACACACATATATATATATATATATATATATATATATATATATATATATATATATATATATATATATATATATATATATATATATATATATACTGGAGGTTCTGATGCGTTTGGTGAAAATATCCTAGGTTTCTGTGGAGTTCCGGTGGTTACTTTACATTCTTATACAACCAGAATTAATTGTTCGCTGTTATCATTTTATAACTAGTTTTACTCCATCTTATTATTTTGATGGAGTAAAACAACCAATAAATTAATAAAAGTGAAAATTCTACTTTCAA
>OY735235.1:31401952-31441952 GCA_963457665.1 Thysanoteuthis rhombus
TATATATATATATTTTGTACATATATATATATATTGTACATTTATATATATTGTACATATATATTTATTGTACTTATATATATGTATATATATATATATATATATATATTGTACATATATATATTTATTCTACGTATATATAAATATATATTTATTTTACATATATATATATATTGTACATTTATAGACACTTCAAGGAGTAAAGAAAGCAGATTATAGGACAAACGGTCGATTTATAGTTCATTATGAAAACTTGTGAACAGATTTCACAACATTCTTTAATGTTTTTGCTGTTTTTCCCCAGAAATAAAGACACGATGTGTTCGAAACTTGATGATAACAATTTGATCAGAATCATATAGAAAAATGTGTGCATATGTCTCGGTATGTTGTTCACTTTACAAATATGATTTCCTATATTTTCTGTGACTAGGTTCAGAACTGCACTAGGTGTCATTTATGGTTAATCATTAAAAAATTCATTTCAGCTTGGAAACTGGCAGAATCATAAAATGGATACTTCAAGGATTAAGAAACAACAGATAGTGAAAAAAATCCAAGGGATTCCAATGAACATACAATGGATATGATATTTTTTAGTATTTTTAATATTTTTAATTTAAGATTACTTAGGATTATTTAGGATTTAATTTTTCATTTATAAACTTTCTCTCTGTAGACATTCTTTAAAAGTTTTGTACAACCACCTGGATGTTTCCTCTTGATCTGTGTCTACATAGGGAGTACAAATTCTATTTAGACAAAAAAGTATGAAAAGGAGGAAAGAAAAGGTGAAAGAATTAGAAATGGAGAAAAAATTGAGCTGAGAGATGGTGCAAAAGTCAGAAAAGAAGGGATGAGAGATGAAGAAGAAACTGAGATGTGAACTAATCTTATGAAAAAGCTATAAAAAAATAAATAACTATTAAAATGTAGATTATATAGAATAATGAGAAATATATAGCATGTTAGAGACTCGACACAACTTTTGACAATTGATATCCATGGGACAGAGCAAATAGCGGAAAATCAGGTTCAGAAGATTATCTTTTCTCCATCTTTGTACGGCTGCTTTTTATCAAAACATTCAGTATTCATACAGGCTTCAGCATTATTATTGGAAACCGACAACTAAAACTGTTAGCATAGATTTTTTCAGTTTTCAAGGGATTCTGGCTGGTTATCTATATATCATTTGATCAGGCTATACCAATGTAACTTGAAGGCTGAAAATTTAAACATTGATCCTTATTATATCTAGAAAAAACACTTCTTTCTTTTTTAAAAATTCCCTCCTAAAATAGATTTTTAGAGGGAGGTTCAATTTATCATGTAAGTTTATAATAAATTGATACTTTTACTTTGAATATGGCAGTGTTCATGTCTGTTTTTTTAAATTTTGGATTTTTTCAGTGATAACAGTCCAACAAAAGGCCAAGGAAGTAATTTATTCATTGATCAATCCTATTCCCAATATTTTTGTTAATCTATTTCAACTGAGCATGCTGTCAAAGGAATTTGATTATGCGACTGTTTCTATTGTATGACTAACCAGACCCTTTTTATGTCTTTTTTAATCCATCTTTTTTATTCTCGCCTTTTTTTTCACTATTATTATTTTATTACTAGTTGTTCTCTAAGTCATCATTATTGCTTTTCATAATGTCTAGGCTGATACACTCTTCAATAATGAAGCAAGAATGTATAGCAAGAAATTGGAAATGTAGAATTAGCTTCCTACCATAATCATTAAAGGGTCTGTGGGTAATAAGTTAATTTGAAAAGAGTCAGTATGCATGTCAGTATACCCATTGCAATTTGAGTTTTCTAATTGATTCTTCATCACTGATGTACTATACTGTCATGTGATCTCTCCATGTGATGTTGAACATGATTCTCTCATGTGCATGTTGAATGGTTATCAGTTTGAGAGTCAATTTTTTCATTAGGTTCCATGTTTCAGGTCCACAGGTGACTATCAAGAGGATGCATTGGTTGTATAAAATGTTTTGGAGATGAGAATGTCCAAACACTGAACATCATTTTTCATGGATATCATCTGTACACCAAAGTTTATATTTGGTAGCAAACATAAGAAGATGCAATCCAAGCTCAACTGAGGTGATCTTGTTTACTTCCATTGCATTCTACCAGGCCTTGTAGAGCACAGTGGAAATTATCATTTCGACATGGTTTAGGTTTAATCCATACCATGCAGTTCTCTCTCAGTGCTCCTACTAGTCAGATGTGCCTCTGCTGCACAGGGACATTTTGTTTATCTTTTAGTGATTTTTTTTACTTTGTAGGTGGTGAAAAATGTTACAAATAGTTACAGATTCCCCTCATAGGTAACAATTGACTCAATTCTCAATCCTATAGACTACCTGTATTACCATTCTGAAATCAGAAAAGGGTCTAGTTCCAAAGGATTTTGATAAGAGATTGTTCCTTTATCAAGGTGCTGAGATATATTTATATGTATGCACAGCTTTCTATTAATATTCCTGCAGTTAAAGGACACATATCTTGAGAATCATACAAAATGTGACAAATTATATAAGTTTCAGCCAATGAACCATAGTATAAAGAGTTCAATATAAAATAAGGAGAGGGTTGATCTGATTCATGCTTCCCCTAGTCCATCTGCTAACAGTCATATATTGGAAACATGCAAAATGTTACTAAAATTATGAAAGTTCCAAAAGTCAATTAACCCTGTGGAGATTGAAATAAGATTAGGGTACCATTACTGTTCTTATGCATACTTCCCTTATGAATAAGTTTAAGTGATGAAGAAATCACCAGCACAACATTCACCTCTAAAAGCTGATTGTTCCATGCTTTCAAGAATATATTTTTTCAGATCCAAGCCTGAGACTTTGGAGATATATTCTGTTATGAAAATCAGCATTGACCACTATTTATCTCGGATATGAGTCAGTTGAGAAGGGAAGATATTTTGTGTGAATCCTTGAGAGAGATTTAGAGCAAGTACAGATGGCTCCAGATGGTGCTGCATTAGTTCACTATGCATCATGCTGTCAATATTTTCTATCCATACCGAGTTATCTTGCTTGAATCAGTTGACAGATTTTATATGGTATGGGATAGATACTTTGAAAACATCCTGAAACATGGTGTATGTGAACGAGGCCAAGAAGTAGGATCTGTGGTGAGATGTATCCTACCAGATACCTCTGTACCAATGAACTGGATAACTTCCCGGCCTTGATGCAAACAAGAAAGAGCTTTTCAGGTTCCTAACCTTGAGAATTCAGGGTATGAAAACTAGACGAAAAAAGGACATTGTTTGAACAATTGACAATGGAATTATCCTCAAATGATGCAAATACATATGAGAGGCTGTTCCCATGTGATCAGGCTGATTTTTCATGCACACCATTGTGGAAAGAAAAGATACAAGAAGGCCCTAATAAGAACAGTGGACACTAATGTAATTGTCACTTTCTTTGAAACATTGAATTTGGAGCAGTTGTGATAGCTTTTGGGCTTAAGAACTTCAGATACATCTCTATCCATGATATCTGTACTAAACTTGATAGTCTAGGAAGCAAAGATTTACTGATGTACCTTGTATTATCAGGGTGTGATTTTATGTTATTCATCCATTGATAAAGGAAAAAATCCTGGGAGAAAAATCTTGGGAGATGAAAATGATTTCAAAATCTACAATCCATCTTCCTCAAAGATACCATTGCCACAAGAATTGACGCTGACTACTAAAACTTTAGCTTTGATTATTTTTCAGGCAAATTATTTTGGCTCCAGGGAGAAGCTAAAATCTTTCCAAATCCTTAAAATCTGTTATGGTGTAACCTAATGTAAACAGACATTATGTCAAACACCATAAAATGAAATTCTGTCTGGAGACATTTTACCAATGTCACTCGTCCACTTGTCAGTTTGATGGAAGATGTGCAACTGTGAAAATGGGGGGGAGTTGTTTGGTTTTCCTATTCGCATGTCAAGAATAATTCCAAAACTGATTGTGCAAAATGGAATATAATGGACACTGCTGTCGAATGGTTGAAAATATTCATCATAGAGAGCGAACATGTAGCCAAGGGTCTGAGATTCAGTTCTGTAGATCAATATTTAATGGTATCAATAAAGAGTGATAAACTGAAAAGGTGTTCTAACCTTTTTCTAGCCATACAATTCACTTTTGTATTGTAACCAGGGAGGTGGGTACACCAAAAAAGTGTACTAGTCTTTTTATAGCCATATGATTCAATTTTATGTACTGGGAAAAAGTAGTAAACCAAAAAACTGTACTAGTCTTTTAGTAGCCATACAATTCAATTTTGTATTCTGACCAAGAGGGATAAACCAAAAAGATGTAATAGCCTTTAAGTAATCAAACAATTAAAATCAAAGGTAATTATTTGGATTGATTTGTACTTTAATACCTTCAAAACTAAGCTATAAAAATGCCTGAATTAAAATGTCCCTATAGACTTCTGAAAGAAATCTATGCAGTTCACAGCGGTCATAGAAAGTTATATATGATACATGGCAATATACACATCCCAGGAATTATGGGGCTTTCTGCAAAATCATTTCATCAAATAATGTTTTGATTGATAATGAAATACATCATGTACTTATAATGCCTTTGCACTACAACTTACAAAATACTATTGCAATTGCTAAACATCACAACATACAATGTCAGAACCCCAAAGATAATATGCTGAACTGTGGCCAGCAAAAAATAAGATAGTGTGACAAAATAGACTAATTCAGAAAATATTGGCCCTGCAATGATCATGACAAAGAGGTGTAGTGAAGGTTTCTGTTCAATAACGGACTCTGAAAAGTTACTGCTGCTGCTGCTGCTGCTGCTGCTGCTGCTGCTGCTGCGGCTGCTGCTGCTGATGATGATGATGATTGTGTACTTGTATCTCTTCAGTTATCTATATCAATCTGTTCAAAGCTATGTATTTATCGATTTCAAACTGTTCACATCAATCCCCCCACTTGGAAAATTCGTACAATACAATCTTCCTAACTCCATTTACCTCTGTTAAGCCTAATTTCATTTTAAGCAACTATCAATATCTAATATAATACTTCCATATCCCTCTATTCATCTATCTACCATATTTGATAGCATGTAAGACTTATTTCACTAGGGACTACGAAGAAAAAATGCATTTTCCTGGATTTCTCTAATTTATCACTCAGTTTATTTAGCTCCTTCTAAAGTTCTGGCCAGTGTGGTGCTGGACAATGAAGGTTACATTTACCTTTTTAGTTGGGGGGGGGGAGAATATGGTCTTATAAGCTTATATGCTGTCAAATAAAGTATTTGTATACAGGCTCGCTTGATGACTGAAATGGAAGTGAGATTATGCCTGATTCTATGGGTTGGTATATGCCACTGTTTTAAATGCTGATTTTTCTAGCAGACAGGCCCTTCCCACTAGAGAGATCAGTGCATCATAAATTTCTTACTCCCGTTTACCCTAATTCTTAGTACTTATAACCAATACAAACTTTTAAACGTAAAAATATTTTCTGAGGAGGTGAGAAACAATATTCATTCTATCTTTGCAAATTTGAAAAGATAACCACCAGTTACAATTATTACAGTTTTTGACTTGGTAGAGTTTTTCAAGCAATACATCTCAAACAGTCTCCATAAATTACTTTTTAACGACTTCCAGCATATACTACAAATATTGGACTATATTTGTATTTCTAATTCATAACAGAGGTGGCAAAATGATTTTCAATTTGTACCTCATCTAGCCATTGGCTTCCATGGTTGAATTTCTCAAGGCAGGGTCCACAAAAAAAGCTCCCAAAATATGAGATTTTAGTTCTTCTCAGAAGCATCTGCTTTATTCCTATTTTATGCTATTTCAATATTTGCAAGGTATTTGACCAAGTTGAGATAAAAAGTAACTTTAATATAGAGAAAAGATTACAAAAAATAAGAAGATATTTATGCAGTCTGAATCAGTTAGCGTCACTCTCAAGAAATGGAATGCAAGTTCATAGAAGACTTGCCTAAATTGATTATGATGAATTATATACACAGCTATTTAGGCTGTATGAATAATTTTTCATTATCAAATCTTATGGCTAAGGAATCAACCATGATAATATTGACAATCTCTATCCACTGTGAAATATTTAATGCTTGACTGTCGAAGACATGTGAAGGAGTCTAGAAATATACAAAAGATCACAAAAACACATGGAATTTAAAAGTTTGTGTAACGTTGTTTGAAAGGGAAGGAATACTACCATCTGATATTTTCAAAAGTTTTGTAATAAGCACTCAGCAATGAAGGTTCATCTCTTGTTGAATGAAAGCATTTGATCATATCATTATTGATTACTTCTGAGTTTGTGCACTGTTTCACATCTGGGAGGACAGAGACTTGCACCCAGTACTTGCAGGAATTGAATAATTCAAGGTTATTAAAAGCATCGAGAAAGAAGATGAAATGTACCAAAAACAAAAAAAACAAGAAAGTATTGTCTTTTCAAGAAAATTCCAAAGATAATCTTGTAGTTTTGTTGAAAACGAAAGATCAGATCCACTGAAATTGGATTGATACTGTTTCAAGGAGAGAAAAAGGTTTTTTGCTTGATGTTTTATAGCATAAAAGAATGTTTTTTCCCATTGTACCAGATGAATAAGAGATTACTTTTTTGTTTAACCTCATTTGAATATCTGATTCTGAAGCCCAAAATATCCTTACCCTTTTGATCTTTGACAAAGTTAAGCAATTATAGGTAGCTATAATGTTAACAATAAGGTTTATTACTAAATTCAGGTTTATTGAGAGAAAAAAAATAAAACACAGGAGCATTGTTTTCAAACAATTTCAAAGATAATCTTATAGTTTTGTCATAAAGGAAGATCAAATCCACTGAAATTCAATTGATGTAGTTTCTAAGAGGAAAAAGTTTCCAACTGAAAGTTCTATTGCACAAAGAAACATTTTCCCATTGTACCTGATGAAGGGGAGTTAACTTTTTTTAACCTCATCTGAATATTTTATTCTGAAGGCAAAAATATCCTTACCCTTTTGATCATGGACAAAGTTTAACAATAATAGATAGCTATGATGTTAATAAGTTTTTTTTCAGGATAATTGAGAAAATAAATAAAACACAGAAGTATCGTTTTAGATGATTCTGAAGATAATTGTGTAGTTTTGTTGTAAAGGAAAGATCAAATTCACTGAAATTCGATTGATGCAGTTTCTAGGCGAAAAAGTTTTCCTACCAAGTATTTCATTGCACAAAGGAATGTTTTACCATTATGGCTAATGAAGGGAAGTTAGCTTTTTTTTTATTAACCTTGTCAGGATATTTGTTTCTGAAGGCAGAAATATCCTTAGCCTTTTGATCATGGACAAAGTTTAACAAGAATGGATAGTAATGATCTTATCAATAATATTTTGTTTGTATGGGTTTGCTTTTGGATACCTCACCAGGCAAGAATAGAGTCATTCGTAAAGGGACCAAACAGTTGTATCCAGCAAGAGAAAAACAATTCAGAAAGTTGACAGAAATGAAAAGAGGGAGGGTGAAGTGATAGAGAAGGATGGATAGATAGAGAAGGAGAGGTCAGAGAGAGAAAAGGTGAAAAGGTAAGGATATATATATATATATATATATATATATATATATATATATTGAAAGAAATGGGAAAATGTGTTGCAGATATCAAAAATAATCAGTGATGGAAATGGGTTTTGGGAAGTAGTTCTGAACCAAGGCTGTATCAAGGATTTATGCTCAGGGATCACAGGGATGAGCAAAGTGAAACTGCATTGCTGGGGTTGTGTAAGCCCCTGTTGGTAATTTGATAAAAGATAACTAACCATAAATATCTCCGTTAGTAGACATTGAATGTAGAAAAAATAGGGAATTGATAAGTAGGTATATCCCATACTCTTATGTACCCTTCCCCCACCCATTTCTACGACTATATATGATATCAATTGTGGAGTGATGGTTAGGAACTTAGTCTTGCTCAATCAATCACTCGTGTAGAAAGCTCATTCCTGAAGGATTATTCTATCCTTGAGCCAGCCCAACATTAACTTAGTTAACATCTGTTTAGAGCATCTACCATGCTTCAATATTCAACAAACTTCAACATTACTGTAGTAAGTTTGATCCTCACTGGGTGCCCACAAACCTTTGTTTGATCAGTGAGGATTTGATGATTGGGGTGAATACATGTAAATCATCATTTTTCCAGCATCCTCAACTCCAGGACAAAGCCAGATTATCCAAGAAATTCAAATGTCTGCTCATAATTCTGTCAAGATTGAATCCATTGCCAGAAAATCAGTGGTGTAGCTGTAGCTGGGATGGCCAACACATGAGAAGGCCATAGAAGCATAATTAAAACAACAAGTGTAAGGATGCTTGTTCAACTAATTTGCTGATTAATGATCTGTATCATTTCATAAAGTTTTTGATGAATTTTGGATACAGATCATTAAATAAAGAAGATCCAATTAGATTAATGGTAAATTAGGTGTGAAATGAATGGTAATAGAGAATAATTAGAATTCTTTGGAATGATAAGATGTTGATTGGAACTTGTTTTACTGAAATTCTTGGAAATGATATTGTGAAAATCGTAGACCCATCACCAGAATACAGCAAATACAAGAGCTATCCATTAAGTCTGTTGTGGGGGAAGAAGTGTTGCTAAATTTTGTAGATAGCCAAAAAAATGTTAAAAATAGCCAAAACACACCTAACAGATATGACAAAAGCAATGAGAAAAACCCATCTAGAAACTAAACCTTTTATTTCCATTGAAAGAATCCAGGAATCTGGATCAAAGGAATTCTGAATTCATCTCTTTACAACTAATCCATAGCTATGATTAAATGAAAATCTCAAGGTGCTAAGCACAGTGAAAACTGATTAGTTAGAAAATAACTTTTTCATGCACCAAGCTCTATTTGGTCAGAGAAGCACTAGGATCCTCATGTCAAGAAAAATACTTTTTTTTCTATTATTGAATTAAAAACGTAGGTTTTTTTTTTGTTTCAAATTACAAGGTTTATGCTAAATTGATCCTTTAGTTTGAGTCCAACCATGTTTACATTTGTTTTTTGAAAATTCAGACTTTTTTTAGGGATAACCATCCAAACAAAAGTAGCTTATCTCCAATACTTTAATTGATCACCACTTTCACACAACATGCTGCAAAAAGATGTTGGTCACATGACGGTATTTATCCAAACTTGTTCTCTTACACTTTATTGAAAGAATTTGGGATCCATGACTAGAAGAATTCTCATAGTGTTGTTCCATATTTTGAAAGGTTTTCCAATGAAGAAAATTTTCCCAGGGATCTGATTGAATGGAAAACTTGAGATGTTAAACTAGTCAAGTCAGGAGGATGCAATGAAATATCTCAACCTAATGATTTGAATTTATGAGTTCATTTCACAGATGTGTGTGTGCACTGTCATTCTCAGATATGACTTACTTTCTGCAGATGAAACCTGGAGATTTGGGGCATAATATTTTCTCTTCAGTCATTGAAGTCATTGCCAATAAAGATCTGATGTTATTATTCAAAGAGATTGCAATACATAAAACTCACCATATTCCATAGCCTGCTTGCCAAGATCTTGTGAGGTTGGAACTTTGATTTTGATGTAAGAAATTTTTTTTTCCATCAGAATCCAAAGATTCTTTCCACAAAGGATAAAAGAATTACTTTTAAAGTGGACTTTTATCATTATTAATGAAGATGATTATGTTCATGACAAATTCAACTTCCATTACTTTTGAATGCAAAGATCACATGGAAAGATTGCACAAGAAGGCAATCTATTAGAGGAGAATAGGTGTCAGAAAATCCTTGAAGCCATAAGTAAACTTAAATGGCAATGGGTAGGACATGTTGCGAGGATATCTGACAATAATGATGATCTGGACAAGTTCAGAATGTTTTGATCAGAATAAATTTTATTTATGACATCACTGGAAAACATCTTAAAATGAGTGAAAAAACATCTAGGAATATCTAGATTCTGCAGAATCTTGATGCTATTAATAAACCTGTTAAAATAAGTCCTCTAAAATGTCAAAAAAGTTTTTTCAAAAATGAAAAAACTTTAATAGAAAGATATAGTGGAGTACTAATGCCAATTTTCAAGTCTGTAGACAAAACAGTGAGGCCAGGAGTGCTGGAATGCACAAACACATGGCCTTCCTGTGTCTTCTGATTCTTATTTTTATGATCCTGTATCTCTTATCCTCATAGTGTCTACCACAGCTATTAGGAAAATTGCATACACAATGTTTGGTCATGTTTTTCTAGGTTGCTAATGACCATATCATACACAATGATTATGTACCTTGCTTAACAAAATTCCAACAAGGATGTTCAGAATGTTTCTTAAAAGACACAACCTTAAGGATAAGAGGGTAGAATTTACACACAAAAATTTTATGCTCATTATTAGTCACATTACAACACTGTATTTAGCAGTGGAAATGATTGCATCATACGCTTACCTCATTTGAGCAGCCATCCATTTATGTCATGTCAGCTATATGTTTTACAATGTAATGAAATATTTAAGTAATGAAGCAGGTTAAATACTGCGTCCAGAAATCTACCTCTATCATAGAGTTTAGTCTTGCCTTTAAAAATAGATTTTAGATTCAAAAGAGTTTAAATACAAGTTGACAAAAAGAAAGCTGCGTTTGAAACTCCTTGTAAATCATTGACATTCAATTTATCCATGTCACCTTGTCAAACTATTATACCAAGGTCATTGCAGACCTTGCCTAATACCCATATCTTTGGTTTGCTGATGAAAGGTATAGTGGCCAAAGTCAATAAGACAGGTTGACAGTGACGGTCAACTTGCAGATGCATGAGGTTTTCTATTCGAACTAGCTGCTTCTATTACCTTGATGGTCAATGGCTAATTGGAAGCTGAATGAAAAGTAAATGATCTGTCATTTGCTCTCACCCCACTCCTGACATTCCTGCTCCTGCTGTGCTTCCATGTGCATAGTTCTGCAAAACAACCTCTGACTGTGCATAAAAAATCAACAAATATGGAGTGTCCTTGGGATTTAAATTTGTTGTTTGCTGAAGAAAAGAAAGTGTTGAGAATCTTCCTCAAGAAATTGAGAGCTTTTTTCTTTCTTAAGTCAATAGCAGAGATCCCATCACAAATGACCATTGTAATGTTGTTCTACTGTCCCAATAGTTGTACAAGTTTTGAAAACACAGTATTGATACCATGGTCATTTATGTAAATAACAGTAATCATATATGCCTGTCCTAAAAGGATCCAGCCGTACTATTAAGAATATAGCTTACCTAGGGCAATGGTGCCTGTCCCTTCAAGTCAGGACTGCAAACACTTATCCAAGCATCTGTCCTGCTTTTCATTCTCCTTAATCTCGTCAATGGTTTAGATTCTCCACCTTTTCAATGGTGATTTTAACTCTGAGAAAAGCTAGAAGTCACAGAAGACCAAATCTGGTCTTTTAGACCTAGGTGGTGCATTATTATACCAAAAAAGTGCTTACAAGGTGAGCTTAATCATCGTTAATGGATTTATTAAGTGCAAGTTTCAGTCATATCTAAGGACGAATCTTCATTTTGTTCCCAGGTGTCAATCTGTAAATGTATTAATGATCGTTTTTTTCCTATTTTCCATTTTGTCAAAATTTTCTTTTAAATCTGAATGAAAATGCATCAATTCACTGCATAGTTATAAGTGCCTTATATATTTAAACACACAAGCAAACACATGCATGCACACACACTCATATATATATATATATATATACATATATATATATATATATGTATATATATATATATATATATATATTTATATCAGTAGATAGATTGCTTATGACCAACAGAAAGTGATAATTATAAAGACAGTGGGAACTCTATATTTTATCTGGCACCAGTGTTAACTGAGTATTGTATGGAACAGTCCTTGATCACATTATTAAATTTGAAAAAATGAGCGCCATGCAGGACTGAAACCTGTGTCCACCAAGGAAGCAGTTTAATTGCGGCTGTAATATCTTTATAATTATCCCATTCTGCTCAACATAAATTGTCCATTCTACTGATATACATGCTGTCAGCATGAGAGAATACATATTTATTTGTATGTAATTATTTCTGCTCATGAACATGGAATCAAGAAGGGTGAGCAATATTCTCAGATTCCTACATTGCTATAGGGTCACTGTTAATTTAGATGGTAAGAGCAGAGCACTGTTCATGTTTCTTATATGCTGGACATGGATTTTATTCCTGCATAGTGCTCATTTTCCTTTATTCAACATGCTACTTGGTTAAAACCGGTGCCAGATGAAACATAGTTCCTACTCAAGTGCCTTTATTATTAACACGTATGCTTATGAACTTTACGTACACTCACTCATGTAAATTTTTGCCATTCCTTTTAATGTCAAATAGTATGGACTCATGTTCTCTTTTGAATTTAACCTTGTAACTCTGAATATCATTGTGTTATTATAATCATAGCTTTGGAACAATCAGGAGAGAAAATGAGATAAATTTCATTTTGAAACTTCAGAAAAATATTTCCCACATTCCCTGTTCCTTTTGCTTCTTGGCAATTTATTGAATTTTTTATTATCATTATTATATTTTTTGTTAACCAAATATAATTATTGGAAGAAATTGTTTGGTATCATTTAGTAAAAATATTATTCATCTTTTTTTATCTCTCTGTTTACATTGCCTTTCTTGGGTGTTTACAGTTAATTGACTAGATCTTCAAGAAATTCAATGAATTTTCATTTATTAATTTATTTCCTTTTATGAAGACTATAAAATTATGTTGATATATTGACACTGATGTTAGAGAATAGTTGTTGAAATCATTGCTTTTGTCTGTTTTTATTCAAAGAAAAAAGTCATACAATATTATCAGGAGTTTCACTCCTAGCTTTTTCCCATCTGAAAACACACTGACCTTGTTGATAAACTTTCCATTCCAAGAGGAATCATGGATTCTTTGCATTTATGGTACAATGGATTTTATATCTAAAAGTAAATGGATACTCCCAATCAATTTCTGTCTACATGTCTGAAGTTTTACTCCTATGATCTTTCCTTTGAAAAGACATTGATCTTATCGATGAACTTGTCACAAGTGGAACAAAATTAGCTTCTTCAAATTCATGGTGCGATAAGTATATTTTAAATTAAATGTATATTCCCAACCAATTCCTGTTTGCATATTTGTTTGTTTTTTATGGCATGTTTAAATATTATTTTATCAAATTTTTCTGCTCTGTACAGTCATTATCAAGTTTTTTTTGTTCTTTGTTGTTCCACAATTGAGTCTGAAATGCAAACAATTTTTGGACTGGTAAGTATTCTGCGTGAATCAATAAGTACAATAGCCAGTTGTTGAGTTATCTTGATGCATTTAGACATAAATACACACACTGACCTTTCTCAAATTATCGTTAAAGTTTCAAAATGAAATTCATCTCAATTTCTGTCTTGCTGGTTTCGAGGCTAAAATTACAATAATAATAATGATATAATGTTGAATTCAATAGAAACATGACTTCATGTTCTTAGTATTTTAAAAGGAAAGACTGATATGTATTTGAATAAGCATATGGAAGTGTATAAGCACTAGAAGTCCTACTAGAAAATATTATGTATATATATGTATATGTATAATATCAATAATACTATACATTTTTAACTCTGTCCTTATCTTTAATGATTTATTGGAGATCATGAATTATAAGCCTTTTTGATATTTTGTTCAATTTGTCAGTTTTTAGCATCATCTATCTTTCCAACATTTGGAGATCTTATTTCATTACCAGATGCAAAATGCGATTCAAACTTGAAAGCAATGAATAGTGGGAAAAAGATATTTTAGAAATCTCAAGGCTGTATATTTCTATAATGAATTTGCATGATAATCTTTGAAGACTCATAGTTCGTCAGGGTTGTAACTTCTGGCAAGTACAACCACTTGTCCTCTGGTTACCTAGAACTTTGAAAAGCTGGAGCATTCAATTCCTTCATGCTAAAATACTTGATTATTTAGTTTACTTATAGATTTGCTGAAAAGAGGGAGAGAATGTGTGTATATGTGTGCATCTATGTATGTGTGTGTTGATATATATACATATTGATAATAAGCATACTGGTGTGTGGGTAAGTATATACATATATATAAGTATATGAATATGTATATATGTTCTCAAAAATGCATAAAGATTATGTGCGTGAGTTTGTGTGTGTGTACATGTGTGTGTGCAGGCGTATTTGTATTAATATATTAGATATGTACAAAAGTTTCCAGCTAAGATCCTCATTTCAACTGTGTATTCATTCTCTCATTTGCTAAAAAGACTGCTTGGGACATTTACAAATGAATGCAATCAAACTGAAATAATTTCTCTGAAGGGTCATGTATAGAATATAAATTAGTAAATACAGGACAATCATAGGACTCACTAACAATGGTTTATGGAACGAAAGGTGTTCAGTACTGCTCAGAGTACGCCTCTCTCTCTCTCTCTCTCTCTCTCTCTCTCTTTTCTCTTTGACACACATTCCAGAACACAATAGATACCTGAGGAAGGCCTGAAGGGACAAAGAGTTTAAATATTGTTGAAAAATAGAAACAGACAAGGAAATCAATCCGATCAAACCGCATAGAATGATTTCCCTTTGAGGAATCTGTTTTTCCAGGGACACTGATTAAGGTACACAGTATATCAACTGGGAAACAGGTAGGAAATACTTTGCAAAAGGTAATAGATGATTATACCCAGGGCCTATAAAAGGGATATGCAGCCAAGTGCATTGCACTGGAGTTTGGACAGCCAAAGGGGGTCCCGAGAGTTTCAAAACTTGTGGATGATATGTCCATTATCAAAATAGTATGACTTTCGTTTATTGGTCAGTGAATATAGAAAGGCATGATAAAATGTTAATATCTGGTAAAAACAGGATGGCTAAAGGATGAGGATGTTTATGCAGTCTATATGGGGTGGGAGCACAAACAATTTCATACCACCTCATAAGATTGCTCTCAGAGGCTCTGATCACAGCCATAATTTGAACTCACTGATGTATGGGATTTAGCAACAAAGATTAGAAAACTTCACGAAATAAAGTAGAGACCTGTCAATATCTCCTGTCAATGCTGGCAACTCAATTTCATCATTTTGATTTGTTTGCATGAGAAGGTCCACATCTCTTGTATAATTGCTTATTCAATAAAAATCAACTATTTGCGATATACTTCCCTTTCACTTTTTATTGTTCCCTCCATTGTTATTCTCAATAATTATCTGAGATCTTTCCATTTTCTCATCATTTCCTGATTCTCTCCTTTCAAGACAGCTGAAGCCAATAAATTCAATATCACCACTCACTGGTCTGAACACAAAGCACTAACTAGAAAATTCTAAACCAAAAGCCTAATAGCCCATCAATAAAAAGCCAGACAAACTCCACCTTGCCATGAGATCACCTGTCGGCATACAGAACATCATACCTGTGTAAAGTAACCTCTGCCAGACACCATCAAAAATTGAGCCATCTGAACTCCCATAATGCTGAAATGTCGAGTCCAAGTGAGTCAAAACCAGCCTTTTGGATTATAATGATAAATACCACATTTTTAGGGGAACATGTCTCATTGTCATTGTTTATCTTCATACTGTACCATGATTTCTCATTATGCTGAGCTGTAGATCTATTTATTCGATTTCAAAAAGAATCATGTACACAGGAACCTCACTCGCAATATGACTAGCAGTGGGACAATGGTCAGTTTTCTCTGAAACTAAGCAAAGATCATGAAAGATGAAGGAAGAAAACGTTACATTTTTCCATTTACAATAATCCAGATTGGCTTGGAAGCATTAATCAACAAAAACAGGGTTTTTCCAAATAATCCAGATCAAGTCAAAAGCATTAATCACCAAATAATTCCAATTTGGTCAAAAGCATCAATCACAGAAGACAGCGTGCTCCTAATGATCCGCATTGGATAAGAAGAATTAATCACCAAAGAGAGTGTTAATGAAAATAATCAAAATTGGGCCAAGACATTAATCACCAGAGGTATTGTTATTCTAAATAATCCATGTTGGGCCAAAATCATTAATCACTAGTGATAACATTGTTCCAAATAATCCATATTGGGCCAAAAGTATTAATCTCCAAAGACAGAGTTATTCTAAATAATCTACTTTGGGAGAAAAAAAATAATCACCAAAGACAGTATTATTCCAAAAAGTCCAAATTGGGCTAAAAGCGATAATCACTAAAGACAGTGTTATTCCAGATAATTCAAATTTGGTCTGAAGTATTAATCACCAACGACAGCATTAATCCAGATAATCCACATTGGGCCAGAGCAGTAATCACTGGAGACAATGTTGTTCCAAATGATCAAGATTGGGTCAAAAGCATTAATCATTAAAGATAATATTGTTCTAAATGATACAGATTGATTCAAAAGCATTATTTGCCAGAGACAAAGTTGTTCCAAATAATCCACGTTGGGTCAAAAGCATAATTCACCAAAGATAGTGTTGTTCCAAATAATCCAGATTGGGGCCAAAAGCAATAATCATCAAAGACAGTGTTGTTCCAAATGATCTTCTCAATATGCAAAGCTGGGTTGTTAATCTCTAGAAGAAGCAATGATATGTGTCATCTTGAACTTTGAAACAGGTAGTATTAGGTTAGATGGTACCAATAGAACAATAGTATTCATGACTAGATGGCTTTTCTCTTTGTCTCTCAATTAAAGTGAAGTACTTGAGGATGCCAATCTGCTCTCCAAGAAATGCAAGACAGTAGTGGGTTACATGGTATCAGTAACAGAGAGAAATCCCTATCATTTTTCTGAATTCAAAATGTTTTAAAGTAAGGATAAAAATTTTGGGATTTAATCACTCAGTTCCAAGATTAAACATGATTATTTTCTTGTCCTGAAATGACTGATTCACAAAAACAAACTAAAAAGGCACTCAGAGAGAGCATACCTCTGCCAACGCCATTGTCACTAAAATCCAAAGCATCAAGGTACAGATCCCAGACTATCCTATGACAAATGTTTGTAATATTCATCTGATGCATATCATGAATAGTTCGAAAAATAACTCTAATGCATTTTATCATAGTCTATAGTTTATGATGATATCTTTGTCTTACATCATTACTGTGTCATTACATCCTATATCCTATCTTGTAATCTTACCAAAATCTAGAATCCTCTCTGCTGTAGGATCACACTCCATTTATATCTCTATTTCAACTGAAGATGATTTCTGCAACTTTTGTGTTGTATATGTAATAAGTAAAAAGCATTTTAAAAAATACTTTTTAGAATATATGTATTTATTAGAATGAAATTAGCTAGAGTGTACTTCTAGCAGAAATTTTCAATGATTTGTAAAACTTTTCAGTTAGAGACCCACCTGCTGATTACTTAGTTGTGATTTCAAATCATGGTAGGGATAAGTTCATCTTGGTTTAAAGTAATGGGACCGACAAATTGTGAAGATTTTACTCCCCTTAATACAGTGATGAGAATTCTTATTCTTTGCCTTGATAAGGTAGAAAAACAAATTCAAATCCTGATTTGTACAGTAGTTTGATAAAAAAAATTCTGGATGGACCCCAAAATTTAATCTCTTTACCCCAGGTCAAGGCCTACTTTTCCACAAATCGAATTTCTTTGAGAACTCCTGGTGATATTGGGTAGACAAAGAGATGAACAATCAAACAGACAGACATGAGTGAATGCATTCGTTGGCAGAGGTAATAAATAAAAGAAAAGAAAGAATAAATAAGGTAAAAAAAGAAATGAAAATGATTTTACAGATGGGCAAAAACTTGAATTCAAGTTATATTTTTAGACATGAAAATACTGCAAATGACAAGAACAGTTTGTGTCCATTTCAATGAACAAGAATCTGGACTTGGGGAATTCTATTTGAATAATCATATTGTCATGAAATTTTCAAAGTCACTTGAGTAAGAAAAATTATGGAAGAATTTTTCAAGGACTTTGCCCGAATCTTCATGTTAATTTGTGATATTATCTTTAAAGTGAACAAGTTGAAATAGGGATATAAAGAACACTTCTATTGAAACAAAAATAAATTAAGGAATAATTCTGAAATAGATGTTGTACTATGTCATGATGACACTTGCCAAGAGCAATGAAACTACCAGAATTGACATGTTTGTCACGTCTTTGGATTTCCTACACCTGCTCAAAGGAAAGATACATCAAACATGAAGAGGACTGATATAAGTTGTTCTTTTATTAACCAAATAAAAAGATAAAAATTTTATGTCTTACTAGCATAGTGCTTGTCAAAAATGACATGATCGTTTATACATGGATATTTTATACTCGTATGTATTTTCATATAAAAGCATTTATTGCAAACAAAAAAATGCCTATCTCAAAAACAAAATTTCTTTTTATGTCAATTTTCTACAACTCTTTATATTTTCTGTTAATTCTAAAACAATCAGCAATGAAATCAAAACATCAACAGTTGTAGCAGTAATAGTAACATTATCAGCAGTAGTTGTGGTAGTAGTGTTAAATCAGTGAACACCGAGAGAGAGAGAAGAATAGCTTACTAGCAGCAGCCAATTATTTGTCAGTGGGTTTGCAGTACCCGCTTCCTGCTTCTCTATTTGCTTTATTGTGACTGAAAACCAGTCAACAAACAAAATGATCATTTTACAATCAATATATGATATCATTTTGCTATAGAATATGATTATATGATACCATTTTTCTTTTTTGATACGATTATAGGGTATTATTTTGCTGTATGATGTAAACATATATTTATTATTTTGCTCATGAATAGCAAAAGGAATATCAAACATAATGGGTTCTGATGTATACAGTTTTTTATAATCCAGACAAACAATAGACAAAGATTATATCATAATTGTAACATTATTCAATTTTTGACTAGAATTTCTTTCATCTTATTCCTGTTGCTTTATTTACACTAGTAATATTAAATGTAATAATATTAAAAAACCTAGATGACACATTGTCAACAATTATCATCAATGAAATTTTTAAGGCTTGTTGTTAGACACAAACATGTTGCCATGTTCATGAGTATAAGAGAAAATATTCAGCTATAAGCTTGTAGTTAAATTCATATTTACACGACAACACACATACAAACATAATGACACAAATACACACATATGTATTGAGATATTAACCAAACTTGACAGTACAGTACAAGATTAAACAGTGAGAGATGCCTAGACTGCAATGTGCTGATCTTGCAAATGGGAAGGATCTGTACGCCTTGAAAATCCCTGACCATTAGTACCAAGGCTGTTTATGTTCACTTCTCACTCATGACTTTGAGAAAGTTTTGCATCCACTTCTCCCTGTTCTTTTTCCCATTGTCAGATATTTTGTCACTGGTATTTGATTGAGAAAGGAGTTTTCACTGAGTTGGCCCTGGAATCAAAGCAACTAATATAAACAAAAGATCTCATTTCAACAGTCAGATTCATTTTCCTGTCAGCTCCCCTGGTTGCCACAACAATCAAGTTAGAGTCAAAATTGAAGTATCGCCAATAAATGAGTACACTCTACCAGTGTTTATAGAAAGTTAACAAAGCAGGACTTTATTGTTTCAAGTGGAACATTGCATAATAAAAATGGATATCATTGGGTACTATTCATCATTAAACTCTGCTGCATTGAAACTCTGTTACCGAGAATATAGAGTGCCGATTCTATCTCCACCTTTTCTACAAAGTTACTCTCAATATATGTAAAAATACATTGTCAAATTCTATAACCACGTAGATGACCTCCTAATTTCAATTCATTAATTTCATTCTTATGAAACACCTAGTTTTCACTTTCCCCATTGGTTAATTGGATGAGACAGTTCTCCCTATTGATGGATGCCTTGATATCAATGTTTGTTCACCTAGAGGTTTATGGCACTCAAACTTTTGCCATTATGATAAATATCCCGATTGAAAACACTCTTTCTAATGTGTTTGCATTTAATGGTTAGCAATGAATAACATTAATGGATGATTTGATGCATTTTGTCAGTCATTTATTTGGCAACACATATGATTTGCTGTCAATCTACTGAACAGAAAGACATTACAGCCAAAGGGGAAGCAAATAAAGTAAATAGTAGAAAAGGCTGCAGGAAAACTGGAAATTTTTTTTGCACTGGCATCAAGTCTTTTTTTACAGATGTCACAGATTCTTGCTTATGAGATAAAAACAATATTTCAAGAAAGATTTTTCAGCCCTCAGAAATTAACTTTCTGGAAGGTATCTAGCCATTTTGGATATCTCAACAACTTATTACACAACTTTGATGAATTTAGTAATCAATCAGAGCGGACCTATTGCAGATGCCTGAACAAAAACACTCCCAATCTTGAATTTGATCATTTTTTAATCTTAGAAAAGGGTTGTTATTGTTGTTTCTCTCCTGCGACACTTCTATTGTAATTCCAGCTGCATTTCTATTGTGGTTTCAGAAGTATTCCTCTAGTGATTCTAGATGTATATGCAGGTGATGAGCTTTCTTTAAAATAACTTCTATAGAAGCCTTTTGAGGCTGCTTATATTCACTCGATTTGCAGAGAATCTACACAACCTCCAACTAATGATAAATGAACTAAATGAAAAAAGCAAGAAAGTCGGCCTACACGTGAACTTCAGCAAGATGAAGATCATGTGCAACAACCACATCGGAGATAAAAACACTAAGATCAAAATGAGGATGCAGAACTGGAGAAAGTAGATCACTACATCTACCTAGGACAACGAATCTCCTTGAGATCCTTAAGAGAAGAAGAAATCGAGAGAAGAATCACACTAGGATGGCAAGCCTTTGGCAGAGCTAGCTCAACCTTCAAAAATAAAAAGATCCCATTAATCCTAAAAAGAACGGTGTATAACCAATGCATCCTCCCAATAGTCACTTATGGAGCTGAAACATGGAACCTAACCAAGAGACAGTTCCACAAATTGAGAACCATGCAAAGTGCACATGAAAGAATTATGCTGGGCCTCACATGGAGAGACCACAAGACAACACAGTACATCCGGGAAAAGACAAGAGTCAGATACATCATAGGATCCATTAAAAATCTCAAATGGCGGTGGGCTGACCATATTGCAAGAATGGCAGACAACTGATAGACATTACAACTCACGACATGGATCCCCCGAGACCACATGTGCAACCGAGGCCAGCAGAATATTAGATGGAGAGACGAGCTAGACAAGTTCAGAAAGTACTGGCTCCGTCATGCCGATGATAGAGAAGTGTGACATATCCTGGGGAAGGTCTATGTCCAACGACAGTCGTTGAAAGACTGATGATGATGATGATGATAATGATGATATTCACTCAGTATAAATACCTTTGGAAAGGGTTGAATCCACTTCTCCCTTTGCTCTGTTCATGGTTAGATGTCTTGACAAGAATATCTTGAGGCTGGTATGTCATTATGGTCCAAAAGTGGATAAGTAAACTTTGGGGCAAATTACTCTCCTATAACTAACTAACCTGTCCAGGCAGTAGTAACCGTAATTGCTGTCACAATCATAGTCAATGTTGACAGAGGCTAGTAACTTCCTATCCACTAGCAACATTCATTGTTTTCAGTTTTCAAATGCAGCTCAAAGTCTACCATCAAAATGTCAATAATGGTAATAATAATTTGTATGTGAAGAGGAAAGAAGGCGGTAGAGGATTCATTGGAATGAATGACTGTGTCCAAAAGGCCAAAACAGGATTGAAAAAATATGTGCAAGCAAATAGTGAAGACAATATAAAAAATGTCCGAAGCTGTGCAATGAACAGTCAAAAAGTAACTGATGAAGGAGCAGCACCGCAAATAAGGAAAGAAAAATGGGAACAGAAAATACTATATATTTGGAATTCAAAAGACGGATACAAATTTTTGCAGATGAGAGATCACAGACATGGTTAAGCAAAGGAAACCTGAAGAGAGAAACAGAATCGCCCGCCATAGCAGAAACCCACACAAAAAGCAAATGCCACCTATGTGGAGAAAGGGATGAGACTATGAATTACATAATCGGTGAATGCAATCAGCTAACCCAGAAAGAGTACAAAAAGAGACACAACAGGATAGCAACAGTGAACACTGGGAACTCAACACCGAATGGGATTCAACCATGCGGATAAATAATATCAACACAAACCTGGTACAGCCCTGAAAATGGAAGCCATAAATTACTCTGGGATTTTAATACCCTAACTGACCACCCCATCCAAGTGAGAAGACTATATCTGGTAATTGTGGATCAGGTAAGGAGAATCTACCGAATAATAGACACTGCTGTGTGTGCAGATCACAGAGTAAATAGAAAAGAAAGTGAAAAGCTGGAAAAATATCAAAACCTGGCAAGGGAACTGAAGAAAATGTGGAACATGGAAGTCAGGGTAGTACCAGTAACAGTGCACTTGGAACCATACCAAAGACACTGGAAATGTGTTTGAAGAACTGGAGATAAGAGGAAGGATTAAGACTATACAGACCACTGCACTACTGGGAACTGTACAATTACTGAGGAGAGCACTTGGAAGATGAGATCTATGACCCCCTGCTGTTAGCATTGGCCTAACAGCTAAGAAAATGTAACAATTAGTTTTTTGTCCATCTTCTTCTTCTTCTTCTTCCTCACTCTCCTCCTCTTCATCTTCTTCCTCACTCTCCTCCTCCTCTTCTTCTTCTTCTTCACTCTCCTCTTCTTCCTCACTCTCTTCTTCTTCTTCTTCTTCTTCCTCACTCTCTTCTTCTTCTTCTTCTTCTTCTTCTTTTTTTTGTTCTTTCCAAATCAAACCTTTTCCTACAAATTGTTGCCAGTATCCATTAGAGCAGTCATGGGATCAATATTCATTTATAAATACTCTCCCTTGACAGAAGACAGGGAAGTCACTTAGAAATGGGAAACAATAAATTATTATCAATCATCAGACTCTTCTATAAGAAATTTGTGATAAACAAGATAGATTGATTGACAGAGAATGGACACTATGAGGCTTATTTATTCCTGTGGAGTCTCCTTGTGAAGATCAGGGTTGCAACAACTTCACTGCAGTTGCAAATAGGTTTTTTACAGGGCAGAGTAGAAACCCCCTCATTCAACCCTCCTACTGCTGAGCTGTAGTAAACTTTGTGTAGATGGACTGCCTTTAAGAATTAAAGGGCTCCAACTGCACTGCTATTTACCATAGTTGGAAGGAGAAGTGGATTCATGCCTTTCTTGATGGCATTTATATGAAGGGAACATAAAAGGCCCTGGAAGAAACTCCAAAGTCAGTCTGCTAATTCTGTTCTCCATGCTGGTAACTGTTACACCACTCTGCAGCTCCCAGTAGAAAAGTTAAAATCTTGAAATTCATGTTCAACTGACAAGAACAAAAATGTCATTTTGATCAAAGTGAAATGACAAAAACCTCATCTGACAATGACCACATTTATTAAATGGTGAATGAACAAGTTGAATGATACACACATGCCTAATCTGAAAGGACAACATGAAAAGCTTGGGAATACAAGACAATGGCACAAAGTGAAAACACAAAAATTGAGCTATCAATAAGTTTAATTCAGTTGAACACTTTGATGTAGAGCAGTGGTTAACAAAACTAGCAAAACTAAAAATGATTGACTGTCAAACAATTTTAAAAAGTAAAAACTGACAATGAATTTAAAAAACACAGTCATAGTAATAAATATTCAACAAACAAGAAAGTGTCATTTGTTCTGCTAGTATTTCAATGGTTATTTACAACATTCAATCATCTAATATTAGAAGACTGAGACGGATAGATAGATATGAAGATAGATGGATAGATAGATATGTACAGATAGACAGATAGATAGATAGATATGAAGATAGATGGATAGATAGATATGTACAGATAGACAGATAGATAGATATGAACAGATAGATGGATAGATAGATATGAAGATAGATGGATAGATAGATATATACAGATAGATAGATAGATATGAAGATAGATGGATAGATAGATATGTACAGATAGACAGATAGATAGATAGATATGAACAGATAGATGGATAGATAGATATATACAGATAGATAGATAGATAGATAGATAGATATGAACAGATAGATGGATAGATAGATATGAAGATAGATGGATAGATAGATATGTACAGATAGATAGATAGATATGAAGATAGATGGATAGATAGATATGTACAGATAGACAGATTGACAGACTGACTTTGGTAATTTCTTCTACAGTAATTAAGCGTACAATTTTCAGATATTTTTATCTCCTGAATTAAAAGCATGTTCAGTTACTCAGCCTGTAATCTTCAAATCTTTGAAGCTACTCAGCCAATTTTTTAGAAAATATAATCTCTGCTAAGCTCAATCGCAGACAATAGCATATGCATGCTTAAGTGTAAGCATTTTTTACGCATAGCTGGAATAACACAAGATTAATTTAGAGAGGATTTCAGAGCAGAAAAACAACTTTAGATTTGGTAAGTTGGTCAGATTATGCTCTGCTTCTTAAATGTAATTTACCATTGAGGTTGGTTACATAAAATAACATTAAGAGTTTTGCTTCCTAAAAACTTAAAAGTGATTTGCAAAGAAAAAAACTGACTGAGAGAGATTAAAGGGAGATAAATAGTTCTCTGTAATAGGTTTTCATAAATAAAGCCTCATGATATTTATATTGAATTGAATCACTTTTACAGTCTCTATGATTTGTGTTAAAAGCATACACACACATTTGCACACACACACACACACATGCACATGCATGCATACACACACACATACACACACACATGTATACATGAAAGAGAGAGGGAGGGTGGAAGTTACTTTCAAATATCTTCTAGATTCATTGAACCACTTCTCTCTTTCAATATAACTATATATGTATATGTATATATATATATATATATATATATATATATATATATATATAGATAGATAGATAGATAGATAGATAGATAGATAGATAGATAGATAGATAGATGTAGATATAGATATGTTTTAAAATCAAACATGAGAGATTGTTCTATGATTCAAGCATAAGTGTAATGCAGAACTGAAGAGAGAGAAGAGGGAGAGAAATTCAGATAAGGTAACTTTCAACCTTTATTTTTTATATACTGTTGAATGACTTTTATGGTTGTTTAATCATTTTTATTATATATGTATATCCCAAGATAATCTTCATTCATCATTATATTCATTGATTATCTCTCTCTCTCACTATATATATATATATATATATATAGAGAGAGAGAGAGAGAGAAAGAGAGAGAGAGAGAGAGATAGATAGGTAGATAGACGGATAGATAGATAGATATACTAGCAGAGATTACTGGCATTGCCTGTGGGGAAACGATTTAAAATATAACCAAACAGGAAAAATGTGTTCTCTGATATATTTCTTCTTACACAATGCAACAAATGAAAAATGTTTATTTACACAATGAACAAATTGAATATTAGTTGTAAAGGAAGAAACATTCCGATGTAAAAAAAAAGAAAAAATGATAATGTTTCTTAGTTTGACCAACCTTCTGGATTTACTGCATATGGGCTTCTGCATTTGGGTGACAGGATCCAACCCTAGAAGAATTAATGTGATGCTGTCCATGGGACAGGCTGACAAAAGTCAATTAAAGGCCAGCAATCTTGAGAGATTGTCCTTGTACCTTGTAACAATTTCCAGAAATAAGAAGGTGTCCTTGAATGATTTCAGTCATCAACTCCACATTGCATATGACTTTTTCTATGAAAAAATATTATACTATATGCCCAATTTTAGTTCAATAGGAGCTAGATTCTAGCTGAACTTGGAAAAATTATTTTAAGTTAACCAGAAATGACTTCTGGGGACTTTGAATGACCTCAAAAGTCAACATCATATACATTACAATAATTGCAGTGAGAAGATGTGCCCATACACTAAATTTCAGCATCCTTGGTGTGAAATTGTAGTCCACAAAAATTGGCTAGAACTGACCTCTGATAACTTCAAATCATTTCCAAGGTCTATCTTACATAGCCTAACTCTCCACAGTGTACAAGCAGAATATTAGGTTGATAGGCCTTGTTGTTTGGGGTTGGTGAGAAATACAAGTAAACAAAAAGACAAACAAATAGATAAACAAACAAAAGGCGCAAATATATATATATATATATATATATATATATATATATATATATATATATATATATATATATATAATTTCCACTAAATTACTTTCATTTATCATTATATTCATCTAATAGGAGATGCAATCACTGTAGGCAAATTATAGTTGACTGTTTCAATTTTATCCTTAGCTATCATTTATTGATCACTTATCTATCCTGCTTTCGACTAAATGGTTTATGAGACACTCCTCAACTATGTCTCTAAAGCTGGCAATAACTCTTCTGTGGTTTTACCTAATCTAGGGACATGTACAAATGCACACACACATATGCAAGTAGATATATATATATATATATATATATACATTATATATATATATATATATATATATATATATATATATATATATATATATATATATATATATATATATATATATATATATATATAAAGGAGACTACATTGATTCTGCTCTCCAACAGACACATTTAATGGTGGAAACTTGTTGCCCAGCATGTTATACTTCAGTGATGGTTGCAGACTCTCACTGCCATATCCTCTTCTAAAACCCTCGATTCTCACAGTAGGGTACAAAATTTTGTTTACACAACAGTGTGCATACTCAGACATGAGTCAACAAAAATATGACACAGTCCATTAAGGACATAACTACCTCCTACCACCTCTCCTCATCTCTCTTCTACACCCCAGTCTCCCATTCTTCTTACCATACCAATATCTCAACCTAACATACCATTATCACCAGTTTTTTTGGGTCTGAGAACACTAAAAAATGTTTCCCATATAAATCAATTGTAATTGCTTCTTTGCTTTGCACTATTTTGGCTTGATACTCCATTTTCAGATTGTGAGGAAAATCTGCTTCATATAATATTGTTTACAAATAGAATCTAAATCTTATAACAGGTATTTTACAGATTGTATCAAAATTTATTCATATTATATGAGTTGTATGCAGTATAGAATATGCCAACAAATTCTGTATTTTGTTCCATGCCTTAAATCACCATCTGCATCTACTTTTTTTCTGTACCAGTTGCTTCCGAATATCAGAAGAGTCTATTATCAGCAGCTTCACTTTCATTGGTTGCTGATATACAGTAATCCTCTTTGTTGATTGGTTGGTCATTATGAAGTAGACCAATTGATTTATACATCACTGTTCCCATCTCTTGCCTTTGGCCAATCATCTTCAGCCATCACTATAGCATTTGATATGTAGGGGTCAACTTCGGGGTCTGTAAATAACATATCTCTTAGAATAGAGATCTTAAAACTAATTACTTGGTCACAAGCCTTTAGCCAGTGTAAGAGAAGTTATGATTAATTTCTATTTATGTCTGATCTTATGATCTATTTGATTTCTTCAATATCAAAGAGCCCTTGATTATACTTCCACTTAGCATAGTATTCTGCTGAGCCCGAAGTATGGAGTACCAGCCAATAATAAGAAGTCATGGTTTGCAAGACTAACCAACCACTACTCCATTGCAAAACATCTGAATCAGAAGATCCTTCATCATCTTCAACTTCTCTTTTGAATAGCATAAAAGCAGACAAAGCTGTCAACTTTTTTATAACCATAAGTGCTATCAAAAGCGTTTTCATATTTCACAAATATCAGATCTTTTTAGCTTCTGATGACCCCCTAAATATTTGTTCAGATCAAACGGATTTCACTAAAACTTCTGCGGTCATTTTGTTTATTGAGTGCCATGTACATGCAATGCTAATTAGTATATTTAATGACACTAAAATTAATTCTTTTTTATCAAGTATACAAGTGTCCGCACTATCTGAAAGTGTCATGTTCCGATAAAAGCCTTTTGTGAACTGGAACACCAAGAGGCAAAGAACCAACTTACATTTATTTGTATCAGAAAAATTTTAGAACAATCCCAGATCCAAAAAAGGTGTCATTGTTAAGTTTGGCTGAGTTGTCATTGAATGGGATGTTGGGAGTGACAGGAGACCAGTTGCGGATCTAATGTGAAACTAATGAAGCTCAAGTTTCATGGCTCCTGATTCAGGAAGGGCTCCAGGAGCAACTTTATTTTCATGAGTGAATTTTCCACAAAATCAATTTACCTTTTGTACTGATCAAGCTCAGAGATAAGTGATCGGTTGCTGAGCAAAATGATATCTAAACCAATGTGCTTCTTGATGGTTGTAACATTCCATTTATATATATTTATCTATCATTGTTGACTGTGTGCTTGACCTGACACATACTGCAATAATAAAAAAACCCTATGAGTGATTTTTAACATTTTATCGATAGGAAACCATTCACCCATGATCTTGTTCAACAAAATAAAGAAACCCTGGGTTGACATAAGCTTTCATTTGAAAATATCCATGGTCAATCTTACAATAACGCATTTAATCTGAAGCGCTCCAAGGAAAGGTTTGCACACACCAATTAAAAATATCAACGGGTATGTAGACTAGCTGTGTCTGATGATGGCATTTTGCAGCACCTGTATGTTTTCTGCTCTGTGAAGATGGGGGATTTGGAACACACAGGACAATCTAGATTTGTCTCCAAAGAGCACGTGCAGCTAGATGGTCTGCACACTATGAAGCAGTCTGGACAATTAAAAAATGGATACGGGTAATTTAAAGACTCTCAAGCATGTTTTTTAAGACTCAGAAGAGAAGCCTGAACGCAAATGAAATGAAAAGAATTCATTCCATGATTTGGTAAAGCTGGAATATGCTTTTTTAACAGTTGTTTGGGAAGAAGTGCTGGAAGTTTCTACAAAAACAAGTTAAGGAACTTCAAATCTCTGGATTTAATGTATTGGAAGGTTATCTTCTGCTATGATCTTTACTTTCATTTGTTAAAGAACTCCAAGAAAATCCAGCCGACAAGATTACAGAATATTAATCCGAAGCAAAAGGTTTGTGTGAAGATATCAGCTTAATTCATTCTGATGCTTCCAAATATTTTGTTACAAGGAAATTTTTACTTGGAACATGTGGTTGTGCTTCTTTTAGAGGAGCTGAAAATTTTACAATAGAAGTTCAAAATCAACTCTATCACTCCATCATGATCAAGTTACACATGAGGATTGATCCATATGAGCATCTTGTGAAAAGATTCATCTCAGAATTGATGAATAATTCTGAAAATGATTAGGACCATATAAACTTATAATATTGTAGGACAACGATGATACTGACCACAAATTAGTAAATGAGTGTTATAAGTTCAAAGAATATTTGCATTTTAGGAAATCCCAGATCACAGAAGAAAATAAACCACTAATAATACAATATACATAAGTTCTTCAGCTTATTTAGTTATTGAGTAACACCTAATTGAAGCGATCACCAATATTGCTATTGTGATTAAGCTGTACTTAACAATGCTTATCACGAGCTGTTAAGTAGGAGAGATTTCTCAATGCTATCATTCATGAAAAACAAATTTCAGTCTGCTATGACTGAAGAGTGCTTAAATTCTTTATGCGTATTCTCTAGAAAATGACATTGCAAGGAAACTTCAACATGACAAAACTTCATGAGAATGTGATGTTAGAAAAACAGAAAAAAAGTCCATTTTGTACGATGTACTTGATGCAATATGTATTTTCATAGAGTTTTAAAATATCAGATTATAGAAACCAGGACAAGCAATTTGAATGTGATTTTTCAATTTCTCAATTCTGGAAGATCATACTTTGATTCAAAATTTTTTCAATTGGAAATACGTCTTTAAAACATGAAAAAACAATTTTTTATATCTAAATATCATTAATACTAGACTCATAAATTTGAAAAAGCAAAACAAAGAAACATCTAAATTGGCAACTCTGATATTGATTGTGATCTTTATTTTATTTCATCATTCCATGATTCATGTACATAACGTTTCCTTAATTCTTGATGACTCTGAGTCTTGACACTATACTATAGACTTAATGAAATGAGAACAATCCACTTTTTTACAAATATTAACAACAATGTTATCTCAAAACACACAGAATTTTGTGATTCTATCATGGTGGTCTACATATACCAGAATAAGCTTTGGAAATGCCTTCAAAATTGCTTTCAAAGCCAAAAAATAGATTGCTGCAGATTTGTCCCTAACCCATTAAAGAAGAAAATAGTGTTTACCCAGACCTTGTGATTGGTGAGAAGGAACTCATTGCAGGGCCCCATTTTCAAGGTCTCAACAACTTCACCTCTGCTCTCCACCCTTTGGCCTACAAAGTCCTATGGAAACATGCCAGGAAATACAAGTTTCCTGATATTCTTCTGAAATTCTTGTGTGAAATATATGTGATCGTCTAAGTAAAGTAAAAACAATTGAAAAGTTTTAAAAACAATTTTGCTCAACGTTGTATAACTGATTTGTTATTGTTTTTGTTCCTTGAGGAACTTGACTGTTATAATTTATGTATTGCTGGTGACACCTGTTGAAATCCCACAGTTATTTGAAAAATACTATGAAGTATAAAATATATTGATCAAAGCAGTCAATATTTCAAAGAGAATAAAATTCAGCACTTCTTAAAAAGTAAATACAAGATAAAAAAAACCCAGATGTATGAAAATTAGAGACCATCCACCAAAACTGTCTGGTAGGCTGTCTATGTATGCATGAATAACATTTGGGGGGGGGTTCAATATGCAATGTAAGTTTATGCTAAATTTGTCCCTTACTTTGTATTTTGCAGCATTCACTCATGTTTTTTTGAAAATTTTCACTTTTTTTTATGATTATTGCCGAAGAAAAGAAGAGAGAAGTAACTTATCCATTGGTCAACCCCTTTTCCAATGTTTTGATTGATCACCCCAACATTGGATGCTGCCGAAGATGTTGGTCATGTGAAAATTTCTTTTGAGTGACTACCCAGACCTGCATAGATGATAATTTGCCCAAACTCTGTCCGTATATACTTGCCTACTGCAAAAACTACTTGACATGAACCTGTGAAATTTTCTGTTTGCATAGATGTGACCCTAGGTGATGTTAATAGCAAATTAGTTTATGAAAATCCCCTCCCAAAATGTTTTTAGTAGGGGTCAAACATTCACAATGTAACTCATTAGTGAACTGATCCCTTACTTTTTAGTGATATATTATGACCAAAGAAAGCAGCCTTATACCAATTATCTGAAAACCTAATGTCTGAAAATAATTCAACTATTCAAGACCAAGGGGGATAATTTGTTTGGTTTCATTCCTCAGCCTTAACTAAAAAATAAAACTACTAATAAACAGGTCATGATGATTATTACATTTTACTATGTTGGATATCAAAATGAATTCATTTATTTTTCCTCGATTTTCTTTTTTTAACAGTAAATCTATTTATTTGTGACTTGTGGTTGAATTTTTATCAAGATAGATTTTGAAAGGAGAGAGATGAGGGGAATGAGATAAAGGAGGGGATAAGAGTTCACTTGTGATACAGGGTGATAATTGGTGTCCATCTGTCCCAATAGACTATTGAAGGATACTGATGAAGTCTCCATGGTGCAAGCCGATGCAAGTTATATGGGATGCCAGGTTGACTGGATGCCCCTCTTGGCGTCACTGATGCAGAAAAAGGAAATAGGAGTGCAAAACATTTGGCATCAGCTGGGCTAAAGGAGCTGCTGGGAGGATGTCAAAGTAGTAATACACAAATAATACAGATTTTGGAAGTGGGACAAGGAGATACATATACACACCATATGCAGACACACACACACACACACATGCATACACTAACTTGAACTCTAAATTATCTAGAATATGAATTTGCTGAGAAAACCTGCAAATCATATCCAGAAATGATCAAAGTGCTTCGTTTGATTAAAAAACTGTCCTTGATAGCAACTTCTCAAAAAATCTCTCTGGCTGAGAAAAAAAGCTCAGAGTCTATTCAAAAATGACAAATTCCTGCAATTTAATTTCCATGCAAAAAAATGAAAAGGCTGGATTTCTATGCTGAGGAATAGATTGATATAGAAAACAACAAAAATGCTGGAATTACAAGTAAAATAAATTGTGTGCTATAATCATAATATCAATTGGTTGTTTGAAAAATTTGAAATCCCTGAACTGAGGAAGATCTTATTGATCTTGAAGTTAACTTATTCTATCATGAGGGTCTCAAGAATCTGAATCCTTTCTTTTTTTCACAATGAATATTCTATAGAAGGTACATATTATCAATCAGCACTAGTAGACGTATTAGCATGAACACAAATGGTACTTTGATCAAACATATAACAAGTTATTCTATAAGATAAGGGAGTAGTTGTATGGCCAACATACAAATTTCCTGTTTGTGCATCATAATTCCCTAAAAGCAAAGAATATACTGATACATAGATAGATTGACATTCAATGCTTTCGAAAAGTTTGATTTATGCAAATTTTGCTGATCTTAGAAACAATATGAAAAGCGAAAATAGTAACCAGCATTTGTTTTGCAGTGATCTGTTATAGAAGCAACATGCACTCTCTTTCTTCATCTATCACTCCTAACATTTCTGTACTTCTCACCACCCCAACCTCTGATGACTCAGAATATACTATCATCTCCGTTTTGCTGGGCGGGGAATGCTAAGAATATTTTCATTCTCTTGCTTGACACCATTTTGGCTTGCAAAAGGTTCTTTAAAGAACATTCTGCTTTCAGAGAGCTGGGGGAAACCTGTGTGCATAAAATATTTATCATCAGTAAAAAGGTTTTTTCCATCAAATAAGGCAGCATGCCAGTGATGAGACATTTTATCCTATTTGATCCCCAGGGCAAAAGAATTCATGCCTTTTGCGAGGGTATTAGTGCAACGTTTGGTGTAGGTGGTGTAGCAGACGACAGAAAATAGAATTGGTGAACCAAGTCTGAACTTCAGCTAAGGTTGTTAATGTTCCTTTCACAGCACTAACAGAACAAATCTTTTACCATTATTGTCAGTCTTGACAGAAACTAGTAACTCTGAATCTTTTAGAAGTTCTCCATCCATCAACAAAATTATGTTCAGTTCACACTAATGGTTGGAAAAGCATGAATCAATTTCTCCCTGTGGTCTGTCTAATCACCAGATATATTGACAAAATATCTTGTTACTGGTATGCCACGATGATTGATACGAAAGATAGTTTGTCAAGAGTGCAATTGGGCAAACGATTCTTCCGTAACTGCTTTACATATCAAGGCAGTTGTAACATAGCTGTTACTACTATAGTCAACTGTGACCCGGGCCAATCATGTGTGAAGTGAACATAAATAGCCACAGCCAAGATTTGAACTTGATTTGGTAGTTCCTTTTTAAATGCTGATAACCATCAAGCCACCTTGCACTCTAGGTAACCTATATACAGGCATGTGTGTATGTGTGTGTGTGTGTGCGTGTCAGACTACAGGCAACAGAAAATGCTGATTTTATAATATTAAGACATTTGTACCGAAAGGAGGTTATTTTATTTTGGGGAGTGAACAAGTTTCTGTTTTATTCCCAAATAAATTTTCCTTTTATTGACTCAAAAACTGATTCAATTTTAGATATGGGGTTATATTTCAGCACATTCTGTCAAATTAGGTATTTGGTTGTTTATCTCACAAATAAATATATACATGTATTTAAGCACAAATACGTACACAAATATATATATACATGCACATTTTTATATATAGGTGTGTATGCATCTTCATATATATATATATATATATATATATATATATATATGTATATATATATATATATATAAATACATACATATATATATATCATGAATATGTGATAACTGCATATATATATATATATATATATATATATATATATATATATATATATATATATATATATATATATATATATATACATATATATGGGTATCCACTTTTCCAGCAGGCAGAGGGCCTAAGGATATACTTGGAATATATATCAATGGCAACTGTATTCACCAAAGAATTATACCATCGTTTTATATGGATAGATTAAGTTGGGGTTAATTGTACAGCACCAATATCCTTTATTGACTGTAAGGTTTCAATTTTCTAACACTCTCATCTTAGGTGAAAAGGCCTGATCCAGGGGTCAACCAGGGGGATGTAGAAGTAGATACCAGTGAATGTATATTTATATATATATTTGTGGATCTGCGTGTGCATGTGTGCATGTGTGTGTACGTGTGTATGTTTTTTTTTTCCATTACAGAGTACTCTGTCAAAATCTTGGTAGATTATTACTTAGCACTTGACCATATATCAATATGTGCATGTATTCCCATGTATTTTTCTGTCAAGCAAGAAGAAAAAGACAAACGTTTCAAGGCTGACTAATCCACATGTTCATGTGAAATCCATTTTCTTAGCTTCTGATTTCAAAACAGTGTATAAGCAACAAAGAATGGAGTTAACTTTCAAGACGCTTTTAAGATTTCTAAACACTGTAGAAAACATAATGGTTGGCACTTGTTGTATCAACCTGATCTTTCACTTCAAGTGAACACTTTTAATGATTACTCCCTGTATGTTTGGGTCTAAATTTTTGAAGACTATCTTGGATGTAGACATGATTTTTTTTTGTTTTGGATTCTCATAATAAATTCATTCTACATCACCAGGGACTCTCTGATCCAAAAATGACTTTTTCTCTGTCAAACAAGAAAAGAAAGACAAGAGTTTAAATGTTGATTGATGTTGAATGCTATTCCAGTTTTAGCAATGATTTCCTTTATTTTGGACTCTTGTAATAAATGGATTTTTCATCCACGGAGACTGTCTTGTCCAAGAATTTCTTCTGCTGACCAAAAAAAGAAAGACAAATATTTAAATGTTGACTAATGTTCTTCTCTGTAAATTCATGTGGAATCAGTTTTTCTTGACTCTGAATGAAGAGCTAAGTAAACAAAGACACTTCTAAGATTTTTCTCATATTGTTCAAAACTAAAAAATAAATACTTTGAGAAAGCCACTTATTGTGATCACTTTGGGACAGTGTTTTTTTTTATTTCAATAAAAATTACTGTTTTATAACATTAACAGTGATCATAATAAACAGCTTTCTCTGTGCATATGTGCGTGTGCATATATATATATATATATATATATATATATATATATATATATATATATATATATCACCTAGCCCATTGTATGTATCAGTGGAACCCACAGAAAGAGAAAAAATCTCTTACAGCTGAAGTAAAGTAAATATCCATTCTATTATATGAAGCAAGAGGATAACAATTTCAGTGGCATTGGATTTCTATTCAATAATAACATTGCAGGGAATGTTATAAGTTCTGACTGTACATCAGACAGAATAACGGATAGTAATTAAACTAAGCAAGAAATACACACTAAAGGTAATTTAGCTTTACAGGTCAATTTCAAAAAGTTCTGACCAGCAGATTGAAGAGTTTTATGACGACATCAGTGAGATAATGAGAAAAGATAAATTACAAAATACTCATGGGGATGACTTTAATACTAAGGTTGGTAAAGGAAAGATCAGCGAATTTAGTGTAAGAAAATGTGGGACAAGCCAGAGAAATGAGAGAGGGGATATGCTAATCAATTTCTCAGAGAAATATGGATTAAAGAAACCTGACAAATTCTTTCAAAAACCAGTAAGTCATAATTTGACTTGAAAAAGCCCTAGTAGAAAAAACAAAGAATGAAATTGACTTCTTAATAGTTGACAAGATCAATAATATGAAAGACATTACTGTTATAAACAGATATAGGAAGTGACCATACAATGGTAGCTTGCAGAACTAAATTTAACTGAAAAATTGGAAGGAAAAAAATGGTTCTTAAGAAGAAAAAATGAGACAGAGATAGAGAATATAGCAATTTTTGAGTAGCAATAGAGAACAGACTTTGGGCCTTGAGAAGTAGAGACAGTAACATACAAGAAGTAAAAAGGTGCCTCTTGTCTGTCATTTCTAATTATATATACACATGTTCTTGCAATTCATATAAGTAGAGTGTTCAATATCAATGTTCACTGCTGGATAAAAGCCTTTCCCCATATCCTTCCATGTGATTGAGCTAACTTTTGACATGACTTACTATCAATCTTTTCAATTTCATCTCTCCATCTTATGGTCTTCTTGTTGTGTGTTTTCTGTCCTATATGTACCAATCAGTAAGCCTTTTGTTAGCCTTTTGCTCCATATGTTATCCCTTCACACTATATGCCCCTCCCATCTCCATTTTTTTCTGCTTAATCACTTGTATGATATCCTTCACTCTGGTCCTTTCCCAGTTCCATGTTGATCTTTCCTATGGCTGAGAGTTACTCCTAACATTGCTCTTTCCATTGCCATATGTGCAATTCTGAGTGTTTTTGATTGTGTTTTTTTAAATAAGATTCCAGGTTTCACACCCATACTTTGGTATTATGCATTGATCAAATATTTCAAGTTTTTAGCATATTAGCTGATTGCTTCTCAGTGTGTCTCTATTTATAACAAAGGGTGGAAGGGTGGGTAGTGGGGAAGGGAGAAATGGTTAAAATTTGTGGCAGATCCAGATTTTTCTTCAGGGATCAAGAAATATTTCGGGGGTGGGGAGTATGCATACGTTCATGCCTGTTCATTTGATATCTTCAAAAGTTATCAATTTCTATAAAAGTTTATAGAAGGATGGAAAATAAACTATGGAAGAAGTGATCTTCTTTTTTTTTTTTTTTCCCCATACCCATGCAAAATTACTTCTCCTGACTGAGATATGTGTTCTCTGAGTGCTTTCTACTTATATATGGTTTTAGGGACATAAATTGTGACATACTTATCCAGAAATTTATTAAAAATGTGAATCAATTGAGGTCCATTTTTATGATACATCCATAGCAATAAATTCTACACATAAATCAACTTTAGTGTCTAATTTGTTTTTTATATTCATATCTATACAGTGAATTGTCAAAAAATATATACATATATACATAAACAGATAACAAAGTATATATATATATATATATATATATATATATAATTATGACAGAAATATTAAAATATTTTTCCCACACTTAAGATGGCTCCACTAAAAATAAAGTCAAGTAATTATTTCTTTATATACATATGTATATGATTATAAATTGCGCTATGAATTGTAGAAACTTTTATTTGAAATGATCTCCCATCATTATGTGGATAATGTACTACTTGGCTTAGACAGCATAAACAGAATTAACAAAAAATGAAAATTGGACTGCTGGAGGGATCGAACCAGTGATTGATAGGGTAACCATTTCAATGTAGTGTTACCATTGAGCTAAACAGTCACCTGTTATGCGAAGACCCAAATAACTGTTTTCACTCCAAATTCTCATCTCGTTTTATTCTCAACTATATCTGCTCTATTCTTTTCTTCCCATGCGACACTCACATATCAAGAAATAGATATGTATGATTCAACAAAATGGGAGATCATTTCAAATTAGAGTTTCTATGTATTATAACGCAATTTATTATCATTCTGTCGGATCATATACATCCATTTAATACATATATGTATATGCATATATATGTGTGTATCCACATATATGTGTGCATTATATTTTCAGAGAGACAATTTACATAGAGCACCATAATAACAAAGTATATGTAAAAAATGAAAAACACTGAAAAAGATTACATGTTACATTAATAGATATTGAGAAATAAGTGACTGAAATGACACAAGGAAAAAAACAGAAGTTTTTTGTGTTCAGAATTTAAAGCTGGATAACTTTCTAAACAACATATATTCATATATATATATATAGTTTAGACAAACATACATCTGTGTGTTTAGTTGTATAATTACATTTTCAGATATGAAAAACTGATATATTTCAGTTTGTTTACAAAGATATTCATTTTATTAATATCAAACTGCAATATTAGATAAATAGAGGATGCTTAATCTCTCCTAGCACACACACACATACATATATCTACATATTTATTTATCAAGGTAGATATATAAATAAATTACATGGAATTATATAAGTCTATGCTGTGTACACATGAGCTCAAGTGGCAGGTATTTTAGATTGCTACAATGAAAATGAAGTGAAGTCTCTATTTTTCTAACCTTTAAAAATAAATTTATAACTAATTATATTCCTGGAAAATCTTTTAATCGATGATCATGATAACATCCATTATATACCATTCTCGCAAGAATCAATTAGAATGCAATCCTTACAGTAATTCTGCAATGGATTTTAATTAAAAAAATGATTTGCTATATATTCCTAAATATCTAACAAATATTATCTTTGTAGATTTTCAACTAGTTCTGCTAACATCTAGATATTACTAGTTGTCTTTCCTGAATAAATTTTTAAAAAGCCTCTCATACCTGTAATTGTTTACAGTTCTTACTTGTCATTCATTTTCCCTATTGCTTATTCAGATGAGCTGTTCAAACAAAACACTATCAACTTTTTGTGACACTTACTGATAAAGTAACCTGAAAGGCAAGTCATTTTGGTTGGTGATAAAAAATGTGTTATCTCGAGAAGAGTTCCTGGTGCCATAGCTATATTGAAAGATGTCTAAGCAAACAGAGGTACATCCTTGGAGATGTTGTAATGTTGAGATTACCTTGGAAATAAAAATATCACCATTAGAACTTGTAACCCATTAAGTGTGGATGAAGGGAATTTCAGTCAGAGCAGTTTTTTGGCTCAATTGCAAATGATGAATATATCTGTCAGGTTATTGTTAAATTCGCTAAAGAGAATGCAGTGTATACATCATATTTGTTCCTAAACAAGAAAGGTGAGAAGGAGAATTCTACAAGAGCAGAAACTTTTGGGGGGTTGATCTAATGACTTAACAAAAGAAATGGATGGCATTAGTTCCTTTCTCTTTGGGAAAATGGTTAGCAAAGACATATGTACAATATAAAGGTTTATGTAGGTATGTATGTACCATGGAACTTTATGTTTTGCAGAGTGTATATTTCACTCCACCCTATAATAATGAACTTAGACCCAAAGAGCAGTACCTACATCACCAGGATGTAACCCAGACACAAAGTAATATAGAAAAGTGAAAAGCAAGTATTTTTCTGATATAAATGTTGAATAAGAAAATTGATAAAAATTGCAGCATTCAATTTGAAAAGAATTGGTTTTGACTGTGCATGGAAAAGTTGAATTTTAAAGAAATGTTATTTAAAGTAATCATGTATAATTCGTACAAACATAATTCAAGGTTTTATTACAAAATATAGAACATAAAATGTCTCCCAATAAAGCAATTCAAATCAAACGTATCATAGATGATATATATATATATATATATATGTATATATGTGTGAGTGTGTGTGTGTGTGTGTGTGTATTGTACATATAAGGAATGCAATATGATATAATATGATACAATGTCAGATGTATGATGGGTTTTATTTCATAGTGTTCGATACATTCTACTTTGAATGTTGAGTTGGTTCAGAGTAGAGCTGGAAATAAAGTATATATATATATATATATATATATATATATATATATATATATATATATATATGAAAATAAAGTATATATATACATATATACATATATATATATATATATATATATATATATGAAAATAAAGTATATATAAACATATATACATATATATATATATATATATATATATATGAAAATAAAGTATATATAAAATATATACATATGTATATGTATATATATATATATATTTTTTTATATATACATATATATTTTTTTTTTTTTTCATATATACAGGCGAAAAAACCAAACTAGATAATTT
>OY735235.1:31454452-31834452 GCA_963457665.1 Thysanoteuthis rhombus
TTCAAAGAAGAAATATGAATGGAATAAATGTTCTAAAATGACAACACAACATTTTTAATTCGAAACACAAACTAGATGTCCAGGTCAGCATTACAGTCATGTGATAAATGGAACCCCCCCTCACTCTTAAAAGTCCTAAAAATCTGACAAATGACCCTAGATCTTTTTCCACACTCTAATAAACATTTTAAGAGTACCTTGAATGATATTCCTTGGCTCTAAAATTAAGACCTTTCCTTCAATCTTAATTCCTAGAATTAAAAAAGAATCTCCCCTCGACTTTATCCTCTGACATTCAGAGAAATCTTTCCCCTGACTTTGACCCCTAAACGCAGTAAAAATTCCTGTAGATTTTGACCTTTAAAAGGTAAAAAAAGTTCTCCACTGAATTTGACTACCTAAAGTGGAAAAGTTCTCCCTCAATTTTGACCCCTGAAAGTGAAAAAAAATTCCCCTTTGATTTTGATCCCTAAAGGTGAGAAAAAATATTTTGACTCTAAAAAATAAGAATTCCCCAGACTTTTACCCCCAACTGTAAAAAGAAAAATCTTCCCTCTGGACTTTGATCCTCGAGATAGAAAAAAAATCTCTCCTCACTTGATTTCGACCTGTGGAAGTAGTTTTTAAAAAAATCTTCCCCTTTGATTTTGAAAAGAATCTCCCCTCAATTTTGAAGTGGTTAAAAAAGATCTCCACCTTGATTTCGACTCCAAATTAGAAAAAAAAATTACCATACTATTTTGACCCCTAAAATTTTAATGAAAATCCCTTGAACCCTGGAACTGGAAGGAAAAATCTCATCAATTGTGAGAAGCTCCCCCCATATAATTAACATAATCTACCATCCCCTAATTTTGTGTTTTGGAAAAATTATTTTTTAATGAAGTTAAATCAATTGAAACCCCTGTACCCCCTCTAAATTTTGTGTTTTCAAAAATGATTGTCAAAAAAGCTTATAAAAAATGGTGGAGTCATGTGAAAAAATTCTTTCAAAGAAGAAATGCAGTCAGAGTAAAGAGTTCTAAAATGACATCTCAGCATTCTCCATTTAGAAACACCAACTGGGGTCCAGTTCAGCATTCAAAATCTTACAAATCCCCCCTGACTTTTTTTTGCACACTCTAATCCTGGACATTTTAGGTGGCGTTTGAATAATCATTTTGTGCAGAGATTGGGAGAAAGCAAACATAGTTATGAACTTTCACAAATATAAGTAAAAAAGAAAAAAAAGGAAGAAGATGTAAAATATGAAAAATTAAGAAGAAAAGGAAGAAAAAAGATGTGAAATATAAAAGATAAAGAAGAAAAGGAAGAGATGTGAAATATGAAAAATAAAGAAGAAAAGGAAGAAAAAAGATGTAAAACATAAAAGATAAAGAAGAAAAGGAAGAAAAAAGATGTAAAATATAAAAGATAAAGAAGAAAAGGAAGAGATGTGAAATATGAAAAATAAAGAAGAAAAGGAAGAAAAAAGATGTAAAACATAAAAGATAAAGAAGAAAAGGAAGGAAAAAGATGTAAAACATAAAAGATAAAGAAGAAAAGGAAGAAAAAAGATGTAAAATATAAAAGATTAAGAAGAAAAGGAAGAGATGTGAAATATGAAAAATAAAGAAGAAAAGGAAGAAAAAAGATGTAAAACATAAAAGATAAAGAAGAAAAGGAAGGAAAAAGATGTAAAATATAAAAGATAAAGAAGAAAAGGAAGAGATGTGAAATATGAAAAATAAAGAAGAAAAGGAAGAAAAAAGATGTAAAACATAAAAGATAAAGAAGAAAAGGAAGAAAAAAATGTAAAACATAAAAGATAAAGAAGAAAAGGAAGAAAAAAGATGTAAAACATAAAAGATAAAGAAGAAAAGGAAGAAAAAAATGTAAAACATAAAAGATAAAGAAGAAAAGGAAGAAAAAAGATGTAAAACATAAAAGATAAAGAAGAAAAGGAAGAAAAAAGATGTAAAACATAAAAGATAAAGAAGAAAAGGAAGAAAAAAGATGTAAAACATAAAAGATAAAGAAGAAAAGGAAGAAAAAAGATGTAAAACATAAAAGATAAAGAAGAAAAGGAAGAAAAAAGATGTAAAACATAAAAGATAAAGAAGAAAAGGAAGAAAAAAGATGTAAAACATAAAAGATAAAGAAGAAAAGGAAGAAAAAAGATGTAAAACATAAAAGATAAAGAAGAAAAGGAAGAAAAAAGATGTAAAATATAAAAGATAAAGAAGAAAAGGAAGTGATGTGAAATATGAAAAATAAAGAAGAAAAGGAAGAAAAAAGATGTAAAATATAAAAGATAAAGAAGAAAAGGAAGTGATGTGAAATATGTGGAATGATATAGGAAGATTTCAAATATAAAAAATGAAGATAAAAAATGAAAAAAAGCAAAAATAAATGAAATATGAATTTTCAAGTCTGTAACCTTGAAATTCAAACAAAGTTAGCCATACTTTTTTATGTAGTTATAATTTTTGCCAAGTATTCCTTTCATTTTATCTCTGCTGCTTTTTTTGCAATTCTCAGATTGTCATTCTATTTAGTAAAGTCTCCTCTGATTGGTTGCCAAGTTATATTATCAACACCCTCAAAACCATCTCAGAATGTTCAAAATCATTGGTTACCTTCAGAATAGACCTTGCATAATATTTCTCAGTCTTTAAGACAGGTGCATATTTGCCACTAAAGATAGCACTTTGATTGTGAATTTTCAAAGACATTTCCTTATTGGAAAATTTCCTTTTTCACATTTGTATACATGTCAAATCTGCAATCACCACATGGCATAATGTTCATGTTTTATTCTATGTCTTTCTAGTTCTACCTACGTCAGCCTGTATTTCTCAATCTAAGTTGATACCTAGATTCCTAGTTGGATTTGCATGTGCATGCATTTCTTTTTTTCTTTCTCTTTTTCTGTATCTTTTCTCTATCGTCTTGTACTGCAACCCATCGAGTATTCAATATTACTTACTTTAGGAAATCAGCCAAGCATAAAAATCATCACACCAGGATTTAAAAAATCCCTGCCAAGAGATGACTTAGGGCAGAAAAAGTCTCAAAAAATCTTCATTTAATGAGCAGGTAAATAAGTTGGTATTGCCAGCCCTTTTTGCAAACTTAGAATCAGATTCCTTGAAGGAAAGTTTTTTTTAATAATACATTATCTTTGAAAGTTTTTTGAATATCATATTGAGAAGGGAGATAAGCTTTTTCATGTGAGAAATATTCAAACTGTTTATTCTCTATTATCTATGTTTCAATTTCATCCATCTTGAGCTGATAACATCTCTATCTACCTGTACTGTTATCTATCATATATTCATTATTACTTGCTTTAAGAAATAACTTGAGCATACAAGTGAAAAAAAAGGAGAAAAACCCTGCCTAAAGATGCCTTTTGGCAGAAAGTGTCTCAAAAAATAATTCCTTGTTTAATGAGCTGTTAAATAATCAGTTGCCAGATCTTGCATCTTGCCAACTAAGAATCAGATTTCTTGAATGGAAATTTTTTTAAAGATAATACTTTACCTTCAATTTTTTCATGATTACAAAATTGGTTAGGGAAGTACTTTTTTTTATCAGATGAATATTCAAATTATTAACTCTTTCTGAAGTAAAGTTCTGTTTAGATAAAATATCTCCCATACAATCATCAATATCAAAGACCACTGGTCTAAATACTAGATTATTTCAATGAATCTATGATGTAAAGTGTTTATCTTTATGTCTAATAAATAATAATGCGTCTGTTTGTGCAAATATTTACATGCGTTTTTTTAAGTGGAAGTGCTTTTTTGCACGGGACAATCTTGCTGTCTCAACCCCCAATGTTATTTTCCAGTGGTACAATAGGACATTGCAACTCAATTTTTTTGGCTGCAGGAGTTGTCAGGAAAGAGGTAGACTTTATCAACAGTCTTCCTTAGGGGTTGGCTCCACTCCTAGTTGTTTTTTTTCTGTCAGAGTTATTTTTCCTTGGTTAGGTGTACACACAGGGGCTAAAGAGTTGCAGCTGCCCTGCTATCTATCCGTAGCAAGTATAATAATTGCCATAATGTACTGATGGGTGAGTAAGTCACATAAGCCAGGGTCAGTGAATTCATTCCATATAGAATTTTTCCAGAGGTAATATCTTCATAGAAATATCCATAGACATTCCTATATCTTGTATTGAAACAGAAGAAAAGGATAACATTCTCAAAATGAAAGATTCATTGGGATACCTCCAATGATTTGATTTCAATGTCAACTGTTCATCATGAAACTAGGAGGATAAACTTTAAAAGATAAACGCATCAACATTTACACAAGTCTCATCATCCATCAGACTATTAAAATACCATATACATAGACAAAGGATTTAGAAGGCTTTATTAAGAATAACCACTCACTGCAATTCATCAAAATTTCATAATCGTCAATATCAAGCTTCAATAGCTTCCCTCCTAGTCATAATACCAGCACATTTAAAAAAAAAGTAGAAGTTTTAATTCTTAGTAAATATCAGATCTAATCTGTTCAGTGATAAGAAAAGGAAGCTTCGTAAACTTGTTGATGATTCATTATGAATTCTATGTTGTGTTACCTTTGGGTGGAAAATTTTGTTGTTATGAACATAGAAACTAAGAGAAAAAGTCACATTGTTCATCATTAAGATAATTATTGTCTGCAGGCATCAAATCCACTTGCAGAATTTCACAAACATATCCATATACTTTTACCTTATCTTTTCATTTGTATTTTCCAGTGAAAACTTGAAATAATATTTCTGCTTCAATAGTTCTAAATAATTCCTTTCAGTCAGCCAATTATATCTTTTTAATAACAAGTGCCAGATTTAGCTGCGGATTTGTCTTCTGGGAGGTCGGCATTCTTTATAATTGTGATAAGATTGCCACCTGCCACTACATTCTAATTGGAATTGTTTTGTCATACAAGAGTGACAAGCTGGTTTCTTATCTAACCATCTGACAGGAACAAAACAAATCTGACACAAGATGTCATGTAAGAAGAAATCAATAAGGAATTAAATCTGGAGAGACATGAAAATGGGTACATTGATTAATACTCATTCATATGGCTTGGACCCAGAGTTACACACTTCTTACATCATGTGATGCAGTTGTGGAGACCTTTCCTGTAAAACACCTCAGGTTGGGACTGCAGCCAGGACTGCACCTCATTAATCACCCTGGAAGTGCCTGTCTTTCAAATATAACTTCATGGAGAAGAGGTAGAAATCAGTGTACCAAGCCAGGAGAATAGAGGGGAATGGGGGAAAATGTCATTGTCATAGGAGCGTATTTCCATTTGTGCGACATGGCAGTTGTGCACCGTTGTATTGTCTCCCAATGTCCAGACACCGCCGTCAATGGGTTTTAAAAGTTTCCCATAATTTCAATAGCAATGAAGCTTGATGTTCTGGTTATTGTGGTACCTCCAGCCAGGAAATCCTCCACATCATTGTGGTCGTAGAAGACTGTAAGTATCAACTTACCTACAGGAGGTTGTGCACGCCTCTTTTTGGGTTATAGGGAATCAACATGTTTCCATTGTTTGGACTGTGTTCCAGTCTCCAGGTCAAACATTTCATCCAGTGCAATTAGTCAGGTAAAACAATTGGTTTTCCTGACACATGGCCAAGAGTTCACTGACTCTGGCTTCCTTCTGGAAATGTGTGAGTAGATGAGGATCTCACTTTGATGATATTTTCCACGTAGACAGGTGTTCATGGATGATTTTTTTCTATAGATTCCACACTAATTTTGATCCTATCCATCAGTTCCCGATTGGTTATGCGATGATCTCCTAAAATGACAGTCTCCAATTGTTGGATGGTATCACCATCAATGACTGCCGAGAATAGTGTGGCGGCTGTTTCCTCTGAAGTCTGACCACATTTCTTAATTGATCACCACAACAGACATTGTTCACGTGACAGCTTTTCATTGAGTGATTCAAATACTGATTTTCAAGGCAGGAAGCTCTTTCCCACTTGGAAGTTTGTTGAATCACTATTTTCCTCCTCTTGAAGTGACTTTCCTTGTGATTAAAACTTGGATATTTCCAATCAACAACAGTGGCAGTTATTGAATCCCAGCTGAAATCCAGGATTTCAAATGTTGCTTTCAAAAGTCCTCCCATTTTGGTATTTTGATGCAACATAATCTCACAAACCCTATTTTTTCTCATTTAGCCTAGTGGTATTCAGAACTGAGCCTATTAACATCAATGTATTGTCATTTGAGTAAACGACAGGTTCTTTGTGAAATTTTGTTGATACTTATCAACAGTGGAATAAATATCAACTGAAGGTGCTCGTATAGGGTTACGTTTTTTGCATCATCGATTAATTTACTAATGACAATATACTTGCAGCCAACACGAGGAGTGGGGAATTTGCTGATTGTTGACAACCAGAATATGGAGATAAGACATTTATAAGTTATTTATAAGTGACTACTCACTTTCATTTCTGGTTTTAACTAGCAAATTTAATATTAAGATTCAAGGAAATGAATTTGTTTTCATTTTACCAAGAAACGTCACCAAATCATATTGTTCCCTTGTTGCTCAGTTGTAACAGCCCAAAATATACTTCCTGCCTAGACTTTACTCAGGTTCAAAGTGAGCCTAATTGTTTTATAAATACATTCATACATATATACATACATAAATATATACATACATACATATATGATGAATAAATTTTAAGTTTCTCATGTAAGTTTATCAAAAAGTAATAAAAATTTTAAGAAACATAAAATTCAAGTTCTAGAAGGAAGTTAATCTTTTTTAAATTCGCAAACAAACAGTTTCATTTAGTTAATTAAAAAACTTGAAATTCAAGTTCATATTTTTTTTCAAAAGCAACATTATGAGGAATTGCACACAAATATTTGATTTCTTTTTCCAAAGGATAAATAAGTTACAAAGTCAATCAAGTCAAGTACAGGTCAATGCAAACCGTATTATAGTCTTGTTCTTTCTTGAGACATTGTAAATTTGAAAGTAACATCAATATAAAGATACGTATGAATAAATATTCTTTAAAGTAATAAAATATTAGATTTTATTCTTTTATTAAAAACATTTATCCAAATTCTCCATTCATTTTTTTACAAATTGAATAAATATTTAAAAACATTAATCCAAATTCTCCATCCATTTTTTTTTATGTATGGAATAAGTATCTAAAAGCATTTATCTAAATTTTTAATTCAGTTTTTATGTACAGAATATATATTCGAAATCATTTATCCAGATTCTCCAGTCATTTTTTATGTAGGGAATAATTATCTAAAAGTATTTATCTAAATTCTTATACAGAATATATATATAAAAACATTTATCTAAATTCTCCATTCATTTTTTTACAAATTGAATAAATATTTAAAAACATTAATCTAAATTTTCCATTCATTTTTTTATCTATGGAATAATTATTTAAAAGTATTTATCGAAATTCTTATACGGAATATATATTTAAAAACATAAATCTATATTCTCCATTTATTTTTTTATGTATGGAATAAGTATCTAAAAGCATTTATCTGAATGCTTAATTCAGTTTTTACCTAGGGAATATAAATTTAAAAAACATTATCATACACTGGTTACAACATAGAAGAAAAGTTCGCTTTATGCCACTTTTTCGCTTTTTTCAAAAGAGGTTGGTTGCAGAGATAGCATTTGGCATTTGTTTTGTAGCAAGCTCTTATAGAGGCAGCACGTGCTATTTTCCTTCCTCTCCTATTCTCCAGTCTCCTGTCCCTTCCATGACCCTAACCTCCAACAACTCAGCTTAACATACCATCACTACCATTTTATAAATGACAAATTATAAAAAAATATGCTTATCAAAATGGGGCTCATTATCTCTACTCAAGTAAGGAAATTTTGTGCATACTTAGTATTTACATCTTTTCTTTTTCAATCTAAAATGTTTGAAATACATTTAAGACATTTGATATTTACTTATCTCTATCAATGAATATTTGCTGAATCCCCATACATCAGTTTTAGAAGTTTTGGCCACACCTTTGCAACTATATACTCTCTGCCCCTTTCCTTTACATGGCCATAACAAACTACTAGTAGTTGATTTAGTGCAAGAGGTGTAGCTAGAGAATGCCGAAAAGAAGTGAAGTTGTGGTTAGCAAAGGAGCTGAAGACGAAGTAGGAGGAGAGAGAGAGAGGAAAAGAAGTAAAGTGAGAGGGAGGAGAAAAAGAATGGTCACAGAATGAATAATATTTTTTGTTTGCTTTTCATTAATCTCTTATCTTTAGGATTACCTCTTCTTCTGGCAAGACCAGGATACCATGTTGCACCAAAATGATCCCAGCTCCAATATCCTATTGACAAGATAGATACAGGAAGTAAGAGGTCAGAATGGCTAGTAGAGGTTGATTCCTTTTAGAAAACTGCAGCCAAAGTCTTTTTTTTCCACACGTCTTTGATTTCAAAGGATGTTTTTATTACTCAAGCACAAGAGGAAATGGTTGTGGTTCTGGAGATGGAGACAAAATCATCTTGTAACCGAATATCTTCAAGGTGATACCCCTATGAGTTGTTTCAATCTGGTGCTTTCAATTTGTATAGATTTCTCCCTCTCTCTCTCTCTCTCTCATGTACCCAGTAATTAGAACATTGCATGGGGTGACAACCCTTTAAATGCTACCTTTAAATCTAACATCTTTCTAAAAAATTATTATTATGGAAGAAAATATTCTAATTACGTTGAGGTAGCCATTTCAAAATTTCCACAAAAGAGGACAATCCCGACTGAAAGGACTTGAGCAGACTTATCCTCTTCAATGTGTTGACAGAGTGATTAGTGCATTGCAGATCCACAGCAGTTTTGAGATCAGCAACTATATAGTACTGTATTAACCTTGGAGCTCAGACCCCAAGACTCTAAAGGGGCCCCAGGGGTAATTTAAGGGGCCCCAAGTTGGCCATTGCCAAAGATATTATATTATTGAGGAATGGATATATGATCTGACAGAATGATCATAAACTGCGTTATATTATATTGAAACACTATTTGATGTGATATCTCATTATTACACTTAGCATTGCCCTTACCACTTACCACTGAGCCAAACAACTGCCAGTAATTGATATAGGATCAATTTTTCAATAATCTAACTATTTGCATTGAAATAAACAAATTGAACTAATATAGACCAAACAAACAAACAACATAACAAGACAAACAAAATGAGAATTTGTAGTTAAAACAGTTATTTGGGCCTTAGCATTACCAGCAACTGTTTAATCAGGCCCTCCAATAATAGTTGTTATAGCTATCAGTATCTACTGTTTTATGTATATCTGAGGTGATTTATATAGGTTTTTTTTTAAAGCCGGCCATCTGGCCTCCCTAAATAAAGTTCAATGTGTTACCAAATATTGAATAGAATTTGTTGGGGTTACAAACATTACAAGTCACAATTTATTTTGTAAAGTGAACCCTTACATGGTTGGTCACCGCTCCACAATTTTTAAACTTCTGGAAAAAAAAATGAGTCAGTAGACAAAATATACACAGTTTTAAGTCATAACATTTACAAAATTTATTTTCTCATGGAAATTGAAAAAAAATAATTTTGCATACAGTATGATTTCAAAAATATTTATAGTCGATTGTAGGCTAGAACAAGCAGGGTCACTGAAAGAGGGTGCAGCCAGTGCATTGCACCAGGGCCCAAAGGGGGGGGGGGCAATACTGTTAGAGGGGGCTCCTGAAAGTTATGACATATCCATAGCAGATGAAAACAGAATGGTTAGAGGACTAGGGTATTTTTGCAGTGTGCATGAGGGTTTGAGGTTAGAATAGCATGGCACTCCCTTCTTCTAGCAGACCCTTGGGACAAGTGATAATTTATGTCATTTTGGTAATGTGAAACTATGTATGAAGTTGATATACCATATATGTTGGTCTATTAGACAAATGGCTTCAAAGGATATTTCAAGGACTATCACTCACTGCAACTCATCCAAGCCCTATAACTGTCAATATTGAATTTTGGTAGACAGCATCTCATCATGATAGTAGAGCATTGGATACAGTGTAATATTTGCATTTTTTTCATTGAATGTTCATCTTATTCAACAACATGTGCAGTACTTAGATGTATGTAGATGCTTATAGTGGGAGAAATGTAATTAGCTAACCTTGAATGAAATTTCAGTTGGTTGAAGTTGGCACTAGGATTCACATTAGATGAAGACAAACAGTTTTTCTAGCATTCTAAAGAGAACTTGACTAGAAATGAAGATTTTTGTGGAAGACAAGAATTGTTCACTTTTTATTCTGGTGATAAAAATTAGTTAATGAAATTTAGCTAGATCTAACAATTTTGCAGCCATATTTATTTATTTTGATGCTAGGTTAATATTTTAGGGTCTACCATCCTCCCCTGTTATGATACAAAGTGCACTGTGATGAATACAAAACGTTGGCTTCTTCAGTTTTTGAGTGATTCTGGCTGCCTATCTACCTATCTCTCTATGTGCCATGTGTATAGTTCTCACCAATGGAGCTTGAGGGCTGATAATTCAAACATATACTCCTCATCATGTCTTTGAAAAAAAAATTTGTTCTCTGAAAATCCCCACAATAGAAGTTCTTATTGGGAGTTCCAATTTACAAAGTGAGTTTACAATAAATCAGTCCCGTATTTTTTTGAAAATTCAGATTTCTTCTAGTGATCACAACCCAGCAAAAGACAAGAGAAGTAATTTATTCCTTGATCACCTTAGAATTATTTATATTGATCACGCCAATTATGGCATACTGCTAAAAGATGTTGGTCACATGACAGTTCCTATTGACTGACCAACCAGACCTGTATATATAATGCAGGCAAACAATGGCTGAAATTGTAAAAAATTACAACATAATCCTTTTGTCCATAATACATTTCTATGAAGTCTCCAGAACACTATAATAAGAGATGACAACCATTTTACAAGATAGCCACCAATTTAACCACTCTAAGTTGCTTGGGGCTAGAAAACCTAATGTTTACACAGATTAACTGATATATTGTTGGAAAGAGAATTTTCTCAACTTTCTGACAGTGCATCTTGTCAATTTGTATTTGTTATGCAAGGAAGTTACAAATAAAAACTTGATGCATATCCCGATGAATTTTCTTTTCAATATATTTATATATATATATATATATATATATATATATATATATATATATATATATATACATATAACGAAATAAAAGAATATCCAGATTAAGAAAAAGGATTGTTACTAGTTTTTCTTTGAACTTTGAAATTGGTTATTTTGAAATTGAAAATGGACAACTGTGATTGTTCATTTCTTCGAATTATGACTAAATCATTGCTCATGGTTTCATCCCCAAACTTAATCACTTCTTCTGTAGCCTACTGCCAACCCGTTCACAAAATTTAATTTGAATTAATTGAGAACTTTTGGAGATATTGTGTGGACAGCCAGCAGCAAATATAGCAATTTATGAGAAAAAAAACAAAATTATCTCTTGATGAAAAAAACGATTCTTAGTTCCCCCCCTCGAAATAGAGTTTAATCATTTCTTCCTTATAAGAATCAAACAAAAATGCAAAAAATACTCTCAATCGGAAACAAATTCCTGGATTCATCCAAAAATGTAATCACATCTCCTTTCATACATATCCCATTTTTTCCCTTATGTTCATTGGAGTTCATTGAGAACTTTTGGAGATATCGAGTGGACAGAAAAAAAACTCAAAAATTTCTCTCAATAAAAAACAGATTCCTTGATCCACCCTAAAATTAAATCACTTCTTCCCTATTGTTGGAGTTTCACCCTACCACAACATTTTAATGAAATTCAATGAGAACTTTCGGAGATACCATGTTGATAGATATGAGTGAATACAGATGCATATAAGATATTAAAACGGAAAATATCTCTCAATTATAAACGAATTTCTGGATTTCAACTATTTTCAACTATGATTTCTTGGAATTTTTTAGTATTTTCCTCTGGACACTTCATAGAAAAGCATTATTAAGAAAAAAATCACGTTTTAATTTTTTCCAATTTTGACCCCAAATATGTATGGATTGATATTGATATAAATATGTACATATGTTGGTTTAGGTTTGGATATAAAGAAGGACTTTAATATGCTGTCTGTTGATTAGATAGACTTCTTCTTAGATAGATTTGATATTTGAACTGTTAACCACTTTTTGCTTAACTTTATATTTGTGATAAGAGAACAATGAAAATGTCCACCCAAAGTATGTGAACAACATTTAGTACAATCTTTTGCTGATACTCTTTCTCTACAGAGTATGTTTTGTGAGCCAATGTGCAAACAGAAGACAAAAGAATTCTTTGTAGAGAAAAAAGGGGAAACTAAGTGCTGCAGAAAATATTAGAAATTGTCAACCAAAACTGTCAATAAAGTCAACATTGGTTTCTTCATTTTTTGAATTATTCTGGCTGCCTATGTATATGTCATGTGTACAGGCTGCCTCAATGGAGCTAGATGGCTGAAAATTTAAACATTTACTCATAGTTCCTTGAAAAACAGCATTTTTATGATTTTTGAAAATCTTCCCCAAATAAGTTTTCAGGCGGGTTTCAATTTACAATCTAAGTTTATGCCAAGTTGGTCCCTCTATTTCCATCTGGCTGTGTACATACTTGGTAATTGAAAATTTGGACTTTTTAAAGACCAACAAAAGGCGAGAGAAGTAACTTATTCATCGTTCATCACTTTCTCCAATTTTTGATTGATCCCCCTCAGCACGGCATGCTTCCAAAAGATGTTGGTCATATGACAGTTTTTATTGAGTGACCAACCAGTCTCTTTTTTTTTTATCGCAGTTAGTCTGAATTAACCACATAAAATGATTAAAGAATAATTAATTAATGAAGAATTTTTTCAGTTCAACTTCACATAGAGAGATCATAAGACGGCACAGTACATCAGAGAAAAAGCAGGAGTCTGAGGCATCAGATAAACTGTTGGAAAATTCAAATAGCCATGAGCTGGATATGTGGCAAGAATGTCAGACAACCATTAGACATCACGACTCACAACGTACATCCCCAGAGATCTGGTGCAAGACTGGCTGACGGAAAGTAAGATTGCATTACAAGCTAGATAAATACGGAAAGTACTGGCTCTGCAATGCCCCTGATAGAGAGGTCAGGCAAATCTTGGGGAAAGTCTATGTCCAATTATTTCCCCACCTCTCCAAAAAAGGATTTCATAGTTCTTCTCGTAGAAAACAAAAATCTGCTTTTCAAAATTTCAAGTACATTATCAAGTCTTAAGAGTCAATTATACAGGTATCAGTATTTGTTTTGCATTATAAAGGAAGTGCGCACCCTCTTTTTCTCTCTCCTTTACCCTAGTCTCCCATAACTCCCACTATCCCAATCTCTAATGTTTCGGCCTAACATACCATCAATTCAATTTTTGAGGCCTGTGAACACTAAAAACATTTTTCCATGTAAATCAATGGTAATTGATTCTTTGCTTTATGACATTTCAGCCAACAAAAGGCTATTTATTAGAAATCCCTACTCTAAAATGGCAGAACCAATGGAGCTAGAGGGCTGAAAATTTCAACATTTATTCAACAAATCTAGAAAAAATAAGGTTTTTCTGTTTTAAAATTTTAGATGGCAGATGAATTTGCAGTATAAGTTTATGCTAAATTGGTCCTTTTATTTGTGTCCAGCAGCATTCACATGTTTTTTTAATTAAGAATTTTCAGTGATCACTGCCCTACAAAAGGTGAGTGAGGTAACTTATTCATTGGCCACCCTTTTTTTCAATTGATCACCCTCAATGGGACATGTTGCCTGAAGAAGTTGGTCACATAATTGTTTCAATTGAATGACTACCAGATCTATATGTATTGATATATAAATATATATGGAAAGGCATCAGAGTGACACAACCTGTCCCTTTTGAAATAATAGGGTGGTGTTAGAATCACCACAGACCTGGCACACTCCATATATGTTGTTTCTGGCCTGAACCAAAATGCAACAAAATGTGCTTTTTTTTTGACAAAGCATAACAGTTTGGGCACAAGTTCACAAGTGTTGGACCCCAGTGACAATCAAACTCACTATTTGGCAATAATGATTAGTGAGACCAGCTTGCTAATGATTACCCAACGGTGAGGCATTACTTGCACAAAGATAAGTAAAAGCAGAGCTTTAATTTTCTCTTCCACTACTAGAGTACTCATGGAAAATGAATGAATTATTCACACATAGATAGATTATTCAAATATGTATTTTAGAATGTGTATTTATCGCAAACAAATAAACAACTCATGCCTCAAACAAAATTTATTTCTATGTCAATTTTTTACATCTCTTGTTTTTTTCTGTTTTTTAATAATTTCAAAACAATTAGGTGACAGAATCAGGTTAAAAATTGAGCTGACTCATCATTGGCAGTAGTATCAGTAGTAGTGATCTTACCAGCAGCCAAATTCCAGCAAATACACGCACACAGCAGAGCTTTGGTTTTATGTCTGTGCAGTTGCAGTTCTCTCTCTTCTCTTTCTGTTTGCTTTAGTGTGACAGGAAACTAGAAAATAGACAAACAAATAGATTGGCAAAACCCTCATACTATAAAATTAGGATATTTTTTGTAGCCTTATGCCAGACTTAACAAAGCTTAGAAAGTGTTATGATTGTGATAAGCAGCCAGATCTTATTTTGTTAGTGGAAATTTTGCAGATCTATTAATTGACTAATTAACTGATTAATTATAGGTGTCCATTTTGAGAAATTCAGTTGGACACATTTTCAATGCTGGCCCCAGGTCAACTTCACAAATGAGTCATTGGGGCTTGGCCCTATCATTTTGATAAATTCATCTTGGGAGATAATTGAATTTATTAACTTCACAGCCAGTAGAACAGCCAATGTGTGAGTTTATTTTATTTGTAGACTTACCCAAAGAGATATATGTCCCAAGGGTAAATGGTTTCAATCATTTAACTTGGCACTTAAATCAGTCCCCAGTAAACTTTGTTGCTTGGTAATTTTTTAATATCTATTTAATATAAATGAGAGTTATATGATGTTTGATCAGAAAGTATCCAGCCATTTAATATCAGTGGAAAAAATAGCCCAACTAACATGGATTTTAATTGAGTAATTTTTCATTGTAAACAAAAAATAGGCAAATTAACAAGATGTCAAAGATAAAGAGGAAAAGCAAATTTAAACTTATGAAATTTGGGGCATGAAATTTGGTAAAACTCATTTGGTTCTGTGGAAGCCTTGAGTTCAATATTTGGGTCAGGTTATACAGAAGCAGATCTGAATAATAAGGAATTGGTATTTATGAGTTCTGAAATTCTCTAAGAAGGACACCAGATGTGTCAGATAAAGGAATGAGGACAGTACACTCCTGCCCCCACATTTTACGAAATAAAGGTTGTTTTTTTAATATTCTCAGAAGAACACCTAATGATCCTAGAGGTTCTGGGTGAGTCAGCTAGTATAGTTATAAAAACAGGTGCACTTGCTTGCCATGGAACTAAGCCTTTGAAATCTTGCCTCTGTTTCCATCTATTATTGCATTGCAGGTCCTGTTAATGTTGGGTTCATACATAGATTTTGTATGCTTGGGTGTTACACTGTAATAAATTCAACTTTTAACTTTAATTTCAAACTAGTACAAAATAATTTTCAATTGAAACTTCAAATAGTTATAAATAACTTGCAATTGAAAATGAATACGATTAAAAGACTTTTTTGGTTTGAAATGTACGATTGATATGTAAGGAATTGTGTAAGTATATTGCAATTTGATATGTCTGGGAGGGAAGCCTGAATAATTCTGTCTTAATTGACTTGACAGGAAAAGGAAAGCTTATAATTGTAAACTGCAAATGATCAGATTACTTTCAGATGTCACAAGAAGTCCTCATGCAGAAAGTTTCAGTATACCATAGAGAATCAGTAGAGACCCTGCCCCCCTCCCTTCATAATACCAGCACCCTGGAAGCAGTATACATTTTGCATTACTTGTTCTTTAGATTAAATTCCTGTTGTCTATACTGGGATATTCAGTAAATGATGTGTTGTGCTGCAATGTGTGATAAGCATGTTATATCCCCTTTTTTTTGGTGCCCAATGTCTTGTTACTATCATGTCACAATGATCGACAGAGAATAGTGGTCAAGTCGGTACATAAACTAACTATGCCCCAATAACTACTTAATCTCCAAGACCAATTATTATTACATAATCTTTTGCAGATTTATTTTCTCCTCATTTTGGTTCATATTTTGAATACAATGTTTTAGCTGTTGCACCCTACGTGATGAATGGGTATATTTATGGGGGATGGAAAAATACCAATCTCGTCAGTTGCATTGAAATATTTGCATTCCACTGTTCAAATCAGCTGTGATTGATTTTTTGTTTCAACTGTTGTTTGTAGTGATTGGTATCAAAATCTGTGGTTATTAAGAGTTAATGCCTTTTTTGCAGATAAAAAGCATTTTCGTCATACATGGTCGAATGAACAAGCTGCCATTAGCATTTTGTTTACGTTTGAAACCAGGGGCAGTCACTCATGTCAAAGTTCCAAGAAAAATGGTAACAGGAAATAACCTTATCAAGGTCAATGTCTTCTTCAGTGCATGGGAGGTAAGTTTTGAATTCTCTCCTTGACCCAATCTAACTTGAATTCTTTTTTTTTTTAATGTTTTTTGAAATGTTAGGTCACATTTTATATATATATATATATATATATATATATATTATTATGTTATCCACAGACAGCTGTTTCGTTGTATTACAATTCAGTGTGGCTATAGACTATTGATCGAAACCTTTGCTTCAGACCTGGAGGCCGGTATCCTATCTCTACTCCATGGAACTGGAAGGTCAGTAAGGTTGAATTTAAGCGATATATTTATTTAGCATAAAGTACCCATCCACCAGAGTGCTCTATTCGTATGGAACAGCTTTGCATAAGCTTACAATGAACGAGTTACCTCCTCTAAAGAGTGCTCAACCCTGAATAGGGGAGCGTTAATATATATATATATATATATATATATATATATATATATTTTAGATTTTGTTATTGATGCAATGAGCGTTCCTTCACGATCAGGATCAGGTGATCCCATATAGTGTCCCACTGTACCCTGAGATGGCTGTCTGAACCACCCATATGTGAGCATCTCACCTTCAATGCTGCTCCCTGTTCAGAATTTGTGTTTCTTCCCACTGTGGTTGATGACTCCCTTTTTCCAAACATGATCCACCAAGCCCGTCTTATTGGTCTCTCCATAGGTGACAGCTTTTTGGGGCTCTCTCAGTCTAACAAGTGATTAACTCATCCCGGAAGGCTATTGTATTGTCTGTTTCCTCTTCCATTGTGAATTCACCATCTCGTTGGAAAGGATGAGAGTATCTTTTATTTTCTCAACAAAGTGGGTTGAGTTTTTCAAATAGGATGGGGATTTACCTGCTAGTGGATTGATTATCTTCAGCAGGAAGGGGCTCAATGGCTGGCAACTAACTATAGGTCTCAATGGGATATCCTCTTTAAGGAATTTTGGAGCCAATATATGTATGGTGGTTTACTTTATCGTTGAATTAGTTGTCTATGTTCATAATCAGCAAAATGGTCCTTATTTTTATTCAGGTTAATCCTGTTCACTTATGGTCAATTCAAACCCCTTGCACATTGTTTACAACATTCATATGTCTGTAGCCAAATATTATTAGGTTGTTTCCACACCTCTTAACTGATTGTGTCAGAGCATCAAGAATTGGGATATGAAGTCTCGCAGCATCCTCCATTTTCACCTGACATTTTTCCAACAGATTTTCATCATTTTAAACTTCATATCTGTAATAAAAGTTACAAAAATAGGGAAACCATAATTGATGCTTTTATTGAATTTGTGGCCACAAAGGATTTCACAGGTTATTGCTTTGATCTAATATTTACTGGGTTTTGTTGCTTGTATCATCCTTCATCTTATCATCCAAAAAACAACATGTGTAATAATTTGATATTTCAAAGCATCAAGATATATAAGAGTAAATGCTGTAGGAGAATGATGTAATCATGAGTGAGTAAATACATTTCTCAACCCCTAGTAAAATAAACATAAAAAAGGATGTTTATTTGCCTATTTGGCTGGTGTTCTATACATTTTATGAGGGATCTTTAATTATTTTTCTCTGAAAAATAGCCTCCTGCCAAAAAGTGCCGTTATTCCGGTATATGAGACAGATATTTAATCTTTTTGAGATATAATGTAAATCTCAAACTGAGTCCAATGCACTGGTAATATGACTAGGAAGTCTGTCTACCAAAGCTCGATATGGAGGGTTATGAGTATGGGATGAGTTGCAGTGAGCAGTAGTCCTCCAAATACCCTTGTAAACCATTTGACTTATAATTCTGTATATATACATTACATCATCAAAAGAAGATTTCCAAGATTTTTTTGAATATTGTTCTTTTTATTACTACATTTCAACCAATCTGATCTCAGTCTGTTTGAAAGAAAGGGTCACTTTTTTCAGTTACGTCCAGGTTTCTCTGTGAAAGTTGTGAAGTTCAGGATTTTTTCAAGTAGCATGCAGAAATAGGGACAATACTTAAAAAAAGGTTACCCTCCAAGTTCATATAGATTGTACTCTTGAGGAAGGTCAAAGAATGAATCAACCAAAATGTAATAACAACAAGAAAAAAAAATAACATCAATAGTCTGAACAATTTTTAATGATAATGACTCATCTCAAAATTACAGAAAGTCTCTTTATTGAAGAGGGCAGGAGAAAGGATCAATGAAATTCGTTGAGGCAACTTTTGGTGTGATAATGATTTATCCTTAGAATACAACAGGTTTTGAAAGAAGCTTTTTGTACTTGAAACAAAACATTCTCTTCTCCCTTTGGGAAGAATAAAATTTGAGATAAAAAATATTGAAAAGACATCATCAAAGAACCATATTTGGAGGGAAACAGAAGTACGGTTTCCCCCTCTGGTATGGAATCAAAATAACAGACAGGGACCCACAGAGGAAAGAGAGTAAGGTGAGGAAAGCAGGACACAAAAAAGAACTCTCATCCAAGGAGTGAGAAAGTATATCACTTCAAAAAGCCAATGCCTAGGAAAACAATACTGACCATTAAGGTTTTCCATACATAGATAAAATTGCAGTGATGCTGACTTTTGTCTTATATATGGTTAGGTTATGTATTTTTAAGTCTAGCCTGAGTTTTCCTTTTTTACTGATGCACTACTGCACAGATTTATTGGCGGAAAAGCCTAGCCAATATATATATATATGTATATATATATATATATATATGTGTGTGTGTGTGTGTGTGTGTGTGTGTGTGTGTGTGTGTGTGTGTGTGTAGATAAAAGTCTAGCTTGAGATTTTCTTTGTAACATTACATGTTAGTGGACAAACTTCATTCCTATTGAAGAGTTAAAAAACAGTAATGGACAATAGTGCAAGACAGCTGGAAGCAAAATACACTCATGTCGAATGTATTTTTCTTCATATAAATGCCTGTTGCATGGAAATAGAATAAGCTCTGATTATAACAAGCAAAAATAGGTTTTTACAGAAATTCACCAATGACTCCTTAATTAGATTCATTATCTCTCCATGATCTAATAGATCATCGGGTGCTAAGCTGAGTTATAGCATTTTTCAGAACAGTGCCTATTTCATCTCCAAATAACAAGCCAAAGGTTGTAATGCATTCGATGGTATCAGCCGCAAGGAGTAATCTTTCAGCCTGGCCTATTTGGAGAAGTAGAATCAGTCTGACTTAAGTTGTCCTTCTCCTAGAGTGGTTGCCAACTAAGGCAAGAGAATCTAGTCTGTCCAGCTATTTATCCATAGCTGGGGAAGGGGGTTATTACCTGAGGGCATTATTACTAAGTAAACAGCAAATCTCAGTTTGATTTTGAACTTGATTCAATAATTAAAATTCTTTGCTTTCAACCATTAGGCCACCTGTATCTCCAAGACTCACAATTATAAAGGTAATAGCACAATAGCATTAGGTCTGAAAAATGTACATAAGATATTTTCACAATAGTTCCTGGATATAGTGGAGAACAACATATCAAAAAACCCCAGGTTTTCTGCTTTTCCAACTTGATGTCCAAATCATTAAAAATGCTGATTACACCTTCATTATTTATCCAGGACAAGATCTTTCAAATGCGCTTGATAACAGAATAAAAGTTTATCACAATCTGGCAATTGGAAAGGTAAGATTTCAAAAACGATGTCCAAAATGGCTGCCAACAAAATCCTTAAAATGTCCATTACTCATTCAGTATTTTGTAGTGTTAACAGTGCATAATATAGATCTCCCACACTCTAACCACTGGAAAGATCTAATTTCCACTATGGTCAACAGCCAAATCCTGTCCTCTAGAAATATCATTTTCATCATGACATTCAAGATGGCCACCTCAAATGAAGACACTTGGACTGGATGCAGTTATCAATCCATCATTGATGTTAAACCAAATTACTTCCATCCTGATTACAAGTTCTGAAATGGAAACCTCCCTACAGTAAAAATTAACTCCACTACCCCCCTTTCAAGAGTGCTTTTGGGACCATGGTTGATTGTCATGGCACATTTCCTGATGACACTGTCTGCATTGTTGAGGGAGGATATCCACTTCATGCTGTGGTTTGGCCCAAACCAGCCACTCAACAGGCCACGTGTAATGCTGACACAACATACTATCAAACATTATCATGGTAGTGCTACAGTTGTTTCATGATAATGATGCACTTCATTCTACCAAGTCAGAAGAACAAAACCAGAGAGCAAAGAGCAGGACTTCTTCTGATATTGTAGTAACGTGTATTTTGCCAAAAACCACAACTTGCTCCAGCAAGCACATCTTGTCATGATTGGATGTGATGGCACATGAACACTTTATGGACAAGGGAAAGCGGAAGGAATATGACTAGATTAAAAAAAAGGATGAAAATTTGTCTTCCTACGTGAATGTATTTGCATTAACTTCCAGCACTCACCAATGTAGCAACTGCAGGGGAACCTTTTCTTCTCAAACTGTACTGAGCCAAAAAGTTTGCCACACTCAACAAATGCTGACATGCGGTGTATAAACACTCAATGAATAGAACATCAGCAAGTGATACCTTCACATTGGTTGGTCTTCCACCAACCACTGCAGCAACTAAGCAACACTTTAACAGAGTGCATCAAGAGGTTCTGAAGTGGTTGACTTTATACTCAACTCAAATCACAGCAGAAATCTGAAGAATCCACTGACCAACCAACTGCTCCTCACAAGTGTTGCCACTCACCTGATAATAAAAAATCCTGATCATCCACCTAAAACGACCCGAGATTAGCTAAAAAGAACTTAGATTATAGAAATACTGTAGAGTAAATGATGTAAGCGCGCATAATGGAATAAAAACTAAACAAATTATTAATTCAATACTTACATCACAATAAATGCAATACTACTTTTAAAGAAACTTCACAAGCAAAAATCCTTCAAAAAAACTTTATATTCCTTAATTTCTGTATCTTTTACCAAATGCTTTTCACATTTCATCTGTACATAAAAACACTACATTGCTTTCTGGCATGCATATTTAGTTTAATTTTGATAGGAATAATATTTTCATCTGATATTTATTTTCTTAAATAAGCATATTGAATTTCTGGTGTGCATAAAACGTTACTTTGAACAAATATACATTAAAGAGTTGCTTCACATATATCTGAATACATGATGGATAAAAATATGACCCCTTGGCAGACAGCAGTTAATGAGTTAAATGTGTACAGTAATACCCCTGAAACAAAATGCTCCCACTAAACAAACTCTTGCCTTAACTTGACTATCAACAAAGTATATACATAAACTTTCATTTTCCAAGGTAGATGTGCCCAGGCACTAATAAAAACTCAGATTTCATGGACTTATAGAAATGAAACCCCTGAAACCCATAATGGCATTGAAAACCCAAGAACTGGATTCACCAGATCTCTTTATCATCGTAGTTGTGGGGTCAATGCTTTCTGAACTTGTATAGTTTATCTCTCAAGTTTGTATTCTGTCAGCCTCAGATTCATGTGTGATCTCTAGGGATTCATGCTGTGAGTTGAGATGTCCATAAGTTGTCTGGCATTCTTGCAACATGACCAGCCCATTGGCATTTGATTTTCTTATGGATTCTATGAGATCTTGAACTTGGACTCCTGTTTTTCTCTTATATATTTTGCTGTCTTGTGGTCTCTCCATGATTCTTTCATGTGCATGTTATATGGTTCTCAATTTGCAGGTCAGTCAGTCTCTTGGTTAGGCTCCATCTTTCAGCTCCATAGGTGTCTATCAGGAGGATGCATAGTTTGTATACTCTTCTTTTTAAGACCAATGGATTTTTTTTGCTCTGCCAAAGGGTTGCTATTCTAGAGTGATTCTTTGCTTGATTTCCTCTTCTTTTAAAGATTTCATGGATGTAGGTAGATATAGTGGTTTACTTTCCATAGTTTTGCATTTTTGATTTTGATCATATGTTCATTTCTGACATGATTGTTGCATTTGACCTTTGCTTTGCTGGAGTTAATATGAAGGCTGACTTTCTTGCTTTGTTCATTTAGTTTATCTTGCATTAGTTGGAGATTGTGAAGGTTCTCAGCAAAAAAGACGGTATGTGCAAATCTGAAGTCGCTTAAATAGTCCCTGTCTTTGCTAATTCCTTTATTTTTCCTGTCTAGGTTTCTGCAGGTTATATAGAGTTTGCTGGTAACACCTTGTGTAGCCTTTTTTAGAGGTGAAACAGCTCTATCTTTATGTAGCTTGATAAAGGACCTGCTATGACTGTATATACGTTGCAGTACTCTGATGTATATGAGGTCTATGGTCCCAATGACCTTGAGAATTTCCACTGAATCAAAGACCTTCATGAATTTGATAAACGCTACATTGAGTGGCATCTTATATTCTGCTACTTTTTTCTTCTAGTTGATGGATCAAACACAAATGATCTATGGTTGAGTAGCTTCTTTCAAAGCCAGCTTGCTCCCATCGATGTTTTTCATCTAGCAATTTGGTGATTCGGTTGGTGATAACTTTGGTGAAAAGTTTTTTGATACAGTTGAGTAGACTTATTGGTCAGAAGTTGTTGAAGTCTTTTGGGTTTCCAAGAATGGATAATGAACAAGTTATAGGCATTTTTAAGGAGTTGGCTGATGACCATTTTACTGATGTTCAAGACTGGCGTCCATCTTACTGATGTCAAATTTTTGTAGGGCTTCACTTCTATTTAGCTAAAATTATTTCTAATCTAAGTATAAATCTAAACATAAAACTAGCACTAAATATATAGATTTGAATATGGAAATAGTAAAACAGTCCAACATCTTCTGATGTCACTTCCTTTCAGCGCTTAGATATAGTCATAGCTTACTTACTGGCTTCGTAGCTGGTAGCAGTGTAGCCCCAATTTTTTTTAAAGGGGTAATGTATTGCATTTGCCGGTCATTTTTCATCCTAGTGTCAAAACTTCTTTCTCCTACTCACATAACTGCACCTTGGCAAATATATACATGGGTGTGTATATTCCTGCCTTGGGTACCATACTCATTTTTCTATCTATACATTCATTGCTTTCATTCGCATTTGGTATCTCAGCCACCAACCTGCCACACTGTAATCTATCTAGTGATTCTATTCTTCTCAGCCACAAAAAAAATACACCTATCAACATTCTGCAATGCTATGGCATGATTTTTACTTCCATCCTGTATTCTTCCGAGTTAGGGTTAAATGAGCAGCAAACTCATAGCTAACTACAATTTGCAATTTATGTGACTTCACAACAATATTTACTGATGTTGATAATCCGTAAGCTTTCTGCATTTTATATTGTCTCTCTACCCTATTCACCTCATTAGCATTATGTCAATCCTGATTCACAGCTTTTACTCTGGTCTGATTCTTCAATACCAAACCTTATTAAATTTTCACTTTTGTACTACCAAGTAAAAATATGATAACTAGATTTGCTAGATTACATCTCTCTTTCATATCTTTTTCCTAATAGATTGTTTGCTATATCTTACTTCTTTACTATATCACTAGGTAGGCATGGCTAATTATACTTTGTACCTATTATAATCATTCATTCATGTCTTTCTTTATTTCAGTCCAACACACATGTACCATTTATATTATCAATTGTTATTGAATTTATGTTTTAATACATGTCAATAGATATCTGCATTTGTCTTTATTTCTCTCTTTGATATTCGTGAACTTTCTGCTTTCATTTCATCTGAACTTTCCAACTTTCTTTGTTCAATAGCATCTTACCAACATCTTACTGCTTGTTAAAAACTTGTCTAGGATATATAATGAATGAGTAATGGACATTTGGCTGGCAGCCATCTTGGACACTTGGAAGACATACTTTCCCGGTAGTCAGATTATGATAAACCTTGTTATCAAGCACATTTGATTCTACTGAAAGCCGTTGAGGTATCTTGTATAAGATGAATAATGAATAAGTAACCAACGTTTTTAATGATTCGGCAGCCATCTTGGACACCAAGTTGGAAAAACTCAAGGAGAAAACCTGGAGACTTTCAATGTGTTGTTCCTCACTATGTCTGGGAACTATTCCTGCATTTTTCCAGGTCAGATTTTGATGCTCTTTGACTACAAATAAATGGAAAAGATAAAAAAATCAAGAAAATTTACTGATGGCAAAAATAGAATTAAAAAGAAATACAGGTCTGATTGGTCACTGATCAACATCCTCTGGCAGCAGGACATGTTGGAGGTGATTGATTAAAAAAATTGGAAAAATGAGTGATCACACAATAAATTACTCTTCTTGCCTTTTGCTGGATGGTGATCGCTAAAAAGTCTAAATTTACAAACAAAAAAAAATGTGTACACAGCCAGTAACAAACTAAGGGACCAATTTAGTATGAACTTACTCTGAATATTGAATAACTCAAAAAAAACTTTGGATGGAATTTTGGAAAAATAAAAAAATGCTGCTATTAGCATTCCAACATAATAGGGAGTAAATGCTTGAATTTACAGTTCTCCATTTCAATTGATGTAGCCTGTATGTACCACACAGACATATCTACATAGAGAGCCAGTCATCAAGGCTAAATCAGTTAAAAACCTATGACCATATTGACAGTTTTGGTTGACGGTTTCTAATTGAAATTTTTAAATATTTCAATTTTGCTTCAACCGAGTATGGGCAGACCCTTGGAATCATTTCTTCTTAGATCAACACGTGCTATGGCACATAAAATAGAATTCTTAATTTCTTCATCACATTTCTCTTCATCCAATAATCTGACATGTACATTAACCTAAAGTAACATTCACCAGTTGTAAAAAAATCATCATTTATCATTACAGCAATTTACACTGGAACACTGGAAATTTCAACAAAAATATTGCATATCTATATTCAAGTGACATTGTCCTTTTTGCAGAGAATTTTCATGATCTCCAAATCATGCTAAACAAACTAAATGAAGAGAGCTAAAAAGTTCATCCCAGCTTGAACTTCAGTAGAAAAAAATGTCATGTATAACAAACATGGGGAAGATCTATGTCCCATGATGGATGCTAAAAGGCTGATGATGATATTCAAGCATTCATTTATATCGAAATAAAATATTATTGTGAAATAACACGTTTTTTGTAATTGGTGATTATTTTTCATGTCTGAAGCTGAGAATTACTAACCTTCCAATTGAGCACAGCTTTCAAATACAACAAATAACATAGAAGTTGACTCATAATTTTTACCTGAAGATTTGATGTTTGAAAATTGAATTGTATACTAATATGTGCAATATATTTGTGTGATTGCTTTTCAGAAAGTAAGTTTCTTATCTGAATGTCTTTAGGAGTCAAGAAAAGTTCCAGCCACAATGTACAATGTCCACAGTCCTTTTTTTTGCCGTATCTATACACAAAGGAATTTCTCACTGAATGTTTTTTGGCCAACACAATGCATCGCGCATAGAAGACAACTCCTGGCAACTTTTCCAATCAGAAACGCCATAGAACTTCCAGATTTTCAACAGACTACAACCCAACTCCACCAGAAATACCACAGAGAATACACCAGTGTTGGTTCTGGTATTGTGGTAATACAACAAAAGCAACAATACTGGAAATACGTTTACCTGACAGTCTATTTATCCCCTCCTCTCAATCTCTTGACTGAGAGAGTAAACATACATACATACTTGTAAAATCTTTTTGAATGCATTTCTATGTGTTTGTAAATATCTTATAGATGAACATTTCTTTGAGGGAAGATTTCCCAATAGAGTGCAGCACCATTTGCAAAAATTCTTATGAACTTATGAAAGATAATTCTTGTTTGTTATCAGAAATTTTTGATAAGTCATCTGACTTTTGGTATGGGGGACTATTGTGTCAAGGGTTTTATAATTTGATTTAATTTTAGTTTCTATTTATGCTAAACTCTATTGATTTTTTACTCATCTCTTTGGTATATTGTATAAATGCAATATACCATGATATTATATTATGTTATATCTTTAATATACCATTATGATATATTATATACATACATATCTACACACACACATGCACATACACACACAAACACATATATATATATATATATATACATATATATATATATGCATATATATATATATATATATATATATATATATATATACCATCATAATATATATATATATATATATATATATATATATATATATACCATCATAATATATATATATATATATATATATATATATATATATATATATATATATATATATATATATATATATATATATATATATATATATATATATATATCATTATAATGTATTATCTGCACAAACATTTATATATGTACGCACATATATAATCATACATAAAAATGTGCTTTTTCTAATTCATGTATTGATATATGCACAAACATGTATATGTAGATATATGTATATACATATATATATATATATATATATATATATATATATATATATACATGCATATATTACATAGAATTTAATGATGTACTGTTCCAAACATATATGACATTTTAGTAAAACCCACATTAGTAGTACACATGTCTCTTATTTTGACAATAAAAGTTGATACAGTCAATATTCTGTGTTCCCTTTTTTCATGAGAAATGTTGCTTCAATCCTTTTAGGCATCGACTTAAATAAATAATGTATGTATTTTCACAAGTAGATTGAATTGTTGTTATTAAAAAATCTCAAGACATCATTTTATTTTTCAATTCTTCCCCTTAAGTATTCTTGAATTTCCCCCAAACATTTTCAATTATATCCAAATTGGGAGAGTTTGCTCTCCTGTTCAGAATGTGGATTTGCTTTCTGGAAAACCAATTTGAAATGGAATATGCAACATGAGATGGGGCATTACATTGCTGTAATATCTGATTTCTTCAGTTTGGTAGTGAGTCATTGAATGGCAACAATTTACTCTCAAAAACCTCTAAGTAAGTCATTGAATTTACCCAACTTTTAATGATATGTACGTCACTCTTGCTTTCTGGTGATAGGAAACCCCATACCATAATTGACTGAGGAAATTTTACTGAACACTAAAAGCTCATATCAATCCAGATTCTTTTAGTCTTCATCTAATAATTGACTTGTTGCATTGTACACTCCACTTTCATTTCAAAATGGATAAAGAAGTGTCTTTGTCTTTTTTGTAAATATTTAGCGGATTTCTGTTTTTCTAGAAGTGCTCAAGCATGGTTGTGCAGTGTGCCTTTCAGGTGCAAATGTTGCTTCATTCTTCATTATCTTCAGAACTTCTGAAATACAATATTGACCAATCTTCATTTGTGCTGATACTTCAGGCTGACTCATTTCTGAGAATGCTAAGCTTGGTACCATTCAATTAATCAAATGAATTAATTAGTATGCTATTCATGCTTCAGAAACAGTTCCCATCTTCAGTATATATATATATATATATATATATATATATATATATATATATATATATATATATATATATATATATATATATATAGTATAGAAGGCTTGATAGCTTAAAAACTAAATACACAAAAAAACTTTTTTCCAAAAATTTCATGTCATTCAGTCAGTTATTTCCCAATATCTAGTAATGTGATTTATGTAATTTTTTTCAGTGGTTTTTAAGTTTTACACAGAATTTGATATTATGGCACTGGGTATAAATTCTTCTTCTTGGGACCATCAGTAATTTACCATGCAACTGTTTTAGCGATTCAAAAACAAAATGATTATATCAACATGGTTCCCAAGACATGTTGATCAAACATCTCTTCCCCTTAAGCTATGATACTTATTTAGTTTAGGATCATAATATGTGTAGTTTGTTATTTTATAAAGATATCATCATAATGTATTGTATATAGATGTTATTTTAGACTACATATCATTTAATTTCTTCAAAAAACAGAGCTTACTTACATAGATTACCCCCAAAAAATGTATTTGACGATGGGTAATCTATAAGTGTAACAACAGACATGATTTGTTTTTTGTGTCACTTCTATTGAGTGTTTACCCATGTGAATATATAAAATCCATATGTATGTATATAATGTATATATATATATATATATATGCATGATGAACAACTGATGATCCCAACTACAGAAAATTCACACATAGTACTATGATATCAAAGAATGCGTAAAACGTAGAAAAACTCTTAAGAAAATTATATAAATTACATCAACAGATGATAGGAAATAAGAAACTGCAGTGACACAAAAAAGTTTTGAAAAAGTTTTAATGTGTTTAGTGTTTAAAGCTGTAAAGCTTTCTTGACTGTATATATCATCATCATCATCATCAGTCTTTCAATAACTGTCGTTGGACATAGACTTTCCTCAGGATTCGCCACATTTCTCTATCATGGGCGTCGCGTAGCCATTACTTTCTGAATTTGTCTAGCTCGTCTCTCCATCTAATATTCTGCCAGCCTCAGTTCCGCATGTGATCTCGCGGGATCCATGTCATGAGTCGCGATGTCCATCAGTTGTCCGCCATTCGTGTAACATGGCCAGCCCACTGCCATTTGAGATTTTTCATGGATTATATGATGTTCCTGACTCCTGTCTTTTACCGGATGTACTGTGCTGTCTTGTGGTCTCTCCATGTGAAGCCGAGCATAATTTTCTCATGTGCACGTTGCATAGTTCTCAATTTACGGAGCTGTCTCTTGGTTAGGCTCCATGTTTCAGCTCCATAAGTGACTATTGGGAGGATGCATTGGCTATACACCCTTCTTTTTAGGATTATTCGGATCTTCTTATTTTTGAAGGTTGAGCTTGCTCTGCCAAAGGCTTGCCATCCTAGTGTGATTCTTCGCTTGATTTCTTCTTCTTTTGAGGGTCTCATGGAGATTCGATGTCCCAGGTAGACGTAGTGATCTACTTTCTCCAGTTCTGTGTCTTTGATTCTGATCTCAGTATTCTTATCTCCGATGTGGCCATTGTACATGATCTTCGTCTTGCTGAAGTTCATGTGTAGGCCGACTTTCTTGCTATCTTCTTTTAGTTCATCTATCATAAGTTGGAGGTCGTGCAGGTTCTCTGCGAAAAGGGCAATGTGATCTGTAAATCTGAGATTATTCAGATACTCTGCGTCTTTTCTAATTCTAATTCCTTTATTCTCCCAGTCTTCTGAAGATCATCTCGAGGCAGGCTGTGAAGAGTTTTGGTGAGCTGGTATCACCTTGTCTTACTCCTTTCTGGAGCTGAAAGGGTTCCAAGTCTTTATGTAGCCTAATAAAGGAGCTGCTGTGATTGTATATATATTTCAGCACTTCGATATATACTGGATGTACTTTTGTTGAGTAATGGCCTCAATGACCTTAGGGATTTCTACTGAGTCGAACGCCTTTCTGAAGTTATGAATACTACGGCAAGTGGTAGTTTATATTCTGCTGCTTTTTCTTCCAGTTGATTTATCAATTGCAGGTGGTCCATGGTTGAGTAGCTCCTTCCAGCTTGCTCTCGTGGTTGGTTTTCATGAAATGTTTTTGTGATTCAGTTGGTGATGATTTTTGTGAAAAGTTTGTATACACAGTTGAGTAGGCCTATAGGCCTGTAGTTATTGAGGTCTTTCCGGTCTCTTTTTTCATATAAAAGCATCATGATAGCTGTGTTCCAATCATCTAGGACTTTACTGTGTTTTAGACACAAGTTGAAAAGGACGGACAGTTTCCTGGTGATGATTTTAGGTTGATGGTGACGTTGTCTGGTCCTTTTTTCATCCATTTAATGGCTTGTTCCATCCCCCACGGGGTTACTTGTGGGAAGTCCTCAAGTTGATTGCTCACGTCTTGCATATCCTGTTCATTGTTTTGATTAATTTATTTAGTTCAGCCTCTTCAATTTTCTCTCTTGTTGGTGGCTTGAGGTTTCTGCATTTTTCCATAGGATTTCTGGTTTCGTCTGAGATTTTACTAATGGGTTGTGTGCTCATTGGTTTGAATATAGAGGCAATTTCTACTATAGATGCTGTCATTTTGTTGTTTAGTTTGTTGATGTTGGTGTCGTCTTGTTCAGTAAGAATTTTAAATATGTTTTTCAGTTCAAACTTGAAAGAGTAAGCGTGTTCTTTTGGTATGTTTAGAGGCTGTAGTTTTGTATGGAACATTTTCCTGCATTCTTTATCGGTGTTTATTTGTATTTTACATCGTACCATTCTGTGGTCGCTGCCTACATTGACTTGATTTAGGACTTGGATGTCTTTGACTATATCGTTTTTGTCTGTTAGGATGTAGTCTATTTTGTTCTTTGTTTCGTGATTGGGGCTCTTCCAAGTCCATTTCCTATTGGGTCCCTTCTTGAAGAAGGTGTTCATGATTTTAAATCCATTAGCTTTTGTAAAATTAACCAGATCTTCTCCTCTCTTGTACTGTACTTTGTATCCGAATTTGGCAATGCAATCTTCATTTCCTTGTCCGACCTGTGCGTTGAAGTCTCCCATGATGACATTTAAGTGTTTTCTTATGTCTTGGAGTAGGGAGTTCAAGTCATCATAGAAGTTGTCTATTTCTTCTTAGGTTGATTACGAAGTGGGAGCGTAGACTTGGATTATATTGAGTTTGTATTGCTTTGAAAGTTGTATGGTGACGCTAGCTACTTGGTCAGAGACGGCTTTGATGCCAGTTATATTGTCTTTGAGGTCCTTATTGATGAGGAAGCCTGCTCCACTCTGTTTTACTTTCTCTTTTCCGTAGCTGTAAAGAAAGCTCCTCAATTCAATTAAATCTTCTTACCTCGCTACTGCCTACAATGTTCCATTTGACATTTTTGATTTGGGTAGTCACTTTCGAAGCACCCCCACCCAAAGTAAATGATGTGGCTGAGTGTCTTGGAGCCGATGACCTAGCAGGAACGGATGCTCTCTTGGTGTAGTGCTTGGGTAGTCGCCCTTGGAGCACATCACCCCCACTCAAAGCAAGTGATGTGGCTAGGCCTTTTGGTACCAAGGACCCAGCAGGAATGGCCAATACAATTTTCAGTGTACAAACCATGGGGAGTAACAAGCCATACCCTGCCACGCTGGCCCATGATGTGTCAGCACGTCTGGTGGATTGTTAACTGCTGATGTGGGTCAACCGGCTCTTAACACCTATCCCATCTGTTTTTGAAAGTAAGGAATGGATGTTTGGAGCAATGCAAAAAAAGAAAAAAAAAATTATTCATCATAATTCTCCTTTATTTTTCAAAGTTTTTATCTTACTTAAAGTCCCAGGGTTAGATTTTTGAGAAAATTAAGTTTTAGCTTTACCAACTTCACCTGATTGGGGACAAAGAGATCTTTAGGCATGGAATCTACATTCAAAATTCTTGCAAAATGTAGTTAATATAATTTGAAATAAATTGAGATCAAATGCTACTTATCTGTGGTCAGACTAGGCTTTTGGGTTGAAAGTTGAATGATTTTCCATACGACAGTCACGGTTTGAAGTTTTTTAGAATTCAACTATTTGTTATTTTGTTGAGGAGTCTTGGCTCCTTTTCAACCTTACTTGCATGTCTGAGGACTCCTCAAACATACATATAGTTATATTTATATGCTCTAAAGAATGTTAGTGCAACTGAAAACCAACCTATTATATTGTCCACAAATCCTTTGGATTCATTCAGTCATTATCTTTCTAATGGTTTTACTTACTGTAGATACATAGACTCTGGTGTTCATTCTCTTATTCTCCATAGAAACAAAAGCAGGATAAGGAATGCTTTCAACAGTAAATGTTGCTATACATCAGTATCTTTTCTTTTGATAGAATTTGGACCAAAGATTAATAATAATCAAATAATGTGCATTAATAAAAAAAAGAATGGAAACAAGATTGAACCTTGAAATGTTGTTTCCTTCATGACAGAGTTCAACACATATGCATTAAAAAAATCAGACTGTATGCCAGTTACTTCGGGAATTCTGCAAGGATCAGTCTCTCGGCCCAATTTTATTCGTATTATACATGAATTACTTAGCCGTGTCTGTGAAGTTTAAAGTCTACTTGCTTGCTGATGATATGCAAATCATGAAGGACCAAATGGATGCTGCGACTTCTCAGTGGAACAATGAAGCTGCTCAGTTTCCACCCAGACAATTGCAAACATATACATGCAAGTGAGAGGAGAGACAACACAGATCTACATTACAATTTCAAGGGACATAACTCAAGATACAAGAGCATGGAAAAGACATAGGCATTATTATTAACCATGGACTTAGCTTTGATTGTCACTTTAAAGACAAAGTGGAAATGTTTGCCATTCTCCAACACTTGTTTCAATTTATGGGTGAAAGGACATTTCCATCTCTGAATAAGTCTCTGGTTAGAACACACCTTGACTGGGCAATATCTGTTTTTTTCCTTTTAAGATGAAAGTAGGTCAACTGGAGTGTGTTCAAAGGAGTGCTACAAAGCAGCTACCAAATATCTAATTCAACATACTTGGAAAGGCCACAAGCATTGAAGTATTAGCCCTCAGCTATCATCGTATTAGAGGTGACATGATGGAGATGTTTTATATAGTATCAGGGTTATATGTCAGATCAGCAGTGGACTTCAATTGTATCTATCAGGGTCCTGACTGAAAGAAAACTTTAAGTATCCTTAAATTATGAACAAAAATCAGAAATCTTTAGTCAAAATTTTGAAGTGTAATCAAACTTTTTTGCAATGTATTGGACACTTTTTTCACTCACTTGATATGCATATATCAATGTCATGAAAACATGCAAAATTGATTGTCATGACTACTTCAAGGTTGCATTGCCCCAAAGTGTATGTCCGGTAGAGACAGGATGTTCAGATAAGGCAACACTTTTTGTTAGTTTACCTCTTTCCCTCATTTCATTTAGCAAGTTATGCTTCAATGATCTCTTTGAAGATAAGTGAAAGAGAGAAAAAGAAATCAATCAATACACTTATAGATTCTAGATGAAAGAAGACATGTTTATGCTGCTTGAAGAGAATGATATAGGAAGTTTTTAAAAATATCAATCTAACCAAGATATTCAATTTTGAGATTCTACTGCTATTTATTGCTGACCTAGAAAAAAGCTTGCTTGGCTAAGCAGATTTTCCCTAAGAGACAAAGACTAACTAGAGCATGTAAAAAAATAATCGATTTTCTTTTTCAATTTTTAATTATTTTTTTCATATCTTGACTTTTTTTTACAATCTTTGTGGTTGAAGCCTGTGATCAAAAAATATATCTTTTAAGTCATTGATTGTAACAGGAAGTCTAGTGCTGATTCAAATGAGAACTCTTCATTCAAGAGGGTTAGGATAGTGCTTGAGTCACTCCTTCAAATTTAGATGGCTCTCAATTCAAAATGATTTGATGCTTGATAGAAATAGGAATTATATGTGGGGAGATTTTTAGCTCATCTTTAAAACTGCATTTTTTGATATTCATTCTATTGTTAGACTCATAATTCAAATTTCTCATAGTTCAAAATTGCAGTTTCAAATTCCTATTCTTTAAATTTACCAATGTATATAGGAAAAATTGCATCCATGAAAATTTACATTTGAATAGACATAAACGCTATGTATTAGTAGATAACATAAAAATTATAACCCTTTTCTGTCAATAATGCTTGTATTGATTTCTAACCATTTCTTCTTGATTTTCAATGAATTCCTATTGTAAAATTATTTGCAATGCTTTTGCAATAGTAGAATCATTAGTAATGCTTTTTACATTGTACATATAATTGCCCTATTCTGTCAGTGAGCCTTCCATTAATGTCTGACCACCAACATCTATTTTTCCTTATTTTTAATGTACAACATATAAACTGTGCTGAGACTAGCTCAAACAACAATTACATTAATTATTTGAACCCTAGGTACCCTATGTCTTTGCCACCACCAACCTACATTCCCAAAAGGGGGAACAGTGAAAAACTTGTTGCTTTTCTTGCTCTATCACTAATACTAGAACTTGTAATGCCAGTCAAACCAGCAGTTACTGTCTGGTTTCCCAATGCATAAAAAATTCTTCATAAGATGTGTATCTGTAAATAGTCTTACAACATTTGGTCTTTCTCCTCCCCATCACACACCCAGCAGCAATTATTACTGGATACCATTTCTACCCTTTCCACTGCATTGAAAACTTTGAACTGAAATTCTGAATCCCCCTCCCCATTTCATTTGTTTGTTTGTTTTTTCATTAGGATCTTCAGTGATTCTTGTTTGTTGACCATTGCTGTACCACTCATTCCTATATTTTTGTTTATGAGAAGATATTCTACTATTTGGAGGGAAGTGTAAATACCGGTCTGTGTAAAGGGCATAGTTATGACTAGCATAATCACTAGTTATCCCCATAAGTTTCCTGTCATCCACTGATTCTAAAAGTTTGCTGTGTGGAACCCTAGGGGGATTGTGGTTAGCTCCCAGGGGTACTGCAGGATATTCAAAAATTCTAATAATTCTAGGCAATCATAATTCAATGCAACAATACACGGCAGTCACAAGGATTGGAAGTAACCTCTAACTAGCACGTCACAAATCCCTCCATCCAGCAAGAATGGAACTTGACTCTTTCATCACTATATGGTGCTCAGTTGATACATTTTGTGTTCAAGATTGTTCTGTATATATGTAGTCTCCTATATATCAGCAGATATATTTCATTGAAATTACATTTTTTTTTTTTTCAAAATTTTCCTCTTATCAGGGACAGTATTCATGTTTTAATCATAGGCTTGATTGTAATGGATTTAATCCAGTACCTCAAGCCCATGAATCTTATCAATTGCATGACACTTTCAACAAAAGTCTTGTAGAATGGGAACAGGGAAATCTTTTTTAGCATAGTGTCACTGAAACAATACCAGTCTTAGACTATGATTTGGAGGAGATTAAACAGTTCCTGGTCTCTATAACTTTCAAAAACGCCTTTACCTTGGCAGGAGGACAACGTAGGTTTGATTCTTTCTGATTAGAAGCTCTCAGGTTATTAGATAAAGATCTTAAAGACTTTGAGAAGAATAAGTTGTATGAAGTCTATATGGAGGTCTTTCACAAGCAAAAAAGGAGATAATTGAAAGGATAAATGTGCCATCCCACAGGTTCAGGGGATACATTTGGATCCCCCATAGATCTGTGATCAAACACAGGGACAAGTGTATCACTAAGATCTGACTCAATGAAACTGCTTATCCCAGCATCAACTTGATGGGGGACACACTCAAGTTACTCTTGTTTCTGATAATCTGCCTGTTGTCAGAGGAGGGCAAGAATGTTTTGTTTCTTCCTAAAAAGAAACCAAATAACATGTTTTCACTTTTCAATGATAATTTATTGATTCATCGCAAGTCCTTTCATTCTTAATAATGTCCAGAAGCTTCATGTTATCAAATTCCTTCAGGAACGCACAAGTTTGTTTCAGGGTATGTTTCATATGGATAACCTTATAAAAACAAGCTATTCAATGCATGCTTTGTCCAACCTCTTCATTCAGTCACTTGGAAGGTCAAATGAAGGAAATTTTTGTTTGAAATTTTACTACTTCAATTGAGAGGAAGTGCAGTAAAAGATGGAAATAGACAGGACTTTGATGGGTCATGACTGAGGCTGGGAAAAGGTACCGAGCTATTGCTATAACTCCAAGTATGATGCTATGAGTGTTTCCCACCCAATGCAAATAAAAAATGGGAGAGATTGTTTCAGGCATCAAGGGTATTTGACCTTTTACCTCTATGTCTGACGTTGTGAAAGCAGGAATTGAGCTTTCCTAGCTATCAAATATCTTTTTACTATACTGAGTGCCTTTTCTAATGTTTTTTTTCCAGAAGTGTGTGTTCACTGGAGATGCACAAGTTGTTCTCTCCTTGTTGCTTTCCAAGCAAACCAGAAGTAAAAATCTTTTTGCCAAGAAGGCCAAATTGAATTCTGAATTCAATTTGGCAATAAATTTCAAATATGAACCTTCAGCAGAGAATCCTGCTGATTTGTAATCCAGGAGCTTAACTGCAGAAAAGTTAAAACAAAATTTGAATTTTTGGTTCTCCTGACCTGAATGGCAGCAAGCCTTCTCCAAAGAGTTGGGACATCTAAGCTGCCCTACTGGGAAAGATATGTTGGCCAGGTTGGAAGATTAATTTTGTTTTTGAGCAAAGTAGGAATAATTCATTCACAAGGAAGAATTAAGAGGACTGACACCTATAAATTTGAGGTCAAAAATTTCATCCTGTTTGTCAAAGACCATCAGCAGGCTCATTGTGTTGGATTACTATGAAAATAGCAAGCGTTTGGGTCGGCTGATAGACCTGCCAATATTGGTACATACTAGAGGAGGACAGAATATTGGCCGCTGAAGTTCTGCAGATTAAAGATTAGGAAAATTCAATGTTTATTCCTTAATTATTTTACTTTACAACCAAAAATATTGAGTTTGTTATTGTAGAAAAAGACTTGAGTAAAGCAGGGGAGTGTTGGAGTAGTGGTATAATCAGTGGGTAAGCATAAGAAAAACTGAAACCTTGCGTTTGTATACAGATTTCAAATGCAGTCAGCGCAAAAACACTATCATTATTATTATTTTATTTTGTTTCTTGTACAATCCAAATTTGTAGTGTCACTATATGTGTAATGATTCAAGTGAATGAAAGTTCAAATGCATTTGTATAAGAAACCCTACACATGATATCATCTGGTATCTAAATTATTTTCAATGCATTCCAATTGTAAAACCATTCACAATCAATTTCTAAGTATTCTTGTCACTATATATGAGATTACTTGAGTGGATTAAAGTTTTGATATAATGGAGAAATCATATGGTGGTATCACAGATTATAAAAACAACTAGTTTTAAAACAATACATTTCTATCAGTAATGCAAAAGGGTTTCAGGAACTAGGTATACAATAAGGCTGGGTTTTAGAAACTAGGTAAATGAATAATGTCTCCATTATTAGACATTGAAGGTACAAAAAATCCTTGAAATTGAGAAGTAGGTATCTGCCATATTCCTCATACTATTCCCTATTTCCTCCACTGATTTCTATATTAAAACCATTAGCAATCTATTTCCATATTTATAACATTTGCCAAGCATTTCTATAGTTGAGAAACTTCCAATGAATGGCTGTATATGCTTTTAAAATTTTCTGTGCCATTATATAAATATAATCATCAGAGCGAATAAGAGTTTTAATGTGTTTTTTCAAGAAATCCAACCCATGATATCAAAGATGACATGAGCAACTATTTCTTTTATATCAACGCTAAGACATTCCTGTAATGTCATGAAAGCTATAAACTTCTTACTGTATCTCCTTTTTAAAAGAAAAAATATCTAAACTATACAAATTATTGCTGGTTTAAAGTTTATGATATTTTTGACCTGAATGTTCAGATCTTTGGTTGAACAAATAGACAAGGAATTTAAAACCTTCCTCCATGGTGAAGATGAAGAGGTTTTACTCAAAGGACCAGTCTGAGCAGTCTTATATAATGTCAGTCTCCATTTCCTCTTTGTGAGAAAAAAGCCAATAAACATGTCTCCACCTTTATCTTAATTTTTTGTTGCTTTCATTGCAACTTGACTCTGGTCATCAATCAACGGCCTTGAGTAAACACCCCCAAATCAAGAATAAAGAATAAGGTCTCAGTGGGAATCAAACACACGACTTTCTTGCCAGAAGGAAGACCAGTTTATTTCTTGACCTCACTCTTAACTCACTGCCAATGATTGAGGGCCAGAGTTAAGCAATGATAAAAAACAACAACAAAATTAAAATGAAAGTAAAGAGCAGTCAAAAATAAATAACAAGGTCTAACCATATTTCACTATTGAAAAATAGTTAACAATGAGCCACAATATTGCATCTAATAAAAAAACAAATAATAAGGATTAACAACATTCCATCACGTAAAAAATGAATAACCAAGATTAGCAATACTACACTTAAAAATAAATAACAATGATTTACAATACTTTATTGGATGAAAAAATATTTCAAGGATTTACAATACTTCATTTTGATGAAAAATAAATAACCAAGATTTACAATAATCCATCTACTGAAAAAGGAATAACAAAGATTTACAATACTTCATCTGATAGAAAAAAATAAGAAGGATTTACTACATTACATCTAATGAAAAAATATATAACAACTATTTACAATACTTCATCTGATAAAAAAAGGTAATAAGAATTTGAAACATTTCATTTAATAAAGAATGAATAACAATACTTCTACTTATAATAGCAATACTTCAACTTATAAAAAGAAAAAACAATTATTTACGATACTCCATCCAATAAAAAATGAATAACAATGATTTACAATGATCTAATTTATAAGAAATAAATGATAATCATTTGCAATACTTCATTTTGATAAAAAAAACACGGATTTACAATACTTCAGCAATTCAAAAATGAATAATAAAGATTTACAATACAATAAAGAATAAATAAAATTTTTTTATGTTTGAAGTACGATCCTCCATCTAATGAAAACTATATATCTATGATTTACAACAGTTCATCTAATCAAAAATAAATAATAATGATTTACAATACTTCATCCAATGGAAAACAAATAACAAGGATTCATAATACTGCATCTATTAAACAATAGATAACAAGTATTTACAATACTTCACCTAATAAAAAATGAATAGCAAAAATTTATAACATTTGATGAAAAATAGATAACAATGATTTACAATTTCATCTAATATGAAAATGAATCACAAGGATATACAACATTCCATTTAATAAACAAATAAATAACAAAGATTTCCAAAACTGCATCTGATAAAAAATGAAAACCAAATATTTACAATACTTCATCTAATGGAAAATATACAACAAGGTCTTACAATACTTCACCAAATAAAGAATGAATAATGAGGATTAACAATACTGCATCAAAAGAACAAGGATTAACAATGCTTTATTTCAATAAAGAATAAAAAAAAGAATGATTTTTAGTGAAGAATAAATAATAGTTATTCACAATACTTCATAAAAAAAAAATAAGTATGATTTACAATATTTCATCTGTTCAAAAATAGATAACAAGGATTTACAATACTTTATCTAATATGAAATATTTGATAAGGATTTCCAATACTTCATTTTAATAGAAAATAAATAAGAATGATTTACAATACTCCATCTAATGAAAAATAAATGCCAATGATTCACAATACTCCATCTAATGAAAAATAAATGTCAATGATTCACAATACTTCATCTAATGAGTTATATATAGCAAGGATTTACAACAATGCATCAAATAAAAAATAGACAAAAATGATATACAATATTGCATCTGATAAGAAAGATATAACAATGATTTACAATATTGCATCTAATAAAGAATAAATAACAATGATTAGCAATACTTCATTTAATAGAGAATAAATAACAAGGATTTACTGTTTTATTGGATAGTTTCATGGTTCTGACTAAGGAATTGATAGCACAGAGAATGTTTGAGACAAAGGATTTTGGTCTCCTCATGGTTTAGTGTTGGCGCCAGCATCAATGGAGATGTGGAAGGAAAAAAGGAGATGTACGAAAAGAATGTGCACTAAGTATGAACTTAGATGCAAAGATGAAACAAAGTAAAGACACATACAAGAATTTAGATGGACAAATGACATTTAATATAAGGACATTAATGACAAATGACAAATGAAAATGAAGTACATATATTGTTAATATAAATCTGATCAATTGCGTAAAGAGCTGAGAAGAGATTGCGAAAGGTGGAAGCTTTCTTATCATTGATAGTACTGGCGTCGGAGTCGGAGCGGAGTTGTCTGAACTGCTTGTAAATCCGTATGGCTTGGATTGTACCAAGGTATATGTGGAAACCAGATTCAGTGTGCAAGCCAAACTGCCAACTTGTATGCATGAAATTGGGGGCAATTCTCTGACGCTGATAGACACTTGACGGACAAACCATGAAAGACAGTGAACACTGAGTTTTATCCATACGTGTTTCCCGAAGTAAAGAAAATTATTGTCACTATTGGATAGTAAAAAGCATTGTCATTTTGTTCTCAAGAGTGAGAGAGGTATACACGTTTGGAGCATGTGGTGAGAACATGGTGGTGTAGCAGCCTAGCTGTGCGTATGTGTGAGGCTTCAACATCAGTGAAGTGAAATGGGCAAAGTTAGTACAGAAAAAGGTCACGGTGGAAAAATGGTTCATCTAATAAAAAGATACATAGCAACTATTTACAATACTTCATACAAAAAAGTAACAAGATTTACAGTACTGCAACTTGTAAAAAAAATAACAAGAATTCACAGTATTTCATCTGATGAAAAATAAATAACAATGATTTACAATACTTCATTGAATGAAAAGTAATTACCAAGGATTTACAATACTCCCTCTAATAAAGAAAAAAATAAAATAACAATGATTTACAATATTTCATTTTAATAAAAATCAAATAACAAAATGATTTGACATTAATCAGTTTTGAAATATTTCATTTGTTCATAACTTGTTAGACTTTGTGAAAAAATACTGAATAAAATAATTTGCCATCACAGTCAATAATAAAACACCTGTAGAATCATAATTTGTAATGATGTGAAAAAAAATTTCATCAAAGAATGAGTATTGACAGGATAAATTCTATTCATGACATCACTAGAGATTTTCAGTGGAAAACATCTAAAAATTGGAGAGTCCAGATGCTATTGATATTGAATTTTAGAGAGTCAAAAATATGTAGATGTATGAATTGAGAAAATATAGTCATAATCTGGTGAATTACCAAAAATAGAACTAGAAACATTTCTATAATGTTTTCCTTTTTGTACTTTCTATCTTTCCATTCTGGGGATTTAACATTAAATTGAATGTTGACAGCAATTAATTTTGAAAACATCTTTGTTCTAAAGATATTAATGCACAGAAAATAAACATGATGCTCTCTTGGCTCTACAAAGATTTTTCATTTTTGTAAACATAATTTTCTCATTCCATGGTTTTACTTATTCTTGTAGACACCTTTTGGAGCCTAGGGCTGCAATAATTCTGCTGTGGTTTCAGTTGTGAGTAGGTTTTTTACAGAGTGGAGTTTCTATTCCTACACCCAACCCTCCTCCTTTTATCTGGACCTGGGACCAACAATAGAGATTCAAAGGCCTTCTTGAAGTCAATAAATACTATAGTGAGTGGCATGTTATAATCTGCTGCTATCTCTTTTAGTTGATTTACCAAATGCAGGTGGTCAATGGTTGAGTAGCTTGGTTCCATGGTTGGTTTTTATCTAGTTTTGATAATTCAGTTGGTAGTCACTTTGGAAAGAAGTTTATTGATACAGCTGAGTAAGCTTATTGGTCTGTTGTTGTTGAGATTTCTTGGATTACCTTTTTTACATAGAAGCATTATGATTGCATTGTTTTAATATTGAAATATATCTACTGAATAACCTGTTATGTCTGAAAAGAAAGGTATATAACCAATGTATCCTCCTGATAGTCACCTATGGTGCTTAAACTTGGAACTTAACCAAAAAACTGACTTGCCAACTGAGAACCAGGCAATGTGCACAAGAGAGAATCATGCTCAACATAAAACGGAGAGATCACAAGACAGCACAATATATTAGAGTAAGAACAGGAGTTCAAAACATCATAGAATTCATAAGAAAACTTGGATAGCAATGGGCTGTTCATGTTGTGAAAATGGCAGACAACTGCTGATCATCACAACTCACATCCTCGATACCCAGAGATCACATGCGACATTGGGGCTGACAAAATATAAGAAGGCTTGACAAACTACCAAGTTGTCGCCCAAGAAAAAGTGCTGTAATGCTTTTGGTTTTGTTCTCTTCATCTTTTTAGTTCTGAGAATTCAATATTGATCTGGAGGTTGGCAGTAATCATTTTGCATGAACACATTTGTTTCAAAGATTTACAAGCACAAAAACAAACATGACCCAGTTTCAAAATACTCCTTTGGCACTACAACAATATTTTATTCTTGTAAACAGAATTTATCAATTTTATAATCTACTAAAATCATTTAGTGAATCAGGAATCCTGAAACAAATAGGATGAGCCTATATACACATTCCATTCTGAGAATGCGGCAATATTAGATAAAAAACGAGCAAGAAAAAAAGTAAGCTTTATCGATTTTTGAGCATCTCATTAAGGTTTTTTTTTACTTTTCTTTTTCTTAGATTTTGCAAATTTGTAGAAAGCTAATTAAAGTTTGATCTAATTAATTTGCAGCTGGATTTTATTGACGAATAGCATCATCATCTATTAAGCAACTTTAAACGATTTATTAGATGATTGATTCCATATTAATTAGAAATAAAAATGCCACTTTGAAAGTTAAAGCTACTCTATAAGACTTTTCAGCAAAATAATAAGAGAAGCTACAAATGATTTTAGTTGATGGAAATTCTAATGTAATTGTTTTGCAATCGTGTGAATCTCCGCGGAGAGGACTATTCTCCAATCTGTGATGTATATATAAGCATATATATATGGATATATCTATATATATGCATATATAAATGTATATATATATATATATATATATATATATATATATATACATTTATATATGCATAAATATATATGTATATATATACATATATATATGTTAATGAAAGTATCAATTGAAAGGTGCAGGGAAAAACTTAAGAGGAAGTAGACATTACATCTTAAAATTGTTTTATAATCACATAGGCATGTTTCTATGCATTTTAACAGGTGACAGCCATATTTTTCAGAGAAATACTTGCAGCAGTTCAGAGAAAATTTTGCTGTTTGCATGTTTGAGGCTGAGGAAAGAAATTGAGATATTTCTGTGTTGTTTGGTTGTTGGGGTCAGAGGGTGTTTATATCCTGTCTCTCCGGGTGTTGGGTTTGTCTAATATAGGAAGGGGCTGTGAGAGGACGGGGTTAGGACTGAAATGGTCAGTTCTCAGGAAAAGTTTTTTTTCAGAAAGGTGGAGAGGTTGAATCTACGATTCAAAGGATGTGAAATAGATAGACCCATCTCATTTTAGGCAAAAATTCTCTGTCACCTAACCAGATACAAACACCTCTCTTTCTGCCTCCACTAAACGACTAAACAACACAGAAATATCCCAATTTTTTTCCTCAGTCCTTAACATGTAAACAGTGAAATTCCCTCTGAAAAAGATGACTGGTATCTGTTGAAATGCATCAAAACATGCCCACTTGATAATGAAAAAGTTTTAGATGTAACACCTGCTTTCTCTTAAGTTTTTCTCTTTATCTTCTAATTGTGAGTTTCAGCAACATTCGGTTGGATCACTTCACATCCACAATACATGCATATATATATATATATATATGTGTGTGTGTGTGTGTGTGTGTGTGTATGTATATATCTATAACAAATAAAGGCTGAGATTTGAATATGTTATAGCTTAAAAATAAAGATTTCCAAAAGATTATAGCATATCAATATCAGATGATGACTGAGGTGTGCATAAATAATTAAATGAATGAATGAAATTAGATATTAGTTCAACATAATGATTTTTAAATCTCTATCTCTAAGCTACAGCACATCAGAATTTCAGCACTGTTCATCTTTTTTTGAGGATTTTAGAGGAGAAAAAAACAAATCAAAGCTAAATATCTCATAAAAAAGGTCAGCGATTTATCGGGAATTTATATGGGAGTATCAAAAACACCATTTAGATTATTTTAACCAACCATACATTATCCTTTACAAATGATAAATACAGACACAATACATCACTATTCACACATTACTGGGACCTAACAGACAGCAACCTTGCACCCACAGTAAAATAGAAAATATTAAAACAAACATGCATATGCCAGAACATTGAAACTCCATACTTCCTATGTCAAAATGAGAATTTAGAGATTCTCACTTTTACTAAAAAACAGAATTACAAAATGAAGTAGCTGTAAAATATTGGCACCACTCAAAATTTCTATTAAAAAACTTAATTCAACATTATTACTAGTATCATTATACCTCTAGCCACTTCAAGAAAAACCTAATCACCTTCTCATAATCATCTTATGCATATATAGATGCTAATCCACCAAGAATATAAAAACAATTAAACATAAACAGCTAAGGTCATATAAGAATGAACCCTAACACTGCAAAGCAGATTAACAATTGGAAAAGAATACTTTCAGAAAGGAAAAGAACTGATGGATTAACAACATACTGATTAGGAAATTGTCTAAAACAAGCAATTTATAACAACCAGACATGAACCTATAGAAGACAAAATTTTAAAAAACAATCAACTAAACAAGGAAAAGAAAAAAAGAAAATTATATAAATAGTATGAGAGGAAGGTTTCCCACCTAGAAAGATAGACACTCCCCAATAACATCCCAAATATGAATCCAAATAAATCGAATCATTTGCCTGAAGAAGCTCAAAAAAAGCAGATGGTTTCATATATATATATATATATATATGTATGTATGTATATATATATATATATATATATATATATATATATATATATATGTACATACTTTTTATACATATATACATGTTTCCAAGCATCACCTTTTTTGTACTATATTAGAAATCTTTGTCTTTGAAGATTACTTTTTTTTGCTTGTGAATATATACTCTTCAAGATTTGTCTGTAGAAAAATGAAAAAATTCACTTTAATTAAAAATCATTATTGAATATAAAATGACCATTCATCACAGTTAATTCACTAAGTTTAATCTAGAAAAAAGTATAGCAGAAACCTGGCAATGTATCACTTGAGCTTACAGAAATGATGCAGTCAGTGCAAGTACGTGTTGGGCAGTGCTCTCTTATTACATGAGAACAGTTGCCCACAGTTCCCACGATTGTAGAGGCCCCAAAAATTCGATTTGAAAAATTTGAGTTCATATTTTCAAATAGCAGAGAAGAAGAGCTTCCTCTAACCATAAATTTTCTGCAATAAATTTCCCAGCTGAAAAACGATTTCAATGCGTTGGGGACTAAAAGGTTAAGGGCACTAGCAATCCCATTACATTTCTTTAACCTGAGGCCTCAAATATTCTTAAAGCAGCCTGGATGCTGGGAACAGTTTGTAAACTTGAAAAAGAGTTTTTATGTTAAAACACAAAAATCACTCTGGAGGACCTCAGAAGTTGGAACCTAATGAATTGAGAGAACTTTAATTAGAAAAGTCAGCAAAAACAATTTGAACTTGCTGAAAAATTAAGAGTAAATCAGTCAACCATAGTGCATGGTTTACCATTGGTGCAAGGAAAGTGGTTTCTACATGAATTTACAGGAAGGAACATCAAATACATATCTTTCTCTTTCGGCTCTACACAGACAAAAGTCACTTTTGGACACCATTGTCATGAAAGGGAGAAAAAATGATTTCATTGCAAGAACAAATAATGAAAAACATTTTGGCTAGATCTGGAAGGACAGTCTTCAACATCTGAACCTAAACAGAATTTAAAGGGAGAACTCTTTATTTGTTGAGATTCTAAAAGGAATTTTTATTAAGAATTGCTGACACTTATACTGTTACTTTGCTAAGCTACAGTGAGAAATTGGTTTATCTGAATGATGCATTGGAAAAGAAGACATTCTTCTCAGCCAGGTAATTGTATTATCACTATTTTGTTAATTTGACGTTATTTCCATCACATGTAGACCACTCACTGAAATATCCTGAAATAAAGAGCAGCTCAAAAATGAGAAGATTGTATTTTTCTGAATTTTGAGATCACGGTAGTTAACAGCATAGAAAATCGTGTCAAAGAACATTTCCAGCTGAAACAGTTGGTGTTCACTTCATACTAATGCACTTTGGAAAGACATGAATCCACTTCTCCCAGCTATGGGTAACACTCGTTCCATTAGTTCATGACAGGGATTACTTATTGCTACTGATACTATGTAACCCTGTATTAACTGTCATTTGTTACTTGGAGAGGAGATGGGCACCTGAGAAATGCCACAAAGGATTACTCAACATGGCACCCCAACAATCTACTTGGTGATGGGTGGAACTGGTACTCAGTAAGCAAGAAATAATCAACAAGTTTGTCCTGTTTAAGTAGAGGAAGAGACTCGCATATTATAAGAGAGGAATTTTATTTTGCAGTAATAGTCTGTTTTTGCCCCCTCCATAAATGCACTGACGGCACAAACACCTTAGTCCTGTTGCCATCCTGCTATAACCTATTTAGCACATGATATTATCTTTGCTTGCCAGTAAACAATTGGGTCAATTTTTTTTTTACTTATGGATGTATTGTATTGACTTGAAAGTTTTGATACTTAGCTTGCAGGGACTGGCCACCTTTGCTCTCCTCCCCTCCTGTAGGCCCTGCATACGCGGCTATATTTGAGAAGACCAAGTTAACAAAACATAAAAATGGCTAACATAGACATATAATTGGTGAGAGATCCTTAAACTGTTTCAATTACTCTTCAAGTATTTAGGTCGTTCTCATCAATTCATTAATGACTGTTTGCCAGAATTTAGGCTTTTAATTGTTGGATGATATGAAAAATACCAACCATGATAAGGATAATTACCAAAAACATCCAATGATTGGATAATTATTTCTTGGAGTCATTCTTGGTACACTTCAAATGTCCTGTAGTTTGGCTGTTTCCCCCCAATTAAAAAAAAACTTATCTTTGTGTCTATCTCAGTCTGTTCCAATTTTATCCATCCAAGTCTATTTTAATTCTTATCTTGCTGTTTCCACCTTTCATACAAATCTATCCATCTCAGACTGTCCTCATCTCAAATTCTCCCCAATCTATCTATTGATTGATTTATCTCAGCCTGATCAACCAGAAAAAGCCAGTAAATATAAATATATATGTATGTATATATATATATATATATATATATATATATATATATATATATATATATATATATATATATATATATATATATACATATATATATATATATATATATACTTATATATAAATATATAAATATATATATATATATTCATACATATATATATATATATATATATGTATGTATATGTATATGTATGTATATGTAAATATATATATCTATATATATATATATGTATATATATATATATATATATACACATATATACACACATATATATATATATATACATATACATATATACACACACACACACACATATATATATATATATATATATATATATATATATATATATATATATATATATATATATATATATATATATATATATATATATATATATACATATATATATATATATATTAGGGTGGTGTCTATTTTTTTAGGTTGTCTTCCTTTTATTTTATTTACACATATATATTTTCCTTTGTATTTATTGGTTGGGTCATTGCTTGTTATGTTTTTTCGTTTTATTTAGTGGGGATGCTGTGCTTGTTGGTGGTTATAAATTATAAACTAGGAGTGTATGGTGTAAGCATTCTTTTATGATATTGAAATATCAAGCATTTTATGAATAAACCCTTCACACCTTGGATATTGTATTATATTATTTTATTTTGTTGTCTTGATTTGTATGGTATATATATGTATATATATATATATTAATTTATATATATATATATATATATATATATATATATATATATATATATATATATATATATATATATATATTTACATGTACATACATATACATACATATACATATACATATATATATATATATATATATATATAAATTTTTTTTTTTTCATGGGCTTTTTCTTGTTGAACAGGCTGAGATAAATCAATTGATATATGAACCAACAGAATAGTTAAAAATTGCATTATATCATATAGAAACATTCATTTGAAATGATCTCCTTCCATTACACGGTTAATTCATCACTTGGCCAAGACAACGTAAATAAAATAAATGGGATTGCTGCAGGAATCGAACCAGCAACTGATAGGGTAGAAACTTCAACATAGCATTGCTTTTACCAAAAAAAGCTGCAAGTAATACATTACTGGTGACTGTTTAGCTCAATGATAAGAGCGTCACTATGTTGAAGTGGTTACCCTATTGGTTGCAGGTTCGATTCCTACAGCAGCCTCATTTTCTTTAATGGTTTTTCTATTTACATTGTCTTGGCCAAATGATAGAAGGGGAGAGAGAGAGAGGGAAAAAGAGAGAGAGAGAGAGAGAATTATGTTTCTTTTATTTATTTCCTCTTCCATTCCCTTTGATTTGCCCTTTCTGCATTCCGTCACGGTTCGTAATAATTCTATTCATTTGTGTTCCTTTTTGATTCCCTTGTACCACTTTTTTAACCTTGTCCCTACTTCTCCCTCTTTCTCTCACGTGGTTAGCACATTTCTCACTCATCAACCGATTATGGTCCCTCCATAACTCGAGCCCCCATCCCCAACCATTACCTTTCCCTAATCCAGAATCAGGTGACCAAAATACTCCCTTCGATTCCCAACTTCTCTCCACACCACCTCCTTCTTTCTTTCATGGCTTTCCCTACTTTCTTTATTCTCTATCATTTTATCATAGCACTTCCTGAAAACCTTTTTGAAGATCCTTTTTGGGTTTCTGATTCATTTTCTTGTTTTTTTGATTTCCTTTTGTTCTGTGATGCCTGAAGCAATTCATCGTTCCCTAAAAGCTTACAGAGGCAGCATCTTTCCCAGCAAATATCATTTCAGATGGAGCAGAAGTATCCATCTTCATACTCCATTATCCATTATTTTATAATTTTCACATCCTCGATGGTCAAAATAATGCTGCATATGCCAGTATATAAGATGGAATTTAATCTTTTTTCTGAACATACAAGTGTCGTACTGCTTCCAATACGCTGGTATTATGACTAGGGGATCATCATGGAGAAGTCAAAGACACTGAGACATAGTTCAAGGATCCAATTGATACGTGTTGGATAACCTTTATTCATTCTGATTGGTTAAGAATAAGATCAGTGATCCTAACACAAATTCTTTCCATTGGGTACTGACGCTACTTCTATAATGTCACCTCCTACCATTTCTCATTCAGGTAGTACCCAGTGTATAAATGGAGGTGAACAGTTAATTAGTATATGAGCCTTGAGTTTTTGATCTCACCTTGAGCTTTAAGTCTCACTTTTGCACAAGTTTCATTTTGAGCAATCATCTTTCTAAAAGCCAAGGTTGGAGTCATTGTAAGTGAACTGAATTTAAAGGTGAAATAACCAGAAGTTCTTCATAACTTTGCAGAACTAGAGAATAAAAAGGACACAAACGTATATACAACAATCAACCAACCAGGATTTGACCAATGGGCAATAAATATGATAGAATTTAGGAATGCTCATTTTTGGTCAACTTATAGAGCTTTGGATATTCCAGGGTTGAATTTCATTCATTGAAGAGGGGTCAAAACTGAATCAGTCATTCAGATTGTTGTAGAAAACCCTATTTCAAGACGTCAACCCTTTCCAAGCAGACTGGCCCCATTAGTTTTATCTGAATATGTTCAAATTATTCTTGTATGATTTTGAGATATAATTGTAAGAATTTATTACAACTTCATCCTTAATACAGATACATTAACAAAATATTCTTCAGCAAATTTATTTTATTGCATTAGATTTTCATTGAACCAAAACCAGATATTCATGATTAAAACTACCTCTACCATAACCACAGCTTTACCCTACCAGTATATAAATGGTTTGTGGAGATTACCTCAAGAAGTTAGCTCATAAATGGAATCTAAATTTGAGTTACCTCAACTCTGGTGAAATTTAGAAATAAATAGTCTAGAAAGGGTAGATTGTGATCTCTGGTAAACTAAAAGATTGTTAAATTTGTGAGTTGAATCCATCTGTGAGATGAATTATCAGAGGCCAGATATCAAACCCACAGTCATTTATTCTAATTGACCAGAAGAAAAAGTTATATTCTTTTATTCCTATTTCATGATGATTTACTACAACAGTTAGAATGTATTCAGACTTGAATAAAAAGCAATAATATTTTTTTTTAAATAGTCAAAAACAAATAATGAAAATCAGAGGCCATAAATAAGAATCCATAGTCATTTATTCCAAACTACCAATAGAAAAAAATTGTTTGTACAAAAATGTTCTTGAATTCTAATTGGTTGAAAAATATATGAGAAGTCATCTAGGTTCAGACTCTTACATTTTGATTGGCTGAGAGGAAGTCAAGGATCCTAAGTAATCTGCTTAAACTATTGCTTTGAGATTGAGGTCACACAGAAAATGTTACTTACTTAGTTCTTATGGCAAACTGATCTGAATTTTCCAAATAACTGAAGTCAGATTGTGATTAAAGATAAAGACTTAATAAAATGAATATTCATTTTGGTCCAATTTTCTTTATTTACTTTTATGGAAAGATAGATTATACATTCTAAAGAAGGATCTTATGTAGGGCAGGTATGAACATAATGTATTATTAGAGCAATCTGAGTTAGTAAGATAGATGCAGAGAATAGATTGAAGTGACAATTTGGAAAACCAAAGTCGATGTTATAAATTAGATATCTTTATTCAATTGATCATGTTTTTTTGTCCAAACTAACTTCTTCAAAAAATGCAATGCCTCTTCAATCCAATACTGACAGATGAATTTTAATCCAAATCCATACACTGATCATAGATCGAATAAATATACTAGTAGCACTAGCATTTGTATGCATGTATATAGGCAACCTAGTGATGAGGTAGACGTAGGGATTCATGACTTTCCCAAGGGAATTAATGATGAGTGATTATAGGTAGCCTCAGCCAAAATTCAAACTGTTGATAACCATCACAATACCTCACAACTCCATCATTTGTATATACAGCGCATTCCAATGTTATATGAAAACCAATTAAATAATGATAATCATAAAACTAATGGCCCTAGTGTCATCAAATTTCTGTTGAAATATATATGCCTTACATTTATGTAGAATATCACAAAATCTAAGATCTTATGACAAAATAGAATTCATACATGCTGGAATATACAAATTATGATTATTAAAAACATTCCAATTTATATGAAATGATCTCAAAAGAATCATTTCGAAATGATAGGAAGATAAAAAAAATGAACAAAATTGACCAAACAAAATAAAGATTTATTTAAATGAATGAAAAACAAAGCAAACTAGATGAAAAAGAAATATTGTTTGCTTCTATGATTTCCATTTTTTCTAATGACTCCAAGCTGCCTTCTATTCAAAGTTAAATCAAGAATTTCTTCATGAGTAATGGATTCACAAACAGTTGAGATTGCTTCCCAAAGTTCATTCTTGCATGAAAATTGCTTACCATATACTTCATCTCGCAATTCAAAAATCTCAATACTATGGCTGCTACTTACTTGGTAGTAAACAAACAATATGGTATGAATAATAGGAGGGAAAATGTAGCAGCATAACAATAGAATTGAGCCTTGTTTAACCATTAATTCTTGCTAAATTAGTTAAGAAGTAATCCAAGTTGGAGGAGCTCTTGAGATACAGGGTACATGTTCAAATATTATCAGGAGATACTTCTTTATACTGATTTCAAGCTATTCAAATGATTTGAGGGTGTGCAAACTGAGGAAACAATCATAAAAGCAACAATGAGATGGAAAAAAATAGCCAAAAAATAATAATGAAAACTTTTTTTTCAAAATTCAAACAACTTAAGACAAAAGTCCGATTGGAAGTCATTTCTTCAAATCAACTTCATGTTATTTAAATCAGAATAAAGAAGTAGCTTATAATGTAGTTTGAACTTGATATCCCAATCCTAGTAGATTATTTTACATGGAATATTCATTAGCTAATTCAGTCTAATGGCTAGACTGGGCTCTGTAGTCTTACTAGGACTCATATTGATACTTTTTATCACCATGTAAGGTGAGTTCCACATTATGTGGTCTCATCAAAAGCTACTCTTTTATTCTAATCCCACAATGTTTACCTTCAGAATTGGACTTTATTCAACCTACAGTGTTCTGATAAACACCTACAATAAGACAAAGAAAATTAGTAAAAAATTGATAATCAAAATCCTCAAAATTTAATTTAAGAATCTCAGATAGAAATGGTCAGCAGAATGATTTCCCCTGTCTATTACCAGTTCAGTCATGTCTAAAATTGGCTGGACTCCCAAAAATCACCATTGAAAATTTTGGAGCTGGGCCAACTTTTAGATGTTATTAATTGACCCAATAAATGAATCGGATGGCTTGACCAGCTTGATCAATGCTTCACTGAAATTGCAACAAGAATAAATTCGATTAGTACGAATTTTTGACAAAGTAGGATATTGCTTTGAAAAAACATAATATCAAAAGAATGAAAAAAATCATAGCTGTGAAAGTTTCATAAATGACATTAATTTTCAATAAATATTTGTTACCAGAATTTCTGTAGTAGTATAATAGCTACAGAAATGTTTAATTCTTATGTATATTTCATTTTGGTGATTGACAATTAGAACATGATTTTTTTTTTGCAAATTTACTTCATTAGTCGTTTATATGATAGATGTATATATATATACAAAAAATTAGTCTGGTAAAAGGTCATAGAAATAGAGCATTCAGTAAGGGTTTAAATTTCTTGTAATAGCAAGCAAGATCAGCTTGCTATTGGTTTACAGAGAGCACCCTAAAATATTTAGTGAATTTATCCTTGTAGGGAATAAGGCCACAATAACAGTTCTCTCAATGAGAACTGAACTCAGTATCTATGGCTTGTAAGACCAAATACTATTGGTCTATGGGAGACATTTCAAGATTTTTACTAAGCTAGTCTGGTTTATGGCCACAATAACAGAAATGAAATATATATCCTTGTTATCAGCCATTCTAAGTCTACTGCTGGATAAAGGACTTTCCCATCTCCTTCGATGACAACTATGATTGCACTAATCTCTGCCATGTTTTACCAGCGAACCTTTCTATCTTATCCCTCTATCTTGTGTTTGGTCATTTTCTTCTGTATTCACTGTCCCAATGGCACCAATCAGTTAGCTTTTTGCTCCATTTGTTGTCCTTTCTTCTTGCTAAGTTGCCAGCCCATCTCCATTTTTGTAGTTTAATTATTTGAATGATGTCCTTTGCCTTAGTCCTCCCCAGAATCCATGTTGACATTTTTCTATCTCTTTGGGTTATCCCTAGTACTGCTGTTTCCATGGTCCTCGGTATTATTCTGAATTCCATTGTCTGAAAAATTTTTGGATTGATGAAGACTCTTCTCCAAATTATAGAAGGTATCAATGCAGTGCCAGATCATGGGGTTGAAGATATGGGCCCCCAATATTTAGGGGTCACCAAAATTAGCAGAAAAAATGGCTGTGAGAAAAGTATGTAAATGTACAATGTTATCACAATAAGTATGTGGATGAAATTCAATACAATTACAACCCAATATAATAGAATTTATTGTTTCTACACTTTCTACACTAGTAATTATTTTGATAGGAGGGCCCCTGTTTGAATTACAGCCAGGGGCCTCATTCAACCTCAATCCAGGGAAGTTGGAGGATGGATTGGATGAAACAGTGTACTAACAAGAAAAACAAAAAAAAGAATGACTTCACTATTCCCAACAATTTGTGCATTGATAATGACTCTTCTCAGAATTAGAGACAGAACCAGATTAAATATTATTTCTTATGAAATTTCTGGTAAAATTATTTCTAGCACTTCAAATCAAGACCTCTTAGAGGTGGGGGCAACTTGTCTGTTGCACCAGGGCCCTGAAGGCTTTGGGGCCAGAGAGTTTCTGTGTATTGAAATATCTAAGACAATATGATATTTTCATTAATAAAATAGATTGACTCTATCATTTATAGGCGAGTGAACATAGGATGGCAGGGTAAAATGGTTATAACAGATGAAAGCAGGATGGCTAAAGGATGAGGGTGTTTGTGCAGTGTGTGGAATGGGGGTAGATGTGGGGGAAACAGCTTTGCACTGCCTTCTAAAATTCCCCGCGGAGGCCCTGCTTAAAGTGATGCAAAAAATTTCCCAAACAAAAGGAGATTGTTTTCATGCTTTCATTCCACTCAAACCACATTCATATTGCAAATACTTAAACAATTGCTTCAGGGAAAACCTTTTTTCCTTTCTTTTTTTTTTTACACTGCCAATTATTTGGTGGACATTTATTCAAGATTCAATTCCCTAGCCACCTCAGGAAACTGCAAGGCCATTTTTGTTTTTTGTCCTTTTCAGACATCTAGGTTTGTTCTGATATTCCCTGTTGTACAGAACAGATAACTTGTTTCATCCTATTGTCTCATCAAAATAGGTTTGGGGTAGGATTGTTTATCTGAGAAGAAAGCTTTGTTATGCCCAAGGGAAGACAGTCGGTGTTCTTTTGTTTGTGAGATCAAATGAAAAGAATGGCATCTTGAAGGATAGAAAAAAGAGAAAGAAAATCCGATGTCAGAAAGTTTACTATACACATTATAGTTATGCTTTTTTTAATTATCATAAAAGTTTATCTTTTTTTCATTTTTTCTATCATGCAAACCATCATTTTTAATTTTTGCTTATGATTTTCTTTGAAAAACAACTAGAAAACAAAGATGAAGGAAAAGAGTGGTCAAAATTATTGATAATGGTTTACAATTCTTTATTTAATAAAAAATTAAATAAAAGATAATTTCTTTACCAACTCTACCAGAACAGAAACCAAAACAAACATGGTAATGGAGAGATCAAGATGGAGAGTCAGTTCAAGGTCAGATTTGATCTTCAGCCCAGTCGATGAGATCTCGTAGTGCAGATGATAAGAGCAGCTGGTGCATTTAACCAGCCTTCCCAGAGGCAGAATGGACAAATGTATGAGTTTCACAGAGAGATGATTCTTTATTCTGTTTACATACTGCTGTAAATCAATGGCCTGATTTGATTTGTGATTGAAAAAAAGCTAAAGAATTAAGGTGCATGAAAATAGTAGTCAAAAGATAGTACAGATTTTCCCCCGTTGTAACACTGATGTTGGAATCCAAGACAGACAACCATATAACAACCAATCCATAATAAAATTTAGCCATTCTGAGCAAGATATTGCTATTTTGGAGCTAGATTCAGTTATTTGGGGGCTAGACCTAGCTAGTTTGGAGTTTGATTGATATTTGGGGGTCTGTCATCCATCTATATTATAACAGGGGAAGCCTTCAATAAATGGTTGTTAAGAGTTTCGACAGATATATATGGTATTGCAGGAGGAAAGAGATCTCCCAATGAGAAGTAACCGATTTTGAAGGTTTGTATTTAAAGAATCTGTATGAAATGTTAGAGGGTGTGTGTTTGGAGTCACTAACACAGAGAATGGAATCCTCGTACCAAATTCAAACTTCGATTTTAACTTTTAGTTTATGAAAAAGAATCTCAAACTCATCCCAACACAAAAAAATCTTTCAAACAAGAAAACATGACTTTTCAACAAAACTTTGTGTGACTTCTTTATTTTTTCAACAGAAAATAATTAAACTTGAAATACCATTAGCTTTGTTGTTTGTCTACTTGATATATGCACAGAGAACAAAGTGCAGTATTTTACAATTCAGGGAAATCAGAGTTGATGGCTCCTCTTTTTTTGAGCAAGAGGGCATGAGAATTCTTTGAATTTTTTCACCTTATTTTCAAGGTGCTAAATGGATTCTAAAATAACATCAATGCATTGACAAGAAATTTTTTCTCAAGAAACATATAAATCTAACCAGTATGACATGCCAAAAAATCAAACAACATTCAACATGCAAAACATGAAATTGAAAAGACTAAGAACTAAAGTCTTCAAAAAGCTTGACAAGAAAAACACAACATGCATAAGTAAGATACTTTTTTTCAGTATTCATTAACAAGTGTTAATTATCTAAAAATCTTGATACCTCAGTTAGTTCTCAGTTTACTTCATGTATTATTTTCTCCTTTTTTCCCTAGAGAAATAGTATTGTTCTGATTATTGTTTGCTCTTTTGTTTTATTTTCCACGCAAAAGCTTTCTGGGTTTTGAATGAAGTCTTTTCTTTGTATCCTAATTAAAAAGAAAAAGTTGTTTCCAGTCTCAAAGCCAAAGTAGATTATATTATAAACATTGTACATTCTTTCTGGGATTCTTTTCATTATTTATTACTTTTTCTTCCCTTTCTCTCTTAACCCTTTCAAGACGAACCCATTAAGGAGCTCAATGCTTGAATTAAAATGTCACAGTAGATTTTTTGAAAAGATAAAGATATATTTCCCCATAGTCATAGGAACCTTATGATATTTATCTCCTAGGAGTCTGGAAAGGATTCAGTAAATTTAAAAAATCAAATGCCACATACACCTAAAAAAGAGTAAAGAGTAAATTGGCCAAAATATTGAGCTCAAAACAACAAAAATGAACAAAATAGTCCAAACTATGAAAACTGTGAAAAGTAGTCCTGAAACCAGAAATAACAGGGATAAAATGGAAGTTCTGATATCAAGTATTTTTATCATATCATAGATTCTTGATCTATGAAAACCTCAGTCAGTTTCCAATAGACGATTTTCTTGTGTTTGTGTTTTTTCTTCAGTTATATGTATTGACCTCTGAAAATGAAGTCAGGAAAGATGAAGTTAAGAGAAATGTGTGTGTTCACTTGTCGCACCATCTGTTTGTCCATACCAAATCTCCAGAAGATTTTAATAACTTCCCATGACATTTTGCTTAAGGGTAGGCCAAAGGCTAAAAAGGAATTTGATTAAACTTTGGGATGTATCTAAGAATCTGTACAGTTACCTCCCGTACATAGTATTGGTGAAATAATTTCATTTTGTTTTCAGTGACATGCTGGCTGAGGTATGCGCTCTCTGAGTGCTTTCTGATTTTCCTTGATAAACCATGTTATGCCAGTTATTGTCTCTTCCTTTGCTATTGTTTTCTTTGGGATTTTTTGCTTTTTGGTTTTGAATGGAGTTTTTTTCTCACAACTAAATTTTTCAAAAGTTAGTCATATTGCTAGCACCAAATTAGATATTAGTGTGCAGTTTTTTGTTTTTCTTTTCATCATTGTTTACTGATAAGTATGTACTAATTAATTGATCACCTTGATGGAAGATGCAGCCATATTTTTTTGTGAGCTTCCTTTCAATTTTTTCTTTATTTTCTAAACTTGAGTCTTTCATTATCTTGCCCAAGATAAGAAAATAGTCGGTAAATGCATTTCCTGAATGCAAATGGATTTTACTTTCGGAAATGTTTTAAAGATTCGAAGGAATGAAATAAAAAAGGGAGGGACAAATGGAAGGATAACAATTTTCTCCTCTCTCAGCAGATATCCAGGTTTGATAAGATTTCAGAAGACCTTTTAAGTTCAAAACCTTCCAAAGTTTTGAAAATTTGTGACATGTGGTCAATTTATTATTCCATTCAGTTTTTCAACCTAGCTTCATTATTAATGTCTGTATTTCTGAGAATTATCATCATTATGCATTGTACAATTTTAGTCTGAAGGAATACAAGAATTATTTTCATTGTTGGCTTTTGTCATGATTAATTTTTCTTAACAAATGAATTTAACTTTCGGTATATTTGAGCAGGTTTTTATTCCATTTCACAAAACAACCATATATATATATATATATATATATATATATATATATATATATATATATATATATATATATATATATATAAATATATATATATATATATATATATATATATATATATATATATATATATATATATATATATATATGCATATATATATATATATATATGTATCTATATATATATATATATATATATATATATATATATATATACATATACGTATACATATATATATATATATATATATGTATATATATATATGTATATGTATATATATATATATATATATATACATATATATATATATATATATATATATACATATATATATACATATATATATATATATATATATATATACATATATATATATATATATATATATATATATATATGTATATATATATATATATATATATATATATATATATATATATATATATATATATATATATATATATATATGCACTAGCTGGGGGTACCAAATATTGCCCAAGAAAAAAATATAACAACACAGGAAAACAAATGATATTTTATAGAGATTTCATAAAACTAAACCCCTGCACTTGTGCATACTACCATACCAGCCTGCACAGCTCTTCCTAAAACCTTTTTTTTTTTCTAACTGAAAATTCATTACTTTTTGTTTACACGTCAGAGCAGACCATTGGATTTATGTAGTGTCCATGTTTTATTGTCCCGTTTGGTTTAGGACTATGTTTTTTTTTTCTCAAGGGAAAACATGTTTTATTATCAGTTTAGATTCTATTTGAAAAGATACTGCCAAACAGGCATTAAGAGTGAGAGAAACAGGAATTAACTTCAGCGGATTTTCCATGATGAATGGAAAGTAAGGATCAAGATCAACATTAGAGTTATTTTGCAAATAGAACCTCCCGCCAAAACCTTAGGAAAACCTTGTCACAACTGAAAAAATTTTCACAAGGTTTGAAGGTTTAATTGATTGAAACCACATAAATCTTTTTTAAAAATCTAATTTCCTCTGTCAGAATTTGAAATTCTACTTCCCACAAATATAACCATCGAGCCATTATTGCCACCTATGATCTTTTTAAATAAATAAATAAATCTTTTGATTGAAATTTAGGGCAAAATTGTAGTTTTAAACCTTTATTGACCTTTAGGCACCTCGGGGGCGGGGGGGTTAGTGCCAACCATCATATGTTAGTCCAGGGTCAAGTTGCCTCTGTAGACTATTATACACCCCCTACGATGCAGCTGTTTTTGAGTTTATAAGATAAACATATTCAAGATAACAAACATTCACCAGTTTTATAGAATAAGATAGACAAGGCACTACTCCTTCCAGCTATAAGTATACTGCAAAGCTTTTGGAGCCCTTTAGCCCAGTAAAGCAGTTCATCTGAGAGAAATTTACTCTGACAGAAAAATATTGATTGGCTAAGAAATGAGTTTTCCTTTTTATATTTGAGGTAATGAGCCTTACAGAGGAGAGAGAGAATTTCCCTTGGAATCAGGCTTTTTGTAAAAGATTTTAGATGTGTTTTATCAGCCTCTATTCCAAACTTTTTTTCTCTGTGCAGTGAGGAAGTGCAGGCTAATAAGGTTGTTTGGTTTAATGGCCAGAATGATGATAGGGGGTAAAAGAAAGGGTCATTCATAACACACTGGTTTTCCTTCTGTAAAGCCCCAAATATCTAGTACTTGATATTGTACTTTGTTTATATATGTAGACTCCTTATAGAGCATATGGCCCAAACCATTCTACTGCAGTTTCAGTTGCAAGTATATTGTACAGGATAGATCTGCTAGCCCTATGCCCAACCTTTTTTACTTACCTGGGGTTAATAACAGTTATGACAACTGTCAAGCTATAGCTATACCATTCTTTAAGAGAATCAATTCTTATAGAAAAGTTGACTTGGGGGAAACTTTTCATTCGAGAATATTTCATAATGGCATCAAATAATAGAAAACTATGAGACTGTTCAAAAATCAAGTTTTTTCTTTCTATATATGAGTTAATGAGCCTTATAGAGGTGAAAAAGAATTTCCCTTGGAATCAAGCTCTTTGTAAAAGATTTTGGATGTGTTTTGTCTAGCTCTATTCCAAACCTTTTTCCTCTGTGCAGTGAGGAAGTGCAGGCCAATAAGGTTGTTTGGTTTAATGGCCAAAATGATGATAGGGGGTAAAAAAAGCCATTTTGAATGAAAAGAGTCTGGCTTGGTCATAATGTAAGACATTTTTATTGCAGGATACTGTGCTTATTTTGGTCTCCCTCCACTGGTTGCAGACAAGTCTTCCTTATGCTCACAATGTTTACTTTCCTGAAATAAAAATATTGGAAAGGATAAGAACACAATATCATGTAAGTAAAACAGATCACTTTATGATAATAAATAATCATTTTTACAATCCTTGAACTATATCTCAAAACACACACTTGAGTATGAATTTTGGATTATAGTCTTAGCTGTAATATATACATACATATATTACCACCATCACCACCACCACCACCACCACCACCACCATCATCATCATCATCATCATCATCATCATCATCATCATCATCATCATCATCATCATCATCATCATCAATCCACTGCTGGACAAAAGTCTTTCTCAGTTCCTTCCATGTTGACCCCGACTGTGCTGACCTCTACCATATCTTACCAGCAAACCTTTCTATCCCATCTGTACATCCTATGTCAGTATTTTGGTCGTTTAATTATTTCTATGATATCTTTTGCTTCAGTCTCTTTTTGGACCCATGCTGTTCTTTTTCTATCTTATGTATGTATAACATTTTATATATATATATATATATATATATATATATATATATATATAGAGAGAGAGAGAGAGAGAGAGACAGAGAGAGAGACAGAGAGAGAGAGAGAGAAGGGAGCTGAAAGAGTTGAGGTTAATCAAAATATCAAGAAACCATCAACCAAAACTATCAACATAGGTTTCTCCAGTTTTCAAGTTGGTCAAGCAGGCTGGCTATGTTTGCTAAATTGATCACTAGTTTGTATCATGCAGCATTCACATTTGTTTTTTAAAAATTCAGTCTATTCTAGTGATCACTGCCCAAAATGATATGAGAGAAGTAACTTATTCACTGATCAACCCTTTTTCCAGTTTATTTTCAATTGATCACTCCCAATATAGCATGCTGCCATAAAATGCTGATCACCTGACGGTTTCTATTGAGTGGCTAACCAGATCTGTTATAATTACATCATGACTAAACTTTTTCTTAAAAGAACATCAAGAAAGTCCTATTAGCCCTATTAAAGAAGGGTATATAACCAATGCATCCTCCTGATAGCTATGGAGCTGAATAATGGAACCTGCTCAAAAGGTTGACCCTCAAACTGAGAACCATGCCACTTGCACATAAGAGAATTGTGAATAACCTCACATGGAGAGATCAAAAATAACCTAGTATATTAGAGAAAAAACAGGAGTCAGGGACATCATAGAATCCATTAGAAAACTCAAATGGCAATTGGCTGGTCATGCTGTAAGAATATCTGACAACTAATGAATGAGTTTAAATACAACACTGTGGCCAGCAAAATTCAAGATGGTGTGACTAACTAGACAAGTTCAGAAAGTATTGGCTCTGCGACAACCAAAATAGTTTGGTGAATCTTTAGAAAAGTCCATGTTGAACAACAGATGCTAAAAGGCTGATGATAATGAGCATGATGATGATTGCACTGATTTTGATTCTCCTTTTCACGTTAGGATTGACATTTAGATAAAAATCCTCAGTGCCTTCAACAGGTTTAAATGACACTCACAGTGTTATCAGGGTACAAGCACACACTCTGTCTATCATTCATGCATACTTTATTTAGGTCCATTCTTATGATCTAACCGTAGTTCAAGTTTCTCAAAGGTTTCCAGAAAGATCTCACAGTAACTGAATAATTACCTGCATAAAATGGGAATTAGTCTAAGTTTTATGCATATATATACAGATATCCCTCACTTTATGGAATTTCACCTTTTTTGTACTTTTATGAAAACTTTGAACTGTATCTGTGAGCATCTATACTTTATCTCAATTCATTTTGTGCATCCGTTTTCAAGATGAGTGTTAAAGTATTCAATAAGCCTGAGAGAGTTTGTAATCATGTTCCACTTGAATCAAAAACTAGCAAACATAGGTTATTTGGAGGTCTGGGAATGCTTAAAAAAATTTTCCTAAATAAATTAATGGTAACTGCTTATTCAGCTATTTCAGCTTACAAAAGATTTCATAAGATTGCACTACTTTTGGGTTGGAAAGGAAACCAATATATTATATAGAGTCATAAACTATGCACTTTATAAGCCTCCATTCCGTCTCTACCGACAATAATACATGACTGGGTGAAATGCATGGAGATCCTGGGATCCCCAGTCATCAGAATCATCCTCACAACCTCGCTGATGTAGTTAAGAGAAAAGCCAAGAGTGATATGGCATCACCTTGGCTGCAGGAGCTGTTGGAAGGTTATCAAATTGGGTGTAAAATAGCCTCAACGGGTCTCGACTCCCTGCCCTGGAAACAGAGTGGTCCCTTTTCTAGATAGGTTGTCTTCCCAAGGCTAGAGAGCCAAATCTGCCTTATTTACCAATAACTGGGGGGGGGGATTTGTCCTAAGTGAACATGAACAGCCAAGACCACGTTGCTGATTCCATTGTCTGTGACTCCAGTACCAACAACATTTCAAGGAGGTAAACAAAAACAACAAACAAGACAAAAATGAAAACAACAAAACCATTAGACACATCATATTAGCCACTAACACAACCACCATCAACGATAGCTCTAACCTAAGCGAGATGGAAATACACATTGCCATCTCAACAAATATCAAAGATTTAGTAAACAAACCATCATGCAAACCCCCACCACCATGAGCCGACTTTTACACAATTCCGTACAATAACTGCGATAAAATCTCCATGCGAGAGACATTGAGACCTCTCAAGAAAAGAATGTATGAATATGATAGCCCTTAAACCGGATTAAAAGACAAACGCTCCGGTTGAACATAGAAACACACACAACCACAATTCCAACTTTCACCAAGCCCATCTCATCAAAGATATTCATGACTCTTCAATGCTCAGATGCATTGAGGCAGCTCTTATATCCCGATGCAATACAAAGGTATGGTCACTTCCAGATTGCAACCCCCCGACATATACCAACACCTATCCATTAAATGTTACACCTCTTCATCCTATAATGAAAAAAAAGACAAAAACACTCCCCTGAGAACTGATCATTTTAGTCCCGGCTATCTCTTCTCACTGTCCCTTCTTATCTAAGAGGCCCAACACAGAGACAGAGAAAACAAATACCCTTTGACCAAGCTTCTCACAGACCTTTCTCATTTTTAACCAAACTTGAATCTCACCAACACAGATACTAACACCCCCCCCCTACTAAACAACCAAACAACACAGAAATATCCTATTTCTTTCCTTGACCTCCAACATGTAAAAAAACAAATTTTCCCGAGAACTACTGGAAATCTTTTTTGGAAAATGATGGCTGGCACCCATCGAAATGCATCGAAGCATGCCCTCAGAATATTAAAAAATTGAGATGTAATAACTGCTTTCCTTGAGTTTTTCTCTTCAGCTTCTAATTGTCATTTTCATCAACATTCTGTCAGATCACTTCACATCCACAATACAAACATATATATACATATATATATATATATATATATATATATATATATATATATATACATATATATATATATATATATAGAGAGAGAGAGAGAGAAAGAGAGAAAGAGTGCTGACTCCCCCCCCAAAATTAAGAGGTAAGCTTAAATCATAATCGCAATTACACTCATACTCCCACCCAGCCCTCATTCTTGTCTCCCCTCTCTCTTCCTTCACTTCTATCGTTCTCCCCTGTTATCTCCCCCTCACCACCAAACATCTACCCACTAGTCACAACTTTTCAAGCAAATACCAGCAGTGTTCGTGTGGGATGGTCAACAAAAATAAATAAATTGATCCCAATCACTACCACGCTAAACAAGCCTTGTGAAAAAAAGATTCACTAATGGTCCTCATAGATAAGTACCCTTTAGCGAGAGGGCTATGGATTTAGACCAGGGCTCCAGACTGCTATACCTGTTTCGCTTGAGCGTACGGGATCTCTGCTCCAAGTTGCAGGCAGCCGTACAAACTGGAGTATCTGTGTCTAGAAATCGCAGACAGACATACTATTCAGAGGTTCTGTGCTTGAAGCTGCACCGTCGTACTGTCCCGATTCTGCTTAAAAGGGGTGATAGAGCTCTATAGTCAGCTCGGTATCTACCAACTGCATATTGTTCACACCCTCTTGTCCAACCACAGCCCCACCTTACACTTAAGAGTACACCTGCAAAGGAGCAGCTGACCCCTACAGCAACCACACATCTGCCAAGAGACTCCTATCAAACCTGCGACCTTGGAATCCTTGTCCTATCTGTGCCACCTGGATGGACCATAGGATGCTAACTGTCGCTTTCAGAAGCTTTTCGTCCAAGATTAAACTTTTAAAGAAAAACCTACGAAAGTTGTTTTTGTCTATCTGGCTTATGGATTAACCCTTTCGTCGTGGAGAGTAGGGAATTAAAAAATTGCAACAACTTGTGAAATAATCATTATTCTATGAAATGATACCTAACAAACAACGATGGTATAAAAACGTCAAAGAAAACACTCTTTTTGGACAACCTAAACGTACGATATGTCATCAGATTTTCGTCTAAAAGATCATTAAAGAACGTTGTATTTCTTTGCCTAACTTCACTTATAATTTGATTGTTTTTAATTAGAAAAGAATAATGAAAACGTCAAACATTATTTCTGGTTGTTGAGTGGCTACTGGTGGGTGCCAGTTATCGTCAGGTCTTTACAGGGTGACATCGACCTTTTGGATACTCGGGTCTCGTTTACTTCATTTTCCATTGAAACATTAATAGTGTTTGACAGTTATTCATTTATTCTGTGGTGTCATCTTTCTCGGAAGAAAGTGCTGTCACCAAACCCATTAATAACCACTCAGAATGATCTATCAATATCAAATTTAAAGGACAAATATGTGTGGAAAATACAAGTATACTTTAGCACACAAATAAAATATTAAAAATCACCTACCACATTAATATATACATATGAATGTGTGTGTATATAAATACATATCTACGTGCATCTATGTATGAATGTATGCATGCATCTGCATTTTTCCATGAATGTATACATGTATGCGTGCGTATGCATCTATGTATGAAGGTGTGCGTATGTGTGCGTACATGAATTAGGCACAAAACAACCAAATAAGAGCCAAACATAAAACTAGAATGAAATGATAATGAATCATTTTGATTTGACATCAAAACGTTATTAGCAAAACATGTTATTTGATACCACAATGTCAGCAGTTTATTTTGCAAAATGACGGATTGGTTAACATTGAAAGCAAAAGATGATGAAACTGGATAAAACGACCAAAAGCGTGAAATGGAAAAAAAAAATCCTAGGAAAGCAATAAAATGAAATAATAAATAAATAAAATCAGTAAATATAAACAACAAACAAATCAATGAATAATTATGCATTTCAAAATAAATGAAATTAATAGAAATCAACAAAAAATTATCGAAAACAAATTCTAAAAATTAAGAAGAAATCAGTAAAATCTGTAACCATAAATATTGATAAATAAATAAAATATGAACAACAAAAATACAAAAAGTGAATAAGGAGGAAGTACAAAATTTAATTTATGAAATTAAATAAATTCACAAAAATCAACTATATGAAGAATAAACGAAATAAAATCCAAATATGAAGTAAAAAAGAACAGTAAGAAAAGAAAATATTACGGAAAGGGTTAAAGAAATTGATTCTACATGTTCAATGTTATGTTGGGTAGTGCAACATAGAGCATCACAAACTAAGCACGTCCTCTGTTCGGTGCTGTTTGACAGAAATCGAGTTTAGTGGGTTGCCATAGCTATCTATATTGCATTAAACCGTTGAATGGACGCACATGTGCGTCAGGGCCACGCAACATTATACAAAAGGAAAATGGGCGGCGTGTGGCACTGGAAACGTTAAAGAAAATTAACAGGGTTTTCTGAAAATATCATTAGAATATGAACAGAAAATGGGGTAGGAGAAATAAGTTACACCAAACTATAAAAAAAAACTAACACACAAGTGTGTGTGTGTGTGTGCGTGTGTGTGTATGTACAACTCAAAAGTTCAAGGCATTTAAAAATGAGGACAAATGACTCCAACGAACGATTCCAACGGTCATATGTTTGTGCTCCTAGCCGTGCACTGATTCATGGAAACTATCTATCTAGATCTAGAGAGTTTGCATGTGTGCAACCCCAACACTTAATTAATATTTGGAAAACTTTTTGTAAATTTTGCTTTACTGAATTGATATATTTGAGGTTATTTTTAGAGCGTATAAAGGTCTGACAGGGAGGTGGGCATGCCCAATAGGGTGGAGGACATAAGGACAACACCCTACCCTTGATTAATTTTATGAAATTTCGATGAGAATTTGCTTTCATGTGTTGTTGTGTTTGAAATTTGTTGTGTTCATACAGGCCCAACGCAGGAGCTACGGGGTGCAAATCCTCCAGCTTAATTTTATTAAATCTCGATAAAATATAATTTGCTTTACGAAGTCGTTATATTGGAAGTTTTCCCCCCAAAAAAGGTCGGATACCCTAGCTAGTATACATATAAGCATACATGTGATTTATATATTATAATGAAAATAATGCTATAATTCAATTTTAATGATGAAAATTTATATTTTAATGCCTTTCCCCCTCAATGTAATCCTCAACTGCAACTAGATACCGTAGCATTCTGTTTTCCATTGATCAAAAAGCAGCGCACTTAGTTTTTTCTTTTTATTAAACGGGTTCCGTTGAGTGCTTCGATGATTTCAGAAAATAGGAAAAGTCATTTGGTGCAAGATCAGGTGAATACGGAAAGTTCTCATGCACGGCCATGTCTTTTCCAGCCCGAAACTACTTCACTAGTAAAACAGATTTGCTAAAAATTTCAAACCAGTTGTGCATTCTGTGATAAAAGCATATAATTTGGTACACTCTCAGCCGAAGGCATTACGTACAATTTTTTTTAGTATCGAGCCATTATGAATTGTCAATATGTTGACCATGGCAGCCATTTTCTTCTTTGGGTAAAGTGCTTAGTTCATTTTTTTAATGAATGATTTATAAATGAATACATTTACTGCAACCATTTAAAGTGGATTTAATATTGGTTTTATTTTTCATCCCGTGGAATTTTGACAAATGTAAGGGTAATGGTCAGAAAGATAAGCTTGAAATATTAATCATAGTTCCATGGACGCATCCTAATATTTTGACCATCATTTTTAGTATCATTATTGTTATTGATGATGGTGGTGATGATGATTGCGGGAGTGATGATGTTGACCATGGTGGTAGTGATGATGACGATAGAAATCATAAAATAAAACGCCTAATATTTACAAGAAATATTGCTTCCACGAATGTAAAATCCATAGTTTGGGGGTAATTGTCATTTGAATATACACGCAAGTCATGGAAAAATCAAAGTGGCTGTCATGCCAGTCATAGCGGCCCACTTGATTTTTCTATAACTTGCGTGTATTATTCTATGAAAATTGTAATTGCAATAAAATTGCATAAACTAGTCTGATATGGATGATCTCGATGTCAAATTATATATCTTTATGATGCATAATTCAAATTAGGAACTTTAGAATTGCCCAGAAGCTTTCAACCATCTTACAATTCAAGATGACCACCATGTGAGGTGTTAGATGCCGTTTTCCACACAAGAACTACCTTCATTGTGTAGATGAGTTTGGTCAAAGACCCTTCTGAATATGCCTACCAGCAATGTGTTATCGTGAGGCACTGCTAGGGCATCCTGGGTTAGTGATAATGATCATTTGGTCTTCAAACCATGCCTGATCCCAGGGTCATCTGATGAAGGCTTTGTTGGAGGCACCACTACTCTTTTGACAGCAGTCGTATTATGTATATATATATACATACATATATATATATATATATATATATATATATATATATATATATATACATATATATATATATATATATATATATATATATATATATACATATATATATATATATATATATATATATATACATATATATATATATGTGTGTGTGTGTGTGTATATATATATGTATATAGAATACATCTATATATATATATATATATATATATATATATATATATATATATATATATATATATATATATATATATATGTATTGAAATTTCTCTCTAAACAAAAATTCCTAGGCCTTTTTTTCAATTAGTCTCCACCAAAAGCTAACGCCCACTTCTTCAATAAATTGCATTTCTCTCTTACCGAAAAAGCCCCAAAATGACTGTAATTCTTAAGGGAGAAGGGAGGGGGTCAAACGTAACAGACTTATCTATTCCCATTGGTGATGAAAACATTGTTTTGGTGAGAAGTAACGAAAAATTCTAATATACTAATATTGCTATTTTTTCTTATGATTTGATTTATCTGTACCCCAACCAAAAAGATGTGCTTGGCTATATTTTCTCTCCAACAGTCAGTGAACTAAAAAGATATACGAATTAGGGGTTAATGTTAAAAATAGGGTTTTTGTTTTAGTGGTGGGGACCCATAATTTTGATTTCTTTCAGCAAGAAAAAATACAATTCAATTTGGGGATAAAGGTTACTTCAAAATTATGGGTATTAGCTTTGGGTAGGGACTAAGTGAAAAAGTCCATCAATTTTATCAAGGGACACATTCCAACTGATTTAACCCAGAAGATTTGGTGACCGGTACATTCCCTTGTAACAGAATTCTCCAGCAGTAAATTTCACCATGCAAACTAAGGCATTTTCCACTACGGTAAATTAATCATCATCATCATCATCATCATCATCATCATCATCATCATCATCATCATCATCATCATCATCATCATCATCATCATCATCATCATCATCATCATCATCATCATCATCATCATCATCATCATCATCATCATCATCAGTAGTCTTTTAACATCCGTCGTTGGACATAGACTTTCCCCAGGATTCGCCACAATTCTCTATCATGGGCGTCGCAGAGCCAGTATTTCCTGAATTTGTCTAGTTCATCTCTCTATCTTGTGTTCTGTCGGCCTCGGTTTCTCATGTGATCTCTGGAGATCCATGATTTCCCCGGTGAATTATACCACGGTAAATTCAACAACAGTTTGTCTGTATTTATGTGTATGTGTGTTGAATGTATGTTTATGTATTCGCATATGTTAAATATGCATATATGTACACACATACATATGAGTATACGCACATACACATACTCACGCTGTACATGCACACCCATGACACACATATACAGCAAAAGAAATATGTATGTTGCATACATACAGACACAAATATACCACATATGCATACACATACACACATGCTAAGCACAAACATTCACTGCATATTCTTATGCACATATGCAAACAAATGCTTCGTATACACACATGTACATCATATACTCACATGCCGTATATGTACACATATGCACATACATGAACTGTATGTATGCACCCATCATACTTATATTTTATATACTCACATGTATACTTACCCAAATAATACATATAGGCACACACGTACACACATACATGCATACAACATAGTCATATGCATACATGCATACACATACACACGAATGACAAATTCTCACACACGTACACTTGCGCACACATGCAATGTGAACATACACACCATAAGTGCAAACACCCATACCATGTATAAAAACATATGCACATATACACATAGTATATGCAGACACATGTCACAAATGCACATGTTACATCCATATACACACTGCAGACATACATGTACATACCATCACATACACACATGTCGTATACACGCACTACATTCAAACGGTGACATGTTTCTGCATGTTATTTTCTATATGTATAAGTGTAAATATAAGGCATGTATGTATATGAGGTGTATGTGTGTGTGTGTGTGTGTGTATACGAGGTAAGTATGTTCAAGGGAGCATGAGAGTATGTAGCGTATGTGTAGATGACATGTGTGTATGTTTGTAAGTAGTATGTATGAGTGTGCGTATGTGGCATGTATGTATATTGTGTTCGTGTAATTATATTTTCTTGCGACTGGTCAGGGCTTTGACTGCAGGGTTCCAAGATTTCAATTCTGCTTCGATCAGTCAACGTGAAACATTGTGTCTCGATACCTGAATTCTCACCTGACTCAAGTGAAATATCGACCGCAGTCTAGCACGAATTATCTTTCCATCATGCAGTCTGACTTTTTTGTTGTTTCGCTTGGTCACCCAGTCTCCTATTGGGATTCTAGTCTATTAGACTTCTTATTTCAGCTGATTATTCTGTGAACAACACGTTTAGATCATTCAACATCATTTGCAATCACTGAAATCATCATTCCACTTTCATGATAATCGACGATTTTCTTCTTTTCTTCCCTCACGGGAGCAGCCATGTTGTCGGTAATATTTATATATTGCACAAAATAAACTCCAGTAGTTTTCCTTCGAATTGTAACAGAAAAATATCCAAAATTAAATTGAACGATACACTGACGAATTTATGACCAATAAGACGCCAGCTTTCAACAGGTGAACTAGGCTCTCACTGGGGCCCTCTGCCAATGATGAAACAAACTGAGAAATATAACAGTCAGTTGCCACCTTCGCTGCCCACCGGAGCAGGGTCGCATTGGCTCGTACAGTAAGAGACAAAAGTCAAACACACGACCAACCAAGAGGATGCAGGAGACATTAGATCGTACACATTCATCGATGATTCAACTACAATCGTGCGTACAAGGGAGATATCTTCACTCTGCACTTACCTACGTATATATCAACGTACAGTGGGTGCTGAACTATTGATCCTTCTGAGTTCCAACGACTTAAAACTACATTGCAACTACTACACGCATACACGCGAGGTTTATTTACCTCCACAAACACGTAACAATACAGACAACCCACGTATAGGTTCCAAAGATATGCAAACCTGAAAAGGGGGATTTATGATGAATACCAACCACTTATTGAACCCTTCTAACACTAATGCTTATCAATAAATGGAAATATGAAAACCGTTCCTTATCTTTTTAATTACCCAGAACAATGAAAGAAAAATATCATTTTATGGTTATTTGGGGCTTTTCTTTTCCTCAAATAAGTTGTAAATTTCACACAATATACGTAGCATTGTTATAAAGTTTAAGAAGTAATTATTCAGGGGGTTTGTTCCAGCAATAACAATCAATCAACGTAATTAATTATAGCCGTTCCTTATATTTCGCTTGCTCATATATATATATATATGTGTGTGTGTGTGTGTGTGTGTGTGTGTGTGTGTGTGTGTGTCTGGAAGGCTTTGCTGGTTTAAGTGCTAAGATGTTGCTGAATATTTTTTCTTCTCAGTATAGAAAGTTTTTCAGTCTTATATATATATTCATGACTGCTCATGTGTACACTGTCATATGTATGAATTTGGTTTGAATGCGTGCATACATGAAAATGCATATATAATGGTATACATTTGTATTATTTGCGTGTATACGTATATAAGACACTGGTAGTCTTGAAATAAATCTAGTATATATATATATATATATATATATATATATATATATATATATATATATATATATATATATATATATATATATATATATATATATATATATATATATTATTTTCTTGTGAGAGGCTAAAAGCAGTCTGCATTAGTCAAAAGAACTTCAATCCTGTAGTTATTGTGACTGTCCGCAGAGAACTTATTCGTTTTTCCCTCTTTTTTTCTTCTTCCTGGCTTCAATTTTTTTTTTAGAAAATAGAGTCGGCCAAGTCATACGTGCTGTTTTTTTTTTAATATATATATATATATATATATATATATATATATATATATATATATATATATATAAATATATATATATATATATATATATATATATATATATATATATATATATATATATTCCCTACCGTTTGCTGAGATTAGGAGCACCAGGGAGTCGTGCATACGCTAATTCCACAAATAATTTTCCCTGACCAACCCCCAACACTTCCGATCCCCCAAACCCATAAATCTTGTACCATAAACTTTCCTATTCCAACATAGTTAATGTAGAAATATATAAATGAATACAACAGAGCATACAGCAAAGCATATATTCTTCCTTTTCATAAAAAAAAACGCAAACATCTTTACGGAAATCTCAGTGAGTATGCAAAAGGTTTTTATGACTAACTTAATGTTTTCTTGCAGTTATAACCAAAATCAAGATATTTAATTATTGCAATGCGTTTTAAAAGAGCGTTAAAAGTGCGCGGTAGAATCTCGTAAAAATATACAATTAATTAACGAAACCCATTCATTTCATAGAACTTCAGTGCAGTGTAGTTTAGTGTTGCTGCTTTGCTTCCTTTTGGAGTAATGATGTTTTAATGAATATGGTTGGGGATGGGCTGGAAAAAAATTGGTTTTGTTGCTTGGCTCCGTTTTGGAGTCATAATTTGTCCAACGTTGAGCTATCATGCTCTTGTTGCTGAGGAGTTCTAGACCTGACCAATTAAGGAATGATCTAAAAATGAATTTTCAAAAAAGCGCTAAGATCCTGCAGATTGGTTCCATACAATATAGAAGAGAACTATTTCCAATTACAGTGATAAAATTAGGCTCAGATCTTAGGGAGTGGGAAGTGGGTCTGGTGGAAATCTGATATCATTTCTCAAGCTTAGAACTTTTCAGCATCCCCGTACGCATTTCAAAAAAATAATTGCTCCTGAAGGAAGCTCAGCAGAAAAAACTGAAATTTCTTCTGATCATCTCCAGATAAATAGGATTACGTGATGGAAATATGAAAGTGTTATTCAACTGTCCACACGGTCAAATGAGGACATGAAAATATGCAACTTTGAAGACAGCTGAAAATCGAACGGATTTCAAACAATCATTCTGGCACCCTCATAGCAGTAATAAAAATGCTTACTTCATACATTTGACTAGCTACGCCATAAATGACTGGAAAAAATATGCATGCTTCATATTCTGTTTGAATGGGTTCTGAAAGTTGACATCGCCTTTTTACGTTTGGGATTTTTTCGGCTTTGTTCAGGATGAAAACTCCATAAGACACACTTGATCGGAGTACATAATTGAATTTTACAGAAAAAGTTTATCTAAGTTTCAAGGCTGTAAATGTCATATCAAAGGAGCTCTGAATGTTGAGCTCGTTCGGCAAAAGGCTCAAAATGCAGATCTGATATTTTAGGTTTCTCCATAAGTTTGGTATAGGAGCACATGATTTTATTCAGAGGAATCTGACAGGGGTGACGTTGGGAGACACGGGGGATTTGATATGGAATGACCCAATACTCTCAGTACGGGAATATAAGTAGATAAAATTGTTTGTAATGCAGTTAATTGGGGGCAAAATTATTGTTAAAAATACCATTCGACTTACCTGTTCGCAAATGAAAACAAGTTCAATTTTCAACCACAATAAGTTTTCAACCGGATTCATATTATCTGCATAAATATTTTTTAGCTGTTCTCAGTGATACCCCCCCCCCAATTTTCCCATCAAATTATCCAAGATTGAATCGTGAATTATCGAAATCGTGAATGGAAAATCCGTTAATGGAAAATCAACGAATGGAAAGGGATAACTGTATATATATGGTAGTAATTTGAAAGATTGAATTATTCATTTATCATTAAGATGCATGATGCATTTCACCGTGTTTCGATCATTGTCTTCAGAAGCTTTTATGCAATGCAGAATACCGTAGAAAGTGCAGTTCGGCATACTTCTACATTATTAGATTACTACCGCCATTTTGTTGGATTTAAATATGTCCACTCACATACCACACATCAACACACACACACACACACACACACACACACAGCTATCTATCTATCTATCTATCTATGTATCTATACCAATATTTGAGCCTTCCTTTTATCTATTTATTTGTTGGTTTGTCCGTGCCTCTTTTGCACTAAAACTATAAGATTCATTGACCTAATATTTTGCAGAAAAACTCACTAAACATCACCTTGTGACATAAGTTATATGCAACTGAACTCAGAAATCATTCGAAGTCATTTCCAACCAATTTTCAAAGTTATTGGCCAGAATTTTGCATACGTGGAACTGAAACTTGAAACGGGATAAATCTTTTTACAGCGTAGGTATATTTGAGCCCTCTCTTTATTTGTTTGTCGGTGCATTGAAAAGCCCATTGACGTGATATTTGACTGGAAGATAAAATTTGCAACGTATGGTAGTTCCAGTTGACCTTGGAGGTCATTTAAGGTCACCAAAAGTAATTTTAGGTAATTTCTGCTCGTACGAGTGCAACTCCCTTATTCAATTTTAAGAAACGATTTCTAAAATATCATTTTCTTTCCTGTGTTGTTATATCCCTACCATCAAGGCAACGACAATGAGATTGGCAAATGTTTGGCTTGGTTATTTGTTTTATTGCATGTATGCGTCTTATAGATTCCCAAACGGCTACACCGTAGGTACCTGCGATTTTGTCTACATGAGTAACTTGACCCAAGGATTACCAAGGTTGTACTGATCTCAGTGTTGGATTACATATATTTTGTCGGTCCTAATTCACAAGTTTCTATTCAGAGATTTACTTATTTTTCATAAATTCAGGGGTAGTACTAAATGGTTGAAAGGGGGGGAATGGGATCAGTGGACAAAGTTCAAACTTAAACGGAGAAAATTTGATTAATTCAATTCTTATTTTATGTGCTCTCAATCGATTAGACTTTAAAATCTTCCCAAAAAATTAACGGCTTTGAGAAAAATAATTTCAGTTATTAGGGGGAGATTTTCTTTACAATGTAACTATAACGCTAAACTGGTCCCTAACTCATCGTTCGGAAGGAAACTGCAGATATGAATTGCTCTTCCTCTCGCAACTGTGGGTATCTGTGTTAGTATATATGATAAGATTATTAGTTACATCAATTTATTCAACGACTTCAAATTTCTTGCATTGGCAATCAAAATATCAGTCTACAATCATCCGGTGAATTTTACTCATTTGCCCCTAAGCATGTATTTGTTCTGATGTCTACAATTGGATATTAGTTCATTTCTTTTGTTTAATAGTCATTGTTGCCTCTGTGTGATATTATTGCGAGCTTTTCTTTTTTGCAGAGCATGTATCTTTTTGTTACGTTCTGATAAGCTGCGTCTTGTTTTATCATTTTCCATGGGTTTGTGGGTGTTCTTGTCTGTTCTTTTCCCCTCCAGATGTATCTTTATCATGATCTTTGTTTTGGGGGGAATTTCAATGTCAAATGATTGTTTTTGGTTTGAAAATGTTTCTTTCAAAGTGATCTGGGTTACTCCTATGTATATTTCAATTTTTGTTCGGATTGTCTTTAGTTTTGATTGTTGCCATGTATACTGTATTTTCCCTTCCACAGAGCTATTATAATGGACATTCGTTTTTGATGCTGCATCGTTGTTGTTGGGTTTTTTCGACAGTTAAGTCATTGTTATGGTTTTTAATCATTTTTTCATGTTTATGCAGTTATAGCTTATTTTTAGTGTTGAACTATTTGAGATTTTGTGTATCTTGTGTGTTTAGGGGAATGTTCATCTATGATATTTAGGAATATTTCCCCTATTTTGGCTTTTGTGTTTTGTTGAATGATGAATTAAACTAATCTGTCTTTTTCTTATACTCGTTTTACTTTTCTTTGGGGTATAAGTTAATTTTTCTTATCCCCTCTCCTAATGCTGTATCGTATTGTTGTTTTTCACTGATGAATATTTATTCATTCTCTGAATTATCTGTTAGTCACCTGCTTATTCCTTTGGGTATTTATTTTTATTATGGGTGGTGGGTGATAGGATAGAATGTGTATGTACGTATATTGGTTGATTATCGTCTTTTCTTTATGGTTTACGTGTGCTGTTTTTCAGATCCAGTGTTAAGTCAAGAAAGTTTTCTCTGCCAGGTTGTGCTGCTTTTTCTATTTTGAATCCTGCATCGTCGAACTTTTTTTTTCAATTTCTTTACTTATTTTGTGTCTTTGTTGGTTGTTTTTGTTTCTTAGTATCATGAAGCCGTCGTCAATGCAAAGCCCTATTTCCTCCTCGTCTATTTTATAATACATACCTATATTCCTTAGTGTTCTGATTTTTCAGCACCATTGTAAGATCCCAGTGCGATGTCGGAACTGTTTTGCTTTTCTTCATCTACGGTTTGTTGTTGTGAAAGTGTGTTCATGTTTTGTAGTGTTTTATTATTTGTTAGTGTTCGGTTATTTCGATATGTTCTTCTGCTAGTTTTATCTCCTTTTCTAATATGCTTTCGGTTATGGATGGATGAAAGTCTTCGATGTCTCCTTGTGTGAATCTGCATCTTTTCTTTCTTTTGTGTTGTTAAACCGATTCGTCACTTCTTTTTATTGCTTTATTTTTAGTATATTCCTTCATTTCTGGTTTACGTCGTCAATTTGGGGGTTTTTTTTGGGGGGGGGGGGCTGCTAATTCTACCGATCTCTGTCTTTGTTGATCAATCTGCATATTTTTTTAGATCTTGAAGTGTTACCTATGGTCTTCTCCGATTATGTAGGCAGGTGTTTTTGGCAAAATGTTTCTCCTATCTTCTATTTTTTTGTTTTTCCACAATTGCTTTTACTTCCTATCTTTTCCAGTGTTTTCTTATATATTTCAGTTATATTTTATTGAAAGATCCTTTGGTATTGCTCTGGTTCCATTTTATATACTTTTCTTGTCTCGACTGCTTCGACAAATATTGCCTTGATTTATGTTGTTTTATTGATACCGATTTTTAATTTTTCTTGGAAATGATTTTGTTGTTTTAAATTCTGATGTTTTGATCATGTTCATCAAAACCTTTTCAAATTCAACTAGATTGCTCTTGTGTACTGGCTGTTTTTTTATTTGCATCAATATTTTTCCTGTGATTTTTTGTTTTCATTTACGTTTCAGTAAAAGTAGCTTTTCCACCCGATTCCTCCTATTCAAACTCTCTATCATTTCCGTCAGTTGCTGTTTTTAACGTGGTTGACGTTGGGATATTTTGCAATGAATGAATTCGTCTATGTTGTTGATTGGAGTGGTATAATCTTACATAGCGTGTTCAATCAGTTTCAAGAGTGTTTGATAGCACTCTTAGTATCATTTGCAATAACACGCACACACACACACATACGCGATGCAAATCAGGAATGCAATATAATATAATACTGTGCATGATGGGTTTATTTCATAAAGTGCTCGATACATTCAGCATTTAGTTGATTTTGAGTAGAGCTCAAAATATAAAGGTATAAGGATTCTCTACACAAATACATATATGTTTCTGTCGTGTTTGGACTTCTCCAGGCGAACGATTCGGTTTATTTGGTTTCCTATTTAGGACTTTTGGAGGGGGGGTCTATTTTTCTAGGTGGCAGAATCTTCCTTGTATTATATGTAATTGGTCATTGCTTGTCATACTTTTTTGTTTTATTCAATGGGGTTGCTGTGCTTGTTGGTAATTATGAATTGGGAGGTATGGTGTAGGCATCTTTATTATCAGTATGTAGTTGATCCATCTGTTCTTTTTAGTATGTTTCCTTTTTGAGAGTATTTTATTCTTACTTCAATTTGTTTCCCGATGCTAGGGTTCCCTTTTATATGACCTTAGTTGTTGGTTTAATTATTTTGGGTTTGGTCTGTTTCCAAACGTCTAAGATAATTATGTTGATTGGATTGTTCTCTAGAGTGGTTGTTTTAATAAAATATCTATGGTGATTATTTTTGGTATATTTATGTATAGGTTATTGAGTTATGTTTGCTAACAGAAATTTTGAGCAATGCCGGCATTTTAACGTTGCTTCATTATTCCTATTCAATAATTCTGTTTTTGTGTTTTTGTTCTCTAGGCAAAAGTTAGATTTGCAATCCCTTATTTAGGCATAGGTAACATAGGGTTTCACTGTTCTGGTGTTCTGGCATGTGTACATTGTTTTAATATAGTCCATTTTATTGTAGGTTTGAGTTTGCTATCACTTATCTCCAGTGACATATCGACAGTGATGTACTGTTTTCATATTTTTCGTTTGTAAATGATGATATATGGTTGACTAATCTCAATTCAAAGTGCGTTATCGATATTCCTATATAATATTTCACTTTTAAAGGGTTTCTCTAGGGTTGATATTTCAGCTTGGTATACAATATTCGATTAGAGACATTTGTTTTACAAAGGGCATCTGTTTTTGTTTGTACAATTGCAATCTGATCTATTTATGCTTTCCTAGTATTATTTCTAATCCCTTTGTTGTTATGTTCTGTTGTGAATTTATTAAAATTGATTTTCATTTTTTCTGTTATGGGCATATGTGTTGTTTTTTTATGTAACGTTAGTGGCTGTCATAAGGAGGCCCAGTTCGAAAACAGAAAAAATGAAGTAGCCTTAAGATACCGGCATTACTGAAAGTTTCTATTAACAAACATAACTCAATAACCCACGTATGGATTTCCTAAAAATAATCACCATAGATATCTAATTCACACAACTTCTTTAGAGAACGATCCAATCACCATAGATAGATTGAATAAAAGGTAGATTCTACCACCTTGAAAAATAGATCTTCCCTCAAAAAATGTCCTAAATAGGAATATAAAATAAACCGAATCATTCGCCTGAAGAAGCCCAAACAGGTCAGAAACGTGTGTGTGTAGCAAATCTTTACTCCATTATATATATATGTATGTGTGTCAAATTATTATGCAAATACGTCCCCCCCTTACATTATGCCACAGAGGAAAAACTATATCAAAGGACAAGTTTCAACTAATGCAACCAAAAAAAGAAAAACAAAAACAAAAAAAAGCAATACATTTGCAATGATTGAAGCAGTAACTGTAATTATTTGATTATTCATCGAATTACTTTACTTCAATTTGTTTTCTGTAGTAATTAATGATTTGCTTATAGTAGTCTTCAAATTTGCATGCCGTCGTTTTCCATTTGTTTACCATTCTTATCATTTGTTGTAATTTTTGACTTGCTTACAGAAGTATACGAATGGTATTCACGTTTCAAACGTGGTGAAATGTGACTTGAAGACCAACCACGATTTGGCCGACCTTCCGAAAGCCAGAATGATGGAGAATCAACAAAGATCATTGATGAGAAAGATGACTTGTTTGTCTTGGAACTGATGCAAGTGGATGTTGACAGAAGATTTGAAAATTTATCGCAGAAGTCCATGCCTCGTTTGAGGATGAAAAAAAAAAACAAATAAACAATTCTTTAAATGTGAGCTACAATTTGAGCAGGGGGTAAGTTCGAAATGATCCACAGTTTCTTCGCAAAGTTGTGATTTTTAAAAAATAATTCCTATCATTTTTGGGTACCCATTGTATAGAGCAAAATAGAGATAGAACGGAGAAGTCTTAGACAGACAGAACATAGAGATAAAAAAAAAGAGAGATATACTCAGAAAATTGAAATTAAAAGGGTAGACAGAAAGGAAAAAAAAGAGAATTCCAGGCATATGATAATAAAGATTATAAAAGAGAAAGAAAACAAAAGTGATAGATGGAGAAGGAGAGATTATAATTCCATCATTCCTTAAATCCCCCCCCCCATATGTTTCAAATATTTATCCAACACTGCTTGTTCTGCAATGTCATACATTTCTTAGATGACTGCACACACAGAGAATGAAGTAGACTGCACTTTAAAAGTAGATAAAACTAACACCCATAAAACAGAAGAAATTAATTAAAACTGAAAAGTATTCCTTAATCCCACCTCAAACAGCCTCCATTACTTCCTCAGTGGCTTAAAAGTTTCCCACTTGGGAATTCACTTCCCGAGAATGGGGGAGAAACATAGCCAGTGGCGTGTTTACCATTAGGTTGAGTAGGATTGAGCTTAAAGGCCCGGAAAGGAGGGGGTCTGAGAGCAAAGAATGGTTTAACTGTACACGTGAGGATTCTGGATATTTCAGTACTTTAGCATATACATTATTATACTTGTAGTACATTTTATGTTGTACAATAATATAAGTTATTTAACAACGCCACTTTCCTCTGTTCAACAAAGGGTGGGTAAGGGAGCATATCTAAAGTTTCGCCCAAGGGGATGGGCTGGATGGTAGATAATCCCTTACAGAGCACAACTCTGACTTTCGATGTGGAAGAGAATTTCCTTTTTATATAACTTCATTGGAGATGAAGGTATTCAACTTGTGACAGAAATCCTGACTAATATCCTCATAATAGTCTTAAGTTGTCCAGTCAACGTCTACTATTGAGTCAACCAAAAAGAGAGTTCTGTGTTCGTCGTTAGATGATATTAGGAGCCTTTACTTTCAACTAAATTCATTCAAAAAGATCGCTTTTAATTATATTGGGCTATACCAGTCATGGCAAACCTATGACATGAGTGTCAGTAGTGACACGCTGTTAGTTCTTAAGCGACAAGCGATGGACATTGACAAAAGGAAAATATATATATTTCATTTCATTATCCTAGTTTGTTTTTTTTTTAATTTTTCGTCAAATTTCTTGTTTTATAAATGTATTGAGAAAATACATTTTATGAATGTATTGAGAAAATACATTTTATGAATGTATTGAGAAAATACATTTTATAAATGTATTGAGAAAATACATTTTATAAATGTATTGAGAAAATAAATTTTATGAATGTATTGAGAAAATACATTTTATGAATGTATTGAGAAAATACATTTTATGAATGTATTGAGAAAATACATTTTATGAATGTATTGAGAGAATAGGTTGCTTATCTATAAGCAATTATCTAAAACTAAAATACCTGTCGATATATTCCGTTCCGTTTACCCGTCTCCGCTTCCAGAACTCTCCCACTTCCGAGGATATTCAGAGTTTTTATACCTCAAAAGATACACAAAATTTCTATTTTGCATGAAATCTGTGTGGAATTTTTTTTTTCCTTATGTATGCCCCAACCTAGTAAAATTTCTTCCCGAGGAGTTTAAAAGTTAGAAGACAGGAAATCGCACATTTAGTAATTTGTTGTTTTTTTTTGTTTTTTTATTTTTCAGATACGGGACTAAAAAACACGGATATATTCATGCGTAAATTTCAAAAGTATTACTGCAAGAGCATTCATTTTGTTTTTGCTTCTCATTGCACCACGTAAATTGTCTCAATAATGCTGGATATGGTAAAAATCAATAAGGTCTTTAGTCAGTATACAGTATATTGAAAGTTATAATCTTATGGGGACAGGTTTTCTGCATACCTCAAAAGATAAAACGGCACCTTTTTGGTATCGCTTTTTCATTGAATTACTATTAATTATCGAGTTCTGCGCAGATTTTCTGTTCAAAGTAACGAAGATGAGATATTCACTTCTTATAAAGTCATAACTTGCAAAGAAATTTTAGGAGCAGTTACGCGAAAAATTGTGTTATCGCTGAACAACAAATTTTTTTTTTTTTTAAATCATCATTTCCCGCCCCAGTTGCAACAGAATATCAAGAATGTGAAGAAATGCATTTGTTACCAGTTTTCAAGAGAGAGACAAGCGTTATGAATTAAAAACAACAGTTTGGGATTTAATGTTATGTTTTTAAAATCATAGAACAATAAGTGTTTTTGTATCTTTTGAGGTACCATGTTTTTGAGGTACATATTCAGCGAGCTCTGGCTATAATTATCCTCCGTGTACCGAATTTCGGATTTATTGAAACTCATAGACCATAAACTTTGTTCTTATTTACCGAATGAACTTTAATAAATGCAATGGACACGTGGAGCATAACACTCTTGGCAACATGCTTGGTTCGTTTTCCAACCTTTTGTTATCAAGATCAAAGTGTAGTATCTGTTTTTCTCACGTCACCGAAACACAGCATCGCTTCCCGTTTTCAATTTCAAATGTTATTATGGTAGTATGTCAATTGTTTTCTTCATGAATTTCAATTTGGATTTAGATACTTTTTTAATTGACAAGAACAAAAGTTGTTATGAATCATACGTCAAAAATGTTCAAAACAAATTGTCCAAGTACATAATGTCATTGCAAATGGTTCGAAAAGAGATTGGAAATGAAAAGCTGTCTCCCCATGAAACTGTTAAGATTCAACCCGATATTTGGTTCTATCAAGCGATCATATTATGATAAATATTCACTGCGAATCTACGTGTCGCTATTGCAAATGGCCGACCGTTAAAACAAAGATGTTATTTCTTCTTTTGTCTTCTTTATATCTTGTTCAGTTAGACCTCATTCCTGCTGCAAAGACCCTCTTAGAAGAACGCTGTTTACACAGTGAAGTACAAGGCTACAAATTGACACTTATTCGCACATCGCTGATCCCGAAGCACAGCATGTATTTAATTCCTTTGTATTCAAAAACACAAAAGATGAAGACAAAATTATAACCGTCAAAATTAAATTCCAAGAATACTGGCGGCCCGGAAAGAATGTTGCATACGTCCATTTCCTATTTCTTGGTACAAATCAGTCATCAGAGAAATTTGACTCGTTTATAATTGACATTAAACTAAAAGCTGAAGTCTGGGAATTCGACAATGTACGAGATGATTTGATTTGATCAGAGACAGAATTGTACATGGAATAGAAAATGAAGATAACCAAGATCCACTGTTTCAGGATGCAGAATTAACGTTGAGAAAAGCAGTTGATAAATACCGAGCTATTTGGGAAAGTGTTGCTCAGGTGAAAAACATAAATGAAGATGCTTCAATCTCACCTGAGACACAGGACGAATACCAATAGAAGACCAAGCAAAACAATCCAGGGGAATATTAAAGAACGCTGTTCGAACATCAGAATAAAAAGCCTAGAAATGACAGTGTTATGAATGCTGTGGGAATCATCTACCTTAACAATGTCAAGCGTACGAGAAACACGAACAAAATGCCGTAAGCAAAACCCTTTGGCCAATATGTGCCGTTCTAAACAACCGAAAAGTGTGTCAGAAATAAGCGCTCAGGAAGACAATGATCCATCATATCTACAAGAATTTCATGATGCTATCGCTCTGGAAACAAATTCAGAAACATCTGGATGGACACAAACTGTTATTGTTGAAGAAAGAGCGTTGACTTCATGTTTGATCCTGCAGCACAGACAAATATTATTCCAAATGACATGCTACGCTCATCTCACACTGATCGGTTGCAGTCAATTGACTTACGACTGAAGAGCTTTATTCAACATACCATCCAACCAGAAGGCCGAGTTAAGCTTACAAATGTGTTTCAAGTTGTTAATTTGAAAGTATTGCCGATTCTGGGGAAAGATGTATGTGTGGAATTATGCCTACGGAAAATACTTGAAGTACATTCTGTGAACTTATCACTAGATCATACTGTGGCTGCTTTTGGAAATTACCTGGTCAGTACTTGATCAAGGTAATACTATATGCTATGTCAGTTTTTCACCGTCCGTGGAGAATTCTCTATGCTATCCGTGATGAAGTGAAACGCATGGACGTGAACGTTATCAACTCACTTCCAGTGTCATCAGCAAAACTGGAACACTTTCTAGCAGCAATTCGTCAAAGTGTTAGTCTGATAACCGTATGCAACATTGTGTTGAATGGTTAACCGGACTCTAGAAAGGGATGTCCACCATCAGTGAAACCATATTTGAAATTTCGTGACAGAGTAATTGTCCTTGAATCTCTTAAAGGTGAAACTGTGAACAAGATTGACGAATCACACCAATGTGTTGTGAGAGGCAAGTAGAGAGTCAGAGATGTATTTTTCTGGTCTGGCATGAATTTACAAATAAAGGAGGCAGTTGGAAAGTGGGCCATGTGCTATATTCAGAGCAGACAACCCTACAGAACCATCACTGTTCCATGAGATACCAAAACGTCCCTTGTTAAAGGTTGGTGTCCACCTATTTTCATTCAATGGAGATGAATATTTAAGTCATGGACGAAATCGAAACTCGAAGTTTAAAGAAGTATTGCAACTGAAAAATCAGACCCATTCCACAGCAATAAATTAGCTGAAATCAGTTTTTTGTCCTTCGTAGGTTCAACTTGAGAGGATTTATTCAACAGAGAGAGAGAGGGGGGAGCACGAAGAATACAAAGAGGAGTCACAAACGTTTACTTTCGGATTTCCCTTTCATTCTCCATATTCACAGACAGCCAAGAGAAAAGTCCGCAGATTAATTTGTTACAGTTTCTGCCTAAAAACTTCAGGTTTGGTTGGATTTTAAAGAGTTACTCACAAATTAAGACATTGAAAACAAAGTAAAGAGTAAATACTCATCTTCATGCCACGAAAGAGCCATAGAAATTTGAGACAAGCCACTCCAAGTTTAAGAGAAGTAGACTATCCCAGGGGCAAAGAAAGAAATGGGATACTGCGGACTATTTCCAACAACGTAATTTCCGATGCTGTAAACTGGTGATACTATAATTGTATCCTTATTTGCAACTTACATAATGCAAATAATATTTAGAATTTATGCAACAAACACTTAGAATTTTGACAGAGTAACCTATTCAAGAGCTTCTAGAAGTTCTTCCAGATTTTTTTTCTGTTTCTTTGGATATATATTATCTCTGCTAGTACTTAGCTTTATTATCAACCACCGAGGTGAAAACAGACGATTTCAAGTTAGTGCTGCATTAATTCATAGTTTGGGACATTAGTAAGCTGGCCTCTCCTTCGTGACCTTTTGGGTTGGTTGACTTTACTTTGTGAATTCTGGTTGGTGTCGGTGTCAAAGGACCCTTGGCTTCCGACGTTGTCTTTTCTTTTAGAACTGATGCATTTGCGGATTGCTGTGGACCGGGCCAACTCTGGCAAACGTTCTTATTCTTACTTAACTTGGGGAACGGAAAATTTTCAAGAGCCTTCCGAAGAGTTACTGACTTGTTTTAATTTTTTGTCAGGTTTCAGTTTGACTGACAAGTCTTCAACATCCAACACTGATGATTCACCGAAAAGGTCTATACCGTCAGGCTTTTTTTTCCGCATCAACTGGATTGACGCTTTGGCCTTGAAAACTTTAAAATGGCAGTCTTACACAATTTTTGTTTTGCACGAATTTCACGCTATTTAGTCTCAAGTTGAACTCCTAAAATGGGCGATTCCATTCCCTTCTTCGTCCGACTTTATTTACTATTCCTTCATCGGACCTTATTTTTCTCTTCCGTGTTATTGTTAGCTCATTTCTGATCTTCCAAGGTGTTTTTCATTTTTTTTAAAGAAGGATCTTATTTAGATTGATTATATTGTAAAAGCAGTTCTGAACAGAATATACCTTTCTTCGGACGTCATGAATTATTTGGGTTTAGCAGCTCTACCGATTAGCTATGGAGACGTTCTCGGAACTTGGGTCGGGACACAAGTTTTCTTCTCGAAACGATATTTAACATGGATATAAATTCTCTTTCAGCTCTTTGAACTCAGTGGTGTAACAATGAAAATCTGAACAGGTTTTCTATTCACTGTCACGTCCCTTCTTTACTGCAGTTAGGATTGAAGTAACGAACGTTGTGTTCCGACAGTGTTCCAATTCTATGAGTGCAACTGATTGTTACAAACATTGTTTGTATTATTTCAGCTAACATAGCAGGTCTTGGACTTCCTTGCTTGACGTTCACGAACAAGTCAACTTCAGATGCTCATCAATTACCAATGAAGATTTACTTGAATCTTTTGACTGGAATCGGTCTCTGACCGAACTTAGTAGAGAAAACTGACAAGGGCAACAAGAGGCGGAACTGTATTTTGCCACCGGGGTCTTGTTGATCTGAGTATTCACCACTGGGGCCTTGTTTACTAAAGTCAGCCGCTGAGATCTTGTTAAATAGTCTTGGTATTTGAGTTAGAATATAACAAATCTATCACACACCATGTTTGAAGTAGATCACAACAGTGTTACGTTCCTTATACAGGATATCTGTTGAAAGACTCAAGGTTGAAAACCAACTCCTTCGTGGATACCCAGCTCGTAGTAAACCAGTCTTCAATGAACCTGGTGAACTCGGTCGTAAGTCTGGATTTTAGTGGCAGCCATTGTTATTTGTTTTTGGCTCAACACAGACGCTAACAGATTCAGTATAGCTGTTTGGATCTTGGGTTGGCATTTTAGAAGCAGAGGCATTGAAAGAATTGGGCTGCATACATGAGACAATTTGTTTCTGGGTCATTTCTAGAGTATGGTGATTTACAGGTTTAATTTCAGGAAGAGCTGCTGTTCCTGGAGTATAACGATTTGGTTTCTTCACACCTCCGGTCGCAGGGGCATTTTTACTGGTAGCCCCGGTAGCCAACTGATTACTGGAAGCTTTACCTCCTACTGGACGTAGTTTGTATTGTAGTGCAGTAACAATCAAAACTTTAAGTCGAGTAGCCAGTAGATGTGGAGCAAAGATGCTTGGGGGGATTATACCAACAGCAGTTTCATAATCTTCATAATTGGAAATACTCATAGATCGGTGTTGAGATGATGAAATGGCTTTGCAATTTTTCAGTGCCTCATAGTCCAGCAGTCGATGAGGATTTGAATGAAACAAAGACATCAAAACAGTCTTCGTCTATGCTACGAACTGTCTGCGGATTCGGGGCTCGGCAGATCCAAATCCAGGTGTTTAGGCTTCAAATTCCCTACCATTTCGACCAGTTCAATACATTGTAATGATAGATGAGTCCTTTGTAGGTTTAACTAAATTATTCACAGCCTTCACCTTCATTCTCCACATTTCCAGGTATTCTGATGTCAGATAATGCCTCACAATTATCATCTTCAGAATTCAAAATGTTTGCTGAAATGTGTTCACCATATTACATCTAGTATGCGATTCCCACAATCGATTGAAAAGCAACGAAAACACTTATAAAAATATAAGGAGAAAAATAATGATTCCTTCCTAGTATTGCTAGACGTGCGAAGTACGCCATTAGACAAGGTTGGTAGATCGCCTGTGTAACTCTCATGAGTCGTTGTCCGAGGGAATACTGCCTACGTCACATCAGCTGCTGTTATTGAATGAATCAGCGACCATCGAAAGAGGCTGATAATCAGTTCGAACAGAGAACTGCTCATCTATGCTAAGAACCTAGCCGCGAAGAACCAACTGTGCCAGACATAGTTGAGCAGCTTACTTCAAATAAGCTGTCACCAGAAACAGGCGGAACATTGACTAGAAGTGGCCGTGCGATGAACTAACCAACAAGATACAGAATTTACCAAGTTCTGATATAGGCAAGAAAAATGCCAATTATCTGAACATAAGCGTAGTCTACCTCTGTGATAATTCTCATATAATAATGACATGTATCTGATCTTTTGAGATGATGTGATGCATTAACAATACTAGCGAAGTGACTGGAGTTGTGTCCCCGTGGACCGTTATGATTCAAACATACTTGATTCTATTGAGCGATCGCGTTATAGTAAATATCCACTGCAGATCTGCCCGTCACTATTGCAAATAGCCGATTGCTAAATACGAACCTTATTACTTCATTGTTCAATTATATAAATCTATTTACGCGAAATACGTCCATATTTTCGGCGAACATCCCCTTTATTTTGAACTAGAAATATTAAATCAAAGGGGAAAATTGATGCCTAGAAAAAGTTTGCAAATTATCACAACTGCTTCTGAATTACATCACACCAACGTTGAGTGTTTTATGTTTGCAGGATGTTCAAAGAACTGTCCTCTTTTATGAATGTTCATTTATATGCCAACCCCATTGAAGATGACCACTTGAGCAATTGACCAACGAAGACATATACTCAGTAGATTATTAAACCATTGTTTAAAAAAAATGAAAATTTGACCTTGTCAAACAATGCGATTGTCTCGTAGAGGAATGTAACGTGAGAAGCTATAGAAAGGCTGGCCATGGTTGAAGCTGTGGTAAGACATTGTTATGAGAAAATGGATTATCAGTTGGTAGCTGATATTTCATGACTTAATTATAGGGTAGGGGTAACCAGGCACGACAGTGCCCGAGGCACCGAGGTCTCTAACAGACAGATTAACAAGCAGAACGATTGTTGAAAACTTCAGTTTACGGTGACCCCCTGACCAAATTACATTAGTGATAAACTTTTTCTTTAAAATCATGTACTCTGGTTCAGTTGAAGAGACAGACAAGCACCATTAGTTTCAAAGCTACAACAACTTGACTGTTTTACGAAACGCACTTTTATCCACCAAGTTGTGTACAATTTTTTGGTCGGGTTGAGCCAAAAAGTCGTGTATTCTAGTTCAGTGAAAGGGGCAACTGAGCAACATCGTAGAGAAAATTCAACTCATAAGATATCCTCCGCCATGGACAGCGGAATGAGAACACTCTACACCAATGGATTGAATAAAGGGTTTGGTTCAAGATTCACAAAAGGTTATTGATAATGGTAGACACTTGAAGAAGGCGGAGATATTAAGGCAGAATCAGGACTAGAACAGGTGGTTAGTCTGAAAAGAATTAGTGTATAATAATGATAATCCCTCATATCAGAAATTTGAGCAAAAATAAATGAAAGAAAATAGATATGATAAATATCATAAATAACAATACAATAATAAAACATAAATAATATACAGTAGTAGTAGTAGTAGTAGTAGTACTACTACTACTACTACTACTACAGTCAATGATAAAAATGAGTGAAAAAATTGTCAAATAATAATAATACAATGAGTAGTAAATATATCTATGATCAAATCAATAAAACAATAAAAGTATTTATTTCATTGTATATATTAAGATAATGAAATGAATAATAACCTAATACAATATTGTAATGATAGGCGCCGACCTATCCTGCTCGAAGAAAGGACATTTTTCTAACAAAAAAAAAGAAGAGCCCCGAGTAATCATGAATTAACCTCAAACACAAAAATCAAATCTTATATGTATTTCCAATTAGATTGAGTAAGATCAACAATTTAGATCCAAATCCTGAATCTGACCCTGAATGAATATTCACCTAAAATAGTAAACACGTTGTTGTATCAACGAGACCATAGTCTAATGATGGAGAAAACATTCATTTACACAACTAATATATATTTTTCAACAACCAATTATATCATTATTGTCTGTGTACCTGACTAGATTCTTCACGGTATATTGGGCAGGGGAATACTTGGTTGTGAACAACTTTCTCCGGGATGATGTATCAAAAGAAAGAGAAAGCTTAGGAGAGATGAATAGATCAAAAGAGAGAGACAGAAGAAGTAGAGAATTTTAAAAAAAGAAAGACAGAAAGAAAGAGAAGATATGAAAATTAGAGAAAGAGCACGACATAGAATGCAAGTGAGAAAGGGCAAAAGAGAAGCAACGAGTGTGGAAAATCCGAGTGACATGAAATAAACGAGAGTCAAATGAAAAAGGGGAAAAAAAGAGAGGAAAATAATGAAGGTGATAAGTGGGTGTGCTTGGAATAACAGGTAAGTGAAAGAGAGACCACGTAGAACTGGAAAGAAAAATTAGATAGAGCAACGAGTGAAAATTGATGACTGCGAGGGAAAGAAAATATGAAGAGAGAGAGAGAGAGAGAGAGAGAGAGACAGACAGACAGACAGACAGACAGAGAAAGAAAGAGAGAGAAAGAGAGAGAAAGAGAGAGAAAAAGAGAGAGAGAGAAAATATGATTAGGGAAAAGGAAGAAAGAAATATCCTTATATGAAGGCTATTTTCAATAATGGGCAGATGAACCATGTTCTAAGCTGAGCACGCACATTGATAACCCTTCACTTCAAAACAAGAATCATTGCAAACAACTACCAGTCTTTCTGGACAGAATGGAAACAATTTAGCTATTTTGGGATTTAGTGGTCATTTACTAATAGAATCTCTGGAAAGAAATCGTCTGTTTACCATTCTTTACGTAAAATCTTTCACTTCCAATCTCCATTCTCTGCTAAAGTGGCGAGTAGGAAGTAGAGTTAAAAACAAATAGTGAATAGAGTCTAGGTTTTTTTAATCAACTAAATCATTCCCAAAGTGGGCGTTACCATCCCTTTAGAAGGGCTGGAAGACCCAAGATGATGCTGTACACCTATAGAGGGAGTCAAAAGGCAGAGCATCTGACCCATTCTTCACCTTTTTTATATCACCTGATTTTATATCAATTAACCAAGTACTTTTACTATGGTACAATTATATTTTGCGTTATCAAATAAATGCGTAAATCTTCATTATAAAAAGGTTGAATTTAATTTCCCACGTACCATTTTCACGGGGTTGTAAAAAAACGGGGTGGGGGTTGATAGTCCGAGAGATTTGGGAAAACTTTGGTCAAATATATCAACAATGTACTCTCAACTGTTGGGGGCTGCATTGGCTGCAGATATTTTTTTAAGACCAATGAGATCTTCTTAAAGTTTGAACATGTTCTACCGAAAGCTTGCTAACGCCTCGGGTGGTTTTTTGCTTGATTTATTCTTTTCAGTATTTCATGGTTATACGTTATCTCGCAGTGATCTATTCACTTCAGTTCTACGTTTTCAATTTGAAACAGTCACATACGGAGCTGAATCATAAAACTTGACCGAGGAATTGACACTTGAAATAAGAGCCATGCGTGCGCAGGGAAAATCATATTCAATATCATATGGGAATATCCTTGGAGCTATTGGAAAACTCAATTGGCAATGAGCAGGCCATGTAGCAAGAATATCAGACAACTACAGAACACCATCACTCTAAATGTGGATCCCTCAAGATCATAGGCAAAATCGTGACCGTTAAAAAGTAATTTGGGGTGATGATTTTGACAAATTCAGAATGGTATGACACCATAACGTTCAGGTACGAAAACAGTGATAGAACTGGCAAGCTTATGACCAACAATAGATTTTAAAGGCTGGTTTGTAGTAGTAGAAGTAGTAAGTAGTAGTTTTAGTCCTTTGAGCAATAAGTTCTCAGTAAAACTCTTACTCTCATTCTCATTTTCGGTCAGTTCTCTCTTCCTCCTCCCTACCATTCTCAAACATTGAAGCTTCCCCATATAAATATTTGAAAATATTACTGTTCTCCGTGTGAATTTCTGAGATGATTTGTCAATTCTTCTCTAATGATTCTTTTGGTCTCTCCAGGAAGGCCTGAGTGTACATAGGCTGAAATGTTGTCATAAATGTAAAAAATGCTGTGATAGAGACGTGGAATATTTTGCCCTAAAATAAACGACCTTTTTTTACAAACTTTCTCATCTTTATCTTTACATTCCTAGTTTTTATTAAAACATTCCTCGCCTTTGCCCATAGCCTGGAGCAAAGATGGATTCATGCCTTTCCAAAGGACATTAGTGCAAAGTGAATACAAACTGTCTTTGCTTGAGGTTGAACTTGACTCACCAATTCCATTGTCTGTGCTCTGAGCCGTTTAGCCACTCCATGGTAGAAACTAGATTTCAGGCTAAGTAATGTGCAAGAGAGAGAGAGAGGGGGAGGGTGAAGCCTTAATTGGAGCCAATCTGCCGTTGAAATACTCATATAGCTTGCAGGAGACCAATTAATGCCCTTCACCATGAATTCAGAAATGTCTCTCTTGAACACTCTTCTAGAATTGGCTGGCTCCATTCATCGTCATCTTCTTCTCTTCCGATTTCATCACTGTTCCCGCCAGCCCTTATACTCCACACCCGTGAGCCTTCCTTTGATTTCTATTGAACCACTCCTTACCTGGGTTCTCCACTAACCCATCCAGCACTCCTGCATGTACACAAGTGCACTAATTGCTCATCTACTCTCTTTCCTTAGACCACCCACCCTGACAAAGGCCTGCAAATGGAATATCTGCAGGGTCGTTTTCTTTCTTCAATCAGAAAAGATTCTTTTTTTGTAACAGTGTGGGCTATTTTTGAACATGACAGAGAGGTCATTCGGTACAAGTATGTCATCTTACACCATAGAGTAATACTGAACACATGCACACACACACACACACACACACACACACACACACACACACACACACACACACAAACACAATTTTATAGTTGTATACAACATATATAGTTTAATCATTGTGGCCCTGTGGTGAAGTGCTCCTCCCATTTGGTATGCCGTGTTTTTAAAATGGGACCAAAAGCCTCTCCGCTGAGCATTCAGAATAGGACTAGTATTGAGGAACATCTCCAGGGGATTAAAGAGATACAGCCAAATCAAGTTGTATCCACCGGTTATCGTAATATCACTGAAATTGAGCAACCTCGAAATTAGTCAGTGCCTTGATGGGTAACCATTGTGAAATACTAGGTGCCATGCGTAGAGTTAAGTGTGTCTTCATATCAATTGCCTGTGTGTATCAAACGCTGCAACACCCTCAATGACAGTACAGCGAAGAACAGTGATCCAAGCATTCATCCTTACACCCAGATATTTATCCCTTTTTATTTGGAAAAATGTCAAGAAAAATTTGATTAAAATCATACATCACAGCATCTCCCTCTTCCTCCTCTCTATCTCTCTCTCTCTCTCTATATATATATATATATACATATATATATATATATATGTGTGTGTGTGTGTGTGTGTGTTTGTGTGTGTGAGAGAGTGTTTATATATTAATATATCTAAAGAAGTCACTCGACAGTACGGCCACAGCTGTGTATATATATATATATATATATATATATATATATATATATATATATATATATATATATATATATATATATATATATATATATATTGACGTGCAGGTCCAAGAGACACTGCTGTTTTTGCTGATGCCTGAGCTGGCTGTAGAGGTATGCTGCTGCTTCAATGCTCAGCAATACGACTACCTGTGCAGATACACAGACGTGCGTTCATTCACAATTATTATTATTATTATTATTATTATTATTATTATTATTATTATTATTATTATTATTATTATTATTATTATTATATTCTGCACCAGTAGCCTGGTAGTTACCGCTGGAGGTTGAGTGACAGTAAGTCTCCTCAAGTCTCCAGCCCTCCTCTCCATATTTTCATAGACCGCAGCAATACTGTGATTTACAGTTTCATACCATTTGCCCGTTGGCCATTGCTGAAAGCTGAGTGACAATAAGTTTCCTCAGGTCTTCAGCCCACATCTCATCTCTCCTTCGCCTATCACGCCAGTGCTGTGGTTCACATCTCCGCTTCTATTTTCCTCCCTCCCCTGTTAGGCTACTGCTAACATTTAGTGTCGTAGACCTTATATATTTCGTACTTTCCTCAGTATCCGCGCAGTTCCTAGCAGTGCTGTGGTCTGTACTGCCTTAATCCTTCCTTTTATCCTGTGCTCCTCCGGTCTCACCAGTGTATTTGGGAAAGTTTTTAGTGCACCTATTATTATTGGTACTACACTTTCATGTTCTACATCTTCTTCAGTTCTCTTGCTAGATCTCAGTATTTTTCCAGTTTTTCGCTCTCCTTCCTCTTCATTCAATGGTCTGCAGGCACAGCCACGTCTATTATTTGGCAGGTTTTTCTCTTCTTGACCACGATTACTAGGCCCGGTTTTCTTGCCTGAATGAGGTGGTTTGTTTGGATATCTAAGTCCCTAAGTAATTTGTGGTTTCCATTCTCAAAGGCTGTCTCCGGTAAAGCCAGACAGAACAGGATATGTACTAACTAAGCCCATTATGATAACTATCCAAAATTCAATCTTACTTCACTTATTATGTAAGCTATATACAACAACGTTTTAACTCCAACAACTAAAATCAAAAAACAATAAAAAGCCGAAATTTTGAGTTTAAAACTTTACAAAGCTGCAGATAGAGCGACACGAACCAACCATCTCATTTACTTACTAATGTAAAATTCATTTGAACCTCTGTACTGTTCATTCAGTTTAAGCCCAATCTATTTCATCCATAATTTTATCTCACCACACGTAATCCCATTTATAAAATCATATAATACGCCATAAAGGATATAAAAGTCACTCACCCATTATTGATTTTTTTTTCAAAATTATCAAGCCCCAAGCTTACCCTTACTTACTTGTGCATTCACAATTACAGCAACTAGCACTCCCACCTTCACACCAAAGAGAACCACACCCCTCAACAAACATTATAAAGTACCCGCCCCACCTACATGCTATTATGTTTGTTTAGTGATCCTAACTGAAACTCAACCAGCATGACGGGAGACCACAACCCCTTCCTGACGACCAACCACTACACACAGGAAAAGGTGATAAACAACAACAATAACAATAACATTAACAACAGAAGAAAAAGTAGTTGTCGGTTGATCGTAATGAATGAGTGAAACTGAGCAGTCACTCTATCTACGTATACATTCCCTATCCATTACCTCAGCCCTATATTTTTGAATGGGTGAATGTATACTTATATATATATGTATATATATATATATATATACTGAATTTTTGCAAGAAAAAATGAATCAATGATAGTTAAGTTTAAAGAATTAAAAGAGGGGGGGAGAAATAAAGAGAGAAAAAGAAAAAGAATGAGGGTGAAAAGTAAATAGAGAGAAACAGGTTAGAAGAACAAGTGTCGAGAAGAGGAAGAAATAAAATGATAGTGACTGGGAGAGGAGATGAATATGAGTGTAAAGGGGAGTGACAGGGTAAAGAAAACGGAGAAAGATAAGAGAGAGGGGTGAAAGAAATGAAAACAGAGTAAAAGAAAATAGAGGGGGAAATTGAGAAAAAGGAAAGTGAAAAAGAAGAGAAAAAGATGATAATGGGTAAGATGTTGAGAAAAGGGAGAAAAATGGAAAGGAAACGAGCTTTGATGGGAGAGAGAGGGATATATATATATAAATATATATATATATATATATATATATATATATATATATATATATATATATATATATATATATATATATATATATAAACAGACAGAAAGATAGACAGAGAGTGTGTTTTTGGAAAAGAACAAAAGCAAAAAAGAATCAACTCAGAGCGAACAGCCAGGGTCACCAAGTGCAAAACTTCCCAACATTCCATCTATTCCCTGCCGCTATTATTTTTTTAAGACGATAAAACTCTCCATCATTCTTCTCTATCTCCTATTTAATATCTTATTTGTATTGTTTGTTTGTTTTTTCTATTTTTACTGATTTAAAAAATATATTGTCCTCTTTCTTACTGCCAAATCCCATTGAAATTTTTATCTCAAAATGAATTTTTGTCTTGCTTTTTTTTCAAAATGACGCACACACTACAGGTCTCAAACCTTCTTTTGGATTCATGACAATACCCGTCCCTGCCTAACCCAATAGATTATCATCTAGTCATTATTTAACTTGCATGTCATCTCTACCGTTACAAGTCTTATCGACTCACAGACAACACTCCCAATCTAAAAGATGCCACAGAGGTTAATGAGTACATTGCTACCCTCACCCCCCACCCCTAACCAACTCTGAAATATGTTTCTTTAAACATTTTCTGTATGAATATCTGTAAATTTCTCTTTTGAGATTTATGTCAAGACGACCTTGTTTTCGTAACGTTAGAATTTTGATAAACAATCTCCCACTTTTTGTGCATTGGTTAGTTTATCTGTCTCATCCGCTTACAGAAAAACTATCAAATTACCACCAATCACAATAACATAGAAATCTTATTGTAAACCATAATACTACAATGACAGAAATTTCAGTCATTTGCACTCAAGTATGTCCTGATTTGCCTTACCCTAAGTGAATGAGACAAATTTGGCAGTGAAAAACACGGAATGGAGAGATTTTCCGACACTTTAGATCAAGGGTTTACAATATTGTTTTGTTAGTTAAGACAACTAACTGAAGTGATTAGAGAAACATTTGTACGAATTCCACTGCATATTGAGCAGCAAATCTCACACAGTAAGATATTTAGAGTTCAGACATGGGGTCATTTCCGTACAAAATTACAGCTGGATAGGTTCTAGAACACCATCAAGATAGAAAAGAAACAATTTTTGCGTCATTTCCCCAAATCTTGAAAACAAACCGGTGTTCTCTACTACGTCTGCGTGTCAGCAATGCTTTGGGATATGCTTCGCTAACTTTCGACCTGCTGTTTTAGTTTAGTGCTGCCCCTAGTGGTATAAGAGGTTAAAACTGGTGTCCTTTTCTATCTTGAATTCGATTCAACGTTTGCATTGCAAACCGTTACTCCTAATACTAATTAGCGAGCTTTTTACGTCCCAAAATGCCTTATCGTGGAATTACCATATATTTATTCGATCTTTCTCGTTTATATTTTCCCGTGAACCTGCTTATATGTATTATTCTGTTTACGGATACGGTAAATGCCATTGTATTGTATTATACAGTTGAATACTTATGTGACTATTCTCTCTCCAAAGTCTGTATTGGGTAGATATTGTAGCATTAATTTTCGCATATCCTTTGTGTGCATGCTAACATATGGGAATTATCTTACAGCCTGATCATTCTGTTGCAGTGATGTGATGTGGGGCGTTCCTTCACTATACACTAATAGATTCTCAATTCTAACAATTCACTAATGAGAAAATTAGCCTATATATATCCAAATTTATGGCCCCATAACGTCTCTGAAAGTGGTTAAATTTCATAACTTCTCTCGGGAGTGCGGGGTTGGGATTAAAGCTTCTCCTACCCCCACGGTGAGTGCAGACAGCCTGACTTCTGTTTTTAGCATTACCCCACCGATCTGTCATCAATAAAGCATGCTACAATTGTAATTCAATTGTTTGTTGATTGATTCACATTTACTGTATCTCTTTCTGTAATCAAACAATTTTGTCATTTAATGACTAAAGTTTCTTTAGTTCTTAATTCTCATTCTTTTTCGTTTCCTTTCTCTCTTCGATGGATCTATTTGGACAAAGAAGAAGAAAAAACTCTTATAGTAAAAAGACTTATATCTTTGTGTACTTAAAATGTTAAGGTTGACACTTGCATTTCCAACTTACGACACAGCACAGAACTGATTGACCCACGTCATTGACCAGCCTGGTAAGGTATGGCCCAAAATTCTCCGTGGTTTGTATCGTCAAATAATGCAATGGTAATCATTTTTTTAAATGAATTAAAAACATCCAAACCTTAATTTTTATTGTTCTATCTACCGGAAGTCTGTGTACTAACCACTGCTCCACGGCGAGGCAAATTTTTACTTCTACTGAACTCGTTCCTTGGTTAATCTTCGTCAAATGCAAAAAAAACCAAGACTGACATTGTCAAATATCAATGCAGTTGGAAACCACTTCTACAAACATTCGTGAGAAAGGAAAATGGACATGAGGGGGTTTTCCACTTCTTGTTTTGAATTTGTTTCTTTCATTTCTTTTGTAATTTATTTTGCTGGAAAGAGGTCCGAAGTGAGCGAACCCAGGTATTTCTCTACGTCACTCTGAAGGGTCAAATATTGTAGAAATATGATGGCGGATATACGAAGGGAAAAGCGAATGAATTGAGTGAATAATTGGGGGTGTGGGGGTGGGGAACGATATTGGGAGAAGGGGGAAGGATATTGGGGGAAGGATAGTAGAGTAAGGGGAAGGATTGTGGGGGTGGGGGAAGCTAAGAGGGGCATCGGGGAAAGGGAGGGATAGTGGAGGAAGGGGGATATTGGTTGAATGGGAAGAGGGGTGGGGAAGGGTAGGGAGAAGGGTAAAGGATGGTTGGGGAGGGGGAAGATATTGGAGGAATGGGGAAGAATAGTGGGGAATGGGGGAAAGGGTTGTGAGGGACGGGATAATTATAGTGGGGAACAGGGAGGGATAGTCGGGAAGGGGGAAGGATAGTGTAGGATGGGGAAGGATAGTCGGGTGGGGGAAAGATAGTAGGGGATGTTTATCTCCATTTGGTCTATTTAATCTGCTTCGCGGCTGGAATAATTTTGCATATCGCTCTGATGGAAGAGGTCGGTACTTGAACTCTGGTAAAAATCAGGAATCGAAAGCTGATTTTCAAAGCAGGCATGTCATCTGGACTTGAGAGCAGGTGGCATTTGATTTATTTGCCTTCTACCCATGCCTGGCAACCTTACGGTCAGCTTTTATTGGTAAATCATAAATTATATGATAACTAAAATCCAATTAGAATCTAGAGGTAGTAGAATTAGTTTCACCTCAATATTTTTATTGCGTTTCTTTGACCAACATTGAATAAATATTTATTTGCATCTCATTTATAATATGATATTTAGATATGATTATATAAATTTTCAGCAATGCCCATGAAATTTGCAGAAAACATCCTACGCCCTATTAGATTAAAAAGATACTATTTTTAAGATTGTTTGTGTTTCTGTTTTGTTTTGTTGGTTCTGTTTGTTGTTTTTTTTTGTTTGTTTGTTTTTTGTTATACTGGGGAAAGAAAGAGCAAATTTTTGTCAAAAGAAAAAAATGGAAGCAGATTTGTGTTTGTAAATATTAATCAGCAAAACAAACGATTCGACGCCGGTTTGATGACTAATTCAGTTTTCTAACAAAATTAAAATTCAAAATTTGACTTAAAAAAAGTATTTTCCCCCAAAAATCAAATCATTAAAAGTATTTAGTTACATCATGATGAAATAAATTCACCCTCTACGTGAAAAGAAAGAAAATTCCTATTTACTAGTTGGGCTTATAACTTATCAGCAGGGGGGTCCACAAGTCTTTCCATCGATATTAGAATACAGGCATCCCTTGCGTTCCTGGAAAATTGACCGTGTCAGGAGATTCCGTAACGCAAATCTTATTTTCTCATTGACATCCATTATAAACTAGCGGCGTGTTCTTGAGGATTTTTTTGGCTCGAAAAAGTTATTCAAGAACATTCATGAATGGAAATAAATATTCATAAACACATACAATCATCATCATCAGCAGCAGCAGCAGATTCTGGGATATCTCAGACTCGTCTTTTCTCTGATATACTGTGGTGTCTTATGGCCTCTCCATGTGAAATTGAGAATGATTTTCTCATGTGTACGTTGAGGGTCAATCTTTTGATTACGTTCCATGTTTCAACTTCATAGGTGACTATCAGTAGAATACATTGGTTACATACCCCTCTTTTTAGGACTAGTAAGATTTCCTTGTTCTTGAAAGTCGAGCTTGCTCTACCGAAAGTTTGCCAACCTTGTGTGATTCTTCGCTTGATTTCTTCTTCTTTTGATGACTTCATGGAGATTCGCTGTCCTAGGTAGATGTAATTGTCTACTTTCTCCAGCTCTGCATTTTCAATTTTAATCGTTGTGTCTTTGTCCCAACCATGTTTGTTATACATGACATCTGTTTTGCTGAAGTTCATGTGGAAGCCAACTTTTTGCTAGCTTCGTTTAGCCTGATATTATTTATAGATCAGGAAGATTCTCAGGAAAGAGGACGATGTCGTCAGTAAATAATTTATCATGTACAGAGAGTATCCGGATGATAGACAACTCGTATTCACCAACTGATAAATTTGCTAAATTGACCATTCTTTGGCAACATCTGGCTGATTTTTTCCAAATTTTCGATTACCAATTAAATCTGAGTTTGAGAAAGGTAAATGCGCTAAATAAGCATTTATATGGAAATATTTTTAGCTATGAAATTAGAAGTGAATGGAAATATTTGGCCTTTTTTTTTTTGCGTATTCGCTAACTGTGTGTTGTGTGTTTTTAATGTTTTGATGGTTTGTGAAATTACTCCCTTCCCTTTTGTTGTTTTCTCTTTTTTCGAAGGGATTAATTGTTTCCCTTTTTCTTTCTCTGCTCTCCATTTCAGCTCCTCCTTTCCTTTCTTTCTTATTTTCTTCCAACCTACTTACACCCTCTGTTGGTTTTCTTACCTTCTCTTCTTTTTTGTTTCTTTCCTCCTCTCTTATTCCCGGCTCTCCCCTCCTTTCTGACTCACAGCGTGGGTGGCGTAGGTGGCGTGGGTAGCGTGGGTGGTGAGGGTGTATTTTAATTTCCCCCACTTTTTAAAATGGCTCAATAAATCTTCATGGCCCTTTTCTAAGTTTAGTGGGTATAGGAATTCACTAAGCTTAGATTGGTAAAACAAAAGGGCATCCAGTGGGGATTGAACTCAGTAAGGTAGTGATGATCTACATACGAGACTAGCTTATTAACCATAGTACTTTCAGATAATGGGGAAATTTCTACATTATTATTTTCACGTGCAAATGGGGGGAATATATGATGTTTGGAAAAAAAACAACGGTGGAGATGATAATGATGGCGGCGGCGGCGGCGGCGGTGGCAACCCTAGATATTGAAGGAGATTGAGGAAGATAACCAGGGGGAAAAAGAGGAAAAATCCCATGTTACTTCCTACAGAGGTAATTTGGAAGGTTTTCTTGGCACATTTTCTGCACGGAACAAATTTCCAGGCAAGCCGAAAGAGTGATATTTTTATGTGTGTCTGAAGCGTGAAACAACACGGGAAATACGGATTTGTATTAGTTAAATTTTTTTTTTCTTATTGCAATATATGGCATAGAAGAGTCCACACATCTCTATCAAACGCTTTTCAGTCGGTCTGTTGGTCGGTCCCAGTTACATTAGCAACAGGAAGAGGAAAGAGAAGTTTTGCGCTTATTTACCAGCTGCTATCATGTCATAAGAGGTGTGATGTCATTAAAAGATGTTGTATCAAACATGTGTTTTTTACAGTGTTGTCAAGTATTCTCTGTTGTTGATAGCTAAATCAGCAGAAATTGCTGAAATCGGCTAATTCAATAGTTCAAAACGTTCATTTAAAGCCCACTAATCGAATGAAATAACCATACACCAAAACCTCGGAACAAATTTTACAATCACTTTAAACTTACGGATTGTTTTATTTAACAGCGATGTTTTTGGCTTAACTATCCTCTACCACTTCCACAACTAATAATGCTATCTCTTCTTCGTGTAGAATCCGTTCCAATTCACAGGGACGTCTAGATGGTGGATACACCGGTTCTCGGAAACCTGGTTATTACCCAGATGGATGACCATTTGGGAATACTAGGTGCAGCAACAAGATTGTCCTGCAGCCATCACAGTCTCAGCTGTTGGTTAAGTGAGCATCTTGCCAGGCTTGTAGCGGACTGGGTACTCGTTCCTTTCGCAGAAACATGTTGTTCTACGGAGGAAGCAGTGAGCTTTTCTTGGAGCCACCATTTTCGGATCGAGTGGCAGTGATCACTCACTCACCCAGGACGCATCGTCGAACTTTTTTCTCCTTTTAATACACAGCAGATCCATTTTCAATGGACACGAAGAAGTGTTGCAGTTATGGCGAAGGCTTGTTTTTTATTTGCTTCAACAATTCATTTTTTTTGTACCTTTGAATCAAAAGTATTCTAACAAAGAAGCGTTTTGTTTTTAGGTAAAAGTTTGAAATATAGTTACTGAATAGAATTGCAGTCCTTCTAAGAGAGTTGGTAGTGTTTTATTTTCACTGATTGTGGTTCCGATATATAAGCAGTAATTTATCAAATTAACTTACCAACACAAGTGGGTGGGGTTACAAAAATCGAAAACAGGTCAGGATGCGAAAAGCAAAAGGAAGGAAAGGGGGGGAGAAAGGGGGAAAGAAGAAATTGGGAAGGAGGGGGGGAGAAAAATCGGAAACAAGTCAGGATGCAGAATTCAAACGGAAAGAAGGAAAGAAGTGTTGTGGAAGGAATGGAAGGGTTAGAGAGGGAGGAAAGAGAAATTGAAAACAGGTCAAGATATGCAAAGTGGAAGGGGAAAAAGGTCCCATTGAGCACCCTTTTCACATGGATGCCCATTTCTCGAAACAGCACTGCCTTCCTCACCTCACCTCCCCCCTGCATCATTATCCTAAGTTTGTTCCGTTTTCATCCAAGTTTGTTCGCCGATGCATGAACGGGTTCTTCAAATTAGGGCTTAAGGGATATTCCTCCATCGACTGAGTACTTCAAACCACTTCTGACTCACATTTTTTTCATCTCGTAACTAAGTGCAGCTTCGTTGGGGCATCACAGATGATTTCATGATGGGTGTGTCAACGGTGAGATAGCCTGGCGGAATCCACACCTCTTTCGGCTGGTTCGGAATCAGAATTGTCCGTCTCAGAGACTCGTTGCCAAATATGCCCGACTATAGCCTGAGGTTGAGAGGCGGTGGATTCATGCATTTCTAAAGGGAATTAGTGTGAGTCTCAGCCGATACTATAACCTAGTTGGCCGATTATATCCTCGTGTTGTTAATCGTCTGATCACTCTGACTCCCTGGAGAAATTCATAACAAACAAAAGCAAGGAATGTCATTCCTCATCTTCTTTGTGAAGAGTTCAAAGAAATGCGGATGCCTTATCATGAAGCAATGGGTTAGCAAACTGGTCTCGTACGCTATTATCATTGTCATGAGTTCGATCCTCAGTAGGTGCCTTTGTGTCAAATTTTGTCCTCCAGATTAGGCAGATAAATATTATTTGTTCATACTCAACACGTTTAGTGATAAACGATGTTAATTAACGTTTCCGCTACTTCCCCTACGGAAATATGGAGGCAAGTGCGTACTTCTGAATTTCTAGGCTCTTTGCAGATTCATTATCTATTGGTAGAGACATTACCGTATATTCCCCCAAACCCAGCCTTACAGTATACATAGTTCTCAAAACCTCTTTCCATCACGAATTTCTTCAATGGCCCGTATGAACAGAGTCTATGAAGGCATTTACTAAGCTTAGTTTGTCAAAATGTGTTGGGTGCTTTTCTTCCCAAATCCGCGACAGGGTTTCAATTTGCCGACTAAAGAACAAAGGAAAAAAGAAAAAAAAGAAAAAGAGAGAGAGAAAAGAGAGGACGATAGTGTTTATGATTCCAAGAAAAAGAGAATTGATGCATTACCGTGGAAGAATGGTTCGTGAGGTAATTTTGCAGTCCATTACTACTGAAGTAAGTACGATCCTCGAACAGTGCTCCACATTAATGGACTTGTGTCATACTAATCTCAGATTCGTAAATATCATTCTAAAAGTTTTCTTTTTTTGTCATGTCATAAAATTATTGATTCTAACTAAAAAGGACAAAAAATTAAGGTTGGCATTATATAATTTTCATACTCTAAGTCAGATATCCTGCCCCCTCCCAATCCCTGCCTAGGCAAAGCACACTTTTTCGAAAATGTATCTAGATAAAAGAACTTTTTTAAAAATTTAAGAGTCAAATAATCCCATGGAATCATGAAATAGCCTAAAATAAAATCATCATTTCGATTTTCATCAAATTTAAGTAATAGGTCTTCTATCTTAATCTTTATATTTATTGGTTCGGTAGCATCGTATCAGGAGTGTTTTCGACCACCTTACTTAAACTCAATTTGTGACTCTATGGATTTTATAAGTCCAACCGAACCTATAATTTTATTGATCAGGATACGAACATTAAGTGTAAATACTTTTTGGTCGGTATTACTGATTCTAATTCTGTAGATGCCCCATTTTTAAAACTGGCCGAAAATACAACCGTTTGAATCAGAGGTTTTCATTCCAGCCAGTCGGTTCTATGATATCGACTCTCTAAAGATTTGGGTGTCAAGGACACATTTAATGAAATTAGGTTAATCGAAACATTTATTGGGATAAAGTCATTCAAGCTAGTCGATGGGTCTTATTAAACGGGTGCATTGTGATGTCTATGTCCACAACGATTTACAGTGTCACTCATCTCTAATCGCTATACAGTAACATTTCCCATCTTTACAAAGCATAAATTCGAAGATTGAATTAATTTACCCATATACTTTATTTATGTCGATATTTTTTCTGGGGAACTTTTACCAAAATTCATAAATCGCTTTTTAAAGAATATATTGGATATTGATATTACCTCAACTAAATTGTGCTGGTATCAGGGTTACACCTTAGATTTGTGGTTTTATGAATTCCGGTAAAATCTCTGGAGAAAAAATATCAACGAAAATACAGTATACGGTTAGTAGTTTGTGACAAAAATATTTCTGAAGTTACTCAACGCAAGGCTGTAACCCTTACCTTTTTTAGAAGGGAATTGTTACTGCCTAATGATTTTCGTTGAACGATTCTAAGGAAGCGATCACTACTAATCGTTCGAAACACAGAGAAGGACTAGCATCTTGAATAAATTAATCCCAGTTAAATTTTTCAAGTCCTCAAACACCCTAAACTTTAGATGACCGATATCAGATGGAAACCTAATTTTGCCCTTTGTACGATAAATTTCCATGATTGATGTTTTTACTTTACTCTTTAGTAAATTTTAATGCTAAAAGGCTACTGATCACGTATTACTTTTCTTGTTTTATTTCTCACATATTTATCTATAAAAAAACAAATGTTTCATTTGGACCCAGCGATCCCTGTTCAAAATGTTGTATCTGTCCCTGGTCTGTCGATTACATACGAGAACTTCGTAGGGAACATTGGCGCCAAAGTGTACGTTTACAGATGTTTCCTTCTAGACTTACTCACGATTAGTTTGTCTCGATGAAGGCTAACTTTCTTTTTAATCTTCTGATAATTCTTTCTGTGCCTTGTGTTACACCATTCTGAATCTCAATCGTCCAATTGTCCAATTTATTGTTAACAAATTCCGGTATCTGTTAAAATTCTTTCAAAGACATTGAATACACATTCTACCGTTTTTTAACTTTGTTTCTACAACCTTTAGAAGAGGTTTTTATTCATTAATACAAGGATTCTGGATTAGAACAGAAACAACACTTTTGGATAGGCAGAAACTGAACTATGAGACAGTCTAACATTTTTCAGAGAGAATTGTTGGAATATTGTTACATTTCTTATTTGATGGAGCACGAAAGTTACTTGCGTCTCAATTAAAGGACTGACCCAGCCCCAGTGAAGAATACAAGGCCTTGGAGATGGAGTCAAAATCTAAATTATGAGATTCGAACGCACGCCCTCTTGTAACCTGTTAGGTAGTTATTAGCAGAATTTTTATCTGTTGTTGTTGTTGTTGTTGTTGTTGTTGTTGTTGTTGTTGTTGTTGTTGTTGTTGTTGTTATTATCACTATCATCATCATTTGGATGATAAGTATTCTCCACTGAAGTAAGTGACAAGGGAGAAGATTTTGTTGAAAGCTAAATATTTGTTGTATATAATATTTTTCCGTCTCTTGGCAGCAGACTTATTGGTTTATTACTTCTATCTATCTATCTATCTATCTATATATATATATATATATATATATATATATATATATATAATCAGGGGTTTAATATGAGATAATAGAATGCAATATCCCATGTATGATGGGTTTATTTCATAGAGTAGTCGATATATTTAACTTTAAATGCACACACACACACACACACATATACACACACATATACACACACACATACACACGCACACACACACACACACACACATATATATATATATATATATATATATACATATATATATATATATATATATATATATACATATATATATATATATATATATATATATATATATATATATATATATGAGAGTTTCTGTATAATTTAATGCAATTTATTATCATTCAGTCTGATCGTATATCAATTTTTTGAAAACATGAGTGTAGCATTAAAAGAAACGAATAGAGCAGATATAGACCGTGAATAAGCAAGACGAGAATTCAGAGTTAAGGCAGTTATTTCTTATTATTTATTACATTACAGACGACTGTTTAGCTCAATGGTAAGAGCAACACTGCGATGAGGCCTACCCTGTTGGTCGCAGGTTCGATTCCGGCAGCATCGACATTTTCTTTGATTGCTCCGTTTGCGTTGTCGAGGCCAAATGGTACATTTACCGTGTGATAGCGGGTGATCATTTCAAATGAGAGTTTCTATATAATATGAAGCATTTTATGAGTATATATATATATATATATATATATATACATATACATATATATATATGTGTGTGTGTGTATGTATATGCACATGTGTGTGTTTATGTGCTAATTTTCCCAATTTCTGTCTCATTTTCTGTCTATATATACACACAAAAAAATATATATACATATATATATATATATATATATATATATATATATATACATATATATATGTATGTATGTATGTACGTTTGTATGTATGTATATTCACGTATCGCCGAATATCTTCGATTTACTCTTAAAGAGGAATCCGTGATCATTTTCTGTGAGTTTTGCTGAGGCAGTAAAGAATTATCTGAGTTCAGGTCTCCTGCAATTTTCAGATGAGTAATGATGGTAAAGTGGTTCCGTTGTAAATTGGTCCACAATTGCCTTTACACTTCAGTCGATAGATTTCGTGCTTCGATCAACTTCTTTTCCCAGGTATTCGCAGAGAAAATGAATAAATATATAACAAAAGCAAAGGAGAAAAAACTGAGTTCTTTTGACTTTCACGTTTCCAATTTCCCGGAATATCTTTTCCTATTAGTTTGTCGTAGATCCCGTATTTCACCTCTGCCAACCGAGTTAGAAGAGGTAGAGAGTGTCTGCAAAAAGTGAACAGTATATTTCAAAAGGTTTATTCTAACGTCCGCCCGTTTACGCGTACATGATTGAAAGAATTTGGACAAAAATGTCTGATTTTTGTTTATTACTTTTCAATCTGGAATCTTATTTCAATTTTTTTTTATTTTTGTATCAGTAGTCTCACTCTCAGTTGGCCCACGCTCAATCGTCCCAATGTTCAACTGTCCCCGCTTAGTTGTCACTGATCGTTAGTTCTCACTAGTTGGTCAACCATGTCTTTAACTGATAAACTCAAGGAATGCCCGTGGCAATGGGTAACCAAGGTTCTTGGCAGAATCGTCGAAATTTTGGGAATCAAGACTTGACTCTTCCTAGCATGTTGCTTACACCATCTGCAGTTGGCCAAAGATATCTACATTCGAATTAACATATCTTTTATTGCAGAAACTCTCGTGTCCCTTTTTATGTTTGTCAGTTCGTGAAAACCAAGAAAGTCTCTTTAGACCAAAAAGGACTTGAAAACTTCGTTTGCGATATCATTTTATTCATCAAACATAAGTAAAAATAAAATATTTTCTCTTATCTCTAATAACTGCTTGTTTTATTTTCAACAATTCGTTTTGATAATCTAGATAAGTGTTTAAATCATACTTGATACGCATGATTCCATTAACTGGATAAAGTTATCGTCCCGCAGAGATGTATCTCCTTGAAACACCAATCCTTGTTTACCAAGAAACTGCACTCATTCTGTAACCACAATGAAGTATTTCCTTTCCTCTCGTCTTTTATTCCGTGTCTTGGCATTCCTTATTGCAACTGAATCACCAGTTCTCGAAATAACGCCCAAAAGGGGAGGTGGGTGTGCCCACTCAGCACCCTGGTGCATGCCAGAATAAAGAATATCCTATACTGAACCTGCTGTCTTATTTCTATCGGTTGACCTAATATTAATTTACAGCGAATTTTCAATTCAATGTTAATATAGCGGCCGAAACACGCTGCTGCTGTTTTTTTTCTCTGTGCAAAGGGCTGCCCCATTAAACATTGACATCAAACTAACTGGAGTAGAGAAATCGATCATCAGTTTCGTACAGAATTCAAGCGAATTCACCCTGTCAAAATAATCAAAAAATCGATTTAAAAACTTCAGTCTGAAATTTACATGCAGTCTAATATCATCATAAACTCACTAGCACAATCAATATATTTCACAAAGTTTTTCTTCCAAACGATTTTTCAAAATATTCGGCAAATGTGTTCTACCTAACGACATTTCAAAATATTGGACAAAGGTGTCTTTGTCGACATTTTCTGTATTCTAAGACAGGAGATTCTCCGCAGCGTTTGTAATCAGTGAGTATTTCTGGATTTGAATTTTTTTTAAAGACTTGCAATGATCGTGGACGGCGTGCAAAACGAGTTCGGATAATGTTGAAGCAGAAGGCTTTCACCATAACAATAACAACCATTTGGTTTTCATTTCAATACTGACTCTTAAAGATATGCGTTCATTGAAATGACTGAGAATATTCGGAAAAATCCTCTCAGATTGAAAGTAAAATTGAAGTAAATCTGGAAACTGTCTGCTAACACAAGATGGGGGCTAATTCTGATTCGAATATTGGTAATAAAGGTCATGGTGTACAATCTCGACAGTGATTTTATCACTGTTTTGTTTTTCGCAGATTTTTACTAATGAATTTACAGTTTTTCGGAAAGGTTTATTATGTTTGAGGACTTTTCAAGTGACACTGTATTTGCCCCAAAACTATGCTAGCGTACTAGAAGTACAGCCCCCCACCCCACCCCTATCCTCTGGTGACACTCCTGCTATAACCGTCTCTTTCATTTTCTTCATTACCTACTCTGCTGCTGGATCGGAACAGCTGCGAGCCTGTGAGAACTCCTCTCAGCTACCAATACGCTATAAAATTCGTGCCCAACATCCAACTTTCACTGGTAGAGGAATACCCATGGCAATGAGAAACCAAGGTACTTGGCTAAATAAAATCCTCAAACACTGCGATATCTTTTATCAGCAAAAGTCATATTTTCTTACCATAACATTGTTAAGGATTGTCTACGTATTCTTAATAATGTCTTCCCTTCTGATATTTGTTTCTTTCTCGCTCAGATTGTTTTCATGTTCCATGAGAGTAGTATGGATGAAGGAAGTAAAGACTGGATTCGGGGAAATATAGATTGGGGACTAAATTTGGACTTTTCCACTTGATGAGTGTCCGTGGTAAGAAGTGTAAGACATCGTTTATTTTGGTCTTATGGATACGGGATGTGAGATCAAATTTCGTCAGAAACTTCTTCGTTATCCGATTCAAGCGGCTTATTTAAACGGTCATAGAATGTAAAAACAACTTGAACGTTTCAAAGCAACGCGAAGGAGATGAAAGATGAACGGGTTTCAATTCAACACAAGTTTCCCTTGCAATCAGAAAGAAGATTATGCCTGTAGACAAAAAACTTTCAATCACCAAAACAGCATAAAGCAAAGAAATAATTACCATTTCATGTGGGGACAATTTTTGAACGTCCTGAGAAACCCAAAATAGTAATGTTGGTATGTAGGGGTGGTCATAGATACAGAAGACTGGATGTAGGATAGAGGAGAAGAGAAGGTCCACTGCCTTGGTGACGGATCGTTGCAAAACGATGGTGGACGCTATCATGGCATTTTGCCTTTTCCTTTAAAAGCGGGAATGAGACGTAAAGCGAATTTTCGAAAAGTAATGGATACTAGTGGTTCTTTTAAAAATCAATTTTTCTCAAAATTGAGAATTCATGTGCTCACTTATGTCGTTAGGAGTTCACACGTCCAAATGGACCATCAGATTTGGATTATGCCAATTTTTATTGTTTCGTTTGTTTGGATCAAGGATTAGAGGTTGGATTAGGGATTTTTGCCCTTATGAAAACATGTCTTATTGCCAAGTTAGGGACAGATTCCTTATAAGTATACTGCCAAACTGACTTAAGAACTGAGAGCTCATCTATGACGAATTGGATGTAAGGTTGCAGTGAAGCATTCTAACGACATAGTAAATAGAACCCCTTTTCATGAAACTTTTAGATAAATCCTTTTGAAACTGACAAACTTCTGCAAGAATTGAAGGTCTAATAAACTGAAAGCACAAAAAAATTCCTCCATTGGGTTTCAAAGTATGTGCGCTGATTACGTTGTTTTTAAACAATTGTTGCCCTCACTGATTTCTTTTGCAAAATGATCAGTTTTTTCTATTGTTATACAAGGTCAGACTCCGAAGGTCAGGTCCATAGGGTCAGACTCTTTGGGTTTGTTTTGATAATTCAACCAGAAAATGTTATTTGTTGCTGATTTGAGTTCTGTTCATTTCGAGGATGCTTCTGTTTTTCCTCTATGATGCGTAGTTCTCGACTATAAGAGTATAGACACGCATACACAAATAGCAGGAGTTGGAAATAGCGCCCTTGAATTCCTGCTTTGAGAGAGTGCTGTTAACTCCATTGGTAGCGTAGGGTCGTGTTAAAATTACTTCGTGGTGGACACAGGTTCGATTTCCGCTCGGCACTTATTATCTTCATTCATTTACGTGCTCGGCTGTTTTTGAATCTCCTCAACAGTTACATGGTGAACAACTGATGATCCCAACAAGAAAAAATCACACATAGTACCATAATCGAAAATTATGTGTAAAACACAAAAGCACTGAAAAAAGAACAGATATGTGCTTTTTAAAAAAAATATATTTAATGCTTGAAGCTGTGAAGCTTTGTAGAATATATATATCTATATATATATTCTTTGCTAAAAAAAACATCTCAAAGAAATTCTGATACATCTATGAATTTCTCCACGAGCATAAAACTAGTAAAATGATACTGTAAATTTGAAGCATACGTAAGCTTTATAATTCAATAATTTTAATTGAAAGTGGGTTGTATTAAAAGTATTTGTCGCATGATTAAACTTGGATTTCGTGAAATCTTTCTAAAGTCTCGCAATTTCAGTTCATCTACGTCACGTGCACTTTCTTTGAAAAGCACAATTTGATATTCTAACCACTTATTCATTTGCACATTGATTGAAACAATATTTGCACACAGGAATTTAAATGAGTTTCAATCGTTCTTAGTTTGGCGGTAACGCAATTTTCTCTTGAACCGCACCCAGCGCCGACGCCGAAGCATTAGTGAACTGCTTAGGGCCCTGTCGCCACGGGGGAAGGGGCGACTGAAATGTCCTAGAAAAGGGCTTTGATGTTCTGTTTTTTCGAAGGCAGTTGGGCTTCCGAATCAAATTCTGCTTAGGGGCCGTAATGGTTTTGGCTGAGCTTGACCCCGTCAATGCTTGAAGAACCTTCCAAGGCCCTTTCTTACGTCCTCTTTAGGCACGTATCCAAAAAAAGGGTGTTCTGGACCCACTCTCAGTTCAAACAAAGCACAAATCCAAAATAATCCAAACCTTAGAAATGAAAATTTATTTATTTGTTCTCCATCTAATATATATATATATATATATATATATATTTGTATATTGTATATTATATATTATTGTATCATTCACAGACAGCCGTGTCATTGTAATACAACTCTTCAGTATGGCTATAGACTATCCATTATCCCATTCAGTACCACGAGGTAGGAACGAAACCCTCGCTTCAGACCCGGAGGCCGGTATCCTACCTCTGCTCCACGGAACTGGACGGTCAATGAATTGAATTTAAGTGATACATTTATTTATGATATATTCCCCATCCACCAGAGTGCTCTATTCATATGGAAGAGCATTGCATAAGCTACAATGAACGAGTTACCTCACTTATATATATATATATATATATATATATATATATATATATATATATATATATATATATATATATAGTCTAGAAAGCTTTACAGCTTTAAATACTAAACATTAAAAAGAAAAACTTTTTCAAATTTTTTTTGTGTCACTTCAGTTACTCATTTCTCAATATCTTTTAATGCAATTTATGTAATTTTCTTGAGTGTTTTTTTTCCTGTTTTACATATACTTTGTTATTATTGTACAATGCATAAATTTTCTCTTGTTGGGATCATCAGTTGTTCACCATGTAATTATTTCAGGCATTTTAAAAATAAAACAGTTTTATTAACATGGCACCTCGGCAATGTTAATCAAACACCACCTCCCTTTCAGCTATGATTTTAATGTAGAGCTTACATACATGGAATCTGGTAGTTCATATTACCATAATGCATTGTATGTAGATGCTATTTGATACTACACATCATTTAAAATTTTGAAACAGGGCCTCCCTATCTAGGGATATCTGAGGGATCAGTAAGAATAACAACGGACGTGACTCACTGTTCGTGTCACTTCTATTCAGGGTTTACCCATGTGAATATAAAATCCGTTGTGTCGGTTTTAATCTCAGTCTTTAAGAATACTAATTACATAGAAAAACTTCGTCGAGTTGATTCTCTACTAACATATTCAACTGAATGAATTTGACATATTTGTATACAATTAACTGTTTCCCGTTTAATTCTTTATAATTTTCCTAATTCATTGGTTCAATAGTAAATTTCTTTGATTGTTCTTTTTACTTTTTTTTTCAATTTTAGCTAAAATCGTCGATCCAAATGTGGTTGGAAAATGCCGGACCATATATTACTTTTTTTGTTGTTTTTGATGTTTGAAATTTAGTTTCTTTTTTACGTATGTATTTATTTGTTTATTTATGATTTTCCCCCTTTGGACACCATCCCACTCAAACTACTGCATTTGCTGAAAATCCTGGATTTGAACCCCGGCCTGCTGAAAGTCCTGGATGCACCCGTGTGCATCACATTTCCCTTCTGAGCCATGATTTCCCCAACAGCCCCCCCCTCCTGCAACTTGTTGTACAAAGATGGGAGAGCAGACTCGGTTTTCTTTCTGGTGCCTTGAGCTCTATAATGATTTTTTTCTGGATTTGACATCGCTTGCTCTATTGGTAAAACATTGGAGCACTAGACGAGAAAAAACGATTGGGAAAGCTTCCCCAATTAATTTGAAAACGGATTTTCTCGTTCCCTTAACTCAAAGTGGATGCGAAATCAATCTCTGCATAATCGTAATCAGGAGCTGGGGAATCTTGAAAAGAAAGCATCAAAACCCCCTTTGGAATCCATAGAGTAAGATTTTAGGGGGCAGGAGACGGGCGTGTGCTGGTTTAGCAAAAGCAGAAAAAAAAGAAAAGTGTTCCTGACCCTAATGGTGACCCATTTATCGGACATCATAATGCTTTCAGGAATTACGTTCGTTTGGCTTCTGAGACTGAGTCGAACAGAACCACTTATGGAAGCCCTTTGAAAGAGAAAAAGAGAAGAGGGAAAAAACACCATTTGACACAGTATCGTTTGCTAATGAAGTAAAAGCTTTGAAATTAGAAAAATGAATCCACAGACATAAAACATATATATAATATATTGTTTTTGTGTGCATGTTTAACACTTATCAATGAACGCACGGATATTACACTAATCTCAGGCATAGTACACGAAAACAACACTTCCATCCTAGCTGCAGCACACAGATACTCTGATCCTGGTCACAAGTGAAGATTTATGCATAATTCAAGTAGCATGAATGATAAGGAAATGAAACAAGATCTACATTAAGTTATTTTATATAGAAACGTTTATTTCAAATGATCACCTGCGATTCTACGGTAAATGTACCATTTTGGCCTTGACAACACAGAAAGAACAAACAATCAAAGAAAATGGAGATACTACGGGAATCGAACTTACGACCGATAAGGTAGCCACTTGAGAGTAGCGTTGCTCTTACCATTGAGTTAAACAGCTGCTGGTAATGCAAATAACTGTCGCAAATTCGAATTCCCATCATGCTTATTCACAGTCTATCATCATCATCATCATCATCATCAGTCTTTTAACGTTCGTCGTTGGACATAGACCTTCCCCAGGATTCGCCACGATTCTCTATCATGGGCGTCACGAAGCCAGTATTTTCTGAATCTGTCTAGTTCATCTCTCCATCTTGTATTCTGACGTCCTCGATTTCTCATGTGATCTCTGGGGATCCATGTTGTGAGACGTGGTGTCCATCAGTTGTTTTTCATTTTTGCAACATGGCCTGCCCATTGCCATTTTAGTTTTTTAATAGCTTCCATGATGTCTCCGGCTTCCATTTTCTTCCTTATGTACTGTGCTGTCTTGTGATCTCTCCATGTAAGGTTGAGCATGATTCTCTCATGCGCACGCTGCATGCTTCTCAGTTTGCAGGCCTGTCTCTTGGTTAGGTTCCATGTTTCAGCTCTATAAGTGACTATCAGGAGAATGCAATGGTTGTATACCCTTCTTTTCAGGATTATTGGGATCGTCTGGTTTTTGAAAGTTGAGCTTGCTTTGCCGAAGGCTTGCCATCCCAAAGTGATTCTTCGCTAGATTTCCTCCTCTTTTGTGGGTCTCATGGAGATTCATGGTCCTAGGTAGATGTAGTGGTCTACCTTGCCGAGTTTTGCATTTTCTATCTCGACAGTTATGTTCTTATTCTCAACATAATTGTTGCACATGATTTTTATTTTACTGAAGTTCATGTGTAGGCCGACTTTTTTGCTTTCTCTGTTTAGTTACATGATCCGAGAGATTTTCTTTTGCAAAATTTGATTCAAATGCGCGCTGATTCCGTATATAACTCCACAATGCACACTTCGCGACTGAGAAGATTAAAAAAAACTATACACACATTTTACGATTTCATAATTTAACTAATATATATATATATATATATATATATATATATATATATATATATATATATATATATATATATATATATATTAAATATACGAGGGAAAAGTGTTTGTGTGTTTGGAAATATTTGTGATAGGTGTCGGTGTGTTTGTGTGTGTATGATTCTCTCATGCGCACGCTGCATGCTTATGCATATATATATATATATATGTATATATATATATATATATATATATATATATATATATATATATATATATATATATATAACAGGGATACACAACGCCGCAAATATAATCATACAGGAAAACAAATCATAATTTTCATGCAAGTAAATGTTCGTCTACGTTTATTTTTTGCACACACTCCCATGATAAGTTTAGTATTGTAGTAACATTGTGAATAGAATTCCTCTCCTAAAAGCTTGAAAATGATCTCAAAAATGACAAATTATCAGAGGAAACAAAGGTCATATAGATTGAAAGCACAAAAAATAAGCTTGCAAAAATTATTTTATTTCAATTTCTTTTAAATATTGGACTAGAACAAATATTTGCACGTGGGTCCGTCTGCCACTTCCGATACGAGAAAAAACATGTAAAAGTACTGCTATATCACCCAAAATGCCTACGTGTGCGCTTTAACTTGGTGGTTATAGTTGTGTGAGAAGAAATATATCAAAGAATGTATTTTTTTTACTATGTTGTCAGATTTGAATTATTTTTCCCCGGGCAACAGGTTGTATTTTGATCAAGTAAAACATCATGAAATATCTGGGTAAATCATATGAAAATGTTAAAATCATTACAATCTTATTGGACACAATATATGTTTATTTGTTGAAATTCTCATGTGAAAAAGCAGGACCTTGTTTGTTGCCTGATATTCATATCTTCTTGTTTTATACGTTCTAAATTGAAAGGAACAACGTCCCTTCAGGTGTTGAGGTTGGGGACAATTGTAACATCTGACTTCCTCTATTCAATGGAATATTTTGAACAATATGTCATGTAATAATCTTTAAATTGTATCGGTAATTAGCTGATAGATGTAAGTTTTAATAAAAATTTGGTTATTCTTGTCCAAATGGTCTCTGAGTTACTGAGAGAAATATAATGTGTTGCAACCGTCTCTAGTCTCTCCTATATATAAACACATTAACACATATATTTGTGTGTGTGCGTGTATGTACACACACGTGTATACACACACATACACACACACACACACACACACATATATATATATATATATATATATATATCATAATGTTTTAATTATTGTAAGATTACTAAAAAGAAACAGATTTTTTCCGTTGTTGATGATATTTAATCACAAGGATCAATATTTGTCAAAAGATGAATTTCCCTACAAGATTTTATTTCATATACATATATGTGTTTGTAAATTGCGTTTTTATCATATTGGAACTATATTTGGAATGATCTCCCGCTATCATACGATGAATATATCATTTGGTCTAGACAATTCATTGTTTATTTCATAGAAGTTGTCTAGGCAAAAATGATACATTCTCTGTGTGATAACGAGAGATCATTTCAAACGGATTTTTAATTTAATATAACGCAATTTGCAATCATTCATTTCTTGATAACATGCTTAAAGAAATAGATATGGATGATCCGACAGAATGATTATGCATTGTGTTATACTATACAGAAACATTCAACTGAAATGATCTCTCACCGTTACTCAGTTAATGCATAATTTAGCCCAGACAACGTAAATAGAATAAAAATTTAGAGAATATATATATATGTATATTCAATACTTTCATTCCGTTTTCCATATGTACGCCTGAATGATATATGCACACTCTGATATGGTGCACTTGGTAGTGGTAAAGATATAAATTGCAGGAAAGACGATTCGCCCTCTCTCTCTCTCTCTCTCTCTCTCTCTCTCTCTCTCTCTCTCTCTCTTTCACACACACACTCACATACACACACACGCATGTTCGATTCCAGGCCTTTTTTACTAACTTGTCCAATTCTTGGACTACAACCAATTATTTGGATTGCAAATCTTTTTCTCGGGATTTTCAAGATTGAAAATACTTTTGATAAAAAGGAAATTAATTATTTTAAAATCAAATTAAAACTTCGTGCAACATTTCTTTAATTATTCATAGAAAGGTAAAATTTACTTTTCGACAAAATAAGAAAAGATGAAATAGATTAGATGCAGTTTGAAAATAAGATATTAATAATTATTATTATGATTATAATAAATATGATTAACTTTAATCTTCATGATTTTGTAGGTTCCTGACAGATGTCTCGTTATAATCGCTGACATGTTTGCTAAAATCTCCCGTACCTTCCTTTATACTGTGCTTTCTCAGATCAGATGTCTCGCCAGTCTTTGCAATGGTTTCTGCACCGATGATATGATTAGGGACCGTCTACCTAAGCTCGATATGGACAGTTTGGGGGGTTGGATGAGGTGCAGTGAATGGCAATTCTCCAGATACCCTTACAAATGATTCGTCTTATCGTTAAACATACACAACAATTATTTTTCCCCAGATTTCAAATTCTTCCAATATCTTCACAGGTCTCTCCTAGACTATGCCGATTGCGTATTGTCACCATTTGAAGATTCAGATATTTTCCCAGCTTTTCACTTTCTTTCAATTTCACAGTGATCCATTGAAACTCAGATATCCCATATCTGATGGATATTTACTATTACTACAAAGTCTGTTCGGTGTTCGGCGACTCAGTATTCTTTAAAGTATTTCTCTTGGGACCCCACACTCTAATCCCAGCGTCCCAGTTTTCAAAACAATCTGAAAAATCCCCCTTCCTGATCTCCATCAACGGTCTTGTCGGACTCTCCTTAATCCCAGTCTGGAATCCCTTTGGAATGAGCTAGTGAACCGTATCTGGAATGTAGGGAGGGTCTGACAGGCATTGGCAATCACCAATCAAGCCACCACGATACGTAAAGAATGACTCGCCCGGTTACTTTGAATGTGACAGTCATGCAGTATAGTAAGCTAACAATGGTGTTTCATTACTGACTGAGTAACCCCACGAGAGAATTTTCTCTTCGCACGTGCGCAGTAATGTCTCTTCTAAGTGGTTGAAAAGTTTTCTACCAATTTACTGGTTCTCGAGATATCAAAAATAGTGAACCTTGTATACTATGACCATTATCATTGCCTCCGGCCTATATCATCCCAAAATGAGATTAGTAGCACTCCCTCGATACAAAGTTCAACATTTCGCAATCCCAAAGAAGACCAGACCAGACAACACAGCCGTTGGAATATTGCAATGAAAACTAAGACGATGATATTGGTCCAAATGAACTAGTGTACAATGACAGACACATGAATTACTTCATACTCGATAGTTTTGAAATTGATCGAAATATTGAATTTTTTCTAGATCAGAGTCTTTGACTTAATTTTGTTCGGGTAGGAATTCAATTATTATACACTGAGTCATCCCTAAGCACGGACAGCGGAATGAGAACAGCCTATCCCGTGGGTTGAACAGAGGCTTTACTTCGAAATTCTGAGAATGTTTCCAAATACGACAGCCATCTGAAGATAGCAAGAGAGTGTACCGACCAAGATAATGTGACAGCAACTAAGATAAGCGTAACAAATTGGATCAATCGGTGATTATTATTATTATTATTACTATTATTATTACTATTATTATTATTGTTGTTGTTATTATTATTATTATTATTATTATGATAACTGGGGAACAAGATTAGAAAGACAGATCTCCCTACTTAAGAGAGATGAAGGACTACTGAGAAATGTACCATACATAAACAGACCACATGTAAGGCTATGGGACGAATACAATATAAGATAAAAAGGTGTCCCTGTTGCAGTGGAAGAGATACACCAGAGACGACTAGCCAAAGAGGCAAGATTGAAGAGATATTGACAAAGTTCTGTCAAATTCACATAGAACTGCACATTCCAAAACAATGACAGAAAGTTTTACAGAGAAAGAAAACAGAATATAAAGCCGGGCGCCACAGACACGAAGATCTTCTGGAACAGCGTACGGAGACACCCGAAGAGACACAACGAAGCTCCGGAACGGTTTGATAGCACAGAAAAAGAAATCAAGGATATAGACAACAGAGAATCAATACTACTGAATGAAACTACATTGAAACATTCTCTCAAAAAATAGCCAATTGGAAAGGACCAGGACCTGATGGAATCCACTGCTATAGGAAATTCATCATACCACATGACAGGCTCATCTACCAACTCCAAAGTTGCCTAGATGAAGGTGAGGTCCCACAATGGATGAACAGAGACAGGACTGCCCTCATCCAAAAGGGCAGTGGAAAAGGGAAGCAGGCAAGAAATTATACACCAATCACGTGCCTATCACTAATGGGGATAACCTTGACCGGACGGATAGCACAGAGAATGTATATATCTATGGAAAGAAGTGGACCATTACTGGGAGGACAAAAAAGGTGCAGGAGAGAAACTAGGGGGCAAATGATTTTAAAAGAAGTAAGAAAAAGAAAGAAGAACGTTTTAATGGTATGGATAGACTATAAAAAAAAGTTAACGATGTGATTCCATACAGCTAGATACTCGAATACCTCAGAAGATTCAAGATCAGTGAACCAATTGTGAGATTCGATGCAAATTCTATGAAAAACTGGAAAGTAGACTTGACAGCCACAGGAAGAAACTTACCAAAGATAAGAATAAAAGAGGGAATCTCCCAGGGAGACTCGCTGTCCCCACAATTATTTGTTCTAACTATGATACCACTCAACAGAATCCTAAAAAAACAGCAAAAGATATCAATTGCCCGAAACAAGGGGAAAAGTCAAACCTAATGTACATGGACGACATAAAATCATTTCCAAAGAACAGGGGGTAGCTTGAGACGTTGTTCAACAGAGGGAATACAGTGATGAGATTTGGATGGAGTTTGGAATAGAAAAATTTGCACGAATGGCAATACACAAAGGAAGGTTCACAGTAGCAGAAGGAATCGAACTTCCAAACAGCAAAAAGATCAGAGCACTGACAACACAAGACCGATACTTAGGAGGATGAGGAAAATATTATAGACCAAACAACAGGAACCTAATAAAAGGAATGAACTCATGGGGCTCTATCAGTAGTAAGATACACAGGGTCATTCCTTGGATAGACAAAGGAAGAACTCCTGTCGATGGACCGGCGAACAAGAAAGCTTATGACAATACACAAGGCCTTACACCCCAGAGATGATACGATAGACCGTATGTGGAGAGAAAAGAAAGCGGTAGAGGACTCATCAGCATAGAAGACTGTGTCCAGAAGGCCAAGCAGCTCAAGAAAAGTATGTGCAAGCAAACAGCAGAAACATTATAAAAAAAACAGCGGAAACATTACAAAGACTGCTCGAAGCAGTGCGAAAAAGTGAAAAACGATGGAGCAGCACAGCAAATAAAGAAGGAAATATAGGAACAGAAAAACTATACGGAGAATTTTAAAAAAAGATACAGGATGTGGCAGACGAAAGATCATGAACATGGCTGCGGAAAAGGAACCTGGAGAGAGAAACAGAATCACTCATCATGTGGGGAAAGGGATAAGACTGTACACCACATAACTAATGAATGTAGCCGAGAAGGAGTATAAATGCAGACACAGCAGAGTAGCTAGAGTGATGCACTGGGGACTGAGCAACGAGTGGGATTCAACCATGTGGAGAAGTAGTACCAGTACAAACCAGAGACAGCCCTGGAGAATGGAAGTCATAAATTACTCTGAGACTTTAACATCCAAACTGACCATCCGATCCAAGCAAGGAGACCAGACTCGTGGACAAAAATGGGAGAACCTACCAAATAATAGACGTGGTTCTACCAGCAGACCACAGAGTAAATAGGAAAGAGAGTGAAAAACGGGAAAAATACCAGGACCTGGCAAGGGAGCTGAAGAAGGCATGGAACATGAAAGTAAGCTGTGCACTTGGAACTGTACCAAAGACACTGAAAGTGAGATTGAAAGAACTAGGGATAAAAGGAAGGATCAAGACTATACAGACCACAACACTGTTGGGGACTGCATGAATATTGAGGAGAATGCTAGAAATAACAGATCTACGCTGTTAGCAGTGGCCTACCAGAGAGAAGGGATGAGGAGAGAGGGGAAAAAAACAAAAATGGTGATGCAGATACGAACCACAGCGCTGCTGTGATTTACGATATGATTCCACATAGCTGGATACTCGAATGCCTTAGAATGTTCAAGATTAGCGAACCGGTGGTTAGATTCATTGGAAACTCTATGAAAAACTGGAAAGTAGACTTGACAGCCACAGGAGAAAACCTAGCAGAGGTAAGGATTAAAAGGGGAATCTTCCAAGGAGACTCGTTGTCCCCACTATTATTTGTTCTAACAATGATACCACTCAACAGAATCCTGAAGAACAGCAAAAGGTACCATTTCTCCAAAACAAAAGGAAAAGTCAACCATCTAATGTACATGGATGATATAAAATTGTTTGCAAAAAACAGGGGAGAGCTTGAGACTCTGTTCAACGAAGTAAAAGAATACAGTGAGGACATCGGAATGGAATTTGGAATAGAAAAATGTGCAATCATGGTAATGCACAAAGGAAGGCTTACAATGACTGAAAGAATCGAACTCCCGGACAACAGCAAGATTAGAGCATTGACTGCACAAGACTGATACAAATATCTAGGCGTCCTTGAATGTGACACGATAAAACGGGAAGAGGTGAAGGAGAAAATAAAGAGAGAATACCTTAGAACGATAAGGAAAATATTAGAAACCAAATTAAACAGCAGAAATCTAATAAAAGGAATGAACACCTGGGCTGTGTCAGTAGTTAGATATACAGGACCATTCCTAGGATGGACAAAGGAAGAGCTCCAATCAATGGACAGGCGAACAAAGAAACTTATGACAATGCATAAAGCATTACACCCAAGAGATGACACAGATAGACTATACGTGAAGAGAAAAGAATGTGCCAGGGGGCTCATCAGCATAGAAGACTGTGTCCAGAGAGCTAAAGCAGAAAGGTATGTACCAACGAATAGTGAAGAAATCATAAAGAGTGCGAGAAATAGCGCAACAAATAACAAAGTAGAAAACAATGGAACAGTACAGTAAACAAGAAAAAAAAGATGGGAAAAGAAAAAATTGTATGGCGAGTTTAAAAGGCGGATACAAGATGTAGCAGACGAGAAATCATGGACGTGGTTACGAAAAGGAAACCTGAAGAGAGAAACAGAATCGCTCGTTATGGCAGTTCAAAAGAAAAACATCAGGACAAACTACATGAAAACAAAAATCAACAGAACACAGACAAACGGCACATGCCACATGTGCAGTGAAAGAGATGAGAAAGTAAACCACATAACTAGTGAATGTAGTCAATTCGCCCAGAAGGAGTATAAGCATAGACACGATAGAGTAGCAACGATGATACACTGGGAACTAAGCAAACAAATAGGATTCAACCATGTGGAACAGTGGTATCAGCACAAACCAGAGGCAGTTTTGGAGAATGACAACCACAAACTACTGTGGGACTTTGACATCCAAACTGACCACCTCATCCAGGCAAGAAGACTGGACTTGGTAATTGTAGACAAGAAAAGGAAGACCTGCCAAATAGTAGACGTGGCTGTACCAGCAGATTATAAAGTAAAGAGGAAAGAGAGTGAAAAACGGGAAAAATACCAGGACCTAGCAAGAGAATTGAGGAAGATGTGGAACATGAGAACCAAGATAGTACCAGTCATAGTGGGCGCACTGGGAACTGTCCCAAAAACGCTGGGTGGGGGGAGACTTGAGGAGATCAGGATTAGGGGAAGGATTGAGACTGTACAGACCACAGCACTACTGGGAAGTGCACGGATACAGAGGAAAGTGCTAGAAATATAAGGACTGCAACGCTAACTGTCAATAGTGATCCAACAGAGGAAGGGAAATCAAAGTGGAAACTCAAATTGTAGCACTGACATGATAGGCACGTTGGCTGAAGACCTGAGGAGACTTATTGTCACTCATCCTTCAGCGATGACCACTGGGCAACCGGTGTGAAACTGCAAATCGCAGTATTACTGTGACCTATGAGTACTAGGAGAGGAGGGCTGGAGACTTGAGGAGACTTGCTGTCACTCAAACTCCAGCGGTTACCACCAGGCAACTGGAGTGAGATTGCAAACAATAATAATAATAATGATATCTTTCAGAAATTCAAACAGGATAATAGAGTCCTATTGTCGGAAAAAAATTAATTTTTAAATCATTCTTATTAGTTATCAATATATCAATTACCGACCAAATGTTTCTCGGAATCACTTCCATCCTACGTCCCTTACTTGTTTATATTTCAGTTCAGAATGATCATACGATGTGTGCCAACTAAGTAAACGACAAAAGACCGTTTTGAAAAATTCGGGGTGGATATACACAGACTCACCAGAAATAAAGACGAACCACTTGAAACGGCAGAACGTTTATGTCATGGCAACAAATTAGTGACAGACAATTAGTTTTTTTCGTTTTTCTTTTTTCCTAAAGACGAATACTCGTCTGGCTTCCGTTTGATGTTGCTGAGAGAATTTGCCGGTCCGTCTGTGAAATGAGGAACCAGAACGAGCAAGGATTAAGGAAAACGTTTGGGTCGTCGAGGAAAAGAGACTCAAATAAATTCTGTATGATTGCAAAGACATTTACGAGCCAGAACATTGGAACGTGAATGGGTTTTTTTTCGAGATCAAAGGGGTTGAAGAAGAAGAAGAAAGAAAGAGAAGAGGAAAGTAAAGAAGTTGAAAAAAGGACAACGTGAAGAGTGAGAAAGAAAGATATACAATTTTGTAAATAAAAACGATAAGAATATTTTTGCTTTTTTGTTTGTTCTTTGTGAAAGATAGATTTCCATCTAAGTTTGATGATTGCCGTTATTTATCTTTGGCTATCTCGTAGTGTCGCGTTCATGATTACACGGTTGTTCTGAGGGCACTTGATGATCACTTACTAAGCAGATATCAAATCTAATTTTTAAAAACTTTTTGGGTTCATCTTTTTCGACAGTGCAACATTTCTTACAGTTATTTTCGAAGCTCCCCAGACTAAAAAGTCGTGTCCCTCTGACTGGATGGTAAGATAAAATATACATATTGGAATGCTAAATAACGGGATTGCCTGATCTTCTTGTATTTTTATTTCTCCCCAAATCCTCTAAACCCCTTCAACAACAACAAAAAACTTGAATTATTGCACATGAAATCCTAAACTCTTGAACATCTTTTGCACATACAAAACTTGAAATCCATTTACTCCCTTCCAATTCTAGCCTCTCCAATAGCTCGATTGTTTCTTGTCTCAGATGAGCACGTTTCCGCCAACTAGCCCCTATTTCACCAATTTACCCTTTGGATAAATAGGGGAGACTGGGGCTAGTTGGTCCCCTTTTGCACTCAGAGTGGAGGATATTCTGATAGTGATAGAGTAAGAGGAACCATTCATGGTTTGAACCAAGCGTCAATACCTTTCCTAAATTTATGATATCAATAAATAGCAAAACTATTGTAACCGAACTCACAGTTAGGATCACAGTTAACCTAATGACATTGAGTCCACATTACCCATGTCGATGTAAGTTGGCCCACAATATGGGACAAGTAAGTCCCTCATTTTCATTAAACAGAAAACCATTCACAAGCACTTTGAGCAGTGCAGTTTTTGTAATTTACATCTCCCCGCCACAAAAAAAACAAACAAAAAAAACAGAATATAAAGAACATTCAGTTGTGATATTAACAGCATCAAGATCTTTGTACAGGGGATAATGAAATTTGTCACTCCTTCATTTGTCACAGTAAAGACTAAAAAGATTAGAATAAAAGGATTTTATCAAATTCCTTTAGACTCTGACTTGATTATAACAGATTCGCATCATGTGACCAGGATATGTGATCAAACAAACACGACCAGAGAAGAAAACACTTTGGCATTGATTTAATACTGGATGACAAGGAAAATTATTCAAAAAGGAAACAGAAGTCCCTTACAGTTCATTAGAAGACCTTTTTTCAGTTATCTGCAAGTTAGATAAAACATAGAAGCATATTTGACACAACAGAACAAGAATAAACATGGGCCAACTTGCCCCATGCTAAAAGGACCGACTTGCCATACCACAGACATATCTATTTCGGGAGGTGACTGTTACCACTGTAACCAAATAGAGCAAAAGCATAAACTCCGACGATACCTTCGTTGTGTAGGTTTATTAACAGTTATGGATGTTCGGCCGATACTATTCACCAGCTCCGAAACCTGATTCTAACAAATCTTCAACATATTTACCTTTGATCATCAAAATAAATTTTTCAGCACTCACCCCCCACCCCCAGTCTGCCACAAGTACACGAAAGTTTTCCGGTGTAAGAAAGCAGGTGATCATATGAGTTAGCCGTGTGACCAAAATGACCGAAAACCCTTGGGCTAAAAAAAAACAAAAAAAAACTGCGGTCCAACTTACGCTGGGATTCAACTAACCCACAAATCACGGTTGTTCCGATTCTGCCATATAAGCGTTATCATTTGTACAGACTGAAAATGAATATTTCAACTTTCAATGCTCACCATAATGAAATATTCAGTTACATTTATATACTGATCGGAGGGATCGAATGAGATCCGACGTGTTGATGTGTGCTGCTTTGATTTTTCTCAGTTTCCAACGGCGTCCCCAGTCTATAATCTGGACTTCTTCCTTCAGAGGACAGTGCTCAACTCTCTCCAGATGTGATCAGCCATCCCAGATGTTGTGACCCGTCAGTCAAAAACAATACTTTTTAACCAATAGATCCTTCAGGAGATAGTAGGCTTGACCAATCAATTGAGCATAAGATGAGCAAAAGAAAACACCATTTCTTAACCAATCAAATACGAGGAAAGTATATATAAATAAAGACAATATCCCTGATTGGTGGTTGACACAGTTGCCACACGTGAGAATACTACCCGATTCCACAGTGGTAAAAAGAAATCCAACGGTGACGTAGGATTCGGTTTTTTTCCTTTCCTTCCCTTTTTATGCCTGGATTTCCATATCTGGACTTCTTCCCATAGTTTATTGATTGCCCTTCTCATCGTCGAATTCTTCGGTCTAGCTTGGATACGTGGATGACACGTTTATATTTTGGCTTCATCGTGTTGTCCTTTTCGACTACGTTAACCCAATGAGACCATCAAGACAGTAATTCGCTCTGATGAAACCTACACGTATGGATGTATATCTGAATTTTAATTTGAACCACTATTTCTGTTCTGAGAATGGATTGGTTAGTTGTTTAAAATACTGAACAGCAGTTCCCATCACTGATTCTAAGACAGAGGAAGGGGAACTTGACAATATAGACAACATAGAAGCGGAATATGGAAAGGGAGTATTTAAGACACCATAAAGAGTATCAGCCCTGTTCCAACCATCTACAATCCACAGCATGGTGGATACAAAGGCCTTGTAGATCTGGACTGGTAGGCCTCACGCCCTTCTAAACTTGCTCGTCGAAGTGGATCCGCCACGAGTCTGATCATTTACTCTAGTTATAAATACGGGGATAATTATAGAGGAGAAATAGCAGGCCTGTTATGGCCAGACCCGAAGAACCAAAGTCGAGACAGAAAAATCCAGGATGGTTGACCACATCTGGAGGAAGAAGTGTAGACTATAGACAGGGGACGTCGTTGGAAACCATGAAAAATCAAAGAAACTGCTTACATCAACGTCGGCTGAGAGTCTGTCGGATGTGCAGAGTTCTACTCGATGGGGTTTCCGCAACTCACCTCAAAGTTTAGAAATCCAGGCTAAACAAGGAAAGGAAAACACCCGAATCCTACGTTATAAGCGTTGCTACCACCGGAGAGAAAAATATTCTGTTTACCATCATAACATTCGAATAGAGAACCCAAGGAAGGTTGTAGCATGGATCAGCCGAAACGTCGTGTTAACACAAGCAACAAAGAGTTCAATCATCCGAAAAACTCTTTGGATATAACTTTTTATATCCCGAAGACATTTCTCGGAACATTCTACACAGAAAGAAAATTCTACTGAAATCTCCCATGGAGCTCGAAAATATTTTTTCTTACAAAGAAAATATTCTATCTCTGAAAGAAGGTGTAATGGTCCATTTCCAGCAACACTTCTCAATTGATTGTAAATACTTGTGTGCACATATCAAACATCCCAGTTATGAAATTGCAGTTTTCATCGAATTTATTTCCATTTCGAACTCAACATCCTCACCTTCCATCATTCTACAGACGTTGGCATTGTTTGAATTGTTATTGCCGAGGCCAACATTGTCTGTGTTTAGAAGCACGATACTAACACGCAGTTTGGCATTTTCTAATTTATTTTTTGATTTTCAATTGATCAGCGCTTCTTTCAAAACGTATCTACAATTGTAGTGAATGTAAATTAATCTCTTTGTGAATTAATTCATGGGCGCACCTGTTTGTGCGTTTATCCAAGTTCTATGGGTGCATCTTTTATTAAAAGACGCAGAATTTTTTGCTTGAAAATCAAGTTTAAAACATGATGGATAGCAATAACTTCTGAAAGACATTGGAATGGTGTTAACATTTGAATAAGAAACAATAAAGAGCTTGCCTATTGTTATCGCTGTTGATCGTCGTTCAAAGCAATATTGTAAATTCCGATAAGATTCCATTCAACATATACAAAAGGTGAAAGTAATGCAGAAAATATGTTAACTGGTAATAAATATTCGATCAGCAAACGATGAAGGTGATTTACCATTCACTTTATCATTGTTGCAAAAACAAACTTCACTAATTTTTTATACAATTTAAAAAGTGAGAAGTTGTGGTCCCTTACAAAACCCAAATCATGAGGAGCTGTTCCTCCAACATATCTCTCAATAGCTAGAGTTTCAGCTGCTTCATTTTCTCATCTCATACGCCCAAGAAATTAACTGATGTGTCTCGGCATTGAGCCAACCTTCAATCTGCGGAAGACTTCTTAGGCATCAAAGCTATTATCATTGGCTGTGATATTACGTACATGAAACTGTCAAGCATTCTGCCAACCAGGATGGACAATGCCGTTTGAATGCATATGGAAGGATTGTCGAAGCAAATTCAAGTCTATCATATAGGGAGTGAATTCTAGTAAATTACCGTCGCATATAGATGATGAATACATGTAGTGACAGAAATATGTTCGTACAAATAGTGCTGCTTTTCACATTCTTGCAAATCTTTCAATGGTATGATACGCATTGAATCGTTTCAAAACAAATTAATAATAACTGCACAGAATTCTATTTCAATCCATATCTATTAGGGGCCACAACGAAAAATAGAGACTGCAATTATAATTGACATCCATTTTTCACATAGTCATTTTGGCTTTACTATCAGATTCTACTATGTTGAAAAAAAAACAAGTTACATCAATTGTTCACGAATAACTCTGAAAAGTAGGCTTCTGAGTAACAAATATTTTATTAACGGACGATTGTTCAGGCAATCTAGTCCAAGTTAGGGCAAACATCCGGAAAAAATAAAACAATTTATTCTTGAAAATTTATTTCTATGAAGAGTCGAGAACAACATTCTAGAAATCCCGAGAAGTCCTTGTTGGATATCCAAGATTATTAGTTTGGATCATGAGTTGTCTACCATGTTACAGTTTCGGGGATTATATATATATATATATATATATATATATATATATATATATTTGTACACACACACACACACATATATATATATATATATATATATACAAAAAAATGTACAGGTGATGTAATATCTCGTTAGAAAGCAAATTTTATCTATACATATATTTTTTCTAAATTTTAGTCTTGGGTCAATTGTATGTTTTTTTCTTTTCATTTGGTTAGGATTGACATCTATGAGAGAGGATTATATTCACCTAAAAGACATTCTCTTCACAGCAACAACTGGAAGAAAAACAGCTGCAACAATAACATGTAAAAAGTTACGTTGATTCCTTCACCTGTTGTTTTTCTTTGATCCCCTGTTTCGGACTTTTTACTTCTTTGTTTCTCACTTGAAACTTTCGGTTTTTATTCGCTCTGTCGTTTGTAGGTCCTTGATCTTGTTAACATGCTTTAGGCGAACCGTCTGACACACAACGGACTTTTCTTCGAGGCTACACATACACGTGATACTTCTGCAGATGAAATCTGTGTGATTAATCTGATGAAGCCCTACATTAAAGTATTTGCGAAATATCAATAAGAAAGTTGGAAAGAAAGAAAGCAAAGGTAAATTAGTGATTTTGACATTTTCCTATTTTATGATGTACTCGTTTTATCTTACTTTAAAATGATGTTTAAAATCATTTCGTTGTATTTTCCCTCTATTTCCGAATGTGGCACCTCTCCCGAACACTTTCACACTTTCGAAACGTATTGTAATAATTAAATAACTTCTTTGAAAGTTCAATTGTGGTTTTAATTACTAGAAAATAGCATAAAGTTTCTCGTGAAAAAAGGAAAAATACTTTTACATGCCCGCAGAGGATTACGTTTTTGACTGAACTTTTATCGATTCCACCATGATTAACGGATCTCTTGCCACGAGAATGGAGTTAAGTTTTACAATTCTTTCAAAAATAGAATTGATCACTGAGAACATCAACGATTCATTGGCTGGATTTTTTGATGGATAAAAAAACAAATAGCGTTCATGTTGGATTTATCCAAATTAGGCATATTACCACGAATAAGATTTCTTGACACCTTTGGAGTGTTGTTCTGGAGACTCTGCAGAAATGTACTGCGGAGAAAATAATTATGTTTTCATCTTTTTTTTTTCAACTTGGTTTCCAAATTGGGGTAGTTGGCCCGGACTATAAAAGTGAATACTAAAACACAAACCTACATATTTTGGGCTATTACTTCTTTAACACAAGATACAAACTAACAGGATATACTGTTGCAAATGTAACAAAATTCTCTTCCCAACAACACATGACATCCATATAAACATTGGGTTTTGTATACATGTTCATATAAATATATTGGAAATAGAATTTCGTCGGTATGTGCTGAAATACCTATTTTCACATTTCTGTCAGCAACTTTTCTTGCTCAACAAATACAAGATGCACTTTTGGAAAGCTGACACAATTCACTTTTCAACGATATATCATATCATCTGTACAAACATTGGGTTTCAAGAGGTTCAATGTATTTAACTGCGTGCATATTTGCCTGCTTACGGGCTAAAAAGGTTGAATTTTCAAGTGATCTCTGTGTATAAGTACTTGGATATGTAGCCGTTTGAGAATATCAGGTTCCTTAAGCGAGGATGGTGGAGCGAGTGACGCCACTTCGGTTACTTGTCGCCTCTATTTCGCAAATTGCAAGTCGAGACAAGATATACTTGAGATATATGAAGCCCGGACAGGGACAGCTGATGCTGTAGTTAGCGTAAGGGTAGTACTTCTTGAATATCCACCAGTGTAATGGCTATTCGACCAACTCCATTCAGTGAATCAGCAAGAAGAGAAAGCAGCAGAATACAGAATGCCACTCGCTGTAGCATTAGTCGATTTTAAATAGGCCTTCGATTCAGTGAAAATCCCCAAAGTCATCGATGCCAAATACAAGGAGTAGACCCTATACATCTCAGAGTATCTACTGACATAATAGTTCCTTCATCAGGCTCCAGAAAGATTCTGAGCCTTTTCAACTTGAAAAAGGAGTGAGAGACATGGTGATACTAGCTCACCCAAAATCTTCACAGCCTGCCTTGTGATGATCTTCCGAAATAAAAACACGGAGGAATCAGAATAGACAGAAAATATCTATGTAACCTCGGTTTGGTTGATTACATTGTCCTCTTTGCTAAGAATTTCCATGATCTCCAAATAATGTTAAACAAAGTAAATGAAGCAAGCAAGAAAGCTGGTCTCCACATGAAATTCAGCAAAAACAATGTCATGTTCAACAGATATGTTTTAGACAAAGACACAACGATCGAAATTGAAAATGCAGAGCTGGAGAAAGTGGACCACTACATCTAACCAGGACAGCGAGTCTCCATGAAATCATCAAAAGAAGAAGAAATCAAGCGAAGAATCACATAAGGTTGGCAAACTTTTGGTAAAGCAAACTTGGTTTTCAAGAAGATGGAAATCCCACAGCTACAGTAGAGTTTATGTATGAATAGTATTGTTTGCAGTATCAGTGTTCAAGTGAATCATCATTGCAGCGTGTCGGTTACTTTATAAGGTAATTAATAAGTATGGCCAGAAATTTCTCCGAGACACCCACAATTGAAAAAAATGCGTTAAACATGCATAAAAGATTATTTTATCGTTAAAATGTTGTGTCATCATCAAGAAAAAAATTTGAGGGGAAAAAATCAATAGAATTGGAGGTTTTTCAGAAAATTAACATCATCAAAAGTTGTCCATTTGTAAACATTAGAATGACGTAAATTTGGCATTCGAAAATTTTCCAAATTGTTGTGTTATGATAATATATATAATGAAATATGTAATGAAGGAGCTTAAATAATATAAAAAATAAAGAATTAAAAAATAATAATCAATTTCCAATATTTCATACGAAACTGTCGATAAATTTGATTTTGTACTTATTGAACAAAGTGAACGGTAATCATGTAGAAACTGAAATCGCTTCATGCACAGTTTTCCAAATGCCAGATTATCTAATTATAGATTGTCTTAAGTCACATCGACTGAAGTCAGACTGATAAGCATAGATTGTCAAAACCCAGATTAGCTATTATAATAAGTACTAAATCTAATTTTGTCAGCGGAAAAATATTGGAAATAGCAGAATCAATATTTTTCTAAATAATTAGGACATTATATTTTTTTCCAACTCAAAAAAGCGGTGATTTTGGTGCAAAACAAATAGTGAAAATTAAATGTTTTAAATTTCATATAAAAAATTCAGTGATGAAGCAATTTCAATAAAATTCATGGAAGGGTTATTTTGTTCGAAGAACTTATGGGAACCATTTTTTTCTTTAAAATAAATGTTTTAACTTTATGAAATCACATCCAATGGAAAAAATGTTGACATATTTTGGAAAAAATTGCTTCCTGACGAAATTTAATCGATGAAAGCAAAAAGCATACACAAACTCTAAATCAGAACTTGTCAACAATTCTGTGCAAAAATATTGTAAATTGCGGAATAAACGGTTAAAATTGATTATTGAGCTAAAAAATGAAAAAAGTGAAATTTTAATTGCTTTATGCCTAAAACTTGACCCTCGGGGAAAAGATGACTCTAACATGGATAAAAGTTTCCACTAGTGACAATTTTTTTGTGTTATTACCAAGAAGGAAAATTCGAAAAAAAGATGTTTGTAAACGTCAAAATGACGTATTCGAAAATTTTTCTGCTATATCTATTATGAAAAATACTTTTATGAATAACAATGCTTCAAATAGATAGATAGAAATATCATAATTCTTAAGAAATCATTCAATTTTTGTTTTTTGGGGGGGGCCTAATATGACTTCATTTATCCTACGATATTCAGTGTCTTGAAAGTAAAATAGTGTAAAGAATTAAAGCATAATATCCTGGGTATTTTTTCAAAACTCTGCAATTTCCAGTATTTTTTTCACACAAAATCACTTACAAAATTAAATTTAGTCCCCATTATAATAAGTAGAGTATACATTACTAATAATAATTTTCGTTTATTCAATCTGGTTTTAGTCAATGTGGTAATAGACAAAGCGAACGGTCTCCCTCAAATTTACTTGTTTTTGCAGTTATACATCCAACCACCTAACGTAAGTCAGTCGTCCACCAAATTTAGAAGAAATCGATATTTTTTTTTAAAAAACATAAAAATTTGAAAAGCAAAATACAGAAATCAAGTAGAAGCAGAATGGGACGATTGCGCACCCAAGCGCAAAGCAACATTTTTTTTTCTTTGCTAAAAAAGGGGTGATCAATGAATCAGTTAATTCTCTTGTCTTTTGTTTGTCGTTGATCGTGAAAAAAGTCCGAATTTTGAAAAAAAGCAAGATTGAACGTGGGTGTGACTACTGCCACTTTTCCTAGGATAGGGACAAAAGGATATATTCTGGGCATAACTTGCAGGTCACACTGAAGCGTTTTACCAGTGAATAATAACACCATCTTTTTATGGATGCATCAATTTCACGTTAGATATGATGATGGAAACTATTGTATCACACCATTATTGACAAAAAGGTTTCAACTTTTACACCCATTCACCATAGGTGGGAAGGCCTGAACAAGGTGGTGTAAATATCCCGCCCCTTCCCCCACCTTGTCGGACACAAACTATGGGACCGATTTAATGAGGCAGGGTTTTAAAAAAGTATTTCAAGATATATTTCTTTAAAGTGTCATATTTGAAATAGGGTGGGAGGCATACAGATGCGAAAAAATTGACCCTGGGGAAAAAAGGTTTTTCCGTGAAATGAAAAAGTACCTCGGGAAATATTAAAGGTACGCGCCATGCCTTAATTTGGGGAGAATCTATCAAAAATGACACCCTGGAAGGCATGCATGTAGTTTTTTGGTACCCCTTGCAGAAAGAAAACGAGTTGGGTAACTCATGAATTTTAACGACGCGCTTCATCGTTGATTAATTTATCAAGTAAAAGGCAAAGAAATAGACATGATTTCCACGTTTATCAAGGAAAGCGCCTAATAGGAATCTGTTTGTCACTTGAGAAATAGATGAACAATAGAAAAATAAATGCCTTGTACATCGCAGTAAAGTCTCTTCTTTCTCCTCCTCCTCCTCCTTCGACTTCTACTTCGTCCAGTCAATGACGTTTTCTCTTTTCTACTTCTTTCTCTTCGCCTCTGTTTTCATACATTCTTTCATTTTCTTTCTGGACTTTTTTTCATGTTATTTTTACCTTTTTCAACAGCGCTATTTTTTGCATCTAATCTACCTGGGGTGAACAAGTCCAGTCAGGGTCACTCAGTACAGATGAGGCAGAGCATCAATCACAATAGCCTAGGCAATAGGGGTGGTCCAACAGGTTTCTTTTCCTTTTTCTTTCGCTTATTTCTATCTTCATTTCTTTTCTTTTCTTTCTCATTTTATTGTTCTTACTTTTTTTCTCTTCCTCTTTCATGTTATTTGTTCGCTTTCTGATTCTTCTTCTCTTTTTTTGTCTTTCCTAAACTTTTCTCTCTTTACTCTTCTTCTCTCTTATAATTTTCTCTCTTCATTCTTTCCTCTCTTTAACTCATTCTTACCCCTCTCTCTCCCTTTTTCATCCACCTCTCTCTCTCTCTCTCTCTCTCTCTCTCTCTCTCTCTCTCTCTCTCTCTTTCTTCTTTTTACACCATTTGTCAAAATCTAACCGAATTCTTGATTGACTTTGTTTCCCCTCCGTAACAGGAAGAAAAACAATTCTGTCCAAATTTGGGAGACTGATATCTTCGCTGTCCGTATGCAAAATTACCTTCGCTCTGGCTTGATTTGAAATCACGACAAAGTGATTTGTAGACGGGGGCTCAAATCGACTGAGCTGAATTGACACGTCACATACTTCAATGAAAATTTCGGTTAGATATAAGATATTTTTTCTAAGTTAATACTCCCTTTCCATGATATGAAATCACAATCAAGTGATGGGTAGCTAGCTCTCTTATCGACTGAGCCAAGCTGACATGTCTTATATATCTATGAAAATTTATCCAACAGATACACAAGGACTTATTTCATTCTAATTGATATATATATATATATATATATACTAAAGTATACTTTTTTTTTTAATTTTATTTTTATACACATGATACAAAAGTTACGGAATTATCTTCGATCGGAATTGGTGTACAGTTTGGCTCTGCTGCAGACAGGCTTATCTCTCTCCATCTCTCTTTTTCTATCTTTGTTTTATCCATCACCCTCATGCTCTTGCTCTCTTGCTCTCCCCCCCTCTCTCTCTGTCTCTCTGTCTCTCTGTCTCTCTGTCTCTCTGTCTCTCTGTCTCTCTCTCTCTCTCTCTCTCTCTCTCTCTCTTTACTAGTCTCTTTTATTGCACTTTGCTCTCATTCCTTTCTGGTTTCGTACTCTCTTTCTCCCTCTCTCTACACTTTCATTTTACCACATTTTTCTTTTCCTCTTTTCTCTTATTTTTTTCTTTTACAACCCCTTCTCTCTCTCTCTCTCTCTCTCTCTCTCTCTCTCTCTCTACTCTCCTCTTTTTCTCCACTTTTCTTACTTTCTTGTCCCTCTCTACTTTATTACACTTCTCTCTGAGTTTTCTTACCTTTCTGTCTCACTCGTTCATTTCTTATTCTTCTCTCTCCTCCCTCTCTCTCTACCTATTCTTTTGTCTTTTCTCCCCCCCTCTCTCTCGCTACATTCTCCTATCTCCCTCTTTTCTCTGTCTTATTTCCTACTTTTTCCCACCTGTTTTCTCTCTTTCTCTCACTCACTCACTCTCTTTCTGATTCACACACTCTCTCTCCTTTGTGTCTCATTCCCTTTTCTCTTCCTGATTGCCTTCTTATTCCCTTTCCCCTCCTTTCTCACTCCTGTACCCATCTCTCGCAACAGACTTATACAAGAACGTAACTCAAACACGTGCAAGAACCACGTGGTATACATTGACGAATGGGGAAGTACAACCAAACTGTGGAAGTCTCAATACTCTTTCTTCTCTAGTTCGTTCTTACGCATCAATTGAAAAAGACGTGTTTTTCTGTTATATCGTCGTTGACATGATTTGTTCAAGAATTGTGCAACACAGCAGTAACCGAATCTTTTCGTATTCCTACAAGTTTATGGAGAAGACTGCATGTCAAGAGTACGTGTGTTCCTGTGGTACAAGAGATTTTGTGAGAGTAGAAAGAATGTCCAAGTTGATAAACGTTGCAGACGTCTAAGCATTTCAAAATTGGAAATCGGGAAGGTTAACCTTCACGATCTCCAAATAATGCTAGACGAATGAAGTTGGCCTCCACATGAACTTCAGCAGAACAAATGTTATGTTCAACAGACATGTTGGTGACAAAGACACAAGGATAGAAATCGAAAATGTAGAGCTGGAGAAAGTAGACCTCTACATCTATCTAGAAGAGCGAGTCCCCATGAAGTCATTAATGGGGAAAAAATAAACGAAGAATCACTCTAAGATGACATGCCTTCGGTAGAGCAAGCTCGATTTTCAAGAACAAGTCCTCAAAAGAGGGGTATGTAACTAATGTATATTGCTGATCGTCACCTATGGAGTTGAAACATGGAACCTAACCAAGAGAATGACCTGCAAACTGGGGAGCATGCAACATGCAATATGGGTGTAATCATTCAAACCCTGGAGTGTTTTTTAAGAGTTCGAGCAGACTTGGCTCATGGTTATCTTTGACTGCAGGTCGTTTGTTATGGTATCAGATTGCATGGATTGTGTGTGGCAGTTCCTGATTGTGCACGTAATGGCTGAAGATTTTATCGGATTGTTCGTTCTCAAGTTTGGTGTCAAGTTACATATCAGTGTGTGGAGCGCTCCTACGTGTTTGTGTACGGGCTGTAGGAAGGAATAATGCCTTTGTTTGATCTGGCTATCAGGTTTCAGCGGTTCGGATATTGATAAGGTCTTTGAATAAGGTTCTCAATCCCCCCCCATTGCGTGGCAGTCTGCATTGTGCAGTTATCAGCTGTGCTAGGTGAAGGAAAGGTTTAAAAAACATTTCTTTGTTCAATCATGTTGCATTCAGGTATTATGGTAGACTCAATGCATTTTTCTTCTCTCCAGGTGATGCAGGCATTTTTTGAATCGAAGCTGTGGGATAATTTTTTTCGATGTTTTGTAAAGGCGTTTGAATGATCGTCTATTGTTAATGCCCTGGTAATCTATTATACACACTTTTTGAGAGGTCTAGCTGTTTCACCGATATAGAGTTTGTGGCAATCTTGGCAGGGGATCACATAACTGCTCGACTTGGAAATTTGTTCTATTATTTACTTAGTTTGTCATTTATCTAATTGTCTTAGAGGTGCAGGTAATGATGCGTATGTCCAGCTTTTTTAGATTGTTTGCTATATGATTATCATCTCACTTTAAATCATTTGGAAGTGGGAAATTAGCTATATAATTGGTACATACTTAAATAATCATTTTTCACGGGTACTTTTCTAGTATACTTATAAATTCTCTATTTTCCTTACATCTTCCCTTTTCATTTTTCCTCTAAATTTTTGATCTTTTTAAAATAACACCTTCTATAATCTTCTCTGCTAATTCCGACTTCAATTGCAGATGCTGAAAAAATGCGAAGGTGGTTGTTTCAAATGCAAATACTAAAAAATAAAAGAATGGAAAATGTTCAATAAACACTTGTACATTTCTCTTTGACTCTATCACGAGGCCTCCTCCACTTGACTAATCACTTATTGTCACACCTGTTGGAATTTCCAGGTAGCATTAAACCATTTCCTTTCTTCTCTTAATTGGCACCTGCTTCTTGTTGCCGAATATTTAAACTGCAACAAACAAAAAAATGTTGACACTCAATCTCAATATAACCAGAGCTCTTCTCCTGATGAGCCGGAATTTAAGAGTCCTTCTTTCAGTTATCTCAGTGTTTATCGATAATTAATTTTACTGTAACAAACCCTCTCTTCACGTAACTGCATCAAATATTTGCATGAAGTAGTGGAATTAAACAATTAGTTTTATATTATGAGCACCCATTTTCTTTCTCTAAGACACCCCTTCACATTTTCTTCGTTCCTTCTTTCTTTTCCTTTTTTATTTCTCACCCCTCCCCGATCTCTGTCTCTGTCTCTCTCTCCATTCTCTTTCCTTCATTCCCCTCTCCGTTTCGTCTTTCTCTCTCTTCTCATTTTCTCTTTCGTATATTTTGTATCTTTCTCTTATTTCCCCTGTACCAAATGCTTACAAGACTTCCTTGAATGCATTTGCTTTAAAACAAAAAGTGATTAGTAAATCAAATATTCTTCGTTCTCTTTAAGAAATGTATCGAAATAACTTGAAATTTGAGAAATGCTTTTTAAAACTGTATTTCAAAACAGATAACATTTTCTCTGTTTCGGGCCTCACAAAGTCTGTCTGGGAAGTATCCAGAAATTATGTTTGAAGAACTGGTAGCGTGATCATGATGCACTTTGACAACTTATAAGAAGGGTCCTTTGCAGACACTTTCTCGTTAATTTTCTGAGTTGGTTACGAACGTGTGCATTGTGTGACAGTCGCATTTACAATAACTGAACCTACCCATTCTCCACGTATCATACAGGATCCTTTTGCAAAATATTGCCTCATCCAGGTCTGTCATCCCTCTTAGTCCAGATTTGGTTCTCTGTGACTTTTGGCTTCCTACAAAGAGATTTCAGAATGACGACTCTGGAAGTAACTGTTTTTAAAATTGGGAGTGATGTTGTAATAAGTGTGTGAGATCCCAACGGGGAACTTGAAGAGAACAAAGGTGCCATTACTCTAGGTAGGCTATTTTTCGGCTAATGATAAATGACTGGATACTTACCGGACAGACCTCGTATTTGTGAAGTTATTTGCCACAAAATAAGCATTTTAGGGTCTTCCAACAGTGAATGGATAGCTTTATTGAATAAAAGCTAAAGAAAAGTTTTATTCTTACTGGCAGAAACCTCCGAGAATTCTCATCTGGTTAAAAGAGATTCTTTTATTGCTTCGGAAGAATTTAAGTGGAAGGGACTAAAGGTTTTTTTTCTTTGGCTTTTTGGGGAGGTGGGGATAATCTTCTTTGTCCTTAAAAGCATTCGTACCTTCGCTTAAAAATATCCCCCAAACTAACGCCATACCAAGACCAGCTTTTTTAATCTTTTACTTATTTATATTTTACTTTGACAATTCAATCCCAAATTCATTTTTATTACATTTTATGTTCTCATCATGGCAAAATCCTCTGAAGAGCCTTTACTTCACCAAAAAAAAAGTTTTGTTCTTTACTAACCTGGACCTATCTGGTACTAACCTACCCTTTCTCTTTCTCCTTTTTTTTTTCCATGGCGTCTCTTCTTCCTCTTCCTCTTTGCCTCCTTCCTTTTATCCTCAAACTTTTTCGTCTTCTCCTTCCGCGGCCATTTTTATCAAACTCTTCCATTTAATCCACGTCCCAAATTTCATTTCCTTCTGTCGTCATCACTTTTTCCTCCTCCTCCTCCTCCTCCTCCTCCTCCCTTTTCTCCTTCTTCTGAGACTGAATATTAGAAACCAAAACTGTCATCAGAATTGTCAACATAGGTTTCTTCAGTTTTTAAGTTGTTCTGTCTGGCTGACCGCCTGGCTCTGTATCATTGACTCTACTAATAGAGCTGAGAAATTTCCAACATTTACCCCCTGTTTTGTCTACAAAAATTAAAAAATTCCTGCCCAAAATAGATTTGTAAAGGGGAAAAGATCTATAATGTAAGTTTGTGCTAAATTGGTCCTAGTTTGTGTTTGTGAGTTTGTGCTTGCATTTTTTTTTCGAAATTGGGACTTTTTGTGTCAAACAAAAGGTTAGAGAAGTAACTCATTTATTGATCACCTTTTTTCAAAATATCAATTGATCATCCTCAACATGACTAAAGACTATGGTCATGAGACGGTTTCTATTGAGTGACTAACCAGACCTGTTCTTGTTTTTCTTTACCACATTGTGTTTCTACCCCTCTGTGTGTGAGTGTATTTATATATATATATATATATATATATATATATATATATATATATATATATATATATATCTTTCCTTCACCACTTTTGTATCATTACCTCATTGATTTTCAGTCTTTTCCTCTTTCTCCTTTACCTGTCCTTCTCTTCATTTTCTTCCCTCTTTCTTTTATATTCATCTTTCCTCCACTTTCTTTCAACATTTCACCCTTTTCTCCACTTTCCCAATTACTTCTTTCTCACTTTCATCCCCTCCTCTTTCTCTTCTTATTGACCTTTTCCTCTTCTGTTTTCATCCTCTTTCTCTTCTTTCCTCCTCTTTTCCCTTTCCTCTTTTTTTCTCTTTTCCTTTTCCTTTATTCTTTTTCTTTTCCTTTCCTCCTCTGTTCTCATTTCTTCTTTTAGTTATTCCTCACTTTGTAGAAAGTAGAAAGAAGAGTGGGCCCCCTCTTTTGACTTTTTCCCCTGTTTATCTCTTTTTCTCTTTTCCCTCAATGTTCTCCTTTTTCTCATTATCATTTTTTCTCTTTTCTTCTCTCTTAGTATACATACATACATATATATATATATATATATATATATATATATATATATACACACACGCACACACACACACACACACATATATATATATATATACATATATACATGTAGCTATATATTTATGAGTGCATTAGCTGAAAACACCCAATAAGATAGTTATTCATCTGATATATATATATATATATATATATATATATATATATATATATATATATATTCAACGCTTTTCCATAGGAATAGAGCACTCTGGTGAATGGGGAATTTATGTGTGAGTAAATATATTGCTTGAATCCAATTTTACTGACCGTCCAGTTCTGTGGAGCAGAGAGGACATCAGCCTCCAGGTCTGAAGCGAGGGTTTCAATCCTGCCTTGTAGTACTGGATGGGAAAATGGATAGTCTATAGCCACACTGAAGAGTTGTAATACAACAAAATAGCTGGCTGTGGATGACACAATAATTATATATAAATATATATGCATATATATATATATATATGTACACATACACACAATATAAATCAGCTATACAATATAATATAATACAATACACTATCTGATGTGTGATAGGTTTATTTCATAAAATGCTCAATATATTCAACATTAAAGACAAAAACAATTATGTTTCTGTTCTGTTTAGAAAGCTGTTCAGGCAAAAGCTGTTCCTCATTATATATATATATATATATATATATATATATATATATATATATAAAAACATATACATATATATATTGGAACCACTGAATACAAAGACAATCCATTCCTCAAAATATCTTACATGAAAATATGCTAAAGGAAACTCTCAAATAACATTCTTCAACTTTATTCATTTATAGCTCTGTTATTTTATTTTGCATAGACCAATCCATCATAAGTTTTAGGTTATAACAAGACTTGGACATGGCAGATACAAATAAACATACTAATATGCTGATGTGGCTTTTATACGGATAGATATATAGATGCATTAGACACATGGCGGGAGGGCAAATGTATGTATGTATGTATAAAGTGATGATACTTTTTCTTTATTTATTATTCATTCATTTCCTTATTTCTTTTTCTTTGAACAATTGCTCTGTAAATCTAAAAATTTCCTGCTTAAAACTGTGTGAACAAAAGTCTAAAAATATACATACAACTTCCCAACATTTCTATACAACTACATTTAACAGTGTACAGGGAAGGCAGGAATTCAGGTGAACCTGGTAAGTATTTCATTTGCTTATATTATCAAATGCTTCCCTGCACATTGGCGGGATGGCTAGACAGCAAAATTTATCTACAGGTGTCCCTTTAATCTAACACACCCAATTTAGGTGCCAGTCTTATGATTGCTCAAATGTCTATGGAACAGATTCTTGCCAAGTCTTTACTCTTCACTTTTGAATGTCAGAGTCTGCTTGTTTTGTTGTTTATATTTTTATCATCAACTTCTTATTAAATTTACCCTATCACCTAGCATCAAAGATTCTATTTTTGCAACCAAAATAGATATTTCAAATTTACCATACATCTCACATGAGAATGTTATTTTTTTCTTAGGTCTGAGGGAAAGTAATCAATTCTACACAGTAATCTGAATTCCTGAGTATGACATCGGCTTGACGTGTATAAATCATACTTTGAATAAAATAATAAATAAACAAAATATCATAAATTATTTTAAAAAAACATAGGTATAATTATAGTGTAGGTGCGGCTCTACAGTCGGTACGTACTGGTAGGTTAGATGTAAACTTAAGATGTTAACTTACCTTATTGTATTGCAAGAGAAAATAAATTCTATCAGTGGTCAAGAGGATCTGCGTTGTCACCAATAAAACATCTAGGTAAGGTTGGTGAATGTGATGGGACCCTAATTTTATGTTGTTGTTTTTTTTTTATATTTTGAAAGTCAACTGTTAGATGTGTGTTTGAGACTGGAGCGTTCTTGAGACCAAAAAATTTAGTATTTTCATTATTTTTTCGTTTCAAATTCTAATTTTTTAAATTCCTATTGAATTCTTTCATCTTCAATTTAAGGTATTCGAGAAACTCACCATTTTCAACAGGGATTCACATCAATCCTGAGGATAGTGTTGATGATTGAATTCATCATTGTTTTCACTCTTGAGAAACCCTTTCTTTACAAATTACACACCTGAAAAGGTTGCATGGAATGACTGAAATATTGTGATAAGAACCAAAAAAGAACAATCAATAGTCTAAATATCTCTTGCAAGGATTATGAAGCTTCTCAAAATTACTGAAAGTATTTCCATATGGATTCTACATCTAAAGAAAATAAAGAATGGAATGCTCTAAACATTGTGTTAACAATAAAAGCAATACAAGGAATGAGATCAATAATCTGTACAATAGGCTGAAACATGATTTTCATTTGATTGATGTTTTCTTTCAAAGGTCACGGTTTTGTTTTTCATAAAATGTTTTCAAATCTACAGAAAAAAATGGATGAATATTTTCTTTCTTGTATGAAATTCTGTTTTGTGACAAATGATAATCTGTTTGAAAATGACAGGAATATCAAAATGCATTCAAGGAAACAAAGGCTTTAATAGAAAAACACTTTTAAGACATATTGAAAAAAGAATGTGTTCAATGATACTGAACAAACCTCTTGTTTTCAATTTTAAATTCCTTTGTATACAAATAGAATTATTAATTTCAAATGTTAGTTACATGTTTTTGAAAGATATTCCAAGATCGCAAAATACCATCTAATTTACAAAAAAGAGATTTGTAGCACGTACTGAATCTATGATAATGATTCGCCTTTATGAAAAGTTGTCTGAACTAGTCAAGCATTTCAATTCCTAATTGAAATATTCAACATTTATTGAAGTAAAAGTTTAACAGAAATGCTTTATAGCAAGATTTTATGCAACAATGAACCATTAATAAGATCATATGAAATCATAAGTGAAGCAGCATGTGGATCTGGGAAACAAATCAAAATATTTGTCCTTGTCAACTGGATTTTCCTTTTTTCCCTTCATTATCAGCCTTTTAGACATAGACCTTCTCCAAGATTTGCCAGAACTCTTTATTGTGGGCATTGGGGAGAAAGTTTTTTCTTATCTTGTCTAGTTCATTACACCATCTCATATTTTGCTGGCCCCAGTTTTGCCCTACAATATCTCAGAATCCATGTTGTGAGTCATGATGTCCAGCAGTTGTTTGAAATTTTTGCAAGATTACCAGCCCATTGCCATTTGAGTTTTCTAATGAATTTTACTCATATTTTTCCTCAATATTCTGTGCTGTTTTGTGATCTCTCCATGTGCCTGTTGCATGCTTGAATGCACATACATCTCTGAAGCTGATTTTTTTGTCAAAAAAATTTAATAACATACTGATTATGAAAATACCTTCAGTATCTCCTGCTAATTCATAATATATAACAACCACCAAGCCAAGTATTCCCACTACGTATAACAACAAAAACATAACAAACAATGTCCCACCACAAAACAAGAAAAAAAAAGAAAAGATACATGAAAAGAATAAAAGGAAGGTCCTACACCCAAGGAAAGTAGACACACACCTCTAGGAGCCCAAACAAGGCAGAAACATAAACATCTTTGTGTACTTCATTATATATATATATATATATATATATATATATATATATATATATATATATATGATAATTATAAAGACATTCAATTAGAAAGTGATTCTTGGTACTGATTTTATTTGGTTACAAATTGAGCGGCCTTAGATCATATGAATAAACAGACAAAAATTATTTCATTCATTTACACGATCTAAGGCTGCCGAGTAAAATTGGGGCCAAGAATTAGTTCTAAATTAAATGTCTTTGAATCATCACATTCTTTCAGACATAAGTTGTCCATTTATGAATATTTTATACCTATATATATATATATATATATATATATATATATATATATATATATATATATATATATATGGACAAAAATGTTATATACTAGGTCTGTCCATAAAGAAACTGAACCTCTGAAACAGTGCATCAATGAGTTTTGGCATGCTTTGACTAAAATGTTATGCAGTGACTTTTTGTATAAAAAAAATTGTATCAAGCCATATTTGTTAGTTTTTGAGTTACACATGCCAGAGTGAATGCATGTGTCTAGCTTACTTGGCCTTTCTTCCCCAAGTTGAATAAACAAGGTAATAGAAGAGTGACATGTTTGGGGTAAATTAGGAAAAACTTTTGGGTAGACTTGTCTAATGTTGTAACAGTTGTATGTGGGGAGGATTATCAGAGCCATACACATTGCCACAAATGGGACCATCATTTTTGAAAGAACATCCACTAAAGACAATGCTGAATCTGGATGAAAGAAAAAACTGATGAAGTCTCCTGTTGCAGCCAAATTCATGCCACATCTACCGAAAGATTTTTAAAAATTAAGCCAATGCTTCATCATTTTTTCTTTTAAAACCATGTTGCAAGAATTTTTACAGATTCTTACCTCTTCAGAAAATTCTTAAACCTTTGTAGTTCAACTTTGGTCAAAAGGGGGCCAACCCCCCAGACACACGTTATTCTGGTATATGTAACCTTGGCCAAATGCAGTTTTTTTTTATGCAAAAGATCAAGGTCAATGTCACATGCTAAAATGTCTCATTGGTGTACAGTTTCTAAAGTTTTTTATGGATAATCCTCATATATTCAGCGTGAGTGATCACTCATTGTTTAGATATATTGTTGTCAGAACTAAAAAAGCATAATTTTACCCAAAGTTAATGATGATGATCATTGATAATTGTTCTTTACAAATCCTTGCTTGTCCAGTTACATATCGATATTAATTATTGAATCAATACTGAATTCTATTGAGCAGCAATATAATCATTATAAACATAATTGCGGCTGACTATTGTTTTTTGTATGCAAATAATTTCACAATGGGTTACTTAGTGCTCGTCTTGAATAACCTTTTGCAGCCAGGTGTGAAGAATTATTTGCAGTGAATATTTCAGGTAACACTTTGTGCAGTTACGGTTACCATTTGCCAATCTTTTTATTGTGAAATCAGACCCCAAAACGTCTTTGCATTCGATTGGCACAAGTACAAAATTCTACTTTCCCAAGACAAACGTATTTACACTAATATACATCATCTGACTATTCATCTGGCTGTATGGAAACAATGGGCATCTGCTGCCACTTTCCCAGAGGGGCAAAAGCATACATTGCTGGTGGTGGTGGGGGGGTCAAAGATTATAAACAGTTTATCCTGAATATATCTTAGTGACAATACAGTGACGTAATAAGCATTCCACTGGCCATTTATAGTGTAAGTATATACAACCTACTGGATGATCCAGATGTCAGATGGTGCACCTGACCATTGACCCAGACACATGACCTGACCTCAGAGTAACACAATGCAGTAACTACCACCAAGTAATGATATGGGAATATTTAGTTAGGGTTACGTGAAAGAATTGTACTGCACCATTATCCTTTACTGACTATAAGCTTCCAACTCTGTATGCCCTTAGTGAGAAAGCCTGATCCATTTGGTTGAAAAAGGACAGAAGGCTTTATTAGCCTGGAATTTCACACAGATTAAAAGCCCAAACATTAATTTCAATAAGAAGTCTTTTTATCAATTGATGCTACATGTTTGGTACACAACTTGATAGAAATATTGTTTTCTGCCTTTCTTGGCAGCAATATTCTCCCCACTGTTTTGCCAAAACTTGTGGTAACAGTTTTCCTCCATACCCTGACTGACTTTTACACCTACTTTTATTCACACCATATCATTTTTCTGGGATAGAGTATTTTCATAAATACCATATTCTGAGGGTATTTTCATAAATACCATATTCTGAGGGTATTTTCATAAATACCATATTCTGAGGGTATTTTCATAAATACCATATTTTGAGGGTGTTTTCATAAATACCATATTTCACCGAGATAAATCTACAACCATACATAATCTTCCCCCTTGATTGAGCTTCAATTTCAAATGAAAAATGCATAATTATTTAGCTTATTCAACTATGTATATGAATATGTATGAGAATTATGTTTCCATAGATGATATACACCTTGATTTTTCAAAACAAAATTTTCAGGAAAAATATGGATTGTCCCTCATGAAATATGGTTTCTTTTCTTTTGATGATGCTTTCAATGAGAATCAACTTGAATCTACTTTCTTTTCCAGTCGGTTTATCTGGTCTTGAATGTTCGAATAAAGATCAGTATTAGGATGAAGAACAGATTATAAAAAATCAATGATGGATTTGGTTGATAATCATCACATATCCATTATAACATAATTTGATGACACCTGAAGATGCATATTTATCTGATGAATTTGTACCATGTTGTTGTGTAAGAAATAACCACAAAACCTATATTACTTGGAATCAGTCTATTCAGAAACAATATATTTTCTATTATTTTGAAATGGGGAAGTACAACAAAATATGTGTTTTACATTCATATTGTTATTTTTTTTCAAGTTTAAATTGTATCCAAGTGGTGATTATACAACCATTCCTAATGACTTATGAAATAGAGTACACATACTTAATAGGGATAATGACTATTGATTACAGATTTCTGAAAACTTTTCGTGGGCTGAGATGCCATAAAGCAAAGGAGCAATTACCATTAATTTACATTAGGAGAATTGTGTTCTCAAATCTTAAAAATGGTGATGGTGGTATTTTGTAGGAGGTTAGAATTGTGGGAGGTAGAGGGTGCAAACTGTCTCTATAATGGTTTGCTGCAAAAACAGATGTTGAATTACATATTTCTTTTCACCTTTTTCGTAAAAGTGAAAAAATGACATTGAGCAAATTATCAAAGAGCAATGAACAGTTGTATTACTTTGAAGCTGGAATTTTAGAAACCTTCAACCTAAACTGTCAACTTGGGTTTTCTTCATTTTTTAAGTTGGACTGTCTGGCTATGCATGTATGTATACCATGTTACCAGACCTATTTTTATTTTACTGTTATTCTTTATCATAATATTCCAAGTTGAACACTTTCTGACAATCAAAGTTGTGTGGATTATAAAAGAATGACTTGAATTTGCATTTCAATTTGGGGTAGACTGGGTCTACAACTACAGACATATTGCCACCTCTCTCCTGCAAATCTTCACATCATATACATTAGATATTTCAATGAAAGATTAAATGATATACTTGTGTACAAAACATGTGCATATACACAGGGCGAGACTGAAGCCACTTGAGGCCCAAAGCACTGCCAGAAATGGTTCCCCCACCTCTGCCCTCTCACTGGTTAACTGGAAGGATTTTTGAAATGAAAAACTCACAAATTCCTCTTTGCTTTTTATGCACTAAACATGAATTTATTTTGCTTTATAGAGCTGCATACACATCCACTTTGCTTTTTATGCCCTAGGCACGTGTTCAATTTGCATTATGTTTAATCCAGAGCTGCATATACGTACCCTTTGCTTTTTGTGCTTCAAGCATGTGCTCATACTGCTTTAGGATTAATCTAGAATTACATAAAAATCCTCTTTGCTTTTTATGCCCTGAGTAGATGCTTATTTCACTTTAGGTTTAATCCAGGGCTGCATGTAAATCCCCTTTGCTATTTATGCCCAAAGCATATGCTTTTTGCAGTTAATCCTACATATACATCTTTTTTGTTTTTTATGCTCTAAACACATGCTCATTTGACTTAACGGTTAATCCAGGTCTATATGTAAATCCACTCTGCTTTTAATGCCCTAAACACACACTTAATTTGCTTTAGGGCTAATCCAGTGCTGCATATACATCCCTTCTCCTTTTTAAGACTTAAGCACAAGCTTATTTTGCTCAGCATATACGTCCCCTTTGCTTTCTATGCCCTAAACAGGTACTTATTTTGCTTAACGATTCATCAAGGACTGTATATACATCCCTTTATCTTTTTTATGCCCTAAACACATGCTTATTTTGCTTTAGGGTTAATCCATCCCTAAGCACGTGTTTATTTTGCTTAATGATTTATCAAGGGCTACATATACATATTTCTATAATTTTGGCTCTCATTCATTTGATCCCTCTCTTGTGGATGCTTGTTATATTCATGTCTTCAAAGTTAAAATCAAAGAATGGGAGAATCACTATCAGCTTTGAACCACTTGTTATTGATATTTCTGTTTCTCATGTATCAAAATCACTATGATAACACTGTCAGTCTTTCAACCACTTATTTCTGATCTCTCGCTTTTCTTTGTATCAGAATCAATTAAAATTCAAGAATGAGATGATCTTTATTAGACCATTGTCAGCTTTTGAACCACTTATTATTAATCTTGCCCTTTATCTTGTATCCAAACCATTTAAATTTTAAGAATGGTACTTTTAAACTAATAGTCACTGATTTCTCTCTTGCCCATGTATCCAAATCATTCAAATCACAAGAATGGGACCACTTGTTACAGCTCCATCAATCTTAAATGACTGCAGACTTGATTAATAATCACTCTCCTTGACAATGATGAATTTGCTAGTGTTTATTTGATGAATCCATCTAACACCCTGTCATTAGTTTGTCTCTTCCTAAATTGAAATATTGTTCAATGCAAATGGAGAAAATTTTGCCTCATTTTTCTTCAATAATCAAATGAACTTCAACAGAATCCCCTTAAAACTGTCAAGATCTCTACAGAATGGTCATAAAATACATTCCACACATTATAAGATTTCCTGATTGTGAGACTACAGAATGATTATGGTACCAAAATATGTCTTCTGGCATTGCATTGGTAACTGGGAAATTCAATCTTGCGCCTATAATTATACATTCTGAAGAACATCAGATATTGAGGCCACAAATATTTCTCCCAATTTCCTAAGATTCCTAATTCATTTTGTTTACATATAATCCTGTAAATGGAATGTAAATGTTGGTGATGGTGTCAAGTTTAAGCAGTGGAACATTATGTGAGAGTGACTAATTAAGTAGGATTTGTTGCTGTAGATTTTACACTAAGCTGGTTGTATCACAAGCTTCTTAGAGTGAGTCTGATCTTTGCTAAGTGCTGTAGAACTTCAGCCTTATGCCCAATTTGTCGGAGGGCAGCAAATACCTCTCGGCTCCCAAAGTGTTTCTGATAGAATGAAACAAAGCAATAAAATCTTATATAAGATCCTCTTTTATCTGCTGTTTTGCTTTCACTAGTTTCAGTTTATTGGTTTTCAAGCCCAGAAATAAACCATTCATAAGTCTTAATTGATAATAGTCCCAAGGCACAAGAGTTGTGATGCTTGTTAATCTAATATGCAAAAGAGAAATGATAAAGTTCTACCTTTAAGTAAAACATGAAAGTTCTTAACTCAATAAAGAGAGAATAAAAGATCATCAGCCAAGATTGTTTAAATCTATTGCAGAGCTTTAAAGACTTTTTACTTTGGCAAAACACTTTTAAGAAATAGATTTTTTGCAACACATTACTAGAATTTTGTTAGTCAAGCCAGATATATAATGTTATCCCAACAGTTCAATTGATTCCGGAATAGTATCTTTTGAAAGATATATCAAATTAAACTTAATTTTGCATCAAACCTGGACACACGTAAGTGTTGTGACACACAGTGTGGAAAGCTGTGATCTATAGTGAAAACAAATCTATCAACAAGTTATTCAAGCAGAAAATCTTGATTTTTCAACTGTTTCTTCTTGCAAGCAAAGCAAAACAAATTTGTTTCCTGTATCGAACGGTGAAGACAATGATTAAGTCTCCATTCCTCAAATAATCCATGATGACCCAATGTTTGTTGCAATTGTGGGTTTTTAGGGTGCCAAGGTGCTAGCCCAATGCCCAAGATGAACTACTTTAGTGGGCTCATACATTTCCCCCCTAAAATTTTACAAAACGAATACAAACTGGATTTTGAACTTAGTTCCCCAATTCCTTTCTTTGTACTCAAAACTGGTTTTTACTTATATTTGAACTTTCATTTTCTAAGATTTGAATTCAAACTTGAAAGAATGTTTTCTTTGTAGGAACGCAATTTAAAAATCTCCAAAAACTTCCCGTCATCCCTAAACAACTTAGTTTTTAACTCCCAACATGAAGCTTCTCTTTCAAAAGTCAATTTTCTTGTGATTGATGAAATCCAAATGATCAGATGATTGGAAACTGAGGAAATGGTTCAACAAAATAGGAGATAAAATGGCTGATGAAGGTATTGCTGAGTGTGGGATAATGGAACCAAATAACTCTCCCAACCTCAGTCTAAATGTACACTTATATGCCTAAATAAATGCATATATATATATATATATATATATATATATATATATATATATATATATATATATATATATATATATATATATACACACAGATATATCCACACAACTAACATAGATACATACACACACACATATATATATATATATATATATATATATATATAGAGAGAGAGAGAGAGAGAGAGAGAGAGGGAGATAGATAGATAGATGAATGTGTGTGTGTATGTGTATGTGTGTGTGTGTGTGTCTTCCCAGATATGGCAGATATGACGTACTACCTAAAACTTCTACAAACTTGAGGCTCCAAATGGCTTCCCCAAAAAAAGATGAAATTGATTGAAAATAAGGTTTTTTACGTCCAGGTGGAGTGATATCAGAGATGAGTCAAAAGTCTATCTTGTTAACTTGACAGATGGACACATTGATCAATCTGAACTATATATATACATATATATGTAGAGAGAGAGACAGAGAGACAGATTGACAGACAGATAGGTATTCAAGGTCCTTCTGGAAAGTATGTTGCTATTTGATTTTACAAAAAAAATATCTTGTATTGGGTAATGGCACCTTTATCATCGTCATCATCATCAGCGACAGGAGCAGCATTTTAACGACAATCATTGGACATAGACTTTCCTAAAGATTCAATAGATTTCTTTATCATGGGTATCGTGAAGCGAATACTTTCTAAACTTATCTGGTTCGACACGTCATCATATATTTTATTGGCCGCAGTTTCACACATGGTTTCTGAGGATCTACGATGTGATGTCTAGCAGTTGTCTGCCATTCTTGCCACATGACCTGTCCATTGCCATTTTAGTTTTCTAATGGATTCTATGATGTCTCTGACTCCTGTCTTTCCTCTGATATATTGTGCTGTCTTATGATCTCTTTATGAGAGGTTGAGCGTGATTCTCTCCTGTGCACGTTGCAGGGTTTTCAGTTTGAGGGTCAATATTTTGATTAGGTTTCATGCTTCAGTTTGCTGAGAAACTTCATGAGCTCCAAATAATGCTTGACAAACTGAATAAAGGAAGCAAGAAAGTTGACCTCCTCATGAATTCCAGTAAAACAAATGTCATGTACAACAAATATATTGAAAACAAATATGAAACAAACAAAATCAAAATCACAGAACTTGAGAAGGTAGACCAATACATCTGTGAAATCGCGATGAAATCTTCAAAAGAAGAAGAAATCAATCAAAGAATCAAGCCTTCAGTGGATCAAGCTAAACATTCAAGAACAAGAAAATCCCATTAGTCCTAAAAAGAAGGGTATACAAATAATGCATCCGCCTGATAGTCACCTATGGAGCTGAAACATAGAATAGCACCTTAGTTCCCCTAGTTCATATCTCAAATCTCTGTAGTAAAAGCTGAAAGTTGCAGGAAGCAAAACCTAAACTGTAGGGAATTGACAAATCTGGGAAATGTGATGCTTAGCAAAAAAACCTGCACCAGATGTGAAGAATGACCCACTCAGTCATTGTGAATACAATGGTTAGACAATAAACAAGCTCATTCAATGGCATCTCATCACGAAATGAGTTACCCGATGGGAGAATGCCTGTTAATGTTCATGCAGTAAGGTCCCCTCTAATTAGTTGTTGAAGTAACATCAAGGCCACGCAACCAGTTCTTGAAATATTGTAAATGGCTGGATACTTACCAAAAAGACCTCATAGACCACTTCCAATCTTACTTTATGTTTCATAGTACGTTACATTTCATCTTTTGTGCCAAGTTGAGTTTTGTTTTGTGATCGTTTGCCTTTGAATTTCCTGCTTTCATCTTTGCTCTCCAATCCTGACTTTTTTCCTTTTTATCTTGTTTTGCTTTTTAGTTCACAGTTGCTCTCTCACTCTCTCCTTCAATTAAAACCATCATTTATGTCTTTCTTTTCTATCAAAAAAGAAACAAATCTGTTTGCATGGGCCGTACTCCTTGATAGATGACTTTTCGAGGCTCTTTTCAGCAAAATCATTTTGCATTAATTAGATCATTAAAAAAATACGTCTGGTGAGTCACTCGATTGAAAACCATCATGTGACCAACATTTTTTGACTATGATGTGTTATTGGTGACCAATTAAAAAATTGGGAGAAGAATAAGTTACTTCACCCGCTTTTTATTGAGCAGTGATCACTAAAAAAAAGTCCTGATTTGGACAGGGGTATACCAACTGAGGATCAACATACATACCTAGGCAGCCAGAATGACCAAATTAAAATCTGAAGAAACTTATGTTGACAGTTTTGTTGACAGACTTGATTGATGGTTTCTAATTGAATCTCAATTAAGGAGGTGTAGAGTTGGCCTAACTGTCATGGCATGGGAAATGGAAATTTTGGCTGAGATAGTTAATAATCACTTTTTATTAATTGCACGGGAAAAGGCATGAATTCACTTCCCCTAACTATGTACAAAATAGCATGATATATGGAGCTCTTCAGCCATGTAAGGCAGTCCATCTAGGAGAAGACAAGTCTGATAAAAAACTTACAGCTTGGCAGGTGAGTTTTTCCCTTTTTTTTCTTTTTGCAAGTGAAGAATAAGCCAACAACATCAAAAAAAAATCTCAATTAAATGCACCAAAGAGAAAACTTGAAATATTGCTTAGGATCAATGTCTTTATAATGGATCAGTTTTATGCAATGAATGTTCATCTTGGCTTTGTTGCATTCTTATTAAATGCTACACTGTAATGGACAAATGGAAAGCTACAATCAAATTGTCTTTCTTTCAATTCTTTCTGGTAATTTTCTTTATTCAACAGGAAATGGTTAGACAACAAAAATTTCTATACATTGAACAACAGTTGCCACCAAAGATGGCAAAGGGTTCCATCTTTTTTTTAAATATGCGTCTGTTTGCATGTTTGTGTGCACCAACACTACCAGCAATACGACTTCATCTATGGACTTGAAAATTGATATCAGGACTCTGCTAGACACTTTCTAAATAAGCTTTTTCTGATTTTTTGAAAAAAAGATTTTTGACCTTTTCTGGGCCTAATTCTGATAGATTTACGAATAACATCAATATTCACCAGAATCTAGATATTTTAGACGTTTTTTTTCTTAATCTAATTTAGTTTTTTTTCCAGTCAAAAATGCAAGTGATATCATTAATAGAATTCATTCTGACCATATTTATTCTTCAATGAAACTTTTTACATGAATTTTGATTCTACAATTCAATTCAATTACTGACTGTAGAATTTCTTCTCATTTTATCTTATAAAACACATGAATGGCTGGTCTTAATTAGTTGGGATGATCAATTAAAATTTGGAAAAGGGAGATCAATAAATGTTGCTTCTCCCACCTTTTGTTGGACACTAAAAAACTTTAATTTTCAAAAAATAAGCATGAACACAGCTAGACACAAAGGGGCTAATTTGGCATGAACTTACACTGCAAATTGAATCCGTTACTAAAAAGCCCTCTAGCTCCATTGATGCAGCTTGTACACATGATACTGTCAGCCAGACCAGCTTAAAAACTGAAGAAACCTATATTGACCTTTCTGGTTACAGTTTCTTATAAAGATTACGTCTAAATAAGAATGCAGTATAGACTTCTGAGAATGTAACTACAAATCAATGGCATGCAATGAATTTTTCTTTTATTTGTGTTGCACTGAAAAAGACAAGTGATAAGTTAATCGAAAGGTGATGGCTATCCTATCAACTAACTCCACCTTTGTCTTGATAAAGTGCCATCCAACCCCATACCTGAGATGACGACTACTAAATATTGGTGTTTCTTCTACTTCTTATGAGAACTTTCTGAGGATTTCTGGACTGATAGCAACCACCTAACCTCATCTGAAGGTACTAAAAAAGTTGGGAAAATTAGTTCCATATGAACTGAATGTAACAGTCTATGACAGCGTGTACCCTAAACCTCTCGGATGGCTAACCCTGGAGAATCGGGATCTGAAATCTTGCACCATCATCTATGTTCACCTGATATTTTTCTGGCAGATTATGACCATTTCAAGCATTTTGAACTTTATATCCATAGCAAAAGATTCAATAATTGGAAATCCATAATTCATGCTTTCACTGAACTATAATAGGGTAGATAATTGTAGAATCATTTAGATTGTTGTACAAGTATGAATTTTTGCGTATGATTCACCTATAGGCTAGTCAGTTATCCAACATGATCACTATTTTCTGAGATGGACACCAAATTATGGCTACTTGATGCGTTTCTCTTCTTATAATCAAAACATACAGTTCAAAATCAGAATCTAAGAGCTTAATTCCTATATTTTGAAACATGTTAATCCTTTTTTTCACAACGTCTGAGTTCGTTGGATGAATTTATTCATTGTCTCACATGTTTGATATCTAACTTGGTAGTGAGGCATCAGGATGCATTGTTGCATATTTATTGGACCGTAAAACTGACAAACAGTTACAAACACAGCATTTTACATGTTTACATTTTGTTTGCATATCAGTGTCATCAATGACTGGTGGATGTTGGTTAAAGATCGTACATCTTGTTTGGACCCCAAGGATTTTGTCTACTACAAAATCAAAGAGCTCCATTTGGTGGTGTTGTCTAGCAGAAAATTAGGCTAATTACTGGGTCATTCACTAATGCTCAGCCATCAATGACAACGGAATCTACAAGTGCTTCAAGATCTGACATCTCCACTTTACATTCAAGGATTTCAGCCAATCTTGGTTTTATGAAAGTGACCACTGTAACTCAGAAAGGCAGGGAATTGATAGTTTCAAACTGAATTAATTCTATTGTCATACTCCCTTTGATAAGAAATGAAAACTTGGGAGAAAAGATGGAAGTCTTACTTCCTTTGAGTAGAGCTACTTGAATGTTTTGATGAAGTTGCCTTTGTTTCTTTTTAATTGACAGGTAAAATTGGATCTTTGAATCCTTCATGAATACACGACACTGACATGCACCTTTCTCATAGTGAGTGCTAAACAATGCACTGCAATGACCTAATGTCAACAAATACCTTTTGGATAATTTATTTCTGCTCATGATGTTCGCCATGTTGAGCTTTATTCTTGGGATTCTTGTTGATAGATTTTCAGTAAAGCCAGTAGCTCCTCCATTGCCCTTTATAACAGCATTTGATTTGGTCAATTGCCATAGCTAAGACAGTCTGTTTGATTTGTAGACAACGGAATTTCCTGCATAAAACTCTTTTGCCACATCTGGATGCTGATTTTCGAGTGATAATAAGTCTCTGTGGTGTATGGAAAGCCAACGAGCATAATTCACATTGTTGTTGGCAAAGAAATAAGGTATCAGTTCAGTAAGAGCTTCGTAGTAGAGACGTAAATGTGCATCTCTCAACCAAGAGTAAAAATGGACGATCCATTGTCAACAACAAGTACCAAATACTCAGTTGCCTTTTATAAGGCTACTTGAAGATACAGTTTTTTCTTTATAATTGTATGAGTCAACTTCTAGTTTCAAGTACTTAGAGCTTTCCAGCTGTCTATTCTATGTCTGTCATCTGAATTAGATCATCATCATCAGTATTTTAATGACCATCGTTGGACATAGACCTTCCAGAGGATTCGCCACTATTCTCTATCATGGGCATCACGGAGCCAGTATTTCCTGAATTTATCTAGTTCATCTCTCCATCTTCTGTTGTATTGGCCTCGGTGTCCTATCTGGGGATCCATGTTGTGAAATGTGATGACCCCAGTCAAATAAATGTTGATATTGTGAATTTGCCATTGCTTCAAAATTACAGTGGAAACATCCCTGACTCAATATAACATTATTTTTGTCATACATACAATTCAAGATACACACACACTTACACTTGCAGGCGCACAGGCACACACATATATATTTGTTCAGTTCACTAATGGATTGTAATACTTCTAGGTTTTGAAAAATACCTGAAATGTTTTGGTCAGTATTGACAGATAGCATTGATTAAGAGATATCTGTAATGGAGAAGTATCTTCACACATACTCCTGTACTGAAAATGATTCAAGTCTGGTCAGGTGTTTTCATGAAGTAAGGTATGTAGACAATATTTCCAGCCAAATAAACTTGATAGCTTTATCGAAGGTTCAGCCTAGAATAGCATTTCATTAGCTGTATCATTCAATGAGTACATTATCAGAAAATTTTCATCCAATTCAGCAATACACTAAAAATGAGATAATTATCTGCTGCATTTCACTATAGCATTTTACATTCATATAAGCAAGGATTACCAAATTTGCTACAGAAAAAAACACCATAATTCCCCAACCACACTTGCTGCATATATGATAAATCTTGAAATAATAGGCTATTGATTGGTGAAAACCCCAGGTTTCTACTTCTATTAGTTACATAGTTTCCAAGTTAGTAAGCTTCAAAAAGCTTGGCTAGGTTAGGCTGCATTGAGCCAGGACAGGTCGTTTTATAAAAAACTTATATGAATGCTATCGAATAGTGAAAACTGAATAGTTTCTGAGATATGGTACAGTTCTGTGACCAATGCATTCAATAAGAGAGACCTTGCCCACAACTGTATGGGTTGATTTTCAAGCGGCTAACAGTATTTTCTTATTTTCTAACCCTTAATGAGTTCTTTTAAAAAATTTGGTACTTGTAAGCCAGAACAAACAATTTAGCTCAATTTTGCAGTCAGCCTCTCCATATAGACCTAATGAATTGTAAAGAGATAGTATATCATTATTAGGGGATCATTGGAAACAAATTATTGCTTAAAATGGGTCGTATTTTGATAAAATATTTACTATTTTTTGATGTTTATATCATGTTTTATGTTAGTTTGAAAAATAGATCTAATACGTAAGAACCTTATAAATTAATCTGAAATTGATAACTTACATCCCTAAATGTTTATCCTCTAAAGAAAGCAAACAGAATATGAATATATAGGATCAATTCAAAAGGAGCCAAAAAAAAGGAAATGGTACAGTTTTGCATGTCACACAAATATTACCATTTGACACAAGGAATATTATTCCAAATTTTAAGAAGATTAAATTTAAAAACAAACAAATAAATTTTGATATTTCTTGATGAATTGTTTGCCTTGTTGTAATTATATAATCTCCACATTTAGTAGTGTTTCTGTGTGGGAGCATAAATATTTTGTTATTCATCTATATACACACATGTATACATGTACACACAAAAACATATATATGTATATAGAGAGAGAGAGAGATCATCATCAACCATTGTCAGTCCACTGCTGAACAAAAGCCTTTCCCATCTCTTTCCCATAATAACTGTAATTGCATCACCCAATACCATGTCTTACCATACCTTTTTAATTCATCCCTCCATCATGTGTCTGGTCTTCTCCTAATGCATTTACTGTCCCATGGACCTCAATTGGTTTGTCATTTGCACCATCTGCTGTCATCTCTTCTTGTTAAGGGTCCAGCCCATCTCTATTTTTGTTGATTATTGTATGATACGCTTCATCCTAATCCTCCCTCAGATCCATGTTAATCTCATTCTTTCTCAGAATTATCCCAAACACAGGTATTTTCATAGCTCTCTGAACAAGTTAGTTCTAAGTCCACTTTGTTCATTTTCATGCTTTGCATTTGTAAGTTATACTTAGTAATATGCATTCATAATATATTTTATACCTTAACCACATCGGTCAAATACTTTACAATATGTCTCTATTCATATCAAATGATCTCCCAATGATTGTTATGTGTCATTTTTTGATTTTCATGGTTTTCCATTAATTTTATCACCTGTCCTCAGTTAATGTAATCATTAACCTCATATAAAGCCTCCCCTTCTATTGTTATGGTCATTTTGGGGACTCTATCATTGGGCATTACTTTTGTCTTTGTTCTCTTCATTATATAGGTATACATATTTACTTTTCCTATTTAGATCACTCAACATGTTTTATTCTTTCAGTGCTTCTGACATTATGGAAAAGTCATTGGCAGATCTCAAATGGTTTGCATATCTACCATCTATGTTTATTCCCATTCCCTCTCAGTTTTCTAAGAGATGCTTTCAACTTTCACTGTAAATAGTTTAGATGATATTGCATCTTCTTGTCTTACGCCTTTTCTTATCTTCATCTAATTATTGCAGTGCCATTTTCATATATGTCTCAAATGACTCGTACATAATTCTTGTTAACACCTTGTTTTTGCTTTGAGTTGACAACTGCCCTATGTTCTAGAAAATCAAACGCTTTCTTATAATTTACAGAGGTTAAACAAAACAGTTTGTTGTATTCTAATAGCTTTTTAATTAGTTGATTCATTGTATGTAGGTGATCTATTGTTGAGTAGCCCTCTCTGGATCCTGCCTGTTTATGTGGTTGATTTTTGTCTAGAGTGCTTGGCAGTCTGTGAGTATTTTTGTGAATAGGTTATATATGTTGGGTGATAGTATAATAAGACAGTAGCTGCTGAGGTCATGATCATTTCCTTCCTTGTTGAGTAGGATCACTATTCATAGACAGAAGTTTTGAGGTACTTTTCCTTTTTGTATGCATTGTGGGAATATCTGTGGTAGTTCTCTGTGAAAAATCCCTCCTGCTTCTTCGAGAAAGTTTGTCATTATGATCAAAGTTTTTCTGAGTTTCATATTTTGTAGAGAAAAACATTATTTCATCTTCTGCTAAATCAAGGATATAACTAATGACATCAATTGGTGGTACTTTTTTTTAGGCCTGGAAATTTTCATAATATTCTCATGCATAAAACAGTAATTTCCAGCTAATATTAGAAATACTACAGACACGCACACGCATATATAAAAAGTGATAAATTGCTTTTCATTATCATTACATAACTTTATATGAGATATACATACATACATATATCAATATACATGTATATATATATATATATATATATATATATATATATATATATATATATATATATATATGAGAAATTAATATACATAAATGTATAATACTATTATCATATAATTATCAGAAATTCCACCACCAGTTCATACACTTGTGTGTGCGTGTGTATGAGATGAGGGGGAGAGAGTGAAAAAGTTTTGTAGTTAAATGTATATTACAACTTTTGCAACACGACCATGTCTGCGTACAAAGAAGAGGAATGATTACTCTCAATTCCAATTCTGCTACATTTATGTCATCGTCATTGGACAGTTTCTTTGACCTTTTTTTCCCCTTGTGGCTTTGTAATCTTCTTGTAGACAATCTGTTCCATGGAAATTTTGTTGCTGATCTTGTCATTCTTGGAACTGATCCATCCAACCAGATGCTCGTTCTTTTTATTGGAATGGCATGAAGAGTTCCACGATTCCATTTTAGGGTCAGAAAGATGCAGCAAGAGGCAATTAAACTAAATTATTGCTGCTGGCTGAGCCGACCATTATTGATGGTATCAGCTATATAAGAACAATAAACCCCAAAAAGGACATAGCAGAAAGGAAGACTAAGACCATAATAATAGATAGGTAACATGGCTGGGAGACCTATAGAATGGATCAAATTACCCTTAGGAAATTATATGTTTCCATATTTATGTCATCTATTAATAAAAGCAAGAAGTGCAGCCAACCTTAATTGATGGTTAAGACCATTGACCAATGATTGAGTTATGAGTCAGTTCAGGAAGTATTCAGCTGCTTTGAATAACTCAGGAACCGTTTGCAAGGCTTTTTGGTTACTTGGCAACCAATTTGAGGGCAGCTTACTTCACTAGACATCTGAGGTGGTTTAACATATTTGGAAAGAAAAGAGTAATAAGCTAATCAAGTTTAAATATCAACTGAGGCTTCATATGTTCACTTTGCACTTACATCCTGCATAAAGGCATGAATCTAACTTTTTCTCTCCCCTCTGTCCCACAGTACTCATCATCTAATAGAGTCTTGCTGCATACTGAGTAAACCCATGGGAAAGTGTATGTTGAAACATGTGCAGTTAAGATCCCCCCTAATTGGTTGCCAAGTGACTGGTTCTCGAGATATTCAAAATGGTTTGTTACTTTCCTGATAGACCTCCAATGTTACACTCTCAAGAGTGAAATTCTGCTCATTGTAGCATTTGTGATATGGTCCAAATCTTCATTAATTGCTCAACACTTCAGTATAAGTAGTTGCTTTGGAATCATGGCTTATAAAAATATGCATTTGAGGTTTTACAAATGCGAGTGAGATACGCATCCAATATACCCCACCACCCTGAGTGCACCCAGTCTTGGTTATGTTTTACATGCAGCTGTTCCACTGAACTTGCACTCAGTCAAATGAAGGATCCGTGTAGATGTAAAGAATTAGGAGAAGGTGTTTACTGAACATGGCACCCAAAGGTTTCTACCATATGAATCAAAGAAAACAGGATATATCATATTTCCATGTTCTCGACATGATGTCTCACACATGCTTTGATAGAAGTATTAGTTTGCAGTTCATACATCCTCTTGAATGTAATTAACCCTTCACATAACCAATGATATAGAAGCCTCTACCATAGATAACATCTAGATCACTATTTTTAGAAAATTTACATCAGTCACTCGATGAAAAAGTGATAGGTAGAAACTGCTGTGTAAATCTTCAACAAAAGATCTTGATGAAAATGAAAGAAATTGTTCAATGGCATCTTATAATTTTAACTATATATATATATGTATATATATATATATATATATATATATATATATATATCTTGATATTGTTGCCATTTTCAAAACAATCTATTTGACCCATCATTGTTTAAAGCAACTCTGTGTTTTCATGGGGCTGGGATGCTAACTCAATACCAAAGACAGACTGCTTGAATGGACTAAAAGTTTTTCCAACTACCCTCCTATATACCCATTGCTTAGGCGGGGAGGAAAGTGTATTCATGTCTTGTCCAAGGGACTTCTATTTTACAGGCTGTTGGCCATTAGTGTAACATCAATGACTCCATATTTATACGCAGGGATGCTCTCTGATTTCCTCCATCTTGAACAAAGAAAAACCACTCCATGATGAAATCAGCAATCCTTTCTTCTGTCAACTATTTTCTGTAAAATGGAATCCCACTCTTTTCTTGCAGATTGTTTATATGAAGGAGGCTGTAGAATTGATTAGCTGAAATACTGTGCTGATAACAAAAGCAATGTATTTTTTTTTGTGTGTGGATTTGTTCAATGTTACATGAGTGTCACTTTAAGCTCAACTGTGACTCTTGGAGATCAGCCAACTACTATTACTACTACTACTTGGTTGGAAAGAAAAATCATTAGGGAGATATGGTATAATGATCAAGACATGAGAACATAGTCTAACCATGATATCTTTTTGCTATATATGCCACCTTTTGTTAAATCTCCTCAGCAAGAATGAACATCACTTGTTTCCTGTGAATTTGAATCCTATTGATACTGTAACAAAAAATTCTGGTTACTTAAACTTTATTACCTGTCTTCCACAATGTGTCCCAACAAATTTGATTTGACTCACCAAATCAAGCTCATCAGATGACACTTTCAGCTAGACAGAAGTGGTAGGAAGTGACATCATATTAGCAGTGAGTGTATTTTTCATTCAACAATCCAACACTGTCTTAGCCTAATGATTAATGTATCATCCATGAAAGATGAGCTCGTAAGTATGAGATGCGAGTGAGAGTCCTATTGTGATATGCTTCTTCATTCCGATTTCAAGCTGATCAAAGAATGGACTGAATGAAAGCACTGTGATAACAGTCAATAAAGAAGATACAAAAATTAACTCTCAATTTCATATGAGAAAATCAAATAGAAATATCTTGGGGAGTTATTCCCCAAGATATTTCTATTTGATTTTACTTAGTTACATCCCTTCCAACTTTGAGTAAATTTTTTCTTCAGAACTGTCGGATAGGAGCAGTATTAAGAGGGTTATGACATTAAGAGTTATTTTTAAAAAATAAGGAGAAAATATCTGTACTTCGCATTAATGAAGCACCATAGACTGCATATGCACCAGAACTAATTCTAATTAGATTATCTAAAGTTATCTAAAGAAATATACCAGCATAAGATTTGAGCATCATTAATCCAAAATAACCACAGAGGCCCTCAAATTTCAATGCTGTAACCCCCAAAATATGACCTGGAGCACCCAGAAATACACCCACACAGACTAACAAAGAGAGAAGAATCTGAACCTCATTTAACTGGTTGGTTGGCAGGCCATTTATGGGGCTACATATCTACACATATAAAACTCAAAGTGTATTGTTATATATATGAAAAAACTTACTGAGTTCACAGATATTACACTCTGTTCCTAAGCTGAAGTGCCAGGAAGTGACACTTTAATTCTAGGCAGAGTGCACTGATATTACGCTCTGATCATAAACTGGGAACAAGACTTAAATCCTTGATACAGATGCACTGATCCGAAGCAGAAGTGCAAATCTATACATAAATAATCCTGCCATTCTTGACAGGTAATATACCAATATATAATTTATTTCACTTGTTCCACTGAGACAAAGTTTTTTACTTCATCTTTTATACATCTTAGCTAATTACTTTACACCGATTGTCTTCTCTCCAAAATGAGTTCTCGTGTCAAAAAACTGTGCAAAAAGAAAATAAAATTCTGTTTCTCTCCATCATTTTTGACAGGCAAAACTTGAGTCATAAAAAGTAAGCGTATCCTGACTGTGGCCTCTTTAATACAAAGACCCCAAATAGCTTCCTCAATTTGCACCTCGGTCCCACCAACATTCACTAAATTTTTTTATAGTTAATATGCGAAAAAATCTTACGCTGTGCAAATTTTTTCCTATGACAAAAGTATGTGCTCACTGAATAAATGTGCAAATGTAAACTTGAAATTGTCTCAACATAATTTTAGTTCAGTTCATCTTTCACAGCTTCTAAAACTATATTGGTATGTTTTGAAATAGCACAAGTTTAATTGCATTTTACAAAGTAACATATTTAGTCAAGATTTTATTCTATTCTTTGAACTACTTTGTTCAGTTTGTTGTTCCATTGGATGTAACATCAATGCATATTTCTTATTTTCATGTCAAAACAAATCATACTAATAACAGCCATCACTTCACATATTATTATCAATAAAGTTGGTAGAAATGATTGAGTGAGAACTTGTTCAGCTCATCCATTGTTACATTCTTTAAAAGAATCAAACGTTTGTGCACACATTATTTTCCTTTATGCACTGACTGCAAAACATGTGTGCACATGCACATACACAAACTTCACAGAAAACTGTGCCTCCCACTCACATACCCTTTTTTGCATCAAATACAGAAACTTCCTGGGATTTGGCTGCGGAATCTGGTGCCAGAGTTTCTTTATTCAACATAAATTCAGCATTTATCAGGATTTACTGCTAGTCCAACATTCTCCCAGAACTTTCATTCCAGTTTTATTGACCACTAAATGGTTCTTCCATGGGACTCATAGATCTTCTACAATTCCAATAAAGAAAATCTCAACTAGTCTTGTAATTGGTTAGAATTTTTCCGGCTTCTTGAAATGGCAGTTTCTAGATTCAATAGAGATTCCTCTACGAATATGTGCTGGCATAATGTTAGAAGCAGAGGAGATGCAATCGGCAAACCTCAGTCAAATTTTGGCAGAGGATACTTATGTCTACTTTGTGCTCATGCTGTTGGGAAAGGCATGAACTCAAGTGAGACTGTCAGATAGCCCAATGGTTGTCGGCACATGAAATGGAATCAGCAAAATGAATTCAAATTCCAGCTGAGTCTGCTAATGTCTACTTCACATTAATGCATTGCGGAAAGGTATGAATCCTTTTCTCCCTGCACTCTGTTCCATTATTGGATATCTTCACTTATTGTTTTGAAACTAGCTTGCTAGGATGCTTGATAATGCACTCGGGCAAAATACTCTTTAATAAAAACCTTACTTGACAAGGCATTGGCAGAACAAAGCTGTTACCCTCACTGTCAACCTTGCCAGTGATGATTCAAAAATATACATTACTTCTTTGAGAAGGAATATATTTACTATGTTGGTGTAAGTATGACGTGGTTTACATTTTCAAGAGCATTTGAAAAAAATAAATTAAAAAAATATGGCTCAGCTTTTAGTCTGTGCTGACAGTTGTTTTTGGTCTGGTCCTTAAATTTACAAAGAGCATTCCCATTGGTCAGTTTCCCCAATTGAAACTCTATCAACATCTTCATTTGTTAACTTTTAATACAGAACTCTGTCAATGTAATCATAATCAGTTTCCCTTACTGCTGAGGTAAAGAGATCAGACTTCAGACCATGTTATCCTCCCCCCCAGTCCAGACTGGTCGGTGGTGGGGGGATGTTGAGGTGCTAAAAATAAACCCATGACCGACAAATCTATGAATCCATATAAACACTCAGCAAAATAAAGTATTTCTCCTTTTTTGACTACAGATGGGGAAGGGTATTCAATTATCATAACTTAGAGAAGGGATGATCTTCAAATAGACACTCATGGGGGGGAGCAGTGTTCCCAAAGATGTAACACACCCCTTAATTGATTTTATTTTATTCTAGTTTTCATTTTCTTTGGTCCATTTTGGTTTTTCCTCTTCTTTTCCTTTTGTTCATTTGTAATTCATGCTATTTCTCTTCCGTCATATGAATCACCAGTTCAAACAAATCAAGTGAAGAATCACTCTAAGATGGCAAGTTTTATGTAGAGTTAGTTCAATCTTCAAGAACAAGAAAATCCCATTAGTTTTTAAAAGTAGGGTATGCAACCAGTGCATCCCCCCAATAGTAACTTATGGAGCTGAAACATGAAACCTAATCGAAAGATTGACCCTCGAACAGAGAACCATGCAACGTGCACACGAGAGAATCATGCTCAACATCCCATGGATAGATCACCAAACAGCACAGTATATCAGAGAGAAAAAACAGGAGTACAATATATCATAAAAACCATTAGAAAACTCAAATGTCAATGGATTGGCCATGTTGTAAGAATATCATATGTGAAATTGTGGCCAGCAAAATATAAGATGGCATGATAAACTAGACAAGATCAGAAAGTATTGGCTCCACAACACCCATGATAGAGAGATCTGGCAGATCCTGAGGACAGTCCATGTCCAACGATTGAGGTTAAAAGACTACTGATGATGATGATGATGATGATGAATTCAAACCTTCCAATGTCATTGTGCTAACCAAATGTCTACTTTTGTAGCAATACAATGCATTTATCAGAGTAACTGAAGTATATAGAATGTACATATAGGCAAACATAATGTACAAATCTAGTTTGCAACAAAATTAATCCCTCGACGAATAGTAATAACTGTCATAATTCTTCTTAAAAATATCCACATCTGGCGAGAGACCAATATGATCTGATAAACTATCCCTTCAGACCTATATATTTATTCTCCATCTGTTTACTTCAACAGTTCCTGGCTTCTTCTACTTGCCAAATGAAACAATGAACTCTTTTCTTTGCAATAAAGAACACATTAGGGTGGAATAATTCAAAACCTTGCATCATTTTAAACATTTCTATTGAGTCACCCTAGAATCTCTAATTTTCAAAATATTATTAAACCAAATTCTTTTACTGCCAGTGAGAACTGAACTAAAGACAAGACAAATTTGATGACTACTACCCCACAGTGATGCCACCCAATGATTTATTATATAACAAGGGTATTGGGGTCCAAAAAAGGCTACCACATTATAACCAAACTGTGATAACTGAGGATTAGGTTGGCGATATTCAAGGGTGAGCAATAAATGAAAGCTGTCCAACATTGTCTATAGATTCCTCAAGTATATGACGTAGTTTCCCTGTCAGCAGTCTGAGGGAAATGGGTAGCATTTGAACTGCAATACATTTTTCCTGGTATCATCATCATCATCATCATCATCATCATCATCATCAGTCTTTTAACGTCCATCGTTGGACATACATCTTCCCCAGGATTTGCCACACTTCCCTATCATGGGCGTCGCAGAGCCAGTACTTTCTGAATTTGTCAAACACGTTCCTCCATCTAATATTCTGCTGGCCTCAGTTGTGCATGTGATCTTGGGGGATCCATGACGCAAGTCAGAATGTCCATCAGTTGTCCACCATTCTTGCAACATGGCCAGCCCACCGCCATTTGAGCTTTTTAATGGATTCTATGATGTCTCTGACTCTCGTCTTTTCCCCGGATGTACTGTGCTCTCTTGTGGGTCTCTCCATGTGAGGCCCAGCATAATTCTTTCATGTGCGCATTGAATAGTTCTCAATATGCGGATCTGTCTCTTCGTTAGGTTCCATGTTTCAGCTCCATAAGTGACTATTGGGAGGATGCATTGGTTAAACACCCTTCTTTTTAAGATTAATGGGATCTTCTTATTTTTGAAGGTTGAGTTCGCTTTGCAAAAGGCTTGCCATCCTAGTGTGATTCTTTGGTTGATTTTTTCTTCATTTGGGGGTCTTATAAAATGTGTAGAATTTCAAGTGTTAATAAAAAAAGGTTCATTCCTTGACTTATAAAATGTTTTTGTCTAATTCATTTCATTTTTAAAAATTAGTTTGCCACTGTAAATCAGACATATTTCCTAGTGGAGGCAGAGTGGGAGTTTGTATCTCCTGTCATCAAATAGGCTTATGGATAGCACACAAGTTCAAAGGGATATTCTGTTCTTATTTGCTGTTTTCTGAATAAGTAAACGATAATAGAAATAAAAATGTTGGGGACTACCACCTTTACATCATAAACCTCATTATAAGGGATCCATGTTATATCGGGGTCACTTGTATACACCAAGATTAGCTTAGATAAGCACAAAACAACAAATGCAGGACAGAGTGAGAATCAAATTCATTTCACAGTAGTAAATGATTCTGTCCGACTAGCTCACTATTACTTTACAGTGAGGTGCCTGAATATTTATGAAGTTCAACAGTATGGTACAAGGTCATCAGTAAGGTGCACTCAGTGAGGATTGAACTCATAGCAGTTATTATAGTCCTCTAAGTTAAGCTTGCTCCATAATCAGTTGCCCAGTAATATGTATTTATGTCTATATGTAACCATGAATTCATCTTAGGATTTATAAATCAATAGATAGATATCTAAATTGTGAAATTCATCTTTCTGTCTTTAACAATGGAATCTTCCACTCAAAGGTAATGATTTTGCAGATAAAAATATCTCCTACTCACCAATCAAAACAATGGACTCTACCACTGAAACGGGTTCAGTAGTTTATTTTCTAAAAGAATCATCTCCTCGGCGTCAACTAGTATGTATGTATGTGGAGATGAAAGAGACAGACAGAGACAGAGAGACAGAAATAGAGAGAGAGAACCAAGCGTGGTCTACTACAAGGCTATGATTGTTGTGTACCTCTCATTGGTTCCAGTGTTCAAGCCCAGGTAGAAGCCAGACTTTGAATGGTAATTTTCCTACCAAATTGGCAGGTCCTCCTCTTAACTTGCAAGATCGGTGCAACCCTTAGAATTCTGAGAATGTTATTCGAAGTGAATTCACAGTTTATTCCCTAGATTCTTTCAATTGGCATCTTGTCTGCTGTTGCATCAGCCATTTTGCATTTGTTTTTGGATTATGTCCCCTTGGTCAATGTATGATGGAGGATGCATGATGACTATGAGTGTGCATGAATGGGTTATGTTTCTCGGAGGAATACTATAGGTGTGTTTGGGCATGTCTGTGTGAGTGTGTGCATACAAGAATATGCATGTGTGCATGTGTGTCTGTGCGTTCACTCTTTATAACATTCCAAAATGCGAGATTGATAGACCAATAGCAGACTTGGCACCAGACAAGCACTACTTGCACTTACATCTTATTGCTGTATGTGTCGGGGATGGAGATAGCAGTGTGAATGCATACATGAAGGTGTGTCAGGGTTGAGTTCGTGGGTGCTATTCAAACTGAAGTTCAGAGTTTATTGTTTTCCCTTTTGTTCTTTCTTCAATTCATGCCTTTTCTCTTCTCCCAATGACTGACCATTCCTGGACAGTTTAGAAACTCTAATTCAAACCTTCCAACATCATTACGCTATCCAAATGTCTACCTTTACGGCCACGAAATGCTGTTACCAATGGCTATCCTTCACACAGCTTGTTTATGTTCACAGACTTTCAAAGAATTAGAACTTATCATTTGGAAGGCTTCTCCCCCGGTGTTCATTCATTAGCTGAATTGAATTATTGTAGATGTTACCTCAGCCTGTTTTCAACTGGAGTTAAACGTGTAAACTATTGGGGTAGTGAAGATTTTACAAGGTCATGAATACACTAACAACAATAAGCTTTAGGTATAAAAGACAGGTATGTGTGGTATTTCTTCTTAATCACCTCAATCAAAATGGAGGCAGTAACAGCTCGTGGCTGCTACTGCCTTTTTAACAAGAGCACACCACCTTAGTTTTATATATATATATACATATATACATTGTGGGGGCACAAATGTGCCTCATCCACAAATAATATGTACAGACCTCCCCCAAAACTTTTTCACGCTCGGCCACCCAAAATAGTGAATCTTGTGCTATAAACTTTTTGATATAAAAATGCTGAAACACTCCTGAATAGTAAACTGACAAATGAAAAAATAAATACAGCAAATACCTAAGTAATGACATTCACTGGCGAGATGATTCTCTTTGCTAAGAACGACACTTGTCCAAAAAAGAAGGGTATACAACCAATGAATACTTACAATAGTTACTTATGGAGCTGAAACATGGAACTTAAGTGAAAGATTGATCCTCAATCTGAAAACCATGCAACGTGCCCATGAAAGGATGATGATGATGATGATGATGATGACGACGACGACGACGATGATGATGATGATGATGATGATGCAGTAGAAAAAAAAAAAAAAAAATCAGTTAATCAATGAAAACCCTGAATTAAATAATACTGTGAATTGGAAAAACAATTCTAATATCAAAAATATTATTTGACTAACTGGTTTGTGAGTGTAAAAAAGTTTTAACCGATTATCTGCTGGTTTATATTATCCAATTAAATAATTTTTAGTTGATAATTTCCTACTGTCTCTTTTCTTATAAATGAGATCAAGATTATTGAGATAAAATTTATGAATTGCAAATTTTTTACTTTTTTATTAACTCAAGTCTGTGGAAGTTGTTATATTATAAATATATATGCATTTATGATTTCCTAAATCTTATACATTTTGTATATACTGTACAACATATTTTCTGTACAATATATATTTTCACAGTAGACTACAAAACACCAAAAATATCCCTATTAACTGAAGACATAAAATCGTGAATTATCAAAACCACAAATGTAAAACCTATGAATGGCAAGGGATGAATGTATTAGAATTATACTTTTATACTAGGTTGAAGAGATACCAAACAAGATGTTACAAATGAGATTTCATTAGTTTCATTTCATTAGTTAGTGTTAACATCTTCAGAAAATGTGTGAAAATGCATTCGTTGTTGGTAATATGTCCCAGATGTGACTGGGTTTTGATCACTTTCCAATTGAACGTAATGTTTTACAAATGTCCCCAAACAAGCTGAGCAGGGATTCTTTTTAATCCCAGCTGAGTCCTGAGAGAGTATGTGTTATCAGGTATTATTGGGTTCTAGATTGTTCTTGTTGAACAATGGGTGCCCACTGTGTTTGTGGCCTGCACATGGACGTCAGTGGAAATGTTGAAGGAAGGGAGTTGTATCAGGAATATGTGTGCTAAGTACAATTGTAGATGGGATATTAAACAGGGCATAAAGGACGTACACAAGTATTTAGATGAACAAATAAAATATACATTTAGGATGAAATAGGACTGGAAATACATATGATGAAAACATGGATATGATCGTGTTTAGAGGAGAGAAAATGGGAAATAGCTTCTAACCAAAAGATGGGAGCTTGGTGCTGTGATAGCTGTACTCGTGTGTGTGAAGCAGCTGTGTCTGAACTGCTTGGAATCCATGAGGCTTAGAGTGTACCAAGGGATGGTCATGGAGACCAAGTTCAGTGCATATACCTAACTGCCGAGTTGCGTGTAATGTATTTGGAATCGTGTTTGAGCAACTTGGGGGCCTTCCTCTGATACTTGAACACACACGATGGACAGACTATGTGAGACAGAAAACACATTGGGTTTAACTCATGTGCACTTTCCAAAGTAAGGAGAAATAGAAAACTGATCATCATGGGTAAAGATGTTGCCATTTGATTCGAAAGAAATCAAGGTGTATATACACCTTGAGCTAGTGGTGAAATCACGTGTGTATTAGAGATGCCTCAACATGGGTGAACTAAAATGGGCTGCATTAAGTACAGAGATTGGTCCCGGTGGGAAACAGTCAAGTTCAGATAGGCCGAGAGGTGGACAAAATGATACCAATCTTAGATAGGAGGAAAGTTAGAGAGAGAGTAATCAGCTAGAAGTGCCAGGGCAAACAAACGATTGAGTTCAGGGCTTTTATTGGGGGTCATCATCTGAAGTGATGTTTTAGATATCTAGCCGAGAGAGGGGTTCTATATTTAATTAACTAAAAGTATAGGGTCACTGCAGTGTGTTTGTCAAGAGGAAAGTTTCACTTCTTTTATAATTTTTCTTGTTTATGAATAAGCTGTTTTTTTTGCTGGGTTTCAAGAATGAAAGAACTATATATATGTATGTATATATATATGAATTATATATATATTTATATATAAGTTGAATACATTTTGAGGGTACCTGTGTAAGTAAGCCCTGTCTCAAAAAAATTGAATGATGTGTACTAGAATAACATCCATATAGAATACATTATGATGACACCTTACATAAAATAGCAAACTAGATGTATGATGAAAGTTATACATTAAAATCATAGCTGAAAGAGCGTTGATGTTTGATCAACACTTTTGGGGTGCCATGTTGATAGAACTGTTTTGTTTCTAGAATTCCTGAAACGGATACATGGTAAACAGCTGATGATCTCAACATGAGAAAATTTGCACTTTGCACCATATGTAACAATATAGAATATATAAAACATTGAAAAAAAGAGGATTACAAAAATCATATTAACAGATATTGGGGAATAAATGACTGAAGTTACACAGAAAATTGTTCAAAATTTTTTTATTTTTCAGTGTTTAAAGTTGTAAAGCTTTCTAGACTATATATATATATATATATATATATATAAAGAAATAATTTATTGTATATATGGAAATGGGGGCACTGTGGATAAAAGACTTGCTTGATTTAGCATTGTTATACTTTTCAATCCAAAAGCAATTTTCACAGGTACTCTTATTTTCATTCATCATCAGCCTTTTAGCGTCCTTTCAGCTCGATAGGTGACCATCAAGGGGATGTATTGGTTGTACATTCTTCTTTTTAGTCATGAGATTTTCTTGTTCTACCAAAAGCTTGCTAACCTAGAGTGATTCTTTGCTTGTTTTCTTCTTCTTTTGGGGATACCAAGAAGATTCATTGTCTTTGGTAAATGTAATGGCCTATTTCTACCAATTTTGTGTTTCCAGATTTTCATTGTTGTCTCTTTGTCTTTGTACATGACATTTCTTCTACTGAAGTTCATATAGAGACTTTCTTGCTTTCTTCATTCAGTTCTTCTAGCATTATTTTGAGGTCATGACAGTTCTCAGCAAAAAAGATGATGTTATCAGCAAATCTGAAGTTGCTTAGGTATTTGCCATCTATTCTGATTCCTTTATTTTCCCAGGGTAGGTTTTGGAAGATTATCTCATGATAGACTGTGCAGAGTTTTTGATGAGCTGGCATCACCTTTTTTTACCCCCCCCCTTTTTCAAGCTGAAAGGGCTGATAAAGGAACTGCTGCGTTGGTAGATATGTTGCAAGACTCTGACATGTAGAGCCACAACTATTCAGAATATTCAAATTATGCTATATGAGGTGAAAATATTGTGTTGGAATCATTTCTTGTCTAAACTGCAATCACTGCACTTGCTCTTTACGGAAATGTAAGGTTATCTGTCTTAATGGTTTGTGTAGAACAAAGAGAATCAGGATTCTGTGGATCACTTCCACGATCAGTACTTGCAATTTACACATAAACTCCAAAAATTATAATTATCACAAATACTTTTTTAAATTGAGAAATATAGTTTATTTATCATGTTAACTGGATTCAAGTGACAGAGAGGAAGGGAATTACTATTACTTCAACCACCATGAGAGATTGCAGCATCTATGGTCAAAGAATATTTGTGAGATTCCTTCTCACTTCATTTATTTTTATTATGTCCTTCTTTTTCTCTATGTCTTGTCTCTCTCTTTAAAAAATGTTTTCGTTCTCCTTTGTATAGTGACTATTCCTGGGATATAATTTGATTTTCCAGCGGTTTCAGATGACCGTTCTCGCTAGATCTGTATAAAAATATTCAAATTCACTCTGCATTTGTTCTTGTGATACTGGTGGGCCAGAAACCTTAGTGTGTGTTTTTTGGGTAAAATACCCACTGTCCCCGAAATGAGTGAGCAGCCAATCCCTAGAGCATATTTCAGTATATGGGAATTATATGGGAAGAGATATCAAAAACTCTTTTCTTTATAAAGAATACTATTAACCTTTCATATAAACAACCCACAGAATTTTATGTCCTTTCCTTTCCCTTTTCTTTTAGTAAAGTATATTGAATCACCCTAGCCCCACAAATGACCTGTCCAACCAACCAGTCAAGTGGGATACAGATTCTTCTTTTTTAGCTCATCATTGTTTGTATCTCTGAATGCAGCTAGTTACATTTTGGGAGCTACATGCTTGAAAATTTGCATGAGTATACCACTAGACACCATCTAAAATATTTTTTTGTTTCTCAAAAAAAGTGCTTTATGGGGTCACTATCGTCATTTTGGACCAACCGACAATGCCATATCTGGTATTTCATCTTAGATAATTTTAGATAAAAGGTGTAGTTTTTTTGATAAATTTAGATAATGTTTTAGACATTTAGTTTGGTACACGTATGATCTAAGGTTATTCAATCGTGCATTACAAGTTTTTCAACTCAACAAAATAAGCTCTTCTTTGCCTAAAATTATTTTTTTACACTCTCATAGTAATCCTGCATATTCAAAAGAATCAATACCTGAATGATTTTACAATTATTATATTGTCAGTTCAATGCAATCAGCCGGCTATTGTTATTGTCCTAAAGTGATCACAATGAATGGCTCTCTATGTGTCCTATATTTTCATTTTCATCTTGCGATTTGGTTTTCCCACCTTATAAGTTTGTTTCTCCTCCTATTTTTGTATTTGTTGCTTCACCCTTATCTCTGAACTAGTTTTTGCATCTTTGAGAGTAATTTTCCCAAATGTCCAGTTTATCAACTACTATCTTTGCTCTTGCTCAGACAGAGTGGTTCAGTTTGTTATCATTATTATTACTGAGTTTCTCACTAACAGTGACTGGTGGCTTTCAGTGGACATTGAGTGTTGTCACTGATCTCAATGCTCTGACCACCATTGCCATTACCATTATCTTCATGTTTTGCAGCATCAGCTCCCTGGCTAGGTCCTGGTACTTATCCAACCTTGCCATCTTTCCCTAATTTACTCCTCAAAAATCTGGCTTTCTATTATTATCATAATCATCATTTTTTATACATCTGCATGTTCAAACCAGATCTGATGATTATCACTGAAAACTGGGACACAGCAAGTCCTCAGCCCTTCTCTCAGCATTTCCACAGTCCGCAATATCCTTGCAGATCACAGCAGCACTGTGGTTTGCATAATCCCAAGTGTCTCCTGCTTTACTCATACATTCCTTGTTCATTCTAGCTGTTAAGCGATTGCTAAAGACTGGGGATTGCAAGTCTCATATTTCCAGTATCCTCCTCAGTATTCATGCAAGATCCCAAAAGTGCTGTGGTTTGCATGGTCTCAAACTCCTCCAATCTTGACTTTAATGACTTTGGCACTATTCCCAGTGCACTTACTATTAGTAGCACTACTTCAACATTGACATACCACACTTTTCTCAGTTCCTGAGCCAGTCCTGGTATTTTCCTTGCTTTTCACTCTCTTATTCATTCAGTAGTCCCTAGACACAACCATCTATGAATAGGCAGGATCTAATTTCCTTGTCCACGACTACTAGATCCGATCTTCTTGCTTGGATGGTCGGGTGGTCGGGTGGTCGGTTTGGATGTCAAAATTCAAGAATAATTTCTGGCTTCTACTCTCTCAAACAGTTTTATGGTTTATGCTGGTACCATTAGTCTACATGGTTGAATCCTAGTCATTTGCATAATTCTCAGTGTATAACAGTAACTACCCTGTTATGCCTGTTGTTATTGCTGTTGTTGCATCATCATCATCACCGCTACCACCGTCACCACCACCATCATCATCATCATCCTCCTCATTATTATTATTATTTCCCATCAACAATAATGTCCTTTTCTTTTTTTAGCATTTTTAGCAAAATAACCAATTCTCTTGAAGAGTTACTTGAAGAATTTCCTGTGAGTATTGGAGTGCAATCATTTGTTGTTCTCTAAAAGATCATTTACATTGAATCTGCTGAAGATGATCGCCAAGAACTAATAAGCACTGATTCTCTCCTTGTCTCTGAGTTCAACAATTACCGGATCTCAATCTTCACATCCCGACACTTGAAAAATATTTCTTTCTTCATTTTTTTCTCTAGAAGTTTGCATCATCTGGGATCTAACATCATCTGCAAAAGTAAACCTTTGCTTTCTTATCAAAGACTACAGCATATATACATTTGTATGTGTGTGTGTGTATATATATATATATATATATATATATATATATATATATATATATCACTACATGACAGTTATATTTTCTCAATTTATGTAAAACAAACAGAAAACAAAAAATAAAAACAGATTTTATCCATTGTAGATGTTTAAACAAATGCATCTTGCACTCGTCAGCAGCCGGTCATATGATGTTTCCTGTGGATTCTGAAAATAACCATTGTCTTTTCAAAATCCACAGAAAACAACATACGACCAATTACTGACAAGTGCAAGAGATTTACATTCATTTGGTACATGTCCTTAGAATTTTTTTCTCATATATGTATATACGAAGATGAGAATGACAATTGGAGGTGAAGTGAAAAACTCAAGAGATAGGTGTTACATCTCAAAATTTTTTCTTCAGAAGTAACACCTATCTCTCGAGTTTTTCTCTCCACCTTCCAATAACCATTTTCATCTACATTCTGTCTGATCAATTCACATCCACAATACAAACGTATATATATATATATATATATATATATATATATATATATATGTGTGTGTGTATATACATATATATATATATATATATATATATATATATATATATATATATATATATATATATATATATATACATGCATATATGAGAATAATGATGAATGTATCAGAAGCATATGTATATGTATCAAATAGATCCTTATTCAGTACATATTATAGAGTGCTCGATACAATCAGTGGAGTAGTTATAAAATGCGTATAGATTTTTTCAATTGTTCATTACAGATTGTACAAATTGTTTCACTTGGAAAAAAATTTCAGAATCTTTTTTTTAAATGAAACTTATACTTATACATATATATAAATATATGTATATATGATAATGATAATGATAATTGACAGTATGGAAATGAAAAGTTTGAGACTAGATTAATACGTCTCAAAATTTTCATCAAATGTCTTGATGTATCTCCTCTATGTAGGCTTCATTAGGGAGAAGCGGAGAGAGGACAACAAAGAAAATTGGAAACTCTCTCCGTCTCTCTCTCCCTATATATATGACGTTTCACTATCGATATATAAGGAGTGGCTATTAAATTACAAGACAGGGCTTATTGTTGAACCACTCCATACAACCGTAAACCACATGGTATACATAGAGCAATGGGCTAGCAGAAACAAACACTGGAAGTTTCAGTCTGCTTGACTCTTCAGTTCATTCTTATGCATTGCTTGAAGCTAACATGTTTTCTGATAAGTCATAGAAATGCTCCAGTGGTATGCTGGCTGAAATTTATTGGGAAGAATGCATGTCACATGCATTGTGTTTGAATGATACATTGCAGTATTCAGTTTTTGAACTGACCATTTTTTGCAATCCTTCAGTGATTTATTGATCATTTAAAGTGTCCATTGTGAGGGGATTTTTTTTTCTCCTTTTAACACGCCATCAAAAAATAGATATACATATATCAAAGTATCTCTTGATACATTGGGTCTATCAAAACAAATTTGTAGGCAACTTCAATGATTTGTAGGCTATCAATAATGAGCATCATGAATGAAGTTTTTTCTTATTTGGTTATTATCTTTAACATTCCATCAAAAATATATTAGGTATGTCCAAAAGTCTTCAGCACAAAATCTTTTTTCTACTGTGAATTCAGTTTTTAATTTCCAAAAGAGAGTGCTGGGAACTTTTGAACACTCCTTACATAAGTGTATCAATAAGTTTATTGACCCATTGACAGTAAGAATTCTCTCTGTTTCCTCCAATGGAATCTTCAGAATATCTGGCTATTTTACCATTGATGTTGTTTTTATTGATAGGATACCTTTATTTTCACTTTACTCAAAAATTAAAGGTAAATCAGTTGATTAGAGTTGTCTTTCTTACCTTGCTGGACCGAAAAGGACGAAAGGATGTGATTTAGTTTCACTTTTCGGTATCATTTATCTTTTTATATCTATTGTTTTTAAAAACTAAGGTGTCTTTCACAGATCAAAATTTAGATTTATTGGTTTTTGTTTATCTAGATTTAAGTTCGGGTTGTTGGATCCAATTGTTTATTTTTATATTTTTTTTCTTTTCAAAATACAATTTTGCATAAGACAAATGACATAGGGTAACACTAAGCTTCGAATTCTAATACTTGAATAACTTTTTTTGATAAAATGGTAAAAAAATTTTCCCTTTAAATATTTTCACTTTCAGCCTAGAAAATTACTTTAAACAAATTAGAGATTATGACATCTGTCAAATGCCTTTGAGTTTCAGCATTACAGATTAATTTGAAGTGGAGCAAAAATTAACTGGCTGCCATGTTCACCAGATTTGACCTTGCCTGTTTTTTTTCCCCTTGGAATAATTTTCAAAAAAGGGTTCACGTAAACAAATTTCAAAATGCTCCTGAAACAGAAGAAAAATATTTGAACTGAAATAAAGCATTAAAGCCAGATACATTATGAACTATCATAGAACATTGCATAGAAAGGGTTCAACTCTATGAAGCTTAGAATAGAAAGCATTTGCAGAATGTTATATTCCACAATAAGTTCAAAATATTTTCCAAGGTCCAAGATAAATATACCTAAAAGGTATTTTTTGTCAAAGAAATTATTCAAGTTTTAAACTGTAAAGTGACTTTTGCACCTCCCTGTATATGTATATATATACATAAATCAAAGTAGCTTTGTTTGAAAAGGTTTCGATGTAACATTAATAATGAGATACAATGGTTTTATTGAAATAAATTTGGGGGCAACCTCAATGATTTATTAAGTTCTCAATTTTCCATCTTAATGTGGAAAGTCACAGTCTGGTAACTCCCCTTTATGCCCCACCAAACATATACTAGACGACAATTGTGATTTGAAATTATGTCTACCAAATTTTCACTGTTTTAATGAAAGTCTCTGCAGTCTTTTATTACAAGAAATTTTGGCAGTCTTCAGGGAATTAGTTTGGCACTAGTTTATTTGATTTCAATGAGGCTCTTAAATCATGTTGGAAATATTTGCTGGGAATGTGCCTTTGTCTTAATTTCCACACCCTGGTGTTGTGTATTAAAAACTGAGACGAAGACCCCACCCAAGGTCAGTCAACAAAAAATCTTTCAGCAACAGTTTGAAAACTGGTTTTAGAAAAAGGATTTTTGTAGATGAACAAGACCAATAAATGTAATGCTTGCTTAACCCTTTGAAGAAAAGAAGTATCATCTGGGGAAAATTATCTTAAGGTACCTAACTTTAGGGCAAAGGTACCTAACTGTAGAGGCAAAAAGTACCTCAGTGATGAACTGATTAGCAATCTAGTCTTATAGATTACTACTCTGGTAGTGAGTTCAATCCTTGCTGAGTGATCCACACTTTTGCCCTTGTGATAGACCAGTGGTTCTCAATCAAGAAGGATCCCCCCACTGCCGAATGGGCTAATTTTAAAACTGCAGTTGGAGATTGGCACCATAGATTGGTAGATTCTAACTGTTGTAACAATTGACCCTTTGTGTACTGCTAGTACAGAAAGCAGCTTTTGAGTCAGACAATCTTGTAAGTAAGGGTAAATTGCATCCTGAAAAATACTGAAAAGGGTGCTTGGGCCAAAAAGGTTGAGAACCACAGTGCTAGAATAAATCGTTTAGTAGATCATCATATACATCGTAATTATCTTTCTTTTCTCATCCTCTTATTAAACTAACTGTCTCTCTCTACTTTCTTTTCTTACTGCATCTGTCACATATATTATCAGTAGCTGCCATTAGCTGAACCTGTTGTTGTACACCTAATGATGGGTTAACAAAATCACAGGGTGATGGAGCAGGATCAATAAGTGGTTAAAATTTAGTTGTTCAGAACGAGCTAGCGTAAGGGGACAAAAAGAGTGTGGTCCTTCTAACAAGAGTTTCGGAATCACTCTTTTCAAACAAATACCCCTCTCTTAACAACTTAAAAAAAGGAAGTAAACCTGGTCTGGTTTGTCACACAATAAAAACTCTCACCAACATCTTTTAGCAAGATACTGTGTTGGGGTTGATCAATTGAAAAAATTCGAAATGGGAATGATCAATGAAAGAGTAACTTCTCTAGCCTTTTGTTGGGCTGTGATCACTAAAAAAATTTGAACTTTCAAAAAAAAAAGCATAAATGTGTCAGACACAAACTAAGGGACCAATTTAGTGTGAATGTTCATTGAAATTGAATCACCTCCTTAAGTTTTATTTGCCGGGGCGGGAATTTACAGAATGCAGAAAAAAACGTTTTTTTCAAAACATGATAAGGAGTAAAAGTTTAAATTGGCAACACATACATACTTACATAACCAGCTGGTGAGCATGACCAACTTAAAAACTGAAGAAACCTGTTTGACACTTTTGGTGACAGTTTTGGTTGACTGTTTCTAATTGGTCAGAAAATGGGACAAGTGAATGAAGACAGAGAAATATAAGCAGCTGTTAACATAGTTTGGTGAATTTTTCTGTGGGAGTGTTTGAGAAAAAAACAGAGTGATTCAGCCCCCTACTTCATTGGCCAACCTGCTGATTCTCACTGAGTCCAGACCCTTATTTCCAGTCTAAATCCTTTTACTCATATCTTTTCTCCTTTTTTTTTTGTTTGTCCTTGTCTTTCTCTTGTTTTGTTTTGTCTTTTTCAGAGTCTCTTATCGTCCTATGTTCCTTCTTACTAGTTTACTATTGACATCAAAAAAAGGCGGCAATATTCAAATAATTCTGCAATTGTATTTTTCTTTATATTATCTAAATCATGATAATGCTCTTGATTTTCTTCTCATCCCTTTCATTGTAAGCGTCTGAATTATTCTTGACTTTTCCTCTCTTTCATTCCCTTTTTCCTCGAAAATTTCCACCATTTCTTCCTCCCTCTTTTAATCCTTATTTTTCTTTCCTTATCACCTGATTTTTTTCTTCTTCATTTTCTTCTTCTTCCCTCATCTCTTTTTTTCATTCCTCCAAAAGTCTCTCCTTCCACAACACATTCCTTCTGACTCTTACTTTTTCCTCTTTCCTTTTGCTTCATCACCTCGAAAGTCATCATCATCATCATCATCATGGTGCTGAAACATACTGAAGTTGTTCAAGTCATCATGCCAACTTACTTTTTTGCTGACCTCAATTTTACTTATGATCTTGACAGATCCAGATTATAGATTACAATTTCCAATGGTTGACTGGTATGATGGCAGGATGGTGCGACTGTTTTATGATCTTTCCATTACCAATAGGTTGTGCAGTCTTATGATCTATCCATTGCAAATAGGTTGTGCTGTCTTATGATCTTTCCATTGCCAATAAGTTGTGCTGTCTTATGATCTTTCCATTGCCAATAAGTTAGGCTGTCTTATGATCTTTCCATTGCCAATAAGTTGTGCTGTCTTATGATCTTTCCATTGCCAATAAGTTAGGCTGTCTTATGATCTTTCCATTGCCAATAAGTTGTGCTGTCTTATGATCTTTCCATTGTCAATAAGTGAGGCTGTCTTATGATATTTCCATTGCCAATAAGTTAGGCTATCTTATGATCTTTCCATTACCAATAGGTTGTGCCGTCTTATGATCTTTCCATTTCCAATGAATTAGGCTGTCTTATGATCTTTCCATTGTCAATAAGTTAGGTTGTCTTATGATCTTTCCATTGCCAATAAGTTAGGCTGTCTTATGATCTTTCCATTGCCAATAAGTTAGGCTGTCTTATGATCTTTCCATTACCAATAGGTTGTGCTGTCTTATGATCTTTCCATTGTCAATAAGTGAGGCTGACTTATGATATTTCCATTGCAGATAGGTTGTGCCGTCTTATGATCTTTCCATTTCCAATAAATTAGGCTGTCTTATGATCTTTCCATTACCAATAGGTTGTGCTGTCTTATGATCTTTCCATTGCCAATAAGTTAGGCTGTCTTATGATCTTTCAATTACCAATAGGTTGTGCTGTCTTATGATCTTTCCATTGCCAATAAGTGAGGCTGTCTTATAATCTTTCCATTGCCAATAGGTTGTGCCGTCTTATGATCTTTCCATTGCCAATAAGTAAGGCTGTCTTATGATCTTTCCATTGCCAATAAGTTAGGCTGTCTTATGATATTTCCATTGCCAATAAGTTAGGCTGTCTTATGATCTTTCCATTACCAATAGGTTGTGCTGTCTTATGATCTTTCAATTGCCAATAGGTTGTGCTGTTTTATGATCTTTCCATTGCCAATAGGTTGTGCCGTCTTATGATCTTTCCATTTCCAATAAATTAGGCTGTCTTATGATCTTTCCATTGCCAATAGGTTGTGCTGTCTTATGATCTTTCCATTGCCAATAAGTTAGGTTGTCTTATGATCTTTCCATTGCCAATAAGTTGTGCTGTCTTATGATCTTTCCATTGTCAATAAGTGAGGCTGTCTTATGATCTTTCCATTGCCAATAAGTTAGGCTGTCTTATGATTTTTCCATTACCAATAGGTTGTGCAGTCTTATGATCTTTCCATTGTCAATAAGTGAGGCTGTCTTATGATCTTTCAATTGCCAATAAGTTAGGCTGTCTTATGATCTTTCCATTACCAATAGGTTGTGCTGTCTTATGATCTTTCCATTGTCAATAAGTGAGGCTGTCTTATGATCTTTCAAATGCCAATAGGTTGTGCTGTCTTATGATCTTTCCATTGTCAATAAGTGAGGTGTCTTATGATCTTCCCATTACCAATAGGTTGTGCTGTCTTATGATCTTTCCATTTCCAATAAATTAGGCTGTCTTATGATATTTCCATTGCCAATAAGTGAGATTGTCTTATGATCTTTCCATTGCCAATAGATTGTGCTGTCTTATGATCTTTCCATCGTCAATAAGTTAGGTTGTCTTATGATCTTTCCATTGCCAATAAGTTAGGCTGTCTTATGATCTTTCAATTGCCAATAAGTTAGGTTGTCTTATGATTGTTCCATTGCCAATAAGTTAGGCTGTCTTATGATCTTTCCATTACCAATAAGTTAGGCTGTCTTATGATCTTTCCATTACCAATAGGTTGTGCTGTCTTATGATCTTTCCATTGTCAATCAGTGAGGCTGTCTTATGATCTTTCCATTGCCAATAAGTTAGGCTGTCTTATGATCTTTCCATTACCAATAGGTTGTGCTGTCTTATGATCTTTCCATTGCCAATAAGTTAGGCTGTCTTATGATCTTTCCATTACCAATAGGTTGTGCTGTCTTATGATCTTTCCATTGTCAATCAGTGAGGCTGTCTTATGATCTTTCCATTGCCAATAAGTTAGGCTGTCTTATGATCTTTCCATTACCAATAGGTTGTGCTGTCTTATGATCTTCCCATTGTCAATAAGTGAGGCTGTCTTATGATATTTCCATTGCCAATAGGTTGTGCCGTCTTATGATCTTTCCATTTCAAATAAATTAGGCTGTCTTATGATCTTTCCATTGCCAATAGGTTGTGCTGTCTTATGATCTTTCCATTGTCAATAAGTTAGGTTGTCTTATGATCTTTCCATTGCCAATAAGTTAGGCTGTCTTATGATCTTTCCATTGCCAATAAGTTAGGCTGTCTTATGATCTTTCCATTGCCAATAAGTTAGGTTGTCTTATGATCTTTCCATTGTCAATAAGTAAGGCTGTCTTATGATCTTTCCATTGCCAATAAGTTAGGCTGTCTTATGATCTTTCCATTGCCAATAAGTTAGGCTGTCTTATGATCTTTCCATTACCAATAGGTTGTGCTGTCTTATGATCTTCCCATTGTCAATAAGTGAGGCTGTCTTATGATATTTCCATTGCCAATAGGTTGTGCCGTCTTATGATCTTTCCATTTCAAATAAATTAGGCTGTCTTATGATCTTTCCATTGCCAATAGGTTGTGCTGTCTTATGATCTTTCCATTGTCAATAAGTTAGGTTGTCTTATGATCTTTCCATTGCCAATAAGTTAGGCTGTCTTATGATCTTTCCATTGCCAATAAGTTAGGCTGTCTTATGATCTTTCCATTGTCAATAAGTTAGGTTGTCTTATGATCTTTCCATTGTCAATAAGTAAGGCTGTCTTATGATCTTTCCATTGCCAATAAGTTAGGCTGTCTTATGATCTTTCCATTGCCAATAAGTTAGGCTGTCTTATGATCTTTCCATTACCAATAGGTTGTGCTGTCTTATGATCTTCCCATTGTCAATAAGTGAGGCTGTCTTATGATATTTCCATTGCCAATAAGTTGTGCCGTCTTATGATCTTTCCATTTCCAATAAATTAAGCTGTCTTATGATCTTTCCATTGCAAATAGGTTGTGCTGTCTTATGATCTTTCCATTGTCAATAAGTTACGTTGTCTTATGATCTTTCAATTGCCAATAAGTTAGGTTGTCTTATGATCTTCCAAATGCCAATAGGTTGTGCTGTCTTATGATCTTTCCATTTCAAATAAATTAGGCTGTCTTATGATATTTCCATTACCAATAGGTTGTGCTGTCTTATGATCTTTCCATCGTCAATAAGTGAGGCTGTCTTATGATATTTCCATTACCAATAGGTTGTGCTGTCTTATGATCTTTCCATTGCCAATAGGTTGGGCTGTTTTATGATCTTTCCATTGCCAATAGGTTGTGCTGTCCTATGATCTTTTCATTGCCGATAAGTTAGGCTGTCTTATGATCTTTCAATTGCCAATAGGTTGTGCCGTCTTATGATCTTTCCATTTCCAATAAATTAGGCTGTCTTATGATCTTTTCATTGCCAATAAGTTGTGCTGTCTTATGATCTTTCAATTGCCAATAAGTTAGGTTGTCTTATGATCTTTCCATTGCCAATAAGTTGTGCAGTCTTATGATCTTTCCATTGTCAATAAGTGAGGCTGTCTTATGATCTTTCCATTGTCAATAAGTGAGGCTGTCTTATGATCTTTCCATTGCCAATAAGTTGTGCTGTCTTATGATCTTTCCATTGTCAATAAGTGAGGCTGTCTTATGATCTTTCCATTGCCAATAAGTTAGGCTGTCTTATGATTTTTCCATTACCAATAGGTTGTGCAGTCTTATGATCTTTCCATTGTCAATAAGTGAGGCTGTCTTATGATCTTTCAATTGCCAATAAGTTAGGCTGTCTTATGATCTTTCCATTACCAATAGGTTGTGCTGTCTTATGATCTTTCCATTGTCAATAAGTGAGGCTGTCTTATGATCTTTCAATTGCCAATAAGTTAGGCTGTCTTATGATCTTTCCATTACCAATAGGTTGTGCTGTCTTATGATCTTTCCATTGTCAATCAGTGAGGCTGTCTTATGATCTTTCAATTGCCAATAAGTTAGGCTGTCTTATGATCTTTCCATTACCAATAGGTTGTGCTGTCTTATGATCTTTCCATTGCCAATAAGTTAGGTTGTCTTATGATCTTTCCATTGCCAATAAGTTAGGTTGTCTTATGATCTTTCAATTGCCAATAAGTTAGGTTGTCTTATGATTTTTCCATTGCCAATAGGTTGTGCTGTCTTATGATCTTTCCATTGTCAATAAGTTAGGTTGACTTATGATCTTTCCATTGCCAATAAGTTAGGTTGTCTTATGATCTTTCAATTGCCAATAAGTTAGGTTGTCTTATGATTTTTCCATTGCCAATAGGTTGTGCTGTCTTATGATCTTTCCATTGTCAATAAGTTAGGTTGACTTATGATCTTTCCATTGCCAATAAGTTAGGTTGTCTTATGATCTTTCAATTGCCAATAAGTTAGGTTGTCTTATGATTTTTCCATTGCCAATAGGTTGTGCTGTCTTATGATCTTTCCATTGTCAATAAGTTAGGTTGACTTATGATCTTTCCATTGCCAATAAGTTAGGTTGTCTTATGATCTTTCAATTGCCAATAAGTTAGGTTGTCTTATGATTTTTCCATTGCCAATAAGTTAGGCTGTCTTATGATCTTTCCATTGTCAATAAGTGAGGCTGTCTTATGATCTTTCAATTGCCAATAAGTTAGGCTGTCTTATGATCTTTCCATTACCAATAGGTTGTGCTGTCTTATGATCTTTCCATTGTCAATCAGTGAGGCTGTCTTATGATCTTTCAATTGCCAATAAGTTAGGCTGTCTTATGATCTTTCCATTACCAATAGGTTGTGCTGTCTTATGATCTTTCCATTGCCAATAAGTTAGGTTGTCTTATGATCTTTCCATTGCCAATAAGTTAGGTTGTCTTATGATCTTTCAATTGCCAATAAGTTAGGTTGTCTTATGATTTTTCCATTGCCAATAGGTTGTGCTGTCTTATGATCTTTCCATTGTCAATAAGTTAGGTTGACTTATGATCTTTCCATTGCCAATAAGTTAGGTTGTCTTATGATCTTTCAATTGCCAATAAGTTAGGTTGTCTTATGATTTTTCCATTGCCAATAGGTTGTGCTGTCTTATGATCTTTCCATTGTCAATAAGTTAGGTTGACTTATGATCTTTCCATTGCCAATAAGTTAGGTTGTCTTATGATCTTTCAATTGCCAATAAGTTAGGTTGTCTTATGATTTTTCCATTGCCAATAGGTTGTGCTGTCTTATGATCTTTCCATTGTCAATAAGTTAGGTTGACTTATGATCTTTCCATTGCCAATAAGTTAGGTTGTCTTATGATCTTTCAATTGCCAATAAGTTAGGTTGTCTTATGATTTTTCCATTGCCAATAGGTTGTGCTGTCTTATGATCTTTCCATTGTCAATAAGTTAGGTTGACTTATGATCTTTCCATTGCCAATAAGTTAGGTTGTCTTATGATCTTTCAATTGCCAATAAGTTAGGTTGTCTTATGATTTTTCCATTGCCAATAGGTTGTGCTGTCTTATGATCTTTCCATTGTCAATAAGTTAGGTTGACTTATGATCTTTCCATTGCCAATAAGTTAGGTTGTCTTATGATCTTTCAATTGCCAATAAGTTAGGTTGTCTTATGATTTTTCCATTGCCAATAGGTTGTGCTGTCTTATGATCTTTCCATTGTCAATAAGTTAGGTTGACTTATGATCTTTCAATTGCCAATAAGTTAGGTTGTCTTATGATCTTTCAATTGCCAATAAGTTAGGTTGTCTTATGATTTTTCCATTGCCAATAGGTTGTGCTGTCTTATGATCTTTCCATTGTCAATCAGTGAGGCTGTCTTATGATCTTTCCATTTCCAATAAATTAGGCTGTCTTATGATTTTTCCATTGCCAATAGGTTGTGCTGTCTTATGATCTTTCCATTGTCAATAAGTTAGGTTGACTTATGATCTTTCCATTGCCAATAAGTTAGGTTGTCTTATGATCTTTCAATTGCCAATAAGTTAGGTTGTCTTATGATTTTTCCATTGCCAATAGGTTGTGCTGTCTTATGATCTTTCCATTGTCAATAAGTTTTGCTGTCTCATGATATTTCCATTACCAATAGGTTGTGCTGTCTTATGATCTTTCCATTGCCAATAAGTTAGGTTGTCTTATGATCTTTCAATTGCCAATAAGTTAGGCTGTCTTATGATCTTTCCATTACCAATAGGTTGTGCTGTCTTATGATCTTTCCATTGTCAATAAGTGAGGCTGTCTTATGATGTTTCCATTGCCAATAAGTTAGGCTGTCTTATGATCTTTCCATTACCAATAGGTTGTGCTGTCTTATGATCTTTCCATTGTCAATAAGTGAGGCTGTCTGATGATATTTCCATTGCCAATAGGTTGTGCCGTCTTATGATCTTTCCATTTCCAATAAATTAGGCTGTCTTATGATGTTTCCATTGCCAATAGGTTGTGCTGTCTTATGATCTTTCCATTGTCAATAAGTTTTGCTGTCTTATGATATTTCCATTGCCAATAAGTTAGGCTGTCTTATGATCTTTCCATTGCCAATAAGTTAGGCTGTCTCATGATCTTTCCATTGCAAATAGGTTGTGCTGTCTTATGATCTTCCCATTGCCAACTAATATGATACTGGATTTCCTATATTTAATCCATTTTTCAGACTATTATCTGTATTTATGTTGTTTTTAAGTAAAATGAAACAACCATAAGTAAATCAATCGGATTTTTATTTAAACAAATTTTTTCATACAAATAAACTGTACATTTTGGAATGGTTTAGAGAATGTTCAGTGTGTGCTTAGAGAGTGAGTTTGGAAACAATATACAATTGCTAGTAGAGCAATAAGCAAACATTTAAATAATATTCTTAATTTTCCACTTCCTGTTGCAGAAATTCAATTCTCAACACGAATATAATATTTCAGAGAATACCTCTTTTTTAATTTTACCTTCCTTTTCCTATTTCTTCATTTTTCTTCCCTCTTTTTTTATTTTCCCTCTTTTTCCTTCTTCTCTATTTTTCCCTTATTTTCTTTTTTTCTCCTATCACTTCCTTTTTTTTTTCTTTATGTTTCCTTCTTCACCGTTCTTTATTTCCCTTTCTTTTTCTGTTTTCTTCATGATTCCCTGTTTTTACTCATCATTATCTTCATTTTTCCTCCCTTTTTATTTTCTTTATTTACCCTCTTCATAAGTTGTGCTGTCTTATGATGATCTTTCCATTGTCAATAAGTTAGGCTGTCTTATGATCTTTCCATTGCTTCTTTTTTTCTTCATTCTTCCTCCTTTTTACTCTTTTTCTATTTTGTTCTTTTCCTCTCTCTTGTTTTCTCTTTTTTCCACTTCATTTTTCTTTCTTTTTTCCTTCATTTTCCCTCCTCTTTTCCCTTCCTTCATTTTTCCTTTTTAATCTTTTTCATTAACTTTCTTTCTTTTTCTCATCTATTTCTCCTTTTTTCTTTTTTTCTTCTTTCATTTTACCTGTTTTTCACTTTTTCCTTCTTCCTTCTCCCCATTTTTTAATTTCAGCCTTTCACTCTCTTTTTTATTCCTTGATATCTTTACGCAATTTTCTTTCTTCTTCTTCTTAGTTTTTTTTGTTCCCCTCTCTCTCCTCAATATTCTTTTCTTCTCCCTTAGTATGTTTTTTCTTTTTAGTATTTCTTTTCATCTTTGACATCATCATCTCTTTCTTATTCATTAATTTTTTATCTCATCTTTTCTTCTGCAGCTTCTCAATCTTTGAATCCTTATTTTCATTCCTTTCTTTTGTATTTTCGTTCTTTTTTTTCTTGCTTTTCTTGTTCATCTTTTTCTTTTCTCCCTCCTTCTTGATTTTTTCTTCCCTGACTTTTCTCTTTTGTCTTTTTTCTTGGTTTTCTTCTTCTTTTCCTATTTTATAGTTTTTTTATTCCTTCTTCTCTTTTCTCCTTCCTGTTGCTTTTTTTCTTCCTCTTCCTTCTCCTCCCAGCAGTGAAAAAATTTGTTGGTCACGTTTGACCAACTCTCAAGCAGTACAAAGAAATCCCACCCACAAACTGTGGATATTTTTAGATTAAAAAACCCTAGGGAACAGAAAGCATTGTCTAAATATAACAGAACCTCTTTAAAAGTCCCATCCAGCACCCTGGTACCCAATAAGCACTGTAAAACAACAAAGAGGCAAGTAAAAACATGTAAGTTATAATGAATATACTTATATCTTCACACCCATGTTTATGTATTTTGCCATAGTAGTAGTAATAATAATAGTAATGATAATAATAATAATAATAATAATAATAATAATAATAATAATAATAATAATAATAATAACAACAACATCAACAATAATAATAATAACAACAACAACAACATAAAAAGCTGTTAGCAATCCGTCTGTCTTATACACTTTGGTGAATCACTCAGTGTAATGGAGGAGAGCAATAGAGAGAGAACTATACTCTTATTACATTGTAAACATCTTTTTTTTTGTGATAGAGTGAGAGAGAGAACATGGTTGATGTTTAAATGACCCGCATTGCACTGGTTGTCAGGCATCATTGTATGATGACATACTAAAAAATGCATTTAACTCACATGTTCAAGTAAAATGGACAAAATCATTTCAGTGGTCAATGAAGAAAACTTTTTTATCAGCACATTGATATACCACTTTTCTCTTTCATCCGTAGCAGAAAAGATTGTGATTCGAATAAAATCTTATGGCAAAAACATTAGGTTGGTTATTCTGTGATGTTATAGCCATAGTCGACACCCATTCAAAGCTCAAAATACATGTTTATTTATTTTGAAAAATATACGCGGCATACTTTGAGGATAGTTGCATCCCATTATAGTGCCATTGCACATAGTTTAAGAATCACTGTTTTATAACATCAAGCAGTTGGTATTTATACATCTTCCTTGAGGAATGGAGAGTGGCACATGAACTTGGAGTATGGATGAGTGAAAAAATTGCCCATTTCCATCAAGATATTGACACAGGGACCAAGGAGTTACCCTGACCCTACTTGTTTTAGTGTATAAGGGAGGTAATGCTTAGGAAAATGACCCACAGGAACTAGGCCCATACTCTATAAATTTACTAAATGCTCAGAATGGATCCATATAGAACTTGAAAATAAAGAGCAGATGAAAAGAAATTATTTGTATCAAACAATTTCAGGACCGTCTTTTTTTTCAGAGCAACCCTCTAGTTCAACGGTTATAATAAATAGTCAAACATTTTTTTACCTATGATTGAAAGCTAATATAATGAGAGATGATTTTGCCTGCATGTTAAATAGATATACAAATGCTCCTCTATGCTTATTTTGTTGCTGTTTAGTGGCATTTTTTGTAGACAGTAAGACATTGTGTTAGATCTGCATCTAACACACTTGTCAGGGAAGACAACAAAAGGTCATTATTGAGACACAATGATCTTTATGTATGTTTGTATGCATGTATCTCTCTCATATATACATACATATATATATATATATATATATATATATATATATATATATATATATATATATATATATATGTACATGTATATACTATTTACTATAATTCATTAAATGTATGTTCAAATCCATAATCAGATAACTTGAGGACTATTAAAGGTAAGGCCACCTAATTTTCTTGGGTCGCTAATGGGACCTTGGAGCATGTTTTTAGTATATAGGTTTTTAAGTATTCTAGAATTTTAAAGTTTTCAGTTAGGGGTTTCATTCACAATGTAGATATAATGCTAAATTTGACCCTTACTTTGTGTTGATCTGGTTAGCTAAAATGAATTTCCATCTTCTGTTTAACCATATAAATCATAAACTAGCTTAAAATCTTGCCCATTCATACATAATGTATATTTAGGCTGCAATTTGTCATTAAAACATGCTTGATTAAACAATACAAACAAATAATCTTAAAAAGAATTTCAGTTAACTTCAACTTGTTCACATACAAGAAACACATGTCTGCATCCAGTGATTTTAAGTATTGTACAAATGTTTCTGATTGGGCGCTTTTGGAGGAATAGACAAAAAAGAAGTTACTTTTAAAGACATGATCAAGCAAAATAATTTCAGTTAAAAATTCTAAAATGATTTTTCTGGTTTTGTAGATCAACCACAAATGACTGAAATGTCAATCATTGCAATAATAGTAGAAACGTTTATTCTTTACCACCTGCAGCAGTTAACGGGTTAAAAAATAATACTTTTATTTCTTTTATAGACGTTGCTAAAATATACATCATGACGAAATCAAGAAAATTGAAATCTCTTTTCCTAAATAAAATTTCACAGAAAAAATCTCAAAAGAGAATTGAAATGATTCGATGTCTGGTTGGTTAAGGAGTGGATTGAAAATTTCTACTTCTGAAAAAGAAAGAAATTCAATTTTAGAAAAGAATGCAATGAGCAATAATGAAAAATGCTTCAAAAAATCAAGAAATGTTCACCACACCTGAACCAAAAAAAGTACAATGCAGAAGAAATCTTTTACCCAGATATGAAAGTCTTCCCCAGATTTGAAATTGGATCAAAAAATAGATATGCCACAACACCAACAAAGGTGAAAGAATACTTACTTTCTTGGGCATGGGTACCATTTAGAATATCTGCAAGTCTGTTATTTTGCATCTATGGATGCTCAGTGGAGCTACAATTTTTTTTTGTTTTTTTTTGTTTTGGAGGTGTTTTTTTCTTGTTCATTTAGTAACTATCTCCAACTGAGCGTAAACATTTTTGCATTTTTTCTCTTCAATGCAGTAGCTATTTTCTACTCATTGTGAATAGTTTCCTTTTATCAGAAGAAAATCAATGTAATTTGGATGGGCGTAGACGACAGATAAGTTTTTGCAATTTGCTAGATATATCTCTCTCCCTCTCTCTCTCATACACACACGCACACACACTTACACACACACACCATACACACTCTGACTTTGTCTCTCTTTCACAAAAAACACTCTCTCTCACTCTATCATTATCAATACAGAGTAGATATATCTATATTCACTCATGTACACAGATATAGATATAAATATAGATACATCTCACCATTCATATATGAATAGATATATAAATAGATGAGTAGATATTGATAGATATCACATATACATATATACATTGATATATAGAGAGGGAGTGAGATAGATAAATATAGATAGGAACAGACTGAAATAGATTGATAGATAAATGGATATAGAGTGATATCACCACCTATATACAGATAGATATCATCACATAGGCCTCTGAAATAGATATTATCACACATACTTTCATGAATACACACTCACATACATATCTGTCTTTAGAGAAGAGTTGTAAACAAAAATACTGAAAAAAAAAGTTGAGAAAAAGTTGAGAAATTTTAAAGAAATTTCCTTACTTTCATCTGCTCAACCAAGGAATCATCATTCAAATCTGATGATTGTTGCTTTGTGGCTTCTTTTTTTTCCTTTAATATTTCTCTTTTCTTAACACACATTTATATACTCAAAAAATATCAATCTCAAATAGAAGTCAAGCAAAGAAATTTGTAATTTCACTCAAATTGCATGGAAAAGTCAGTTTTTCAAGAATAATCCTGGATTGCATCTGACAGTACAAAAGCTCTTCTTGGAAAATACTATTTTTTCAACAACAGATTGACATCTGATGTAAGGTATTGTATTATTTGGTACTTAAAGTGTGCATTTCCAATCTAACAAAAATAAAGAGTGTTGTTGCTATTCAAGTCGAATGTTTGCCTGTTATCACGATTTGGCTTTGCAAGTGAAGATTTAGAAGAGCACAGTGCTAGTTAGTATCCAAAAAAAGAATAACTTCATTCCATAAGAAAAAACTATCCATAATCAGAGTCTATTTTTCAGTTCATTAAATTTGGTAATCAAAAAGGTTTGTATATCTTATTTCTGTTGATTTTATTCACTGATTTTGTACCTATTTATCCCTAATGTCTATCTTTTTCTGATGCAGTTACAGATCTATAGTTTCATTGCTTGTGTTGAACCTTAGATGAATTAGATTCAATATTACAATTTGTCATCATCAATTTTTACCAGATGTCCCTTAAAAAGTGCCTCTCTTTCAGTGAGAAACTTCCTGAATAACTTATGAGCTACACAGTCACTTACTCTACATTCCCAAAATGCTGTACATATTCTGCATGTTGTTTCTGCTGCTTTTATTCAAAGTTTAAACTTCCATAGTAAACAAACTGTTTCAGTCAATTTTCAGGCCACCATGTTGATTTCACTCATTACTAGTGTAAGTGCATCTACTCTTCTGAAAGTCATCCAGCAGTAAATGTGAGTAGATTTCATGTTGTTGAAAACCTCATGGACTATTGCCATTCAAAGGATTTATCTTTTTTAAAACCTCTAAAAAACAAGAACTTTGAAAACTAAACAAATTTTTTTTGTTACTCGATAACTTGAGAAACTCCTGAGAAGAAAGGATTCCAAATGAAATTCTCACTGAATTGGTTTTGACTGCAAACAACTGATGCATGAAGAATAAACACAAAGACTATCAGGAAAATATCCAGCCAAATAATATTAACAGAAAATAGTCTACATAGCACAATGACACTGTAGTCTACTTCAAAGTTCTCCCTTCGAGATCTCACACACCTACCCTGTGTCCCTCCCACAGAGCAGTCTGTAAATTTTGAGATCAGATGTCTTGTTATATTCTCCTTAATCTTGTCCATAGTCTGAAGTTTCTTTGGAAAAATCCACAAGTTGTAAGAAGTATTTGGACAGATGGGTGAAATGATGTTTTGCCAAAAACCCTGCATGAGAAGAATGACTTGAAAGATCATTGTGAATGTGATGGTCACACAGTATTCAAACCCACTCAATGGCATCTCATTAACAACTGGGTAACCCCGAGGTAGTGTCTGTCCACACATGCTCAGTAAGGTTCTCTTTCATTGGTTGTCAAGTTACATCAAAGCTGCAGAACATCAGATTCATTATTTTGTTGTTGATATGAAGGTTAGATGAACTAGATTCATCATCTGGCTGGACACGTTCCACACAGATCAAGTATTTTCAATGCAATACAGAAGCTGGTTGCTCATAATACTGCTTCCAATTATTTTCTATCATTGTTCAGTGTTGGATTACCGAGGGTCAGACCAATCAGATGAAATTTCAATCTAATTTGCATAGTATGTGTGTATAGATCACTGTGATTTACTTATAATTTTAAACGGGAAGCCTGTTTCATCTTAATACTAGCATTCACTCAAGGCAATCAATTTAGAAATTCAATCAGTGATTATTTTTAAATACAAATTATCAGACAAATTTACTTTTAACTATCGCTGTAAAACATTCTGACCAATTTCACTTCTACAGACTTTTTACTATAGATTGTACATAAAAAATTAATATTTTTCTCAAGAATCATTTCTGTTTTATAATGAGTGTTTTGTGTCGTGGAAATAATATTTTGTAATTTTTGATAGTATTGATGGTATTTTTCAGAAAAAATCATAACAAATAGATGCAGTTAATCTCTACAACATGATGGATTAATTTGACAATATTATTCCAAGAATAACGATAAATAGGTGCCTATCATCCAGTCCAGTGGATAGCAAGCTAGTCTTACAGACTAATTCATTATTGCTGTGAGTTCAACCATTACTCTACTGTAGTGACTTTGCACAAAACTTCTTTTCTTATCCTTCCCTTTTCATTATCTTCATCTTTTTCCTATTCTTTATTCATTCCTTTTCTTTTTCCCTTTCTTTTTTGTTCTTCCTTCATCAGTATTTTTTTCTATTTTTCCTTCTTACCTTAATTTTGATTCTTTTCATTCCTCTCTGTGCAGCTTCATCTTTTCTTTTTCCATCTTCCTTCCTTTCTTATTCTTTACTTCATCTCTCTCTCCTCCTATTTACCTCTTCTCTCTCCTTTTTCATTTTCTATTTTGCACTTCAACTTCTTTTGTTCCTTCCTCTTTTTTCTCTTTCTCTTCCTCATTCCCTTTTCTCTTTACTTTTTTTCCATTCCCAACATTCACAGTCCTTCAAATGATCCTTCCCACTTAATCACCAGATTCAGTCACAGTCCACCCCAGACCTCTCTATCTCCCCCTCCCCGCAAATGACCCCATCTTAATTGACTGAAGCCCACCCGCAACTCACCTCTATATTGAACCATAACCTCTCCACTACCATCCCTATCAACCGAATCCCTTCCATCACCTCTACCCTCTTGAAACAGTCATTATTCAGAAGGGCCAGTACTCCTGTTAATTTCCTCAGAAACATTCCAGGTATCCCTCCACAAACCCTCAATGGCCACAACTTCATCATCTTCTTTTCTCTAATCCTAACAACAACCATATTAACTTGGCACTGTCCAATGTAGTAGATTGCATGATATCTAACGGACACATCGCATGGTACTTTGCTTCAATAATTTAAGGAATATTTTCTGAGTGGATATTCTGATTCTTGACCTATTCACCTACTGTGACTATATTCTGCTTCTTGAAAAAAGCAAAACTGGGAGCCCCTGAGAAGGGAGTACAGCTGGTGCATCGAAACAAAACCCAGAGGGCCAAGGGAGCCCCGAGAAAAGAATAAAAATTGATAAACAAAGGATAATCAGGACAGATAGCAACAAGTGCAAATCTTGCCATACATGGTTGGAGGGGGTGGGACACAGGCCTTTATGGGATGAAGTGAAAATCAAAAATAGGGAGAATAATTGACAAATACGCCTGAAGGAAGCAGCATACACGCTTTGTTCAGGTATACAAACATCAATATCAATAGCATCTGAGAACCTCTCATCAAAAGGAACAGATCGGAAAAACCAGGTCACCCAATGCATGGGAGACAACTTGGAATTTGATACCAAATACAAAACCCTAGACATACAAGAGCAGAAAACAAAAATACAAAAAACAGCTGACATGTCCAGTCCAATTGAGCAAGTGCTCGAAGAAGTGATTCCACAATTTAGAACGAGGAACACCCACGAAGGCCAGAGGGTACACATGTTTTTATAATGTCTACCACAGCTACAAAGTATAGAACATACCTAATTTTTGGACATGTCTTCTTTGGTTGATGGTTGGAGAGGTGTGAGTGTAAGGTGGTCCCACTTTAGAACACTGTCTGGATGTTATACTGATGGCATAATCTTCTCAATTTCCTATACACACCTCTGATGTACAAGAGAATAATTGTGGTATTAGGTTTTAGTTTTGTGGTGCTCTCTGGTTGTCTGCCTTTTGCTGGCTATGGCTGCAATTAAAATCACAGGGCCGTTTTTTTTAAGGAGAGTATCTAATGCTTAACATCTCCTATTCGTATCCAGGTCACCACATATTCGTTTTACCCCGTGTTGTAGGTACCTGATTGTTCCAGTTTTTTGTGTTACTCCGGTGCTTATAGTCCTAGCTCAGGGACCTCCCCATTCCCCCATCAAGATGGCTTTATGTTATGTGGATGTCCTGAATCCCCATTCTGTATGGGTGATCAGCACAACCAAAAGGCTCATTTTTCATTCACTTCTCCCTTTGTGAACAAAACGGATGGTCTCAGCAAGTTTATGCTTTCACATCCTCCTGGGGAGGTCAGAGTATGAAGATACCATCCACATATCTCAGCAAGGTCGATGATTTCAGCATTGCTGTTTGTGGAGCCGTTTCCTTAAAATACTCCATGCAAACATTTGATATCACCAGAGACATAGCTGATCCTGTGACTTTCCTTTCATTCCGTCAATATATTTCTGAATCTAACTGGAATTGCGTGGTTATGTCAACATTTCCATCAAATAGGGATGTTGGTGCATTCACCAAATGTTGGGCTGCATTCCAGATTTCACCTCCAAAAAAGGCAAGAAGCTCCACCCAGACCTCATCCATGGGGACTTTGGTGAATGAGAGAGTTTATGATTATTTCCATGAAGTGGGCTGAGTTCCGTACATATGATGTGGGTTGACTATATCAACCAGGAATCAGCTCAGTGGATTGCTAGCCAATACTTGGCAACTGACAAATAGGCCTCCGTGGGATATCTTGTTGGCAGATTTGAGGGAGATCATACACTTCACTTTTATTCTTATTCAAGATCTGTTTTTTTATTGTTTGGAATTTGAAAAATAAAGCATTGTTATTATTTCAATGATGGTTTCAGCTATTATTCTCATCTTAGTTGTTTTGGTTGGTATATTCCTCAGCCTTCTTCATGAGTATATTTTATCCATTTATTTAAGCAGAGTCATCCATTTTTCTGTTTTTTTATCTCATCTGGAGTTGCCATATCTGAACATTCAACTGGAGATTTAAAAAGGAGGATATTCCCAATGACACCCTTCCAAAAACACACTTGGGTGCTATGTGACAATTAGATACATTTGAAGGATTCTACAAAATTCCTTCGAATGATGATTTCAGGATCTATATAGAAGGAAAGTCAATATAGTCTGGAAAAATATGGACATACGGCAACCTTAATTTCAATTCTCTCAATTGGATCAATTCAATAATTTTGGCATCAAAGCCATATATTAACATGCAGAATGTCCTGATAAAAACAGCAAAAATAAGGATACTAACATGAATGATTGGTAGAAAATTAATTTTTTTTACCATTCTTACCCAGTCGTTTATGGTAGGATTATCTTTTATTGTGCAGATCAAAGCAGCTTCTAAAATCACCATTTAATCTTTGTTAGTCCATTTTATAAGTTTGGATCAATATTTGATATGAAATTTGCTTGGTTGTTTACCCACATGATACAGAAAACTATTTGGTATCATATTGAGATTATCTTTCATGACATCTCAAGCAAGAACACTTACTGGGCAGTGCCCATATCCTCTCCAAATACACTGAGACATGTAAAACTTATTCTTTTTTTGTTGATCTCATGATACAAAAGACCATAAGGTGCTATATTGGACTCACTTCTCATGGCACCTCTTTGGCAAGAAGATGGTTTGTAGGAAGTAGATTCATGCCTTTCTCAAAGGCATTAGTATTGTGAACTCAAGCAGCCTCAGCCAGAATTTGAACTTGGTTTGCTGATCCAAGTTTCAATGCCAGTAGCCATTTAGCTGCCCTGCACCTCCATAGACTGTGCGCACAGACTGAAAGATATAGAATGATAAAAAAATAAATGAAAAAAAATCCTTAAGAAATGTCTATAAATGTGAAAAGTTCAGAGGAGAAATTTTCTGTGACACTTTGTTTAGATGAAAGAGTTAGACTCTCTTTCATCGTGGCTAATAAGTGTCACATAAAATCTCTTTTTAGCACCATATTACACTTGGCTCACAAAAACCAAAAAGTAATGCCTCCTTATTTTATATTATAGTTCATTGAAGTAAAGAAGACATGACAGTTTATTTCTAATAAGTTTGACTGGTGAAAGAACTGTTTATTTTGCAACTAACTTTACTTCATTTTGCAATTAAAACTTCTATTAAAACTTCAAAGAATGTATGAAAATTATTGCAATACATTTTAGACTTTTTGTTAAATAACTCTGTGATCTTTGCTAGTATTTGTTATATTTTGGTACCTACCTATTTGAAATGAGCCACATATGGAACACATCATTTTATGCAAACATATTTTAAAGTTGTATATGCAAAGTATTAAAGGTATATCTGGTCTACACACTCTTAGATATGAACAAAAACATAACCTGACATGTTTAGTATGTCACAAAGCTACGGACACTGGCTACCACTTACACAAATTTCTTTATAATTATTCCCACTATTTACAGCTTTCATGTAGTTGATTCTGTGATAGATAAATCTGCCATCATCATCATTATAATAATCACTGATAACATCATCATCATCACTATTATTATATTGCAATTGTTTACTCCTTATTTTCAAAGCCACACTTTTTCCTGTTTAAAATATTTCCGCAGGAAATGAAAATCAACAAATTTACCCCACTTTTCAAATCAGCTTTTTTCTACTTTCTTTCCTCTTGAATTTTTACTTTCTTACACTTTGTTTAATTGAAGATTTGCTCACATTCGATGGAGCTAATAATTCAACTGGAGGTATTCCATTATAAGCAGACAACCATGACAAAGAGCTGAAGGGAAATCAGCAATCTGATTGGTTAATTCGATTAACTCTCAACATAATGAGATAATTATTGTAACCTTGCTCAGAGAAATTATCAAGAATGAAAGTTTCCATGAACTTGGTTTTTAAAGACAAAATGTGAATGGCGGCAGAAATAAGTTGATTTTCATTTTATGGCCTTTAGGGACATCTGCCCTTCCATGAGAAAAGCAAAGGGAAAAAAAGATGAGATCAACAAAAAAGAGGAGGAAGAGAGAAGATAAAGGTGTGATGATGAGAAAAAAAGAAAAAAAGGAGAAAAAAGAAATATGTTAAGGAGGAAGAAGAAATAGAAAGAGAATAGAAATGATGAAGCAGGCAGTTGAAAGAAAGAAAGTTATCTAGGAATCTGGAAATTGTTCTGAGACATGATTAAGAGGAGCAAACAGCAGGAGAATTTAGGAGAAATTTTCAAAAATGAGTTGGCAGTTGCCAAAATATGGGAAATAAATGGATGAAAAGCAGGGAGAGGAGGGGGTTTTGTAAATAGAAATAAAGAGAGAGAAAAAAGGTGGGAAAATAAAGAAAGAAAAGTAGGAAGAAAAAAAGATTATTAAAGAGAAAAGAGAGGAAGAAATAATTATGAAAAAGGAAATGAACGAGAGAAAGAAGTAGAACAAAGAAAGTAAGAGGAAAAAAAGATGAAACAAAAAAAAGAAGAGAAACTATTTAAAAGATAGAAAAAAGAAAATGGAGAAAACAAAGAAAAGGAAGAAGAAAAAGAGAAGAAATTATGGAAAAAATAAAAACAAATGAAAGAGAAAAGAAATAAAGACAAACAGAAAGATAGCAAGGAAAGAAAGGACAAACTATGCCAAATGAAGAAACAAAAAAGAAAAAAAAGAAGTAAAAGACAAAGAAATCAAGAAGAAAGAAAAAAGTGAAAATCAAAATAAAACAAAGGAAAGAAAATTCTGAGAGGTCAAATTTCTTCAAAGTTGACGACTGACCAAAGATTTTCTGCCATTGTCTTCTCTCTTTTCTATTGCGTTTATCAAAGGTTCAAATCCTGAAAGAAAAAAGATGATAATGTGCAATTATTCACATATAATAAGTACCAAGGTATGGTAAAAAAGAAATTGAAAATGATAATAATCTATTAATTCATTGACATTTGCTGAAAACCCAGCTCTACATGCAAGATATCCAGCTAGTTCCTGCAGCCAGCCTAAACCGTGTCTTAGGTCCCAAAAAGAGATCATGGATTAGAACTATACATCAGTTGTATCATTGTTTTTTGGAAATCATCAACATCATGAACTCTTGAATCACATTTGATTCAGATATCTGTAAAGATTTCAAAGAAGATAGGTAGATTATAGATCGAGGGATGGATAGGTAGTTAATTAGAGGGATGGATTAATTAATGGAAATCAGATCATTATTATCTGTGTGAGTGTGATAGCAAACTCTACGATAATTTTTTCGTTGAATTGTCAAAAACTGATATGCTAAAACATTGTCTCATTAATAATGACAGAAAATTTGGTGGCCATAGTTCAAGCCATCCTTTAGCTGTGCCTGATGGATATGCATTTGATGAGAATCTCTCCTTCAGTCTATTCATAGCTATCTATCAGTCTCAGCATATTCATTGACATCTATCTCTGTCTCATTTTCTTTAAATCGTCAATTCATCTGTCTACTCTAATATATCTGTTCACTAATTTGAATCTGTGATATCTATTGATCTATTTGGATAAAAATATATCAGTCTATCAGTCTATATATACATATATATATATATATATATATATAATCCCAAAAGAATCTTCGTCCATGAAGCCAAGTCTTTCATTTATTTATATATCACGTGTGATACACATGTATAATGTATATATATGTATTAATATACATATATATATATAAGTGAACAATTGGGAATGAGGCAGACTCAGCAGTAAAAGTATATAGAGACTTTATTTGTTAATTAATTCATAAAGGAATTAATTAGTATGCTATACATGTTTTGGGAAGGGTTCCCATCATTAGTAGCATGTGTGTGCATTTTAGTGGTTAAAAAATTGGGTTTCCATTGAATATAAATTAAGCATCAGATCTTTTGCTTAAAATCAAAAATGAGAATAAAGAATGAGGATTTGTTGGGGGCCATGTTAGTGAGTCTGTGAAGGAATCTGTGGTGGTTTGGTTGGATATTTTGTTGGAAGTAGTAGCAGCAGGTATGGGTATTCTATTGGTTGTGCTGGTCAGAGGAGGTGGGCATACTTAAGAATTAGTTGTCAGGGACCTGGGTAATGGTAGTGTTAAGCTATTTGAGTACTCAGGCAGTTAGGGTCAAGGCTATCTCTCTTAGTGATCAAGGTAGTTGGGTATAGATTTGTGGGGATCTTTATTATGTAATATCGAGTATCAGTCGGGGAATGCATGTTCTGTATCCGTAATGGTCATTTTAGATGTTCTGAAAAATAAGATGGCTTTGAGTAACGCAAGTAAAATGGACCATACATAGGTGTCTATTGGTAGGGGTCTTGGTGACTAAGTGTAAAGTTCCCAATCTTTGATATACATAAAAGGGGAGTACAGATAGAGTATAGATTTGTAACATTAATTAAGAGTGGATTAGAGTCAAGATTTTATAGGGAGGATGTTATGAGGAATAAAAGAATACATATGTTAAGGGATGTTTAGGCCAGGGTAGAAGTGCAGTCTTAGGTGTAGGTATGAAGATAGGGAGCTGGTAAGGATAGATTGATTAAGAGAGAGAGGATTATGGTGTTAGAAATTGGGGAAATTCACTGTTGAGTCCAATAGGAGAAAGAGTATTAAGTTTAATGACTCCAAAATCCTCATGCAGTTCTAGAATTTTGGTTGTGCTAGAATGTGTACTTTTTCTATCTTTTCAAAAATGATGAATCTAGCGTCTATGCCAAAATTGTGGCCGGATGTGCGAAAGTGTAGTTCTTGCTGGGAGTAAGTTCTGATGATTGGATGATTCAATTCTGTCCATATAGTTAAGTCTAATGTTGAATTGCTATGCAGACTTGCCTATATATTTCAGTTTGCATTTATTAAATTCTAGAAGGTATGTTGACATTTTTGCTTCTGCTGTTAAAACTATGGCAGATGTAGAAAGTGTTGTTAGTGGTAGCTAGTGGAAGTGTTGGTGGCAACATAGACTATTTCTTTTTTTGCTGGGTTGCAAGAATTTGATGGTTTTAGGGATGCTGTTTTGGGGGATTTTGTTATTTTTTATAGTGTTACTGCTAATCATGTTTTTAATATTTTGGGGTCTGCGGTAGGCGATGACATATGGTTTTTAGAATATCTCTTTGTGTTCTGTTTTGAGTGTAAGTATATACAATCTATTATTAATTATGTGTGATAGAGGTGGGAGTGCATTGTGAAAGGTGATTATGAGTGGTATGCAGTTGGGTTTATTTTTGTAAATTCTCTGGGTATTGTTGTGGCCTTTTTTATTTGGTTATTTGTATCTTCTTCTGAATATACTTGTTCAGTAAAATATTGCAGTAAGTTTAGTTGTGTTTGTTGAGTTCGGTATTTCTAGAGCTAATTCTCCTGATTCTAAGTGCTTGTGAAAATGGCAATTTTTCTTTCAGATATTTGTGGTGGGCTATTTAAAGTGAAGGTAGTTGTGGGTGTTTGCAGGCTTAGTATAGAGGGTATTCTAGAGGTTTCTTTTCTTATCTACGTATATGCAGGTGTTTAGGAAAGCTATGGAGTTGGTGGATTTTTAATAGTTAAATTCAACAGAGTCATGTGTGGAGTTTATGTGTACAAAGAATTTCACATGGTAGGCTTGAACTCCTATACATTTTAAAAGAATATCATCTGTATATCTAACATAGAAGATGCAGTCTTTGTCAATCTCTGAGTAGATATAGGTCTTATCAAATTTGCCCATGAAGATGCTGGCATAAAATTGTACTTTTTTCTAATTATTTGTATTCTACTTGCTGAAATCAAAGAAATAAATTTATTCTCTAAAATGATTTACAGTTCATAAAATTCCATTTTATCTTCCTCTGTCATAGTTTAATGTGAAAAGAGTTTAGGAAAAAGGAAAGTACTTGACGCACACATGCCCCTAGCTGCAACCCCACAAAAACAACGCCAGGTTATTAGAGTAGAAATGGAAAATACCAACTAAAATATGATGCGTTTGGACTAAAAACTACCACAGGATCATTCATTGGCTTCAGTCAAAAATCATAGATTTTCTCACAGTCTGAAGAGTAAAATCAAGGTCCAGAACCAAGCAACTACCGGCTCTTAGATGAAAGGTAAAATAAAAACTATTCTTCTGCTTTTATCATTATTGCTAATAACATTCACCTGCAAGCTGTTATATACATCAATATAAAATTCTCAATCTCTCTGAAGTGCTAAACATCCAAAGGAAGACTGTATATCTTACATGGGGAGAGCTGATCTGGACTAATATGTTCAACCTTAATAAATATACAAGGATTTTTTTCCCCACAGCCTACACAGTCAGATTAATACCCAAATGGGTAGCAGACCTCTAAAGTCAGCACATACCTGCTTTGTTGGAGCGTCTATCTCTGCTTAAAGCTACAGGCAGCCATATTATCTGGAAGTCCTGTGCTCAAAGTTACGGACGTACTGTCTCAATTCTCCTCCAAAGGGATGATAGAACTCTGTAACCAGCTCAGCATCTATTGTTTATGCCCTATGGTCCAACAACAGGCAACCTACAATGTTGGAATCCTGCTCCTATCCCTGACACCTTGGTGGAGCATAGGATGCTAACCTTTGGTTTAAAGAGTGGGGTTGTCCCTAGGTTGGCCTCACCTTAAAAATCCATTGCTGAAACTGGAGAGAAAATCAACACATGGGCCCCACTGTCTATGGCTCTACCACTGTGGCAATTTCTCCAAATCATGAAGTTAAGCCATTCATTCATTCATATTTATATATATATATATATATATATATATATATATATATATATATATATATATATATATTTAATCTTTTTGTGTGTAGAGCTGTAAAGCTTTCTAGACTCTACATGTATATATATATAGTTAATGATTTAGTTTTCACTTTGTGAGAATACAACAAGAAAAAAATCAAAAACTGATTTTATCTGTTGTCGATGATACAAGAACAAAACATATTGCTGGTTTCTGATGAGTGGGTTAGAAATGTAATGTTGACAATCCTTGTAATTCTTATATATATATATATATATATGTGTATATATATACACACACACATTGTATGCAATTGAGACAGAAGAAAGACAAAAACCCTGCAAAATAACAAAACTTCAGGTGAGTCATTAGTGCCTCCATCTTGTTGTTCTTTTTCCTATCTACTTTATTAAAATGCATTACTGACATCCCTCACATTTGATTTCACTTGTCCCACCAGGCGGTCATTATATTCCTAAAGTTTTATTGTTTTGTGGCCAATTCAGTCTCAACTAACTAGACTAAGATTATCACCAACATATAAAAGGAAATATATCAAGATGCTCTAAGACCAATCAGAAGTAATCATTTCATAATTTATTTGTCTGAGTTACTAGCTTGTTGTTTCTAGTCTGATAGGTTAATGGTAGGTTTAGTGATCTGCCAGAGTTTGAACACGGGATGCTACACTGGTTAATTTGGATTAATTAAAGTCAACAAATTAGGGTTATCAGAGATTAATTAACACAGTCAAAAGGTTATCATTATAAGAGATAGTGAGATGATCTTGTTGAGTATTTTCTTTAGATGAAAGTAATTACAGATTTAGCTGAGAATGACAAAATCATCATCAGAGCTTTCCCACTCTTTAGATGTCACAGAAAGTCTCTTTTCCTCTCAGTATCTGTCTGTCTTTCTTTGTCTATCCATCTCTTTCCCTCCAATACAAGAGATCAAAACCATGGATTTTTTCCACTGAGTTATCAAAATAACCTACTGTTGTTGTATTTCTATTTACAAATTTCTGTACTGTAAACAAAAAAGAAATATTGGCTTGAATATTAAAAGTTGCTTGGTTGGTTGGGGTGGTGAGAAGAAAACATATTAAATGCAATGAATAATGAAGTTCAAAGTTGATTTTTCTCAAGATGATTCTGTCTAAATCAATGAAAAATCAATTTTCAGGTATTTTTCATCAGATACTGATGTTCATAAGTATGGAAGTCTAAAAAGAAAAAAATGATTGACTCAACTAGAGCTGACAAATCTTTGAAAGTTCATGTTAAGTTTGTGCACAACTGTTCTTAAACAGCACCCAAACAGTATCCAAACAGTAAACAAACATTGAGGCAAGAACAAGTACTGTCTATTTGTAAACTGTCAAATGTCATACAAATACTAGCAGATGGACAGTTAACTAAGCCTCATGCCCAAACATTTATTAGGTGTTTTACATAAACAAAGTACATATAGTTTAGCGAACTTCTCAAATCAAAATAAGACAAAGATATTTTTTTCTCAAAATCTTCTGTTTACAACCAATAATATATTCAAAATGTCACAAAAATGCTAAATAATAACAGAAGAGGTGAAACATTCTAGCAGTGTGATGACGTTTTTTTCTGGATGAATTTCTAAAAAGGGATATGTTCTTTGTCCTTTGCCCATCACATCTGATGTTCTCTATAGGAATCTCAGAACTTATAACCATAAATTCTTCCTTGTGATGTCAATTTGCCTCACTACTGAGCTGGTTTATGAACTACCTGAACCATGAATCAACCTCAGAACTTCAAAAGAACCAGATCAGATTTACCAACACTTTTAGAACTAGTTTGAATCATCATTCTATAATGATAGTAGATTGCCTTTTTTTGCTGAATTATTTGAAGTAATATCCTCATCTTTGTTGTTTAAGAAAATACTCTGCAAATGAATTGCAATGTATTATAAATCCAGTGATTTCTCAGATTGTCATCCTTCATTTTTCCATTCCATTCAATCATATAAAAATGATTCTGTGTGAGTATCAAGCTACAAAGCATTCCAATTATTCTAGGAAAGGAAGAGGTTGGGTGAGACTACACCTCTGATCTCAGTCCTTGTGGCCAAAAGATCTATACTTACATGTTTAGTTCCATGGGATCCATTCTTTTAGGCAGTACCTTCCCACTTTATTAAGGGGAATAAGGTCAAGGCTATTCTCTGATATCTGTTGGAACTAATTTATAGATTCTTTCCTCTGCACTGTACATGGTGCAATGGGTTCCACACTAAATAAAGACTTCATGTGTCACATACCAATGGACAGGGACAGCAATTGAGGAGGTCACTTGAGACCAGAAGTCCTGATATATTTCTCAACATCCACATTCTTATTTCTGGCAAATAATGGCCACGTTATGCTGAAAATAACAATTCCTCTAGATGATCAAAGTTAAGCATCAATAAGATAGTTCAATTCTTGGATGGGCCATCCTTAGGAATAGCGAGCAACATAAGCATCCTGAAGCCTGTGTACCAGACTAAGTGAGGCTTGATAGATACTACCTTTATAGTGATACCATTTAAAAATGGGATTTTACAAGACGAAGTGTAAATGAGAAGATATAATGACTGGCAAGTTGGTCGCATCAGCCATAGTGAATGTAATCCTCTTTGGTACCTTACTATTGTAATCTAGTATCAAACAACGCTAATTTTAATAAGTATCTACAGGAATAAAGACTTTTGGCAGGGTGGGGTCAACTCATTTACTGCTAAACGATGTTGGGTAGCATTTTGTAGTTTGATTCAAGGCAATAAAAACTACCTCCAGCAGTGACGTGGGTTCAATATCTGCTTTGTGGCCCTGGGCAGAGGAAATGCTTACTCTGTTATGCTCTATGTTGTGCTCTCCAAGGTTGCAGTGGATGTGCTAAAAGAAGATATTCTTTCTTAAACAGGTCAAGTTTAACAATAACGGTTGAACCCTAGTTCTTGTATCTTCCTCACCGGATCATTCACCTGGAAGCTATCACTAAAAACAGGATAACTGTTTTAGAAGTAACGTTGACCAACTTTAAGCTTAAAGAGTTTTTGTGTTTGTTTGTTTGTATCTGCACCTGTTTTATTTATTATTTTGGCAAATGCATAAATGTTTGTTTTATAAGCATTATTGATTTTATAGGCTTTTTTTCTCTAGAAGAAAGCCTTTTTGTATCATCAAATGTCAATTCAGTTGACCTATTTTGCTCGTAAATGGTTTTAAAAAGAGAAAAGATTTTGGATGAATGGGGAAGGCGGAGGTTGTGAGACAGACCTTTCTTCGGCTGGCCTGCGCAAGTTTATCTCTTGAAGGAATTCCTGAAGAAAAATGGTGGGAAAAAAAGAAAGGAAGAGGAAAGACAAGAGGTGGAAGAAAAAAGGAATGGAAGAAAATGAAGAAGGGAAAATTGAAATGAAGGAAGAAGAGAGGAAGATAAAGAAGAAAAAAATGAAAAAAAATGAAAGAATATGAAACGATAAAAAAAAGAAGAAAGAAAAACCCAATGAAGTAAATCAACAAGGAAGAAGTTCCGAAATAAGAAGAAAATGGAAAGAGAACCAAAATGAGGAATCATGCCAAAAGCCAAAAGTTCAAAATCCGTGGATTGCATGGAATAAGGAAGATAAATATCAGCAGAAATTGGGATAGAAAAAATCATTTTTAATAAATAATTAGTTTAATATTCATTAATTTTGATCAATTATAATTAGTAATTCTTTTTTTCATTTATTTTTTTCATTTTTCATCTTGAAGGTTTATCTATGAATTCCTTGGATTGCAAGTCAAAAATTGTACATTTCTATCTTCATCATCATCATAATTAGAAACAATCAACCAAAACTGTCACAAAAATTGTCAACTTAGTTCAATTCAGTTTTTCAGATTGTACGGCTGGTTATGTAGCTATCTATTGTGTGACGATTTCCTCGGTGAGTTTATGTTAGATTGGTCCCTTAGTTTGTGCAGGGCAATATCCATGCTTGTTTTTTGAAAACTCAGACTCAACAAAAGGCAAGAGACTATTGATCACCCTATCTAACAATTTTTTGATTGATCATCCCCCAAAACAGCATGCTGCCAAAAGACATTGATCACAGGATGGTGTCTATTGAGTGACTAACCAGACCTGCTATCATCATTATCATCGTCATCATTTTTCCAGTTGTCTGATGTTTATCTGAGCAGATTGAGTGACAGCAAGTCTTTTTAAATCTCAAATACCTTCTTAACTTTTATTATATTTTATGCATCAGCATTTTAGCACAAGATGTCTGGAGGTTATTGTGCCAGATCGAATGATAGCAAGTCTCCTTGAACTAAATAGTTTGTTTCTGGAGTTATTGAAACTGCAGAAAGCAAAACTGCAGATGGTGGGGAGACAGAGAAAAAAACTCCAGACAAGCAACTCCCCACGCAAAAGTAAAGGGGAGCATCATAGTTGTCCTGATACCTTTGTGGCACAAGCTACATGGACTGGTCAATTTTTGCCACTACCCACACAATTTACATATGATACTCCAAATTGAACTTCCCCTTGCCGAATCGAGGCAAGAGATAAATGAAGTGTCTGGAATAACAATATTCCTTTCGCAAAATCCCTTGCTTTTTCTCTTGCTTTCATTCTAAGCTAAACTCTAACATCTAGTTTTGTAAAACAAAAAGCCCAAAGAAATTTCACAGTATATCTCAACACTGTCATTAATTTGACCTTTGGCCTCATTGTCATCAATAACCTTTTTATAATCATACATTGATTTGTTCCGATCAGATTCCCCATTTTGAGATTTTTGTCAAAACGCTCCAGCCCCTGTATTCTCCTGTTTCTTCATCTTTGTAATTCTTATTGATGTACCCTGCAACCTTCACTATATCAGAATTCCTGAGATAAATACTCAAGAATCTATCAACAGAGGGCATTCTATGAGATGACAAAGAAATTCTCTCATCAGTTAAGCATATCACATGTTCAAACCTCTATGGACGCCTCACTACTGTAGCTCTGTACCAAATAAAAACAATAAATAAAGAGTCTTCCGTCATGAGATAAATATTTTGATAATGTTGATTTATAATTTTAATAATTTCTTTTCAAAGAGTTGCAGTTGAAGTTTCTCAGGAGAGATCTAGTAAATCCCATGCCTGTTATATTGATACTATCTTGTCACAAACCAAATACATTAAAACGAGGACAGAGGAAAAGAGTGATCTTGTGCAAAATCCCTTAAGAGGATTTAGGTAAAAAATATTTTATATACATGTAGAGAATAGACAGGTACATATCTAATGGATACCAATCATTCTATTTTTTTAAACTTCACTTGCTAAAATTTTAAGAAATGCAAACCAAATGTAGTGGTACTTTTTATGAGATCAGTGTACACATGCTTAAGTAGACGACTCAGAAGATGATAGAAACTAGGTATTGTTTATGGTTTATTTATTTATTTGTTATGTAGACTTTTCATGGATGATAGGGCCATATCACTTCACATTGTTTTGTAAGGTAGGAGATGCTGAGTCTGTGGTTTTAGTAACAAAGATGTTTTACCAGATGGAGTTGCTAATACCATACTTGACCTTCTGTCTTTACCGGGGCTTGGGACTGGCAACCAGTTTGAATTCAGAGTCCATCTTCAAGACTGGTTGCCAATCAAAGTTGAGGAGCCAAGTCTGCCCTGCTATTCACCATATATATAGCTGGGAAGAAAAAAGATGGATTCATGCCTCTCTCAAGTGTGCAGGGTAGTTTGAGATAAACAAATTTATCCGACTGTACTTGAACAATTCCTTTTCCTATAGAGCTAGCCATTCAACCACCTGCACCTGCATGAAACAAGGGGGGTAGGCTGACTAATTTTTCCCAATCCTCAAATTTCCTTGAACTTTTCGGAAGTAATTCATATTTATGTCAAACTTTGACCTGTTTCCCCCACTTGTAGTCAATCACCTGGGCAGAAAGATTAATGAGACCCCCACCCTGTATATCTTTTCACCTGCCATTAGGTAAGTTGATAAATTCACCTGTTTGCTGGTGGTTGAGAAAAGTAACCAATCATTCAATTGTGTCATTGGCAAGACTAAATTACACCCTTCATTTACCTGCCTTTTATTTTCATGTCTCACCTGACATACCAAGAATCCCCCCATCCTCAACCACCCTGTTCCACCCCACCCCACCCATGCAACCAATGCTCTTAGCTTCCAGGTCAAATGGGAGACACTGTTGTCGAAAGGAGTTTTGATTACTTGGACAAGCCACAAGAAGTATTTTGAGCTTTCACCTGAAGGGAAACCTTGCACTCCCAAATATAAAACAAACATCTCTGTTTAAATACAGTAAGTAGAGAGCCGTTAGTCTGTTTAGTGGTTAAGATAGTGAGACATGACCCATTATGTTGATGTTCAAGCCTAGGAGGAAAGGATTTTCAATGATCATTTTTTAGGCAGATAGGCAGGCTCTTGCTACTAGGAAAATTGATGCAAATACAATTTTCTCAACCTTATATTCCTCCCTTTTGTATATAATTAATAAAGGTCTGGTTAGTTACTCAATAGAAACTGTCATATGATCAGTGTGTTTTGTCAGCATGCTGTGTTGGTAGTATTCAATTAAAAACTGGATAAGGGGTGATCAATGAATAAGTTACATCTCTCGCCTTTTGTTGGATCACTGAACCATTTGAACTTTCCAAAAACAAGAGTTGATGCAGCTGGACATAAACTAAGGGACCAATTTAGCATAAACTTACGTGAGAACATTTTTTAAAGATATGTAAAAGTAAATGTTGAAATTTTCAGCCCTCCGGCTCCATTGGTACAGCCTGAATACGCAGCATATATATATAGCCAGCCAACCAATAGTCTCCTGTATTATGAGAACAAGCAACAAGTCAGTATGTAAACAGTTTTTGAATATCTTAGCTGAAGTATTATCAAGAGTTGTACAAAGCCACAGTAGTGGGCACCTCATGATAATCAGACAATACATGAGGAAATGTCTGGAAGACAACCTTGATAACCTTTGCTTAAAGGTAGATAAACAGGACAGATATTTACAAAGTTTTGCTTAGTGTTGTAAAGATCCATAGTAATGGGATTAAATGGGGGAATGGTTTGTGAGACTGGCTTGCTCTATGGTAGGTGACTTCAATCTGTCTGTAGACATTCATTATGTATAACAGTGAAGCACAGGGCTCCAAGAGTAGATACTCCATGGGGACTGTTGATTTTTTGCTTTTGAAGAGTTTGTAAGACCATTTTGCAAACCATGCTTCTCTGCTGCATGGCTTTAGTTTGAGTGAAGACATTCGTAAAGTCTAATTCAGTCAAACACAAAGCCATATTAGGGTGTGTCTCATAAAGATTGAACTCACAAAATGAGTGAGTTATCTGTAAGACTAGCTTGCTAAGCATTGCTCTACAACAGTCATACTAAATAGTTAATTTATTTGTTTTTAATTTGGTAGGGCTACAGTAATGAGGCATCCGTAGAGTTTTGTACTTGAGACTTGATTGCTCTTCATTGCTCTGCGGCATTCAAATTAATTCTAACTTGGATCCATCAACAGCAATATTTTTTTTAGTGATGTGTGTGGGCCAAGATAAAACAATAAAGATTCCTCCAAGACTAAACAGCATAGGTGAAAATTAGTTACAGCTATGGGTGGAGGAAAAAATGAAGACAAGGGATGGATTTGAAAAGAAGGACATTACGCAAATAACCTCATTTGGTGCTCTATTGGTAAACTAACGAAAATGTTGATTAAAATTGTTTGCCACAGAACAGATTAATTTGGTTCGAGGCTACTGTATTAGAACAAAATAAATGGTTTGAACTTGTTGAATGGGACTAACTTGTTCTCCATTGCTCAGTGACAGTCCTAAGGAATATTCACAAAGCTTAATTTCATACTCAGCCAAATATCGGGGTATCTCTTGAGGCAGTGAATGATGCAATGATTTGTGAGACTCCAATGCTCCATGGTAGGCTCATTGGAATGGTTTCATGATAGAAAAACCATTAACCATTCTCCCAAGATTCATTCTGTCATTTCTTATTCTCTAATTCTTTGCTGTTCATTATAGTGAAGCAATTAGCGAAGCCTTTATTTGAGTTCCACCTGCCTAAAGATAAATTTGATGATGATTAAGAAAAGTGTCTGATCGCTCAGCCCCAGGAAAGTGAAAAAGGATTTCCTGCGATTGCTTCCAGCAGTTTCATCAACTGCTTCGAAAGTTGTTTCATTTTTACCATTTATTCATTGGCGATACTGCGAGTCATCTTTGACCAAATCAGAGCCACCATTTTGAATCATTTCATTCATCAATAAATGACAACCTTATGGATATCGATATGTGCAAGGGGGGGGGAATCTTAAAATTCAAAAGATTTCTTTTCTTCCTTAATGCACACACACATACACACACACATACACAAACACATGTGTATCATATGCATATGTACTTAATTCAGTTTTTTATTTACACTGGTAATATCTGATGCAACATTATTTGATTCTCTTGTATGAAGTATTGTCATTGATTTTTTACAAGAATTTCTTTAATATTTCAGTTGCTTTTTTCACTCTAGTAGTATTAGATGTGACAAGACAACCCTGCCACCTGTTAAGTCACTCTTCAAGAGAAAAGTCCAATCTGATGTGCCAAAATGAACCCTGATTTTTTACACATTGGTTAAGGAATACATGATAAATTAAATAAGGAAAATTATTTTATAATTAGAATCTAATAGTTATGTCCCTTGACAAATTTATCATTTTGATAAAAAACATGAGATGAGCGGAAATGAAGACAGCAAACTTATTCAGTTGCAAATCATCTGGATTATTTTTTTCATTCTTCAGTTCTTTGAAGTGAGGCAGTTGAGGTTCTTTGTCCCTGTGAGGCAGTTGGAACAAGAGTCGGTTACTCTGAGTGAGAAACAAACAAGGAGTGGGGTACCTAAGGCAGACTGGTGGTAAAACTCTTCCTCCTTAATGAGTTGAATCAATACTTTCAGTTGTAGGAGTCTTCCTGCATTGAAAATCAGCGAATAGAATCTTGGCCCTTAACAGAGCTTGAACACTTACTTCTGGCACCATTAAGAAATGTAACACTTTTTTAGCCGTAAAGAAGGTCATCATTATTTATATTTTATTCACGCCAGGATGAAAATCACTATTCTCATTCTGGTACCTGCAAAAGATATTCTAAAACTTTATATAATTAGTTTGTGTACAATTATAAAAAGAGTAAATTTTTGGTCAAGTGAAACACTTGAGTCAAGCAATTTGACCCAATACTTTGGCATCTAAACAATAGAAATACTTTCAGCATTTTCAGTTTTAGTATGAAGTATTTAAAGTAAGGAACATAAACATTTCTTTCTCTTTTATTCATTAAAACAACAACATTTCCTATCAAACACTATCTCATACAATGTCAATTAATTCTGAGATCAGATTCTGCCAAAAAACATTTTTTCTCATCTTATAAATTTGGAAACAAACAAAACAACTGAAATCATTGATGTTCCATGATATTTGAATATTCATTGATGATTAAACAATCTGAACAAAATCTATACGTCTCATTTAATGAAGATAACAGACTGCTTTACTTTCTGTACAAAATAACATTGTAATCCTTCTGTATGCAACTGAGATAGTTATGTATTTCCAACTGATGCTAGAGGTCAGTGTTCAAAACCAGGTAAACACAAAGATTTTAAATGCTGATTCTCTAAGTAGATAGACAGGACCTCCAATCTAGGGATTTCTGCATAACACAATCTTCCTACCTCACCACATACCATCCTTTGGCCTTCGGTTGTACTTAAACAAGCTTGGTAAATATTGAGAATTTCCTGTATGACTATGATACTTGAATCTGCAAATTGTTCTGATTAAGCAAAGGAAAAATGTACTCAGTGATACTCAATAGTAATGTACCTGGTGACATTCAAGAAAAATGCACTCAGCAACACTCAAAATAAGTGTACCAAACGACACTAGATTAGTAGCAGGGGTAACATATATATCAGTCCAAATCTCCACCTGTGTCAAATCCCTTCCGATGGGATCATCACTCTACACAGCCTTTAAATTATGCTTTGCCATGATTGTTCTTGTAAGAGATGGTGGAGTGGTTTTCCATGGCACTTCTTTATGTTTTGAATTCAAAGTTGTCTTTCTCATAGACTGGTTGCCTCCCATGCTAGAGGGTCCATTTTACCCTGCTATTTCATCTATAGCTTTAGGGTATGAATTCATGTCTTTCCCAAAGGATTTCCCAAGGGGTCAGCGTTCGAATTCAGCTAATTGATTCTATTGTCAGTACCATTAACTTTTAAGTCACGCGCATCACCTTTTAATGAAAACAATGTGATTAAAACAACAAAGATGGTGATACTTTAATTCCATGTGCTGTTTGAATTCATTTCCTCATCTCTCTTGATTTGGTCAGTGTGTTTCATCCTAAAGGCCTGCTATCTGAATGAATAATACATCTGAGGAAGGCCAAAGAATGTATCAGCCAAAATTTAGTGTCAAACCAGACAAGGATGAGAATATTAGTCTGAGCGTGTATTTGTATAATGATATTGTCTCATCCCCAAATAACAGACAATGTGTTGATACTAATGGAATCATAAATATGATTCATTTCAGAACTTTAGTCTAGATGAGGAAGGCTGGAGAGCACACCAGCAGGGATCAAAAGAAGAAAGATGAAGATTGAATAATTGATGAAATTGATGACTAATTCTTCATCTCAGAAGTAAATTTATGAAGACCAGAGAATACATTTACTTCATAGAACTTCCAATAAGACTATGAAGACCAGAGAATACATTTACTAGAAAAGTGAAATAAAAATAACAAACATAAAGATACAAGTTTGAATAATTCAGAGAATAACAGGTCTGGTTAGTCAATGAATAGAAAGTGTCACATGACCAATGTCTTTTGGCAGCATGCCATGAAGATGATCAAATTCTGCCTTTTTGGGGGCAGTGATCACTAAAAAAGTTCTGGATTTTCAAAAAATTAACAGATGCCAACCAAGGGATCAATTCAACATGAACTAACATTGTAAACTGAAATCCCTGCTAAATACCTATTTGGGGGGGGGGGGGTGAAAAAAAAAGTAAATGTTTAAATTTTCAGTCGTCTAGCTCCATTGCTACAGCCTGTATACATGATAAATACATTGCCAGCCAGCTAGACCCACTTGGAAACTGAAGAAATCTATATTGACAGTCCCTAATTATCGGCAAAAATTTTCAGATTGAATAATTAATTGAATAATAAAAATACTTCATTTCAGAACTTCACACAGGGCTTGGAAGGTCAAAGTGTGCACTGTTTGAGATCTTGTAATAAAAGCAACAAAGATAAGGATACCAGTCAGAATAATTTATGGAATAATTATAATGACTCATCTTAGAACTCATGACTACAATAATAATCAATGTTTCAACTATTTGTTAAGTTTTTCACTTCTTTTCTACATAAATGAATTAAAATGTCTTCCTTTTGACTAGCATGGAATGAACCACGGCTATTAGAAATAAATATGCTCTTTATGAAGACTCTCGGGGAAGTATCAAGATATTTGATATTAATATAAATCAGGTCTGTTTAAACACTCAATAGGAACATGACCAACATCTCTTGGCAGCATGATATGTTGGGGGTGGGGGATCAATTCAAAAATTGGAAAAAAGGAGACCAATGAATAAGTTACATCTCTTGCTTTTTTTTGATCACTAAAAAAGTGAACATCAGACTCAAAATAGGAACCAATTCAACATTAACTTACATTGTAAACAGAACCCCCTCAACTATAATCTTATTGGAGCGGGGGATGGAGGTTAAAAAAAACATTTTCGACGCATAATAAGGTTTTCTACCCTCTTTGTTGAAGAATGACTGACTGGTATGTCCTATATGTGTTATAGATACATATGTACATACATAGCCAGCCAGACCAATTTGAAAACTGACGAAACCAATATTGACAGTTTTAGTTGATAGTCTCTATAGATTTAGAAGAAGTTACTCGACCATGGACCATCTCCATTCAATAAATCAGCTGAAAGAGAAAGCAGCTGAATACAAAATGCCACTCGCTGTAACATTTATAGACTTCAAGAAGGCATTTGACAGTGAAAATTCTTATGGTCGTAAAGGACATCACTCGACAAGGTGTAGACCCTGTATATATCAGAGTACTGCAAAATATATGCAGTCACAGCAACTCTTTTATCAGGCTACATAAAGACTCTGAACCCTTCCAGCTCCACAAAAGAGTAAGACAAGGTGATACCAGCTCAACCAAACTCTTCACAGCTGTCCGAAATCTGGATTGGGAGAATAGAGGAATCAAAATAGACAGCAAATATCTGAGCAACCTCAAATTTGGAGACATTGTCCTTTTCACACAGAACCTATCTGACCTCTGACTAATGCTGGAACTGAACGAAGAAACCCAAAAAAGAAGAAGAAATCAAGTAAAGAATCACTCTAGGATGGCAATCCTTTGGCAGAGTAAGCTCAACTTTCAAAAACAAGACGATCCCAATAATCCTAAAAAGAAGGGTATACAACTAATACATTCTCCCGATAATCACTTATGGAGCTGAAACATGGAACCTAAACAAGAGACAGACTTACAAAGTGAGAAGTATGTAATGCACACGAGAGACAATCATGAAGGCCCCTCACATGTAGTGATCAGAAGACAGCACAGTCTATCAGGAAGAAAATAGGAGTCTGAGACATAATAGAATCTACAAGAAAACTTAAATGGCAATGGGCCGGTCATGTTGCAAGAATGGCAGACAACTGATGGACATCATGACTCACAACATGGATCCACAGGGGGATCACATGTGAAACTGAGGCCGGCAGAATACAAGATTAAGAGATGAACTAGACAAATTAAGAAAATGCTGATAGAGAAATGCGGCGGATTCAGGGGAAGGTCTATGTTCAACAACAGACGATAAAAGAGTGATGATGATGATGAATAGCCTTAGTCCCCATCAGACTACTCTCCTTGGAGCCACACATAATTATCCAAGCATCGTTTTCAGTTTTCAAAACAGTCTACAAAATCCTCTTTCCGTATCACAATCAGAGAACTCATTACATTCTCTATAATTCTGTCTACAGTTTGAAATCTCTTTGATAAAAGTCAGAACTGGTTGGGAGCCAAATCTGGACTGTAGTGGGCTGATGGTAATGCAATATTTGGCTGAAAAAAAACTGTACAAAACATGAAAAATGTTAATATACAAGCTCACTCCATGGCATCTGACTACCAACTGACTAATCTCAGAGGAGTGCGTCCGTTCCCACAGATAGAGTAAAGTCTTTTCTGATTGGTTGTTAAGTTACAACAAGATCATAAAATCAGTTTTCAAGGAATTCAAAATGGCTGGATACTTACTAAATGGACCTCATAAAACTCAAGATGAAGACAAAAGTTTTAATAACCTTTTTGTTTGTCTATCTAACTTAACCTTTTCATTAGTTGAGTGAAATTACCAAATTTTATAAAACCCAAGAATAGAATGCAAAGCGTATATAAAAGCATGGTGAGACGTTGCAGTGTCAGTCTCAGTTTAAGTCGCTCGAAGGTTTATACAGGAGGCAATGACATTGTCTCCATTTTTTGAGTCATCAAGACAGACCTATTCTATGTTTCTGCTGTAAGAGTAGGTTTTTTATAGAGTCAGGGCAAAGGGTTAAAGGGCTCTAACTGCTTTGCTATTTACTCTTCAATGAGGAGAGATGCGGATTCATGCCTTTTCCAAAGGCATTAATGCAAAGGGGATGCTAATTGCCCCAGCCATAGTTTGAAATCAGTTTGCTGATTCCATTCTCCATACCAGTAACTGTTAGGCCACCCACACCACTTGAAACCTTGCAGGAACTGTCTGTATTGTATGGCTCTTGCGGTATATAACGCTGGTCATTTTAGTGTTTTTGAACAACAGGGAGAGAGAAAAATAAGTAATTTCCTTTATTTATGTGAATAACTTATATAAAGTTGTGGCAGGGTCAGATTAGGGATGTCAAATAAAGTTTGCAAGAAAAGACAAAATTATATTCTTGGAGTTCACTTATTTTCCTTTTTGCTTTTTTACATTTTTTAGTTACCTGTCTTCTTTTTTGTTTTATGTTTTATTTTATTTGTATTTTTTTGCTTTTCATTGTCCGTGTAGCTCTTCAAGCAATAAAGTTTTGGAACCGCTTCAAATATGGCTGACTCCGTCATTTCAGACTTCGACAACAATCATGGACACTGGCAACTGTAGCTGTTCACCGTGACAGGCTCCGTTTTTGACTGACAGTTGAGGGCAGGCCAAAATAACAGGAGAAGGTAAAAGTGTGTAATTGTGTTACTTTTATTTGGAAGTTATGTCCCTGAGTGGCTTAAAGGCTTTTGTTGTTGGAGAAGATATCTACAAAAATTGTGTACATGTTGTTTCCTCATCGTACTAGATTCGGCACCTTCTATCACAACAGCAGCCAAAGAAAATTCAACGTTGTATAAAGCTTGAATAACAAAATTCATGATCTAATTAGATAGATCTATTATTATTATTATTAATATTTCCTGCATTTACATGTTAACATCAGATGTCTGGTGGTTATCACTGGAGATTGAGTGACAGCAAGTCTCCTCATATCTCCAATATCTTTCTCAGTATCTTGACAGACCCAAACAAAATGGTGATCTGGACAGTCTCAATTCTTCCTTGAATTTCTAATTCATCTACTCTTAATTGTAGAATTTGCGTCATTTTTTTTTCTAATTGATTTTGATATTTTTGATTTGGACCTAGTGATATTATAATAATCTATCAAAAATAATACGATCATTAGCTTGGAAACATTTGTGATTATTATTGACTAATAAGTAAGCACAATAAACTAACAAAGTAAATTGAAGAACAAACACTGATATTACAAGGGGGAACATTATTTTTCAATACAGCATCTCATCTACAGGATATAAATGCAGTTAGATTCTTTATTGTTTTCAATAGGATTTTTCCCAACATCCTACCAGATTATTGTAGATATCATTTTCATGTTTTCATGTTTCATTGGAATGTTACCAGATGAAAGTTGCAGCATCATCATCACTTTGGCCAATACAGATTCATGATTCATACCTGTATATCACTTTCATCCAATCATCCACACTCCATGATTGCTTCTCTTTAGCCAATTGTGACGTTGTTTCCTTCTGTTAAGTTGTCGGCACTGGTTTCCGTTTGGCTTTTCTGTATATAAATCTCATTTCATTCGGCTAATTTCTCACCGTTCAATCACAGACACTGATGGCTGCTTCTACCCTTTTGTTTTTCATTTGTTTTGTTGTGTTATTTCTATTTTCAAGGCCAATTGCTTTTGAATTTTCTATCTTGATGCTTTGACATCTTCTTTGGTCAATCTGTATGTTTTCCTTTATAACCTTCCCATTTTGTTTAGACTTGCAACAAATTTTAGACGCAGCTGACTGGGGACTACCAACATCTTTTTGCCATGCTCTATGTTGGATTTCACTCTCAAGGGAGTTTTATAATCCTTTATTTTATGTCAATTGACAGCTCACCTGTTGAAGCCATGTTTCTTTTCAATCAACCCAGTCCAACAATAAGCCCAACAGTTTAAGGTCTGCAAATACTTTCCTTTAACAGTAAACCAATAGCATATTTGCATATTTAGACTCATGCTGATGTTTGTTTTAGAAATTCAAATTAAGAAGCGATTCCATAATTTTATTGTCTACTTGATCTAGAAAAAATTTGCTAATAATTGAAATATTTGAATCTAATTTTTTCTTAATTATATTTCAGAAAACCAAATTATCAAGTTATTAAACAAAAATTGTTTGGATCATTTTTGTGATTTTTTTATTTGCTGTAAAGTAAAAAAGCTGGGTGCACATCTTCTAAGTGTATTGATTCCATAATCTTTGCCAGGAGTTAGTATTAGCAACAATTCATCTCATCCAGGGTTGCTATTTTCCAAGATAGAAATAGTACAAATTTGGTACTGAACAAAGTTATTCGGTTCTAAAAATAAAGATTAGGTACTAAAGGAAAACTTACAAAAGATAACAATCCCTTATACATGAATGATATGATACAACATAAATATACTTGAACAATAGGTAAAAAAATATGATATTTCATACAATCTTCCAGCCAGCTGAGTCTGATGACAATATGCAAGTTGTTTAATTATTTTGTTACTGTAGCTACTTAATTAGATCCGGAGACCATGCAAATTTGGTTTTGTATGACAAAATACATTTGGCAACCATGATCCCATCATCTTAAATGAAATGAAAAAATGTGTTTGAAATCATTTTTAAAATCTGGACTTTTATAACAAAAAATTCTACATTGATTTCCTTAAATGAAAAGATAAATTCTCATCAAATGAGTGACTTACTCAAAGTTTACACTCCAGTTTCTTGAGAGGGTGATATTATTCCAGTCATTACAGGTTTTAATTTTAGATCTAATTAGGGGAGAAAGTTGATGAGCCTACTCATTAAGGGGTTGGGCTCATTAGTTTGTTCATAAGTATTATGGGAATGGCAGGTAATTAAGTCTATACTTGAACAAATGTTGTCATTATCAGATATTGTTCGTGGCCTTCTAATGCATCATATGAATTTACAGATAGTGGAACTACCCTCCCTTACTCCGACTGAGAGCTGGACAATAGAGATAATTTCGGAGAGCTTGAGAGGCTTTCATCCAAAGTAGAAGAATTCACAATTCAGGTGGATAGGGAGAGAATAAGGTGAGTAAAGAGATGGAAGGTTAGGTTAGGGGATAAATAGCATTTTTAAAACACAATATATATATTACATATATATGTATATGTAAGTGGAGCAGAAATACAAGACACTGTTTCTTTCATTACAAAATGAGTCCACTGGTGATTTTTTTTATACTCTAAACTGTTCGCTGCTGGAAATTCAGTCAGCAAGGATATTTTGCAGTAGAAATGTTCACAAAAAACAAACTTTGTAACAGCAACACAGGGGATGTTAAGGAAACATAAATATTACCATCTTGGTACATTGTGTTACTATGGGGATGAATATGATTCAGTGAAGTAGTTTCAAGTGTAGCTCATCAAGGTTGTTCTCAGCCCACAAGCAACAGTTTTGCTTGTTTATAAACCTACTCAAATAAAAGTGAGTCCATCTGACATGAAGAGAATATCAACCATTAAGGAATCTCCTTTCATCTTTCCTATAAATTTGTTATAGAGCATTATTCTTACTCCCAGTGTCACTTGTTGGATAAGCTGAATTTGGATGGACAAATCATGATGCAGGACCTAGAATAAGGTTTGACGAATAATGCCAAGTGTTATGGAATGGCGACAAACTGACCTTCTCGGACTTCACAGGATGGCTTGATGATCATGGATCATGTTCTCATCTGAACAGACCAACTAAACTCCAAATAGTTTAATGTTAGATTACACAGTGCTGCATGATTGTACAGGGGGGAACTTGCATATTTTTAATCTCATTTAAGACTTACATTTTTTCTTAGAAAAATAACATATGAATCTAGATTAAGATGTTGTTACACTAATGTTAAACAAAAATGGTCACAAAAGATTTAGAAGTGAATATTTTTTTTAGATTTATGATTGTACTCTATGCAGAGGAGCAAGGCAACATCATTGTTGACAGTAAAAAATATAAAAATGATAAAAAAGACATAATGACGTAAGATGACAATAAGATGGCACTATGTGACATAATTTGATATAACATAATATAGGAAAAGATGACAAAACATAACATAAAATGATACAACATGGAATAACAAGATATAAAGATTAAAAATTGTTTTTTTTTGTTCCTGGGTTTAATTTTCTAATTGCTCATGTCAAAGATATGGGTCTCCAAAGTGGTCTTACCAAATTCCTTACTATCTTTGATAAAGGGATGGTTTTCCAGTTCCTTCAGCTGTCTGAGGCAAAATAAGAAATCATAAAATTTGAATGTTCTGATGACGAAAGCATAGTTTGAAAGGAATAATAGCCATTCTCTATCATTTTTACACATAATCGATCAGAAAATAACACTTGTTACTTAGAAACAGGATCACAACACGTGTCAAGTCTGTGAAAAAGAATGTAAGTCAGCAGGAGAAGTTGTGTACTGGATACCAATAACATGAATTCTCTTCCATGCCAATTTTGCACCAGAAATTTCAAATCCCTGGCTAGGTTAAAAAGCCACATCCATTCTTGGCATAGTTCAGTGATTCTCTGGAGTGACATCATGTGATGCTATACTCAAAAACATTGTGGCAGTCATGATATATATATATATATATATATATATATATATAAAGATTTTTCTTGTTTGGGATTGGGGCGTATTATATTGTATACACCTCCTAAATAAGATATATAGTCGAAGAGTCTTTCAGACTATCACTCTCATTGTTTTTGTTGCAACCACAATGTTTTGGCCAATCCATTCCACAGTCTTCTTCTGAACAAGGATACGTTTTGTAATTTTGAAATAAGTCATAATCATTCCAATTTTTATTCTGAACTATTGAACACATTCATTTTAGTTACTTTTGTTATTATAACAGTTCAACTGATCTATTTTATGGACATCTTGAGATATACAAAGATATTCTACTCATCAAATTCTTTAAAAAAAGCATTGTCATTTATCGTCAATCTTAATCTTTCTGAGTTCATTGCCCACTCCTTTCTGATCAATAGCTTCCACAAGGAATTAATGTTGATACTAGATCTGCTGACTGAATTAACTGAATTAAGTATATGGAGAGATTCCTTCAAAAGTTTTACTACAGCAATGACCCACTACCTATCATTTTGACCTCATTCCATGAAACAGGCATAAAAACCAGACATGACTTTTATATGAGGGGATGTGTATGCTCCCCACCTCAAACAAGATTTGACCAAAATGTCTAAAAAAAAAAAAAATTATAAAAATGAGAAAATTAGTCAAACTAAACCATATACAATAATCAAAAGACCGTATCTCACCAAATTCTGACAAGAATAATAATTCTCTTTTTCTGTTCTTAAGAGTTTCTTTCATCATTCATGTTTCAGAATTATCTGCAGACTAGATTATAACATATTTTAGAGATTTAAATTTGAAGTAGACATTTATCTAATGAATAGTAAACTAAACAAAAAAAAACAAAAAGCAAAAAAAAGTCATATGAGATGAAATGTCTACAAACTCTCCTAGTAATTAAATATTCTTGATTATTTAGAAGCATATCAAAAAGATGATACTGTTTGTAATATGAACATCAATTGGACTGGAACATATCTTACATATATCCAATTTTCTTAGCAGAAAAGAAACCAAAAGATGAAACCAAAAATGTTCATCAAAAAGCATATTCTTTGAAAATCGTCTGGACTTTTGGGTATCTGGTGTGTACCAGAGTCTTGCTGCCATCAACAGTGCATGAAAACACGTTTGGTTCCTCTGCTGTGCCTCCGGCAGGGACAAGTTCTTGCCAGAGATAAGGTGGGTTTATTTGCATTTCATTAGGAAATAATATGATAAGGCAAGATAGAGTAGGACGGCTCTTGAATATCTAATTCTTAATCCTATCTCATCTTTACTGTGCTGCAAGTGTTATGGAAAGATGTGAACAGAAGGAATTTGGTTTTGCCTCTATGGAGATAAAGATAAGTCATTCATCTTGTCTTTCATCGTTTCTCTTTCATCATCTCTTCCTTTCTCGATCTCTCTCTCTCTCTCTCTCTCTCTCTCTATATATATATATATATATATATATATATAAATTTTGGTTGTCTGTAACAATGTCTGTGTGCACAAATGTACAAGTAGAAATTTAAAATTCTTCATGATCATAGTCGGATTCAAAAGTACGATCTGCCTACTGATAGTCACATGCTCTAACCACGGCATTTCATTCCTATGATATTAAAAAAGCATACTTGCTGCCAAAACAAATAAATAATAAAAGACTTCTGATTTCAGAGATAACGTACATGATTAAAAAAGGACATGATGACGGATTCAAATCTTTGGAGAGTAAGAGTCCAGTATAGCTTTTTAGTTACTTTTTTAATGAACAAACATCTATAACCTGAGAAAAACTTTTCTCAAAACTGACAAATTTCAAGAAGGTTTGAAGATTTAAAAGAGCGAAAGAAAAAAAATTGATTTTCTCTGACGGGGATTCAAATCCGTCCACCCATTCCATTCATCATACTTGGCGATTGATATCTTTAAATAGAAATAAATAATCTTAACATAGAAGCGTATAAATTATATCAAGAAAGGGTAGTTTTGAGCCTAAATTGACCAACATGGACCTTGCCTGGTGTCAAGTTACTTTTACAGACAAAATTGTAGCCGTAAGATGCAGCCCCTTGCGAGTCTATGACACTTTGTACACAATCAAGCCAACAAACAAACAGAAATTTACCTTCTTTATGATAATATATATATATGTATATATATATATGTGTATATATATATATATATATATATATATATATTTTACTTTAAAGACATAGAATGTTTGTTCCTTTTGATTGCAGAAGCATGAAATTCAGAGTCACTATGAAGTCTCAATTTCAGTATCTGCACTGACAATGTTTCCATAGGCTCCATCCTTGATATCGAGCACACTTCCGTCATGAATAATGAAACTTTCAAGTACAATGATATGTATATATGTAAAGATATAGGTAGGTAGAAATTTATAGATACAGCAGAAGGAGAACAGTCTACTCAGAAGTTCGGATTCAAAATAAAAGTTACAAAACTGTTACTTTCTGTACCAATTATGATAGGAAATTTTCATACAACATCGATGCGTTAAAATATTTAGTTTTTATTTAGACTGAGTGAAAGGACTGTCAGAATGTAACTTGGGCATCTTCAACTTTGAGTGAAAATACAATATGAAAGTATGTAGATCTGTGTTAAGAAAATAGACAGAGCGAATTAATTAGTTTCACCAAATATAAAAGGACTGAAAAAGATAAGCTGCCAGATATGAACAGATTAAAATAAATAGATTGTTAAAAATAGGCCTTTCTAATTAGCTTTAATCCAATTTCCAATAACTTTTCCCAATGTTTCAATTCTTCATCAAATTCAAATCCAAGTTGGAGTTAACTTTCTTTCTCCCATGTAACCAGAACAATCCTCACCAAATTTAGGGGGTTAAACTCTTCACTGATTGTCAATCCTATCATATTAAACCAAACCTACATACAAAATTACCGTTTCCTCACTATTATTCAAAAACTCAACCATGTGATTGGAAGGCAGCACTCTTACCAATTGAGCTAACCCGACAAGTCTCATATACCTGCAAATCTATTCATTATATGTATGTTATGCCGAATCAGTGGAATAGCCAAATTAGCAGAATTTACATATTTTTTATAGAAAAAGTTGAAACTATGTATTTATCTACCTTTTGTGAAATAATTTTGATTTCACTTCGATTACATAAACTTTGATCATTAAAAACGAATTGATTAATATCCTTGTTTTGAATAAAAAAAACTTTTAATCAAATTAAGAATATGCATTTAATTCATTCTTGCAAATAAAAGTTAAAACTTGGACAATTTTGCAGAGTCAGCATTAACATATACGATTCAAAAGTTGTTTTCAACCCATTTTTTTTTTTGTTTTTAAACCACTTCTTTCTTTTATTCTAATCCATTTCTTTTTTTTTTTTAATCCTCTTCTTATTTCTTAATCTACAACTTATTTTTTAATCCACTTCTTTTTTAAAAATCCAATTCTCTTTTGTTTTTAATCTTTTTCTCATTTTTTAATCCATTTCTTCTTTTTAGCTTTTAATCCATTTCTTTTTTTGTTTTAATCCAATTCTTATTTTGTTAATCCATCTCTTATATATAATCTATATGTTTTTTGTTATATCTTATTTTTCATCCATCTCTTATTTTTTTAATCAATTTCTCTTGTTTTTAATCCATTCCTTTTTTTATTTTTAATCCATTTCTTAATACATTATTAAGAATAATACTTTTTACATGTTGCTCATTTAGCGAAGAATATCAAGTCTAATTAAGACTTTCCAAAGATTGAATAACTGAGCATTCCTAACCTCAATCAAAAAGGCATATATGTATGTATGTATGTATGTATTTGAGTGTGTGAGTGTGTATGTCTTTATGTATATAGGTCTATAAGTATTACATTCATACATATATATGAATGAATGTCTTCATGAACAAAGATTTTTGGACAGTTTTTCCCCAATAGTAGGACCCTAAATAGTAGGGCTGTGTGGCAAATAAACCACCAACCTGAGCAATTAATTTTTTAGGTGAAGAGCAACTTTTCCAGGGTCAACCCAAACCTTTAAACTAAAAGTTTGTACCTTAGGACCACCAAGATGGCATGATTAGGGGCAAAAACCCTAGATCATAGGTTTAACATAAATGTCTTCATCCTGGCAGATTCAAGGTTGCTATGAATATCTGCCACCCCTTTGCACGAATATACCGACAATATGGCAGACGTATGGTGGGACCTCAGGATCTGAACATTCAAAAGATCCAAGACGATTTGACAAAAGTAGATGTGTGCTGACTTAAGCGGTCAGCCCTCTCCTTGGAGGAGTAACCGAAAGGTGTAGATTGGAGCCGAGGTCCAAGACATACCCTAGGAAAAATCGATATCCTTTGGCAAACTTTTTACTTAGTACAAATCCAAACATTGTTCAATATATATATATATATATATATATATATATATATATATATATATATAGTGATATCATTGATGGAAATGGGCTCTGGGAACTAGGTATACAATAGAGCTGTCTAGGATTTATGCTCTTGGATTGCAGAGGCTTCCATCAGGGATGAATAAAATGAAACTATGCCCCTGGAAGTTCCTGGACTCTGTAAGCCCCCATCGGTGATTTTTTTTTCCAAATATGAACAATTGGAAAGCTGTTCAGAGACATACACAAAACTTGGAAATTAAGAAGTAGGTATATGCTGTACCCTTTATACCCCCTCCATATTTCCACACCACTATATATATATATATATATATATATATATATATAAAACAGTCACAAAAACTTTCAAGATAGGTCTCTTCAGTTTTTAAGTTGGTTTGACTGGATGGCTATGTATGTATCATGCTTACACCAATAGAGCTAGGGTGCTGGCTGAAAAATTGAACATTTAATCTTTATTACGTCTAAAAAAAGTTTTGTTATTTTTTTTTCAATCCCCTCAACCCTGAATAACTTTTTAGAGAGGTGGTCCAATTTGCAATGTATGTTTCTGCTAAATAAGTCTCTTAGTTTGTGTCAGAGTATCTGTGTGCTGTGGTTAGGATCTAAATCACTTGTTGGTAGTTATATATTTTTATATTTTATGTATAATATAAATGTAATATAATATAGCATATAAATAAAAATATAATGTATAAAAATAAAAATGAAAAAAAAAATTGTACATCACTGTCAACATATTATTGGAGATTGATTGATAGTGAACTCAAACCCACAGTAAAATGGAAAATAATTAGACAAACATACATATGCCAAAATACTGAAACCCCATGTTACCTATGCCTGAATGAAAAATTGGAAATCCTCACTTTTGCCTATAGAACAAAAACCCAAAAACAGAATCATTAAACTGAAAAAAATGAAATAGCGTTAGAATGCCGGCATCGCTCAAAATTTCTATTTACAAACATAACCCAAAAATCCACATATAGATATAATGAAAATAACAACTATAGATATCTTATGCACTTACCCACTCTGAAAAACCCAATCCCCATAATTACCTTAGATATGTAGGAACAGACAAAACCAAAGATAATCAAATTAACAACTAAGGTCATACAAAAGGAAACTTTAACATTGGGAAACAGATTCAAGTGAGAAAGTACTCTCAGAGAAGAAACATACTGCAAGAAAACTGATAGATCAACTACATACTGATAACAAAAATGACTTCACCATACCCTCCTAATTTATAATCTATAACTACCAACAAGCATAGCATCCCCACTACTTAAACAGAAAAACACTACAACCTATTATTTATTAAAAGGGTTATGAATAAATTTGTGTAAGAGGATTTAGAGAATGGTAGCTTTAGCCTGCATGAAATTTCTTATTGTCATTTGTATAAGGAGTTATTTTATGTTTTTTATTATGAATTTTGGTAGTGGTGGGCCAATTGGAAATAACCTGGACATTGGATAATCAGCAGATTGTAAAAGGTTTCAATATTGAACCAATGTTAGATTTGATTCTGGTAATAGGATGTCAGTAATAGTGGTTGTTTTCATTTGTGGCCATACTGTTCAAATCCTCCAAACTTTTGGATGGCATCTCATTTACATATACATGTCAATATAAATCAATAAATATATATTTGTGCCCACTGATACACACAGACATATACACACACACACACATTCACATATATATATACGTATATATATATAAACACACACATATACGTATATATATATATATATATATATATATATATAACACAGAGGGCAAAGGAGAGAGCACCATGTAATGGAAAAACCTTTAACAATGAAGGACATTGTACAAGTAATCAAGCAACAAAACTGGAGATATATTGTGAGAGGGGATGTCAGATGGAGAAAAAGCTTAACTGATTGATGCCTGTTGGACAGTAAATACAGTAGGAAAAGACTAGACACAAGATGGAGAGACAAGATAGAATAGTTTGCTGGTAAGACATGGTAATAATCACAGTTGTTGTGGAAGAAGGTGGAAAGGCCTTTGTCCAGCAAAGGACTTATAATGGCTAATGATGATGATTATATACACATATATAAACTGTTAGGAGCTTTAAAATAATATACCAACTTCATTTTGGGCGATTCAAACTCTTCTATTCATCTTTAAGATAGTCACAACATTTGGTTGATTCATTTCTACAGCCTTCTTGAGGTACAAATTTCAATATCCCAGAGGCAAAAGAACTTCTCCTGTGTTCTCTTCTGGTGGCTCACAGAAAAAACGGTATCAAACAGAAAATTTGAACGTGAACTGCAAAGCTTGTAGATATTCCATTCTAGCAACACTTGCAGTAAAACTTGTTTCATAATTCATAATTTCCTTATGGATATCACTATTTACACCTGAAAAGGGCTGCAGGAATGAATCATCCGGAATATTGTGACTACATTTAAGATGAAAAGAAGAGTTTGAATTCTCAAAAACAAAGTTGGTTTGTTAATGACTCATCTCAAAGTTATAGACAATACTCTAAAATAATCAATAATTTTTCCGCTGGTTTCTAGGTTAATTGATATATGTCATTGGAAATCAGTTAATTTTTTATAAGATATTATAGAGTTGAAAATATTCATTTGAATTTCGCTCTGCTGTTAACTTGAAAAGATAATACTTACATGAATCTGGCCAAGTCTGGTACAAGGCTGAATGGGTTATCATAATAAGACTGGGAAAAATTGTACATGATGTGCTTGCTTCAAAAGCAAAGATGACAGTTTTCCTTCGTAAGCACAGTTGGAAGACGTATATACATTTATTCATGTTCATCCTTTTGCCTACAAAAGTTCTCAATAAATTGTAATGACATTTTGTGGAAGGGTGAGCCGATGGAAGATGGATTGAATTTTATGAATAGATCTAGGGATTTTTTTTGATTGAGAGATATTTTTCCATATATTCCGAGGATAGTCAGGGTATGGTAAATCAAAACTAATAAAGTTACTTATACAGTTACATCTTTGCTATATATTAGCTGATTTCAATCCAGTTTTTAGTGAGAATGGCACATACACTCTCTGGGTAATTTCTAGTGTGATGGCTGATTCAGTTTTATTCAAATCTATTTGGTTGAAATAAATGCCATGGAGGCACATATAGCATGTATATGATATGTTATAATGATAAATTATATGATGTAATATAATAATATATAGCATGATAATATATAAGAATAGATCAATAAAACTGTTTGGTGGACAATAGTTATATATATATATATATATATATATATATTCATGTATATATACATAGATAAATAAAACTAACTTAAAAACACTTTACTCTCGAGTCTGTCTCACTCATGTTATATAGATAGATAGATAGATCGATAGATAGTGGAAGGAAACAAGTATTTGGACTCTTATAAAATAGTCATTCATTGCTCATATTTGCTTTAAATTTACACAGGTGATGTATTTTGTAACAAAATTAACAATTACTAAGAAAAAATGAATATTTCCAAACACTCAAAGCAGAATAAAATATAAACAGAAGTAGAAGTGGAAAAAAAGTATTTTTTATAATTAGTTGCACTACCCTGGTTTGCAATTCTTATTAGAAAATGTTTTTTGTAACCCTTCACAATCCTTCCACAACATTCTTTTGAAATCTTGACCCACTCTTCCTTACAAAAGAGCTTCAAATCTTGAATATTTCTGGAGTACCTCTGAACAATTTGATCTTTCAAGCATCGCCATAATTTTCAGTTGGATTCAAGTGAGGAAATATCTTCAGTCCCATGAAATGCCCTGAGCCTTTGGAAGAGTGAAAAACCCAACTTCCACCTCCATGCTTTCTTGTGGGGATGGTGTTTTTTGGATTCGAGTCACATTCATCTTTTCTCCATGCATGACAAGCTGTTTTTTTTTCCTGAACATTCAATTTTTGATTCATCTGACCAGAGAATGTTATATCAAAGATAATTATGCTTCTTTTAATCATCACAAGTGAAGGTTTCTATTCAGGTACAACTGCATTCCTTTGTCAAAACATTGTTTGTACTTTTTTCTCAGTACTTATTAATTTTATATCGAAATTCATCAAGTGTGTAAATTTATAGTAAATGTGAACATCAGAGGTATATTGAATGAAAATTTTGTAAGTATCCAAATACTTGTTTCCCTCACGATATATATATATATATATATATATATATATATATATATAAGTATGTATATATAATCCCTCTTGTGGAATACTAGTACGTTCCAATTTATATATGTATATATACATGATAGCATTTTTTTTATATAACTATGGAATTTTCACTGCAAATTAGTGTTTCACTTCTTCGTCATTATCAAGAGTGTCTCGATAAAAATCGATTGGAGATCCATACATATCCCATTTTCATATGTTCAATTTTTCACCTGCATTCTGCATTTGAATTTTTTAAATTACAGTCTGTGTTCTGGATTTTTATTTTTTTTAGATTTATGTGTTTCAGTTATCTAGAAAGTACTGATGGTATATAATAATGTTATATATTGATTGTTAAGTTTACCACTTTGAAGTTAGATACTTACATATATTCATAATGCATATTACTCAAGTTATGGAATCACTTTGTAATTTGTATTTCTAAAATCAATCCCAGCATAAGTTCAATTATACAATTAGTCTACAATTAAAAGAGAATATTTGCAGACTTTAACAAACTGTTGGGCTTATTGTTGGACTGGGTTGATTGAAAAGAAACATGGCTTCAACTGGTGAGCTGTCAATCGACATAAAATAAAGGATTATAAATCTCCCTTGAGAGTGAAATCCAACATAGAGCATGGCAAAAAGATGTTGGTAGTCCCCAGTCAGCTGCGTCTAAAATTTGTTGCAAGTCTAAACAAAATGGGAAGGTTATAAAGGAAAACATACAGATGGACCAAAGAAGATATCAAAGCATCAAGATAGAAAATTCAAAAGCAATTGGCCTTGAAAATAGAAATAACACAACAAAACAAATGAAAAACAAAAGGGTAGAAGCAGCCATCAGTGTCTGTGATTGAACGGTGAGAAATTAGCCGAATGAAATGAGATTTACATACAGAAAAGCCAAACGGAAACCAGTGCCGACAACTTAACAGAAGGAAACGTCACAATTGGCTAAAGAGAAGCAATCATGGAGTGTGGATGATTGGATGAAAGTGATATACAGGTATGAATCATGAATCTGTATTGGCCAAAGTGATGATGATGCTGCAACTTTCATCTGGTAACATTCCAATGAAACATGAAAATATGAAACAAGCAAAGTTCCCAAATCATTTATGCTATGAAGTTTCATGTCAGGTAAAGGACCAGGGAAAATAACAATCAGTACAGTCAATTCACTGGTACACAAAGAAATTTTTGACACTTTTCTCACTCCATAGATAGAAATTAAGTTTGGTGATGATTAAGTAATTTTTCCAGATGATATTGCATCATGCCACAAAGCAAAGAATGCTGTAGCTTTTCTTCAAGAAAGACACATCAATTCAGTGATATGATTTGCAAACAGTCTGGAACTCAATCCACCTGGAAATTTAAGTATTTTTTAAAAATAGTCCATGACAGAGTTCCATCCTTTAAAGCTGATCTGTCAACAACTATTCAAAAGAGTTGGAACCAGCTTGATGGGAATATTGTTTCTCATTTGTGAAGTCCATGCCTCAAAAAAATGCAGATCATCATAAAAGCCCTAGAAGGAGCAACTAAGTAGTAATTGCAATTATTTTCTTGAATGATCCCATAATTTTTTCAGCAGTATTGAATGATTCTATTCATCTTTTCCCCTACTTAATCTGGAAAAATTTGCCAATACTTCAAATATCATAATCTAATTTGTTTGAGTTATATTCCTGGAAGCCAAAATATTGTGTTATCAAGACAAAAGTTGTTGTATCTGTGATTTGTTTATTTGTTATTAGCACTAATACCCAGCATTGCCTGGGGGAAAATTAACTGCAAATATAACATTATTTCCCTTGCTTTAGATCCCTAAAAATGGATAAAAAGTTCACCCTAGATTTTAACCATTGAAATGGAGGAAAAGTACCACTGTTTTGACAACTAAAATTTGAAAAAAGATCCCTTGACTTAGACCTCTAAAAGTGGAAAAAAAAGTTTCTCCTTGATTTTGACACTTACTCTAATAGTTTACCAACCTCAATTTTGACTCCTAAAAGAGAAGAAAAACTTCCCTCAAATGTAAAAGAAATTCCCCCTCAATTTTGACCCTGAAAGTTAAAAAAAAATTTCCCCTTCGATTTTGACCACTAAAATCTTTTTGTAATTTCCCCTTCAATTTTGAAGCTTAAAGGTGATAAAGAAAAATTCCATGATATTTTGACCCCCAAAATTGAAAAATTAAAGGTTTGGTACTGCCAAAAGAAATATACATATACAGCTACTTTCAGATATTTTTGAAATGCGTCAATAAAAACATAAACAAACAAATTCCACATAACATGTTACGAATCTCCTGGTTTTGTTTTTGCATGGGAAAAAATGATAAAAATGAATTTTAAAAGATACATTAAATTTGTTGGAAGTCAATTTAAATGATCATATATTCTCTTGATTTTAAGCCATAAAAGTGAAAAAAAATCTTTCCCTCAATTTTGACCAATAAAAATGAAATTAAAAATACCTGCAATTTTGACAACAATATAGCAAAAAAAGAGAAATGAAAGTTAATGTTATAATTTGACACCTCTAGGAGGAAAAAAAAATTACAAAAATAGCATCATCTGAATATGGAATCATGCAAAAAAATCTTTCAAAGAATAAATGTGAATGGATGAATGTTCTGAAAGGATATGATAGCATTTTTCAATTTGGAACACCAACTGGTGTTCCCTTTCAACATTATTTCTTCAGTGTATTTTCCTCTGTTCCACATATACTTGGTTATTATGGTGCAAAGTATAAATTGTCTCTTGCTGAGATCATCCATATATATATATATATATATATAATGGTGAATTTAATAGACAATATAGAAACACAAAAGTTTAGAAAATAGATTGTATTTATTCCTGATACATGTTTTGAGAGACTATTTTCTACTCATGATCAAATGTCAAACGGAGAAAATGATAAAATTTTGCGAATAACATATTTTAATATTCAATTAAAAGTGACACTACCTACACACTTCTAAAATCTTGGATCACCCTAACACATATTCACACAATCAAATACTAATGCAAGCACATTCTCCTCTCCAACCTGTTAGTACAAAAATCAAATATAAAAACCAACATTTCGTGAAAATTTGAGTAAAGAAATTTTAAAATTTTCTAAAAAAAAAATTTTTCTAAAATTTTGGATTGCCCACACACATAATCATTCAGCAAACAACAAGGTTCACACTTTCCCTCACAACAACAAACCAACAACAATGCTCACTTACATACGCTACATAAACAGACACAATTTTTCTCAATAACACAGTCACTAGATTCAACTAAATGTTCACCAAGTCCTACTCATTTCACTCCCTAGTCACAAATGATTTGATCTTAGACACTAACACATTTCCTCCTTTATTGCCAGTATAAGACAAAAAATTTAGGACAATGACAAGAATAACCAGGTATCATTTTTATTCCTCCTCTCGGAACCCTTTTATTCTAAAAATTCTATTATTTTTTCTCATTTAACATTTTACAATGAGAGAAAACAGTCCCTTGAAACATGTAATTGAAATAAATAATCTTTTTACCAGACTTTCATGTTTTTATACTGCCTATTGAATTCCCCATATATATATATATATATATATATATATATATATATATATATATATATATATAGTTAGGGGGAACTGGTATTTAGACACTTACAAAATATTCAACTAATATACTTCCGATACTCACATTTACTTAAAATTGCACATGTGATGTATTTTGATATAAAAGAACAATTACTAAGAAACAATCCATATTTCCAAGTATACAATGCAGAATAAAATATAAACAAAAGTAACGGCGGCAAAAAGTACTTGGACACTATTAAAGATTTAATAGAAAAAATGTTTTTGAAATAGGAATGCAGTTCTAGTTCTTTCTGTACTGTATGTTAGGATTGAAATTATCGAAAGTTTTAAATAATAATTGATCAATTTACTGGGTAACAAAAATAGTTTTTGGATAAGTGTATGCATGCCTATCTGAGACGAGATAATGGTTTGGTGCCGTTCTTCATGCGATTCAAGTTTGAAATCCCTGAAAAAAAAAACAGAAAAAAAACCCCAGATATGTCAACCTGATATCCAACAAATCAAGAACTGGTGTGACAAGCCATGTCTTGACTTGTGGCAGTCAGATATCAGGACATCTTGGTTTTATGGACTTCACTTTTCACCTTTTATAGTTTTTTTTTCATCTTTCTTATGAAAAGTCATCTTTGTGTCTGTTTTTTTCTCTGTCATTTATCTATGTTGCCTATTCATCTATGTTGAAACTAACTCATTTTTGCCTTGTATGGTACAAGGTCACATACATGGAGAAGCTTCTGAGAATAAGCTTCCTATCCCTGACTTAATGAAAGATGGTCCTTCATTCATATGCAAGTATATATATATATGTATATATTTTTATATATATATATATAATACATACACAAGTATACATATTTGATTTAACTTGACCAACTTTAGAATAAAGCTACAATAACTAAACACTGTGAAGGATTAAATTCCCCAATTATGATGATAAGATAAGTTTCTTAACTATTGCTCCATAGCAGTGATGACAAATCTGACACATTTGTCAGCAATGACACACTGCAGGGTTTTAGGTGACACCCAAAGGACTATTTGAATGAAGCTTTATTTTATCAACCAAGTTTTAATTTTGAAACTTCAAGTTATATTTCATTAAACTCCTAGTTTCATAGATATATTAGAAAAAAAAGACCACTTATCTATAAAGATTCATCTAAAACTAGAATATACATATATGTACATGTAAGTGACACTCCAATAGGAAGGTTCTTCAAAAAATTAAAATTTGGACACTTCATGCTTATATAGTTCACCATCACAACTCTATATAAGAATGCAATATACTGTATTTTTATGGTATTGTTTTTGAGGACTTCAGTGTTCATAGCAACCTCTGCATTGAGGCTGTACTGCAAAAAGAAACCACAGCTGCGGCCTCCCTTACTGAATCTAACCACAAAAGACAACACTATAAACAGCAGCACAGAGAAGGCAGGGCAATAAACTGTTACCAATCTTTCTTCTGCACCTGTTGTGAGAAAAGTGTTTATCTTGTATGCGCTTTGCCGCCCACTAGCAGTCCCTCAGCAGGCATGAAGTCCCCTCCAAAATCCTCATTCGCAAAGCCAAGCCATATTAATAGTAGTATATATATAGTATAGTTGTATATATATAGTATGTCTATATTTACACTTCTATCTATATATCATCATAGTATTCTACATCTATATCTACCTATATATCCCTGTATATATATATATATATATATATATATATATATATATATATATATATATATATATATATATATATGTACATATACTAGGGTGGCTCCTTCATTCCATAGCCTGACATTGTTATTAGCTGAATTTTCATCTGAAATTTTTACTGCATAATGTTTGACTAATTGTGTTAAATAAAAGCTTTTTTCCATCCTTCAGCAATGGTCTTATTGAGGGACCAATGTATGCATGTATCTATGTGTATATATATGTATGTACGTGTATATGTATGTGCTTGTTTGAGAGTATATATATATATATATATATATATATATATATATATATATATATATATATATATAAAGCATAAGATATAAGTCAATAAATACGTAGGACATGAAAATTTTTTTAAATCCCAAAACTTTTACTTACAAAAGCTCCCCCTGGGTCCATTGAGTATGCATGCTGAATTTGTTTGTGCTATTTCCATGTTGTTGTATTTTTTATTGTGTGACAGACAAGCAGTTCTCACTTTATATACATGGATACTCACTATATGGAGTCAGAAGAGAATAGATGGAAAAGTAGTGCATGAATACTCCTGTCTCTTACCAACAAAATTCAAGTACGTCATATTTAAGTTGTTTCTATCATAGAACTTAAGCAAATCATACCTTCTTTTGGTTATTGTATATCTATTGGACCTGTTGAGTCTTAATATTTCACCAAAGGTGTACAGATGCCCTTTCTTGCAAATTTCTTCCATGGTTGTCATATTAACTATTTTCAAGCTAGAACAGGCTATTTTTTTCCAATTTAGTCAATAAAGATCGGTATACCTAATTAAATTAAGTTTAATAAAGGTAAATGCTCAATTTTCATTAATAAATTGTTCTGGAGTTTTATTAGACGGTCATTTTATTTGATAAATTGAGTGCACGATGCCCATTGCTTTTTTCTGGTCTTGGCCATTCTTTCGCTCACTACGGAAAATAATTTGATCCAAGCAAAATGTAGTTTGTATAACTGTCTTTTCTAATCCACATTGTTGGATACTAATATCCATTACTTATCAAATACACATGTATATACATATATATATAGATATATATATATATCTATTCATACACTTATAAATTCATTCTGTTGTGAGAGAACATGAGAAACTACTAGAACAATTGAAATGACATTCCTTGTATGTTGTGTTTAATGAAACTTGAATATATATATATATAATGTATGATACTTTTTTGTGTGTGAACCAACACCAGTCTAACAAGTATGAAAAATAAAAATAAGAAATAAAAATGAAAACAAGAACAAGGAAGTAAAAATACAAATAAATAGAAAATAACATCCGATTTCAACATTTGCTCACTCAAAAAGATGTCCATAACATAGAAAAATCAGACCCAGGTTAAGTGACCCACATGATAAAATCAATTAATTATCTATACATACATATATATATATATATATGGAAGAGCATTTGCATATATATAGTGAAGGTTTCGACCCTAACTAGCAGTACTGGAAGGGATATCAAGTCTATAGCCACACTGAAGAGTTGTAATACAATGAAACAGCTGTCCGTGGATGGCAGAGTTATCAATTATACATATATGTAGTGACTGACTGGATAAGGTTTATCCAACATAATAGTGATTTAGTAGACAATATTGGAGGACAAGATACAAGAAATGATATGTTCATTTTCATAACATGTTTTGGAGGTTCTTGATCATCCCAAACTTGAGGAAGGTACAAAGTTTGGAGATGGAATGGAGGGAACTGGGGGTGATGATGTAGGGGGGCGCGTAGATCTTTTCTACAGCAGTGAAAGGCAGTCCCATGTCATGTGGGGATCAAGCAAGTTGGGGAAGGAAAAAATAGTGTCACATTGGATACACACACACACTCTGCTTCTTAGTAATAATCTTACCAATATTCATCAGCACACATAACCACTTCCTTATCAGCTCTCACACTATAGACTTTTACTAACACTCAACCTTGCCTTCACCACAATCAGAGATTATATATATATATATATATATATATATATATATATATATATATGTATATATATATATATATATATATATATATATAAATATATATGTACACACCTATATATCATCATTATCATCATAAGCTGGACAAAGGCCTTCCCCATTTTCTTCCATGATGGCAATGATTGCACAAATCTTTGCCAAGTCTTACCAGCAAACTTTTCTATTTTGTCTCTCTATCTTGCATCTGTTCTTCTCCTACTGATCCATAGGCACCAATCAGTTAGACTTTTGCTCAATATGTTTCTCCTTCTTCTCACTATATACCCTGCCCATCTTCATTTTTGTTACTTAACCACTTGTATGGTATCTTTCACCCTAGTACTCTCTTGGTTCTATGTTAATCTTTTTCTCCCACTAAAAGTTATTCCTAACATTGCTCTTTGTTATTCTGAGTTTGTTTTCCAGTGGATTTGTAAGTTTCTAGGTTTCGCACCTGTACGTAATAGTTGGTATTATGCATTGATTGGAGAGAGATTTTGTTCCAAGTATATTGGCAATTTCTTTTTCAAAATATTTTAATTACATAAAATTGGTCGAATGTTAACAGTTTTTTCTAAAAATGACAAACTTCACACAGCACCACTGATTTTTTTTTCCTTTGTTTGCAAATCAGAGGCCTGAAATAATAAAAATAATAAAGTATGCCAAGGTATTCCACCAAAATTATTTCAAAAGATCAATAAAATTGAAAATTATTGTCCTGTATATAAACTTATATCCTCAGCTATATATATGTGTGTGTCTGTGTGTGTCTGTGTGTGCATGTGTGTGTGTGTGTGTGTACATGTATGAGTGCATACAGACAAATATATATACATAACTAAACATACTCAAGCAGAACACTCAGTGATAATCAGATTTGTGTGACTTGCTTGCTAACAATATTATAGTGTCAGTGCTCTCTCTCTCTCTCTTTCCTTTCTTTCTCTCACTTTACATATATGTGTGTAAGTACTATATATTTATTGATGCCTATCTAAATGTACATGTGTTGTTGGTGTGTATATGTATTTATATGTACAAGTTGATTTTTGCATGTGTGCAGTTGTGCACATAATATATATATATATATATATATATATATATATATAGAGAGAGAGAGAGAGAGAGAGAGAGGCCGAGTGAGAGAGAGAGAGAGTTCATAGTGTCTTTCCCAAATTGTAAGAATATAAAAAAAAAAAACAGAATTTTTTAAATCACAGTACTCAGTATTTATCAAAGTAAATAGAGGTATTGATATATAAAAACAAATTACAAGGATGTAAACCTGGTGAATAACATTCACAGGGTGTATATCCTTGTAAATTTCATCTTATATACATAGAGAGAGAAAGGTATGTATAGCCTAATGTATGGACTATGTTCCAGTCAGTAGAAGATATTCAGTTTGGACATTAAGTGAACATCATATGACATTGTATAGTGTACAAGCCTGTGGCATACTGGCCCAGAGGTACACTCCTTCAACTGACTTAATAGTCAAAATTATGTACTATATTGCAGATAGTCTCACATAATGGGCATATTCTAAAATAGAATATATTTCAAATAAAACATGCATCATTACACTAGCTAAAAAGCTCATGCCAACCTAGGCTTACTTATACATTAACATCAATTGTCTACTATTGCCAATTTACATTCTGCATTTTTATCAGAAAATACAGTAGTGAGTATAGTTTGGATACGAAATGAAGAAATATCTTACAAGTACTCTCTGTATTTCAGTACAGTTACATACATACAGCAATAGAAATGTCTTGGTCAGCATAACGTAGGCTAGCCTACATTGACAAAACTTTATTTACATTTGTCAGGTGTTATAAATTTCAGTAAATTTGTAATATTTCGATATCAAACTTCTTGCAATTCTAGATACAGTTATTTCCTTTAAGTTGAATAATCAAGGATAATTTTATTTTATGAAAAGAGACAAGTGTTGGATAAGTCTCTACCCCCAAAATAGATAAAGCTATTCATTAAGTGATAACAAGTAAAAAAGATACAATAGCATATTTACTGATGCAGTATTCTTACAAAAATATAAATCAATTAAAGTAAATGCATAGTAGAAAATAGTAGCAGGTAGGTAATAACAAAAAATACCATGAAATAATGTCGTCAAAATGGAATCATATCATAGTATTAACCCAGCGTAGACTATATATTTCATGGCATACAGATGCAATTATGGTTACACAAAATTATTCTTCACTCCTGCAGTAAACTTTTGAGCAAAAATTAATTCCTTTTCATTATTTTTTAAAACTTTTCTCTCCATTCAAAATCTGATTTTTTTCTATACTGCTTTTTTACCTTTCTATATTTTTTAACTTTTTTGGTTTGCACTTTTTATTAACACCGACACATGATCAGGATCATGAATATCTACGGGAATTCCAGAATTTTCTTTTCCAGGAAGACTTCTTGGGGCTTACAAGAAGCATTCAGTCATGATCGGCAAAAATGATAACATCGCATTCTCCAACGCCTGAGGGACCTGGTGGGAGTCTCTTCTTGGGGAGGGGTTTTCTTTTAAGAAATATGTTCAATGTTGTTTATCTTATTATCATTATTGCATGAAGTATTGCAACACATTATTCTAATTAAATTTGACTTGTTTCTGATAAAAAAAAAACAACTGAAAATAAGTTTTTGCTTGGTTTGTTTTTCTTTCCTTTACAAATTTGGTTAGATCCAGCAAAACCACCTCTTTCTATCTTTCTAGTAAAACAAGAAAAAATTTGAGAAGATATTTTAAAATAGGGTATAAAAGAATTCACAAGTTGCACGATCAACTCTATGCTGTGGCATATGACACAAAATTAGAGTAGACTTTTTTTTAGAAAGAATGGTGAATTTACATTAAAATGATCATAAAAAATGCAGAGTAGATCCATAAACCAGTAAGATAAATATTTAATATTGTTATCATGTAGTATGTTCAGCAAACACTGTTGATAATGTGCCATCATACATCTGGCTGTTCAATTGCTTTGTTTACATCATAAAAGTCACTACGTCTGCTTACGTCCATTCCATTTATTGATCAAAGTTCTTCAACTGTATCAAAAAACCTTATGAGACCTCAGCCATGTAAGGGATCAGACATTAAGCAAAAGGATGTTAAACGAGAGATAACTGTATATAAAATTATGAAGATGACAAATGTTTTTTTAATATTAAAAAAAAACTGTTTGTTTGTTTGTTTCTAACTTTATAATTGATAGACTCCTAAACAGTTGTACCCTACTAGCTACAAATCTATGTACAATGGTTACTCAACCCCAAGATGAACATCAGGTCAATTTTAGCACTTTCCACCAACCTAAAGGGTAGTGATCCCTACTTTGAGAAGCCATGTTAGAAATTACGACATGACCTTTTAGTATTGATTACTTTTTCTCCCACGCAATGCTTGATAACCCAACTAGTATATCTATGTAGGTAAATCAATAAGTCCACAGCCTGATGGTGAATATTAATTTTTTCAACATAATCTCCTCCTTTATAAATGCACTTAAATTCAGTGGTGAATATAAATATGAAATAAAAATTCAGCAAATAATTACGTTTCAAGTAATGAATTCATTGATCCATCCTGTACGCATAAAATAATGTCCTTGTGTTTGAAAAGAAAGATGGTAAAAAGAGATGGAGTCATGATTGTTATCACTCTAAATATCTCCCTTTCACACTGACAAGCTTACTAATGTTTCTCCACTGCATGTCATGCCTCATGAGTCAAAACGTATCCCTGAAACAAGATAAATAAATAAACAGATCAAAAAGTATAAAATTATGTCCCATGGCCCTTGAGTTGAATCTCCCCAACCTCTACCACTACTAAAAGTGAGCAGAATTGCAAAGCAGGAGCCAAATTCCTCTCTGCAAGAAGAGTCACATGAATCTTCAGAGATGTCTTTTCATTCTGTATTTTTTTAGGGCTACATCCGTTACTGTACCTCCTAGCACCCCCACCTTAAAATGTTACATGATAACCAATGTTCCATCAAATATTTAGTAGACAGTGTGCACAAAAATCTTAAATGTTGTGCAAATTTTTTTCTGCGACAGAAGTATGAGCCCACTGAATACTTGCGCAAATGTAAACTTGAAATTGTTTCAAGATAATTTTGGCTCAGCCTATCTCTCATGGTTGATAAAACTGAATTGTTATATTTCAATATAATACAAAGATGATTGTGTTCCACGAAATAATGTATTTAGTCAAGATTTCATTCAGTACTTTGAACTACTTTGTTCAGTTTGTTGAACAAAACATCAATGGGTATTTCTCATTTCTATGCAATGCAATATCAAAATCGATCAATACCAATAACATCCATCAATTGACTGATTATTATCATTGAAGTTGCTGGAAATGGTTGAATGAAAATTCATTCAGTTCATTCATTTCCACATTCTTTAAGGGAACTTACCATATAATTCCTCTTTTAAAACGTATGGGAGCACATACACATGTGCTGCTTGGAGAGAATTATTCTGATAATCCTTAAAAGAAAAGCATGGTTTGTCATTAATATCAAGATCAATTCAGGAATGAAAATCAAAATATGTCAAGTTTACCACCTTTATAGAAGGTTCCATAAAATCCCACTAAAATTATCATCTGTTACCCTTGGATAGATTTCTTAAATATGTACAAGAAATAAATTTAGATATAATAGTTAAGTTGTCCAAAGTTCTTAGATAAAGCATTGTCATTTATCATTATTTTGACTAGTTTTCTTTTGTTTTATTTCCATTGATTGTTTACACCTAGTATTAATAGATGTAATAGTCTCAAAATGTCAAAAGTTCTTGAATGAAGCAGTCAGTTATCATCAAGTTTTGATTACTCTTACTTTCATTTGATCTTTCTACCTTGTTTAAGCTAGTGGTAATTGACAGAATACACTACAATTGTCCAAAATCCTTAGATGATGCATTGTCATTTCTTATCAATTTTTGACTTGTTTCTCTTTCATCTTTTTTTTGTGCCTTATTTGTATCTTATTGTCTTGATGAATGTAATAGTTTTATGTTGTCTGAAGTGCCTAGATGGAGCCTTCTCATTTATTGTTAATTTTTGACTAATTTTCTTTCATCTTATTTTTGTTGCTTGTTCGCACCTTGTAGGAATAAACACAATAGTCTTCAGCTATTCAAAGTTCTTGGATGAAAATTTAGCTTTCAAAGAAATCTCCTTTATCTTCCAATGAGATTTGAACTCAAATCCCTTCTCCTCCACTGAGATTTGAACTCACATCTCTTATCCTCCAATAAGATTTGAACTCACATCCCGTTTCCTCCAATGATATTTGAAATTAAATCCTTTTTCCTCCACTGAGATTTGAATTCATACCCCTTAGCCTTGACTGAAATTTCAACTTAAATCCCTTATCCTTCACTGACGTTTGAACTGTTATCCTTCAACCTCCAAAGTAATTTGAACTCACATCCTTTATCCTCATAGATTTTGACTATTCTTTATGCTCAAAACTTCACCATTATCTGTACATTTCACTAAGATATTCCCTATAGCAAGCCTCACACAATGCTTGCTGAAAGGTAGGATTTTCCCTGATTCGAATTCAGTCTATCTTCTAAATTGGTAGACAACCAATAAAGATCCTATTATTCCCTGTTATTGAGTCATGTCTAGAAAGAAAAGATATGGATTCACGTTTCCCAAGGGCATTTGTGCAAAGGGGATGCAAAATGTCCCAGCCAGAGTTTAAACTTACTTCAATGTTTCCATTTTCTGTGCTGATAACCATTAGGCTATCAGCATTACATATCAAACAACTAAAAGTTGCATGTCAAATTCAATCACTTGGAAAATCACCAGTGACGAATTTCATACTGTATACCCCACAATTGTAATAAAGGATTTTGATTAGAACTCATATGAAGGATATGACAATCACCTAATGGGAGTTGGAGAACTGACCATCTGAAACATGAGCTTATTTGAAAAAGATGTTATAAGACTTCAAGAAAAAATTGCTAAATCATGATGCTGCTTCATTTCAGAAATTCAACTGTAAATTAAACTTATTCTTATTCGTTTCGTGTTAGTTTTGTACCAATAAGGGACTGAATGAATGATTCCATCAAGTCTGAGCGAAAAATTCTGTTCTATATAATGTCATATATTAAATAGTCATCTTAGTTAAGTATTTTTTTGAAGTGCTGAAGGACATTATGTTTACTGACATGGAAAATTGAATCAGCAAACTGAATGAAAGTTTCAGCTGAGGCTGCTTATTTTCACTTTGCACGAATACCCTAGGTAAAGACATGAATCCACTTTTCCTCCCAACTATGGACAAATAGCATTGTTAGAGTCTTTTAGTCCTGTAAGGCATTTCATTTAAGAGAATGTTTCTGTGACTAAAAAAATTTACAGCTTGACACTTACCGTAGATGGTCCCAAGCCCAGTGGATAATTTTGAGGGTCTCTATAAAAACATAGAGAAAAAATGGATAAACCGGATGAACAATTCCCATATCATTCAAAATGGAAACAAACATTATCCAAAATACCTATTCGCAAAGGAGGACCTATTTTATCATTATGAATCATGAATTATTAATTCTATTTTCTTTCTTTCTTCTCCTTCTCTATTAATAAAATCCCATCAAATATTTTTAGATTTGTCTTTCTTTTTCTCCCTCTCTCTCTCTCTCTTTTGCTTTTCTTCCTTTTTTGCCTGTTTTATCATTTGCTTACTTTCTCTCTTTTGTTTAAATGCTTTGTTTAATCTTTCTAGCTTTCTTTTTTTTAAGCTCCTTAATCTCCTTCTCTCTTTTTGATACATTTCAATCAAATTTTTCCTTATTTTTCTCCCATTTTCTTTCCGTCTTTTTTTCAGCTCATTTTCCTCATTCTTCAATTCTCCCTTTCTTCGTCATCCACCCAGCAATTCCTGTAAACATCAGCAGCAGCTACCCGCTAAGGCAACCCAATAACGATTATCATCACTAACAACATCATCTCCAACCAGATATCGTCAACAACTAATTGTACTTCTAGTATTTCAATTACTACTACAAATTCCTTCCTTCGAAAGACCCCCCCTCCACCCCCTCTTCCTTTTTGCTCCCTTCTTTTATTTCCCATACAAACTTCATTCCTCTTTCTTTATGAATGAATGCAATGTACAAATGATAACAAGAGAGAAAGTCTGGTATCTTCCCAGCATTCCATCTGTAGACTTCACCATAGACTCACACCCAACAACAAAAAAGAAAACTAAGAATTCAATGTTTCACTCATTCATTATTCTTTCAGGAGGCTCGGATCAAGGGGGTCCGCACCCCCCGTCCACAAACACACACACGCGGAAAAAGCACAATTAAAGAAATTATGATAAGATTTTCTTTAATCTGGATAAAAAAGAATGTAAAACCCTGCAAAAAAATAAATTTCTACTTCTAGACTCAAGTCAATAAAAGTCGAAGAATTCAATGTTTTCTTTTTTGTTTCACTCACCCTTTTTTTAAAACTTTTTTAAAGAATTTATTTCATTTTCAAAACTAAGAATCTTTTTCTTTCTCTTTTACATCTTCATTTTCCCTGTAATGTATTTTTTGTTGTTCAGAACCAAATATTTTCCTACGAAGCAGGTGTGCATCCACCAGGGAACAGGAGATAAGTCCAGGGTGGGGCTGGGGAACCGGACTCCTCCCTTGATTATTTTTATGAATCTTTTTTATTTCCAAAACGAAGAATATTTTTCTTCCTGTCTTTCTTCACCATTTTTCCTGCATTATATTGTTTCCTGAAAAATACAGATCCAAACAAGAAAATAAAAGAAAAAAAAGTATTTTTACCAATTTTCACATCGCAAATAGCCCCTTTAAAGGCATTTTGATAGGGTCATGGTAAAAAACGCAGAGCAATAAGAAGTGAAGCAAAGTTATCATTTATTGGCAGCAACAAACCCTAACCCCTAACCCAAAATTTTTTTTAATCAACCCATTCAATGCGGAAGGTGGCAAGTTTAATTGTTTTATCCACTGGCATTGCAAAATTAAAGTTCTTGTTCATGACAAAATGATCCATTAAGAATTATCCTTTGCAGCTTATCCATTGCAAGATAAGAGCCCCGACTCAGAACTGTTATCAATCACAATAGAATGGGAATGTTATCAAGTTAGCCACAGAACTGCCATAATGAATGTCTGTCAACCACACTTCACGGGTTAATCACCAGAAGCTTATTGAAAGCTTTTCTAAATTTCATTCTCTTCGTTTTGCTTCTTGTTGCTCCCTCCACTGCTTCTTCCATTTTACGAAGATTGTTTTTTGAGGAAGGCAGAATCGTTCAATGTATTAAATATAAGGGAAAAGGATTTTGAAAAAAAGACTCAAAAAAAGGAAGAGATAAAGAATATAAAATTACAAATCATTAGATGGGAACACTTTTCTAAAGTATGTTATCACACAAGACAAGGAGAAAAAATCTATAGTTTGAATTTGGTAACGTTGACCATGTTTTCATGAAAATATTCTTTTTTAAAGGGACAATTTTATGATGTAAAACCTTTTGTTTCCTTTCTTTTTTTCATGAAACTATCAGTTCAATTTACAAAAGTAATAGCTAGTACTCTTAGGCACACTACAGCATCAGTCATCCCTGTCAGGGCTTCTCATATCACAAATGTCTCTTGTCTCGGCTTGCAATATGCGAAATAGACATGAAGACAACAAACACCCAAAGTGGAGTTACTCATTTCACCATTCTTGCTCACAGCATCTGATAATTTGAAGTGGACATCCATGTTATTAGTACTGACCAGTTCGACATTGCTTGACTTCTCTGATCACACGAGAACCGATGTATCCAATGCAATTTGGCTGTAAGACATTAAACCTTTTTTTTTTTTTTTAATTCACTTTTTACAGCGTTGATAAAATATAAACACAATTTTAAAATATTTTGGGGGACAAGTTGAAGTAAAATGATCCATTGTTAAAAGAAATCTTCACCAGAAGCGTAGTTTGGAGTCACTGCGAACCCTCAATAGGGGTTCCTAATTCCAAAGACAAAGAAAAAAAGAATGTAAAGAAAGAGAGCCAGTTCCTAAAAATTTCATGGAAGATGATTAAATAAGCAGCACCACATCAAAATATTTCCAAGATGTGTAGAGTGTGTTTGGAGAAGAAGCTAAGAATAATTTGCTTTGAAGAGACTGATGGACTCCTCAACACGAGAACAGAATTGAGATCAAATGCAGACAGGAAAATGAATTTCCACAAGAAAAAACATAAAAAAATGAAAATATCCACTTCAGTGACTAAAAAACAAACAAAAAAAAACATCACCTCTGCCACAACAATAAAAACAACATTGCTATGTTGAACATTTCAATATTCAGAACAAGCACCCACACTAAATTCAAACATCGTAAAAAACATGGTGTAATGACACAGAGAACCAATGAATTTGAAAGAAATAAAAAATACCAAACACTGCTCACTTGAAAATCACAAAATGTAGAAAACAAGCTGTTGCGAGGAGTTGTAAATCCATCGTGCATGTGTGTGTGTGTTTTTGTGTGAGTGTAAATAAGTGTTTATGTTTCATCAGTTTCATTCTTTATTAAAAAGTGTTTGAACTCGTATGAGTGAGGAGTCCATTGTTTTGATTAGAAGATTTTTATCAACAAAATTGTCTCTTTTTAGTGGAAGAGTGCATTGTCAAGGACAGAGAAACAAACAGAAAATGTCTCACTATTCATCATACAACACACGCACATGCACACGAAGACATACATATTTGAATATGTATATATCTATACGTATGAAAACCAGTGACATCAAAATTGTTGGTTTATTTGTCCGTTCAGTTAAAGAGTCACGATGAACCAAAACGATTTATAAAAATAATATAGATTTGGCAGGATTTAAACCTGCATTCACTAGTACAACACCCCAATGACAACATCATGATGATTACCTACATTTTTCTAGTTAATTTTTTAATGAATTAATTTGACTAGGCCTTTTTAACCTTGAAGTGATGTACAATAATTTGCTTTTCATGATAAAATAAAATGTCTGAATTGTTTAGGTTCTCTATATTCTATAGGGTAGAAAAAATTTTTTCTTAAATAAGTAGACAAGCAAAGTTCTATGTTTAGTCAAATTTATTTCTGCTTATGGAACAAATGAGCTGTCATCAAGTCTTTTGATCATCAAATCATAGAATACGACAATGTTCTTGCATGAATTCAATTGAAAAGTCACCTGTTCTGTAGAAGAGAACCCAGTGTTGCCAAATTAACCATTCTTTGGAGAGATCTGACTGAATTTTTTATATATCCAATAGAAATCCACCATATCCGAAAATCTGACCAATTTTTGAAATAATAAGTAAGTTTAATAAAAGTAAACGTTATATTTTCATTAATGATTTGTTCTAGAGTCTTTGCTATTTTTTGTGATGAGGAGACTTTATTTTATGTGATGAGAGGAATTCAAATGGGTATATAAAATATTTTTAGCAACAAAATTAGCTGGAAATAGGAAAAAAAAGAAATGAGCACTCTTCGGAAAATTTGTTGTGTCCTGTTGCTCCTCAACTTCGCCTAATTTCTCATTTATTTGACAAATCTATGCAGCTATCCACTGTTTAATTCTCTTGAGAAGCTGCCTCTTGAGTTGATAAAATTTTCTTCAAATTTTAGGTGACTTTTATCATTCTATCCATCTATATCTAAGCATCTACAACACACTATTTTAGCGCTCCTTTAAGATAATTGGAGTTATCTTTCTTGAAAGCTCTACTTTGGGGCACTATGCGAGTTTCGTGGTTTAGACTTTTACAGCTTTTTGTTCAAGATCAAGGTGTAGTATCTGTTCCCTCACTCCAACGAAACACGACGTTAACTCCCCCGTTTTCAACATGAAAGATTGTTATAGTTGTGTTTAGTTTTCTCCAGGAATTTCACTTTAATTTGATAATTCCTTCAATCGACAAAAAAGCTATATGGTGGTATTGTAGTTGTGGAATGCTTTTCTTGAATCTTTTAAAACTATTAAAACAATATGCATTTACATGCGAAAAATTGATTTAATTGCAAATACAAAACAAACAATAATTTGTCCTAATACAGAATTCAATTTTTAATGGATTAAAATGAGTCAAAAAAGGTGATGAAGAGTTATGATACGTAGAATGATTTAGTGGTTACTTGACTTTTCTTTCACATGAGTAATGAGGAATGGTAAGTCCCACGGTTTTCATTGACGACAATAAATAAGATTAATAACAATTTTTGTTTTTGTCGAGTATTCAAATTAAATTAAAATTCACGAAGAAAACAACTGAAATAAAACCATAATAGTGATTAAAATTGAAAACGGGGAATTAATGCTATGTTTCGTTGACGTGAAAGGAACAGATACTACGCTTTGATTTCGATCGAACGGCTGCTTGGAGATAAATCCGGAAACTGGCATAATACCAAGTTCGATGGTCCACTTATTCATCGAATTTATCAAACTTCGTTCGGTTAATAAAAAAGTTCGTTATGTTCCACAAGTTCGTTGAAGACCAAATTCGTTATATCAAGCGTTTATTGTATGCATCTCAGAAAAAAAAACAGGGTCCCACAAAAGATACAAAGACATTGCTCTATAATCTTTTCAGAACTATTATCAAATTTATAACTGATTGTTATCTCTTACTTACAATGTTTATCTCACTCGGGAAATTTTCTAAAAGTTGCATTTTTTCATAGTCTCTTAAAACAGGGAAATGGTGATTTTCAGTAAACGATAAAAATACAGTTTTCCACATAACCGCCCCTAAAATTTGTGGACGTGGATTTAAATTCGCAAATTTATTTTTTGAGGTGAATATCTCATTCTTTCTACTTTAAACAGAAAATCTGCACAGAACCCAATAATTCATAATAATTCAGGGGTATTAAAAAGATGCTGACTCGGTATCTTTTGGTGTACGCAGAAAACTTGTATGTATAAGATTATAACTTTCAAAACCCTGCATTAAGTGAGAACCTTTTTGATTTTCAACATATTTCGTGTTAGTGAGACAATTTATGTATGCAATGAAAAGCAGAAAATGCTCTAGTACTAATAGTTTTGAAACTTAGGCATGAATATTTCTGGGTTTTTTTTAGTAGCGTATAAGAAAAAGAAAAAAAAGAAGAAAAACTCCAACTATTACTGAAAGTATGATTTCTTGTCTTGAAACATTTAATGTTCCAGAGAAGAAATTTTACAGGGTAGGAGCATATAAAAAAAATTCCCTTCAGATTTTATGTGATTAAGAAATTTAGTGCATCTTCGGAGTATATATACCTTGAGTAGAGAAAGATCGCCAAAATTCTAGATATTCTCGGAAGAGGATAAATTCTGGAAGCAGGGTAGGTGACCAGTGTTGCCAATTTAGCGCTTTTCGTGCTAAATTCAATGCGTTCCTTGATTAGGCATCGCGATGATTCTGCTTTTAGCGCTATTTTTTAGCCAGTTCAATGGAATTTAGCCATTCCCATCTATTAAAACATGTTCTGGCGTTTTTGACGCTTTTTTGAGATTCATTTAGCGCAAAAAAAATTTTGTTGGCAACACTGGGGGGAGACCCCCTGAGTTACCGCACGATGACACCAACTCTGGGAGTACTGCCAGCATCATTCTTTTTCAAAGTAAATTTATTTTTTAATCTGAAAGCTCATTGAAGCAAAATAATTTAAAAAAACATTTTCGAGATTTTAGAAAAATAATGAAAAATCAACCATTCTGTACGTCCTTTCTTCTTTCTATCTTTCATAAATCCATTCTGTGACTGCGATCAAATATTCTTTTTCCGCGAGTAACTAGTGGAATTTTATTCCTCCTAAATAACATTTTTTTTCAAGTTTCTTTGAGAATACAAACCAGTTTTTTTTCCTCCGCTTAACGCTTAAGAGTTCGTGAGGTACGGTTAGAAACTGAAAATCATCTTTAACTTCAAATTTTTTTAATTTGAAAAGCCAGAACTTTATTTTACGAATTTTTCTCACAATACGATGAAATGAATCTTCCACATCACTGATAATTGTTTTCAAAACTTGAATTGGATTTTGTTTTTAACTTGGTTGGTTTGAAGTTTAGAAAAGAATTTCCAAGTTCGGAATATTTTGGAAAAAACAAGATGTTCAAAAAAAAATCTCATTAGTCCTAAAAAGAATAGCAAACAACCAATGTACCCTCTCGATAATCATCAATGGAGCTGAAACATGGAAGCTAACCAAAAGATTGGTACTCGAACCGAGAACCATGCAACGTTAACAAAAAAAGAATTCTTTTCAATATCACATGGAGAGATCACAGAACAGTACAATAGATTAGAGGGAAAAAGGAGTTCGAGATATCATAGAATCCACAGAAAGTTCAAATGGCAATGGACTGGTCACGTAGCAAGAATGTCAGACAACCAGTAGACATCATGATTCAACATGGATTCCCAAAGATCATATGTTAAACTGTGGCCGGCAAAATATAACATGACACCCGAAAATCTTGAGGAAAGTCCAAAGACGGACGCTAAAAATATGATGATGATGATGATGAGGAAGGTGTTTGTGATTTGTTTCATTCAATTGCTTCGGGCAGAGGTATTCTCGAGACGTAGGTATGCAAAAAAAAAAATCACACATTCTACAAATAAGTGCTCTCACGGGGAAAATAAACTTACTGTGATTCCAGTTAACATGAGTTCACTTTTTAAATAGCAAAAGGTCTTTTGGGTGAGACGTTGAATGTTCGTGAAGATGGTGGGTTCTGTAAAGAAGCTGCTTTCCTTTGTTGAATTCAGTGGATATGCTGCTTTTTTCTCACAGTGTTGAGTTGATGAGTTTTGACAATTTCGCCTCGTGGTTAGAAAATATGCAAGAGGAGAGTTTCTTCCAAGTGTTCGGTAGGTAAAAAAGGGTTCAAAGGCAATTGCATTGTGCTGGGTCTGTGTGCGAGCTTGCGCGCGAAATGTAAAAATTTTAAGAATAAGTCGAGATGATGGCTATCGCTTCAAGGTAGCGGAAGGTTAACCTGATAATAAAAGCATATCTGCGACTGACAAAATTCGGGCAAGGGTCACCATATATAGGCCTTCTCCTTCCCCAACCAAGCTCCAGAGGAATTCATGTTTTAACAGGTCCCGATTGGTACCCAAAATGGGGAAAATTGTCGCATGACCATTCCCTACTACGTCCGCGCTTAGCACACTTAGCCGCTGCTGATTATTTCTTTTTCTTTTATATAATTGTTGGCAGGTTAAATTTGTGCGATTTTTCACCCCCCCCCCCCCAAAAAAAATGAGCCTTAATCCTTCCCTTACACAAATTACGAAATCCCCAACAACACAAGCTGCAAATCAATTAAAAATAATGTGAGAGTCGACAATTTCATCTCCAACAAATAGTCAGGACTAATACAAGAGATAGCTTCAAATTAAGAAAAAGTTATTCCCCTCAATTTTTGAGGCTGGACAAACATGAAAACAGTTCCATGCGAAAAGATTCCGGGTTTAAGTGACATTACCGGGTGTTGTTATTCTATGAAGTATTATAAATCATTTTATCATTAATTTTTGTGACACCCTTTTACCTTCAGTTTAATTGTTGTTCTTGTACTTTTTCAAGAAATATTTCTCTAAATAAAAATTCATGATGAAACTTGAATTTTATGTTGTTTTTGAAATTAAAATGAAAAATCTTCCATGCATAAAACATTACGTTTCATAAATTATGACAGCTTCAAACGGATGAATAATGGAAGCAAAAGTAAATCCATAGTTCGAAGAAATTTCGTCTGATTTTTTGTATTTTCTTCTTCTGAAGTACGTGTACATTACAATAAAAGTTGAAAGTACGTGTAGCCTACATGTCTTACTAAATCCTTTACGCTTGACAAATTGCATAAAAACTCACGAAATACTCACCAATGTCATCATCATCATCATCATCATCATCAGTCTTTTATCATCCTCGTTGGACATAGACCTTCCCCACGATTCGCCATATCTCCCTATAGTGGGCATCACAGAGCCAGTATTTCCTGAATTTGTCTAGTTCGTCTCCTGTATCTTGCCGACCTCAGTTTCGCACATGATCTCTAGGGACTCATGTTGAGAGTCACGATGTCCATCGATTGTCTGCCATTCTGGCAACATGATCGGCCTATTGCCATTTAAGTTTCCTGGTAGATTCCATGAAGTCTCAGACTCCTGTATTCTCCCTGATCTACTGTGCTGTCTTGTGATCTCTCCATGTGAAGTTGAGCACCTTTTTATCTGAACTCCCACGGTGAGCGAAATGTGGCACAAGCTCAAGTTTATTGTGGGATGGAGCACCCTGAAAAAATAGCTCCAGTCGATGCAACCGAAATCACGAAGGCGTCGAGACAAGCCCGACCTGTCCTTTTTTGTGCAATGGGACAGCACTTCCCTGCAGCTAGGACGAATGGTTTACAATGCACTTAACAATGCACAGCCTCAGTATCCCCTCATTGGCTAATGCATTGCCCCTGCGCGCTCGGTTTTGATCCTCTCCCGCTACATAATGTCAAGTCCATTTGGTAGGTAAGCGTCAGTGCCAGCGCCTCAGGCTATCCTGTGGAACAGATACTATACTTCTCATGTGTGTGTTACATACTTGTCGGTTTGCAGGTTTGTCTCTTGGTTAGATTCCATGTTTCAGCTCCTATCGAGTGACTATCGGGCTGATGCGTCGGTTGTATACTCTTCTTTTTAGGATTAACGGGATCTTCTTGTTTTTGAAGGTTGTGCCCGTCGAAGGCTTACCATCCTAAAGTGATTCTCCGCTTGATTTCTTCTTCAGTGGATTTCATAGAAATTCGTTATCCTAGGTAGATGTAGTGGTCTACTTTCTCCAATTTTGCTATTTCGATTTTGACAGTTGCGTTCATGTTCTCGACGTGGTTGTTGCACAGTTATTAGAATAGAAAATATGTTTTTCGAAAGGCGTAATTTTAATTTTCAATAACAAACTACCAAAAAGATTTCCATCTGTTTGTATCAAAACTTGGCAATTATCTCAGGGGTGAGAGAATATCAGTTTAATGGCTAATTTTTACGACTAAAAGTCACAATGAAAAGGTAACAAAAAATATTTAGACAGAATTTCTTCCATCAACGGATCTGTTTACTTTTTCTTCCATTCACCTGTTTAAAGCTTTCAAAATCTACTTGAGGAAATGCTTTTATGCACGGGAGACCTCAAAAGAAATTTTATGTTTGTTTAATGAAAATGAAAATCTTCCGTGTATAAAAACATAAGCGTACGTAGATTTTGAAAGCTTTTCAATGGTGCGAAAAGAGTGAATACCCAGCCTAAATAAAACGTTACGATCCGCGTACGCTAATGTTTTCATGCACGAAAAAAATCATCTAATAATTAAGCTGAAGGTAAAAAGTAGGCATAAAATTATTAATGGTTTAGAATACTTAATCGGATAAAATTGAACGAAAAATATCTGATATATTTGATACCCAGGGTGTCGCTAAATAATAGTACGGTTTTAATTCATCCATATTTAATTATTTTCATTTTTATTAATTTTTTTAAACAAAATAACCTCACAACAAGGTGTAAGGTGCATCTGGATTCACATTTCTGCAATATGTGCCATTATGTTTTTGTGGGTATCTTCCTCGAATCCAGAGAAAGATTTTAAAACAAAAATTTCCAAGGGGATCATTTTCGTCTAACGCCAGCGTCGGGAATTTTGAAAAATGGTTCAAGGGGAATAAACTTTTTTGTTGTCCCCCCCCCTCTTTTATCAGTATCAAACAATTTAATTTATAATTTAAAGATTGTTAATTTTGCAATTTTAAAAATACACGGTTAGATATATAGCTAGCCCAGTGTGGGTTAAAGTCGCTCTTTTCTTAAATGCCAATGCCTGTCCAAGGCACTATGAATGCGAGAGGAAGCTTTCAATAATATGTAAGTAACTTCATACAATTTCACTTAACACACGCTTAAAAACATTACCACTACATCTCACTACAATATTAGTATATTTTATTATACAGGCACTTACATACGGACCCTGACAGACTTATAAAACATCTCACTTATAAAAACCATACCAAAACCTATATATTCGTTTATCTAAATAAATGAAATAATTCCTTTTTTTCTTAAGGTTGTGTTATCATTTGATCATTGCAATCCCCCTCAGATATGACCTATACACATAAAGTCAGCTTCAAATAACCACCTATCCTCACTCATCTTATGTAACGGCGCCTATCACCTTTCTTACCATAAACTAGGTAAATTATTCTTTCTTCCACAAAATTATTTTAATTTCTTTCATCAAGAGACAAGACGACAGAATGTTATTGTAGTTAACAAATGACAGAGTAAAAAAGGAATTATTAGATATTTTTAATTGATTTTTTCCTACACGGGAAAGGAACAAAAGCTATGACGTTTTTCCCCATTGAACATTATCGTCCTTTGAGACTTTCTTCCACGGACTTTTTCCCGGTGATTTTTTATCGATCACCTATTCTAACCTAAACAGTTTGTGTCAAAATTTACAAAAATACGTGTTTTGTATAACATTCCAATGAGCACACATGCTACATTATAATCTAAGGCAGTGCATGCAGATGCTCTGATTCCAGACAAAGGTACCGACCCAAACGTAAATAATACCTTCATTTCTTACGGGTACTATGCTAGTGTATATATATAGAGAGAGAGACAGACAGACAGACAGACAGAGAGACACACACAGAGACAGAGAGAGAGAGACAGACAGAGAGAGACAGAGACAGAGAGGGAGAGAGAGAGCAACTATAGCAACCATTATAAAGTACTATAGCAATGCTCTTCCAACTCTGGAATGGAGCACTCTGGTGGATGGGGCATTGTGCGTAAGTAAATATATTGCCTATTTCGGTTCTGCTGATTGTCCAATTCAGCGTAGGGCAGAGGTAGAATGTCAGCCTCTGGGTCTAACGCGAATGTTTCGATTCTACTCTGCAGTACTGGAAGGGAAAATGGATAGTCTAGAGCCACACTGAAGAGTTGTAATACAACGAAACAGCTGTCCGTGAATGACACAATCATTATATATTTATATATATGCTATTGTTACTTTTTCCGTTTCAAGATGTCCGCCGCTCCAGCGGTAGGATTAGTGTTTAGGCGGGGTTAGTTGTTCGGGGTTTAGTTTTAGGATTAGTTTGTCGTCTGTTTCTCTGATTTTGAATTCACCATCACCCCCTACCACTCAACAGCTGGAGCGGTGGCCATTTTGAAAACGGGAAAGGTAACAATTGCATATGTGTGAATGTGTGTGTAGTCTAAATTGAGTGATGTATTAACCGTGTAACGACGCGAAATCATTTCAGTTTCTATATAATATAACGCAATTTATGATTCACTATGTCAGATCAAATATGTCCGTTTCTCAGAAACACACACACTCACACGCACATTTATACGTGAGTTGCCACAAATAGTCAGTTCCCAACAGGCCATTTTGAAAAAGTTGACAAAACGGGATTCATTGTTTGATGAACTTAACAGAATCATTACACAGAGTATTCAAGCTTCAAAATGAAAATGAAAAAAACCAAAAAAAACTGAGTATTATAGCTCTAAAAATAATGGAAGTATTGCGAGCAGAAGTTCGTCAAACTTTCTTTAAATAGCTTGTTTGGCACATCCTACATGGCCACTCAGAGAGAAAGAGAGAGGGGGAGTAGTGAGCTTGCCTAAATGAGTAGTGAATTCGAGCGCCCCATACTTGTGGCCTTGTGCCAAAACAAGCGTAGTTTTGGTAGAAGGCCACTTGTATGGAACACTTGAATTCATTGCTCAATAGTAATGGCCTCCTAAACAAATTCACTATTACCCCCAATGCCACATCTTAGAGATGATCTGATGACGTTGCTTGTCAACGAAATACGTTATTGGAAATGTATATGAAAATAATTAGTTTTTTCCAACTTATCAAATTTTGTATCGTCGGAAATATCATTCTTCTTATGAAGCGATTTATACCCTCCCCCTTACACACACACACACACACACACACACACACACACACACACATATATATATATATATATATATATATATATATATATATATATATATTTTTTTTTTTTTAAGGTTGATACCTATGTAGCTCCTTGACCCCACCACCCCTCCTTCTACACTATCCCAAACATACCAAAAAATCCACCTCCACAACACTACCCCCTACCTTGACACACTCTGCCCTCCCCAAGACCAACTGCTGCTGCTTTACCAAAATCCCAATACCTGCTGGTCATTCTTACATTCAGCAGGAGGCATCTAGTAGCCCTGACAACAAAACTTACCCACAATGCATAGCCCCTGGCAGTGGACTCTGGTTCCACATGGTACATTTTAATTCACACTCACACAACACGCACCACTGATGATGGGAGAAATCCCGAAACATGTATGGACTATTGACATATAAGGATTAATAAACCTTACCACCAAAAACTTCACTCCCGAGTCTGTCTCACTCTCTAAAGTACACATTATATATATATATATATATATATATATATATATATATATATATATATATATATATATATATATATATATAAGTGGAATGATATTTCCAGCAATGTATAATGTCCAGAAAATACCATTTTAACTGAAAAATAAAATTAAGTAGATGCAAAACTAAACAGTTGCGTACCCATGCCCGAAATGACATTTTTAAGGGGTGATCAATGGAGAAATTAGTTCTCTTACTTTTTGTTCGGTCATATTCACTAAAAAAACTGAAATTTCGAAGAAAAAGTCGCAGTTGCTGTCGAACACAATCAAAGCGACCAATTTAACATAAACTTACATTGTAAGTCGACCCACCTCTTAAAAAACTTTTTTTTCTTGTCAAAAATCCTGCTTCGTAAAATTCAAATCTTTAGTTGTACGTCCACTTGATATCTGTAAACAACAATACATAAACATTGTATTATCAAAATTTTTAGCAGTTTCTTATTAGCTGCATTCGTGTTGAAATGATATCAATTGTGATTTGTGTTTGTAATACCCTTTCAAAATTTTTGAGTGCTAAACTACCTTAGCGTCAAATATTTACCGTTGTTTTTTACATGCTAATTTCAATTTTGAAACTATGGCGGAAACCAGGGCCGAGTTTTAAATAATAATAATAATGATGATGATGATGATGATGATGATGATGATGATGAACACTGAAGACCAAACATCATTGAGCATGATACAAAAAAAGGGAATGTTCCTCATAATTGATACTGTAATATCTCTAGACAAAAACATTGCAGACAAAGAAGTAAAGAAGAAGGAAAAAGATGCCAACTTGAAAGCGGAAATTTTGAGAAGGTGGAAAGTCGTGCTAGTTCTAATAAGATCATTGGGATCGATCCCAGAAACGTCATCGAACAGGTGGACACCAGAACAGACATGCAATTTCTCCAAAAATCTGCCCTTCTTGGAGAGGCTCGCATTTTGAAAATAAACTCTTTGTCTGGGGCCTTTCGTTAAGGCTTAATAGTCAGCTTACAGAATCAAGAACCGGTGTTCATAGTGTGCCGAGGATGATAATAATGATAATAATAATGATAATAATAATGACAATAAAAATAAAAATGTATAAATTTGGTTGTCAATGATCGTGTTTGTGTGCACGTCTCACGGTGATAAAAAATGGAGCAAGGTAAGAAAATTAAACTGGACATCAGCAGCAGTAGTAGCAGCAGCAGCAGCAACAACAACTAGCAGGAACCGACCTATTTCTTTTTAGCAATGAAAACTAGCGCTTGTCAAACTATGGGGTGTCCTGTTGAAACTCCCCCAGGGGTCGGGTAAAAAAAATATTAGGATATGCAGAAACATTAAGAATAATTACGTAACTAGAACATGTTTTTTTTTTCGTAAATCTCTATTCAGATATTCATCCCTGTTGGTACTTATTGTGAATGTCTCGATGCTGTTTTATGATTTTATGAAATTTCGTTTCTCTCACATTTTTGTCATTTTAAAAATAGTGTTTTCCCATACTAAACAGTTTGATAAATAGTGAATACCGTGAACAATATTTTGTATTTTTCCCAAAGGGTTGGGGGTAATTTGTTTCTTCCTTCGGTTACAATAAGATTACGACTAAAGACTAATTGTATTAATGCCTATTGTTTATATAACCCTGAGTGAGGGGTCGCGAAAATATTCGTTTTATCGATTGCAAATAAAAACCAAGTTTGAGAAGCCCTATTGTAAACCTTTACTAATGATTTTTGACAACTATTTACCTTCATCTTAATTTTTTAGTTGATTTTAAGTTATGATTTCTGTTACCAATTAAAGCAAAAAACGAATATTTTTTTTTTTGTGATTCCAATCAATAACATCTTTATTACCCTTTGATAAGTGTCAGTTAATAAGATTTTTCCGGTTTCAGGGGTTGACGCTATTTTCGCTGTAACTATAATACTGAACTGAAAATTTACTGTCCGTCCATCGTACGAACGTTTACAATCATTTTTCAAAAACAGAAATTTATTTGAACATGATAAGAAATTTAAAAAATCCTGAAAGTAATTTATTTCACATCAGAAGTAACTAGGGCTGTGACTACCGGCGGAGCAATACTCCAAGGCCCTTCGTGGAGGCAAAGGACTCGGACAAAAACATTTTTAAGTCGAAAAAATTGTTTCTCTTTTCCGTTTAAAAATTTTCCGCATGAATTCTTACCCGAATTTTTAATCTTATTTGCAAACATTTTGGTGGCATTATTAGTTTATGAATCTATATAATAAAATTCACATTATGGGTCTCTTTAAATGCTAAAAAAATGGGATCAAAATTGCGGACCAAGCCATCGTTAAGTGCATAGGTTTCACGAAATTGAATTATCCAACATTGTTTTTTGAAATTCACCAAAAACATCACCAAATTCACCATAAATAACAAGAATTCATGACACCTCACTGGAAGGTCACTTTTTGATAAGATTAAGTGCATACGTTGCAAACGAACAGGCCTATGGTAGCCAGTCAGTGCATTGTTGACGAAAGACGATAAAGAGACAAAAGATGCAAAATGCACATGCACTTTCATATATGCACGTATGTGATATGTGTGTGCATGTATGCCCGTGTACATGTGTGTGTAAGTTGCACGTTAGGGTAATTGTACTTATTATACACGTTTGAGTATGTGGTATGTGTTTATGTGTGGCCTGAGTATATCTATGTGACTTTTGTGGATGTGATATGTGTATAGGTAGTATGTTTTATGTACGTGTATGTGTATGTCTATGTTTATAATTTCACAATTTGCATTCATTTTCGATGAATTCGTTTAAGAGAGTCGTTCTAAGGCAGCACTGAAAAAAGCCACAAAAAAGCAGGAATCGAGGGATGCGAAAAGACATTATTTCATCGTAATAAAATAATTCAACATTTGTGACCAATAATGAGAATAAGTTTGGAAAATAGAATAAAAAATTGAAAGTCGAACTTACATCTTTTTGATGCCGAAATTTAACAAGGATAGCGTTCGAAGTTCAAGTGTAGTGTAGTTTATTTCATTTGACAATTAGTCAATCCCCGTTCAAACGTCTGAAGCAAAAATAATCATTGAATCAGAAAATTCAACTAAAAATAGCCTTCAAAATGCGATATAATTTATTAAGTCAAATAATACAGAGAAGTTATTTCAGCGTTTGCAATGCAATATTTGCACACCGCTGGCAGTTGGTCCCGCTTTGAAAAAAAAGAAAAAAGAAAAATCTTTTTCATAAGAAATTTTGTTCAACTTGTGCAAACGAATGACGAAAAGGAAGTGTTCATTTTAGCATTGTGGTTACATTAGATAGAAACCTACTTTAGAAGACTTAAAAGATAAGTTTATCAAAACTGATTAATTCCTCTCGGAAAAGAAGGTCATGGATTTAGAGCACAAAAAATTAGTCGCAATTTTTTTTCTATTTCTTTTGAGCGGGTACCGTACCCTCACATTTCATTGGCGTCTCAATTCCAACCAAAGCCTTCTCTTGTACCATTTTATCATTACTATGGTAAAATTGTTATGTGCTTTTGCTACTGAGTCTTGTCCCCTCTTTGAGATGTCAATACATTACATGAACTAGTTAAGATTCGGTTCAGCAAACCAAAATATTTTTTTTTTTATGAAAATGTAATTTTCCTGTAAAATTTGCTCCAATCTAGGGGCATTCAAACTGTATTCTGTGGAACCCTAGGATTCCGTGAAACGAAGTGATGTATTAGCAATATACTCAATAATTCTTCATTACGTAAAAGAACTATTAAAAATAATAATTCCGGCTTTCTATTTTGGGTTTTTATTTTCAATTTTAAAAATTATTTGGAACAAAATCTGAATTTGATATTTTTACTCCATGTATCATTGCTCTAACCCAAGAAACTCCTCCAAATGAACAACCCTCTTCCCACTAGTGTGTATGTAGGACAATGGACGTTTTAAATTACGAAACCAACATGAGTACCGATTGCATAACTACGTGCACATAGGAGAAGAGTTCGTTGTGATTTGGGACGGACACCAAAGTGCAACAAAATATCTGAAACTGGTTGAGTTAGAAAACGGAAGAACAAAAAGTCCAAACAAAACGGGACGGGAGAAAAGAAAGGAAAGATCCAGATATCGTATAATCAAACAGGAGCAAATACAGATTTTTTAAACGCAAAAATATATCCCAATCAAGGACTAATTCCTGGATCCAGCCTAAATTTCAATCACACTATCCTCACTCTGTGCTCCACAGTTCCGAAAATATTCATTGATATTCACAAAGAACTTTTGGAGATATCGTGTGGACAGATAGTGGTGATTAAATTTAGGAGAGATCCACGAATTTGTTTTTGATGAAGAGATATTTTTGCATTATTCTCATATTTGCTCCTGTCTGTCAACACGATATCTCCGAAGCTTTTCAATGAATGTGGAAAATGTGGAATGGGGAAAGAGAAAAAGTGATTAAATTTCGGGTGGATCCAGGAATTTGTATTTGTTTGGGAGATAATTGCGTTTTTTGTTTTTAATCAGGAGATCTTTTTTTTTCAAATGCATTTCTGTATTCGCACCTATCTCTCCATACGATCACTCAAAAATTTCTCAATAAATTTCAATGCGATTCTCTGGTACAGCAAGGCATTTTACAAGATGTAAACAAATTTTAGAGCAGTTGCAGAAATTCGTTTTTTTTTTATTAAGAGAGATATTCCTGTTTCGATATTCCATGTATTTCTGTATTCCCTCCTATCTGTCTACACAATAGCTCCAAGGGTTCTCCATAAATTTCAATGAAATTTTGTGGAAAGGTGGAACGTGGTGTAAGGAAGGAGGGATAGAATTTTTGGGAAGGTATCCTAGAATTCATTCTTGATTGGGACATGTTTTGCTTCGAACAATTTAGCACAACTTTGCTAAAAAATATCTTTATAAAAAGGATATTTGTAGGGGGAACCGAATAAAGGGGTCATCCCCAAGGCCATGACAGCTGAAATTACTGTACTGGAAGTAACTTAAATACTTTAAAGCTGTTCTTTCGAACATGGTGAGGGTCCAGGTCAGCATTAGAGTAACAACGTAAATAGAACCCCCCACCACCACCACCAAACTGAAAGTTTGTATTCTTCCCAAACTGATACTTCCAAAAACGGAACAGAAATCTTATTGATAAAAAGCACAAAAAATCTATCCCGAAAAAAAATCTTATGTAGCTTTCCGCTTTTCGTGGTGAAACAAGTGTTCAATGTTTCTGATCATAACTCATCTCAGGCGGGGAATCTACTACATTCAGTAAGCAACGCAGATCGGAAGTAAAGAATAAGCTATCAGTGTAAATGATTTTATGAGTTGTGTACGAAGAAATACATTAAATAATATGCTGTCCACTGTGTTGTCAAATTTGAAGATATTTTCCCTGGGCAAAGCCGGGTGAAGTTGCCAACAAAAACAAGAAGCAGAAGCATAATACCCGTCAAAATGACCGTGCTATTCATGTATGGATGGTCTGCCTTGGATAAAAGTTCTTCCAAGGAGCAACGTGTCGCTTCCCGGCCATCAGACGAGGACCAGAGTATCTGTGCGCTTCTAAAAAAGTGTTGCACAAAAATATGCATATTTATATATGGATATACACTGCGTTTTATATAGATGGGTCAATATTATTGCTGAATTATCAATTAGATAAATATTCCAACATCTACTATACACCATTATCATCGAAATTTTATGGGTGGGTCCAGGATTTGAAGCAGGGTGGGGGTATAACTTGAAATTCTGTAGATGTAAAATTCATTTTTTATTTTTAAGGTTAAATCATGATTACCATGGAGTATTTAGAAGTTTTCGTTCGCAAAGTTTCTTTATCAAGATATTTAAGAAAAAATTGTCTTTTGTCCCCGTAGGGGAGGGGTCCTAACCCCTGGATCCGGACTCGACCGGCCCAGATTTTAAAAATGATAATTATAATAGTCTACGGCGTGAAAATAACAGAGCAAAAAGCAAGATAAGTATCTTGACTTCACCAGAGAACTTGGGAAAATACTAACGACTATTTTTCCAGTTTGAGCGCGCCCTGGGATCTTTGCACCCTAGGCGACTGCCAAGGCTTCCGAATGGCCGTGATAATAATATGAATGACAACAATGATTTAAGCGTCAAAGTAAAAATCGTGTAATGGTGAAGGAAAATGATAACGATGATGATGTAATGATGATGATGATGATGACGATCATAAATAAATAACGTTTGTCGGTTGAACCAACCTTGGCCCTCGGCCAGTGAAAATAGTCGTATATAACGTAATCCCTTGAGAATCGAATAGTAAATCCCTCCATCCTCTTTATCAACAGACTCAGCAGCGGCAGTATCAAAAAGAAAGAAAGAGAAAAGCATTATCATCATCACTAACACTCCACTGATGATAAGCATCTATTATCATCATCACTGATATTTTTACGACAACTAATACCACTTAGATTTGAAATGTTTTTACAGTGCTAAAGTACCTTCATTGCCACAACGAATATTAGAAAAAAAAGGAAAGAGGAATGAATGAACTTGACTCTTGATTGTCATTATTGGAGAATGTAGCACTTCGCTTTTTTCAACTTGCTTTTTTTAAAATTAAAATAAATAAATAAACTGAATTTTCGTCACGTAAGGAAAGCATCTTTCTCTCTCTATGTTGTTATTATTTTATTTCAAAAGCAATAGAAGCATCTACCAGTAATAACAATAACATACTAAATCAATAATGTTTGTTTCGGAAACCCTTTCCCGTCTTGAGGTCTTCTCTCTTTTTCTTTCCTAAATCCTTCTTTACTTTTCGTTTGAGTTTTACTCTCCCTTTTTACGAAGAACAAATTTAATTTCTTTCGGTAGGAACATTTATCAGTCATCGACCTAAACATGTCAATACTTTTCAACACATTAAAAAGCAATAAGTAAATAAACAAAGAAAAGAAAAAAGAAAACCACTTATTTGTTTCCATCGTGTGTAATTTTCAGTTCATTCTTCATAATTCCTTTCCTGTCTCTCAATCTAGAATGATAAATTTCTAGGGTCTTATTAATCCTCCCTCTCCCTTGTGAGTGTGTGTGTGTAACGATTATTATTTAACTGACTCAGAAAATAATTCTGGTTAGCTAGATTAAAATGCTGTAACGTCTCTCCCTTGCCCTTACCTTAGAAATAATAAAGAGAGAAAATGGGTTTGTTTAAGGGAAATGCTCCCTATTTCAACTGAGATTTTAAAGGTTTAAAACAGCACAAATAGCAAACATTTCATTTAATTAATCTATTTTCCCCCGGCATTTCTATCTTTCAAAAATTACTCATTTATCCCTGACGTGGTCCGATGGTTTTCGAAGAAATTCTAGGAAGACTTATTTATTTTGTAGTTCCTATAAGTGAAGAAAATGCACAAGACTTTTTTTCCTTACAAAAGTGTTCACCTAGATTCCAATATTCCGTCAACAAAACGTTATGTTCTCGTCGAAAAATAATTTGAGTATTTTAGCTTTATCAATAAAAGTAAATGGATAAAATAAAATTATATAAAATAACAATTGGACATGACAGTTAAAAAAATCAGTTACAAAATACTAATTTATTGTAAAAAAAATATATTGAAAAATAGAAAATAAGTCGCCCGGCCCAAACCAACGTTTTTGGCAATATAGCGAGAGATCCTGGCGTAACATGAACTTCACGTTGTAAAAAAATGCATCCCAATGAATTCCCTTAAATCACCAAGATTGTAGTCAATTTCTTCATAATTATTCTGATACAAATAGAATGAAAAGTCCCCATAACTAGTGTTTTCGGCGATTATGAGGGCTCCAGAGTAAGTTCCAGAGAACCCGAAATGGTGATGCTTATTCCATCTCTTCATCCAACAACACGTGCACCTCAATGAATTTAAGACATATTCTCGTATCGTTGTAAGGGGGGCCCTCACCTCCCCCCAACAACTAAGACATGCCTGGATTCTCCTAAATAGCAGCCACAACGAACCAAAAAAGAAAAACGATCAAGTTGGAGACTACAACTTCTTGTTCTTGTTCTTCTTCTTCTTTTTCTGGCTTTGCTTTTACTCCAACTCTCCTACCACTACTGCTACTGCCGGAACTATTCGTGCTTCTGTAGGAAGAAGAAGAAGAAAAACAAGAAGGAGACCCTGGCTTGGTATATTCTTCTTCTACTACAAGAAAATTGGATTATTATTTACCCAACGTTTGACCGAGAGACAATGGGATAGTACCATAACATAAAAGAGTGAGTACATAAGCCTTTTTTTAATGTATGTATTGGTTTGGTAGAGTCAACATGTCTCGGGTGTGTTATTATTTGTTTGGTAACAAGAGAAAGAGTACGGTTGCTTCTGGTCTGTCTATAGCATTTTCTCCTCTAGAAGACCAGAATTATGAAATCGGTTCTTCAGGCTTCGTTTTCTGAAAAAAAGGGGCGAAAAACTCTGTTCTACATCTTGACTAAAAACGTGTCTATTTCCTCATGTCTCTTAATTCTAAAATAATTAATTACATACAATTTTGCTGTGTACAATTCTGACGTGCAGGTGCCTGTAATTACAGGGTTGGGTTTTAAAAGTACGTGCACTACACACGTAAATAAAATAATATATGCGGCTATATTGTAGTTAAGCGTCCCAAATTATCACGGTTGTTAGTGAGGGAACTCAATCAGTTACGTTAAAATACTTACGTTGCAGATATCAAATCCAACAAAAACAAACTTTACAGGTTTTTTCACAGCATAATCAACATCTTTTTTACTGCTATTTCTATTTTTATTCATATAATTTCGAAATGAAACGTACCAGCTTTCGAAACGAAAAAAAAAATAGTGTGCCCCCGAAATAGATATTAAATAAGATAAACCTGTAGTTAAAATAGCTGATGGAATGTTTACTTATAGATTTTCAACACTTTGCTCTTATTCGATTTAATATCTGCTTTGTTATCATTTTGTTAACCAGTGCCCTTACAACTGTGATAATTTGGGACGCTAAACAACGAAATCGCCGTCTCTACTGGTGTATATATATATTACACAATTGCATCTCTATATCTATTATTATGCAGGCTTTCTTTCCTCTAACCCGTGGGTGATCAATTATGGCTTGTAAGTTGCATTATATTCACACGTGCATGCTGAATCGAAACCATACACCCAGTCATGGGAGTGAACAGTTACAAATTACATTTGTCAAAAATGAAATGTCATTTTATAACATTTAGTTGATTATTTGTAATGTACAATAACTACATTTTTCACGTGCAGTCTTTCAAGTGCGTGTACGCTTCCTTTTTTACCCTTTCCATGTTACGCAAATTCTGAATGATTTTCGTTTTAGCCGGTGAACTACATTCATTTTCTTTTAAGGTTGTGTAGACTTTTAAAGGCTAAAAAGGAAATGAGGAACGAGGTTTTGAAATTATTGGGGTAAATTTACAGGATTGGATGCACTTTTCCTTTGTACGATTTTGAGTTTACGTACAAATTAAACAGTTTTTCTTTTCTGCACTGAAATCTGCATTTTTGTTGTTTGTTTGTCCTTTACCTGAAACTGTCACGATGTGCTCCTCATATTTTTTTTTATTTCACTTACAAAAGTGCCTTTTGCTCGACTAGGCATCGGCAACGAAGGAGGCTTATTATTACTCATTGATAAAAAGAATGCATGCTTTTGGGTCCCAGAATGAACCTCCATGCTTTTAAATTCTCTCTCAGACACTGTACAATCTTTTTTAATGCTTATTGCCTGCGTTTGGATTGTTTGGTTTTTATTTTTCATTCTGTGACCAGGTTGTTTAAATATACCAAAGGAAAAGATAAAACGTTAGAGAATTATTGCATCAGGTTGAAGAATAATATTCATAATCTGTCGTGTATATCATCTTTACTTTTTGACAAACACACACTGGCTATCTTGACTTTACAATATCATTGATGTATCTCACATTATAAACCTCTCAAAATAAGGCAGAATTTCCCTACAGCCCAAAAATGCTGACTAGGCTCCCATGTTCCCAATAACAACCACAGTTATGAAAGGGGAGGAAAAAAAGTACTCACTTTACAATGTAGCTTACTAGTGAGACTTATGTGGGGAAGAAATGAAAACTGAAGTGAAATTGATATTGGGTTTAACTGCTTATGTGTACTTTTATTTCTTAGATCTGATCTAATAAATAACATTTGGTCAAGTTTACATATACCTACCAATTCAAGACAATAGCATTTTCTAGGTACAATTATCAAGGAAGCCCCAGAGTGAATGGCAAGTACTTTCACTCCCCAAAAGGTTAACAACTAGTTATTTAACGAAAACGTGCGATATTTAAACAGACATATCTTAAGATATATATCGTTTACTAAGAAAATAGTCTAATATTTTTTTTCTTTTCACCATATTGTGAAACTAAACTAAAAACACGGACGTGCGCATGTAATTGACAAAAAAAAATCGCACTGCAAGGTTTGATGTAAATTTTAAAATTCAATTCATAGAAATCCTTAAAATGAATAATACTTTCAAGTGATAATTTGTCACATTGGTGTGTTTTACATTTTCTCCGTTTTCAGAAAATAAATTTACAGCTGAAAAATGTGAACATCGTTTTTCGTTTGTCTTTCTTTTTGGACAAGTGTGCGTATGATTTTCATTAAAAATCACATGCAATTCTCTTCAGCTATGAATTAATAAATATTTCTAAGTAGTTTATAAATAAATATTTATTTTCCTCTCTGTTTACGGAAAATGAATTACGGGCGTGAACATCTTATTTTTTGCCCCTGAATTTGAGCAAAAATGTGCGTGTATTATTTTTATTTTGAAAATACTAACAGTTCTGAGTTCACAGGTTCATTGTTGCTATAAATTGATAAATATCTATTGATAAATTGTACATAACATTTATATATATTTCTCCGTTTACGGAAAATTGAACATGAACAATAACATTACATCTTTCCTTATTTGTCTGTCTGAGAGCAAATGTACGTATAAACTTTATCTAGTTAGATAATGTTCTCTCTGTTAATGAATTATAATATTGTATATTTAATACATTATTATTTATTTATCTATCGAATATCCCAACACTATCTGACCGAAAAGAAACAAATAGACTTTTAATCTCGATAGAGCTATTCTATCATCATCGTCATGACTATTGACGCACCTTTTCGTGGAGTCACTCTCCCAACTATTGGTAACTACAACTGTCATGTCGCTAAGCCTTTCTCTCTAATAATACGACAAAATACAATTGAACTGACACTGGAGTTATTTACTTCATAGGTCTACCTGTTGTCATGAACAAACACTCCCACGGAAGAACATTCCATAAATAATATGAAAATTGTGGGATAAAAGATAATGTGTGGTTCATTTCTCTCTCAACATGTGAAAACATTTTTTGATGAATTAGAATTGGGAAAATCAAAATACTTTTTATTTTAGTTACACTCCTCAACAAAATGCCTTAATGTTATTTAAAAAATAAATTAAAAATATCTGGGGAAAAAAAAAAGAATATTAAGAATAGTTGAAAGAAAAAAAGGAATTTTTTTTCTAATAGGACAGAACCCTAACCCAAGCCCTAAACCATTATCTCACTTCTAAACAACGTTCGGTGCCTCCCAATAGAGTACTAAATAAAATATAAAAATCCCCAAGACGAGCATATTCCATCAACGTGAGTTTTGTATTGCGATGAAAATAACTGGTTACAATAATTCCAAAACTCAAATCATTCCATGTATTTAAAGGCTATGCTAAGCAAGTGGAACCCATTTTATAGTCACTCACTTGTCCGAATAAATTTGAAGCATCTAAATAGAACTAGCTCTCTCGCATTGTGACCGATAATCTGAGGTTTAGCGACGGTAGTGATGTTTCAGCTCCCTAAACATATGCCTGACCGGGTGACCCCATTGGGTCTTCACCACCGGACGAAAACATTCTACTGTGTTGATTCAATTCAACATGCTATGCATTAATGTAAGTTTGAAATCAAGCAGACCCTCCCACTTTTAAAACTGGTGTAACACGTTTATCTTACTTCCTCATTTCCTGGCTTTGTACTAAGAGTTTAATGTCGAGGAAAACATCTCTAGACGTGTAATATGGAAGTTGGAAGAGGTATGTATTCACACAATATCTCCTAAAAGTTCTCCAAAAATTCCAGTGACATTTTGTTGAAGTGGGGGGGGGGGGCTAAGGGAAAAATGCTCAAGTTTTTCTACAGTCCCCCCTACTGCATCGTAACTCTAAGCGAACTGTTTTTCATTCAGTTTTTAGCGACAGTGGTGTTAGCTGAGATATGCGCTCTCCGTATGCTTCCTACTTGTTGTGTCAATGTTAAGTACTATGCAATACTCTTTAAAAATCAGGCAGCTCCCTACTCGTAGATTGGCGTAACACGATCCTCCTACCTTCTCATTTCCTCTTATTTGGTCATATGCTATACCAAAATGAGTTCGATATTTAAAAAGTCACTCGACATGTGCTTGTCCGATGTATTGGTGTTCATTATCAGTTATCTTCTGATATGCTGACCAGAAACCATTCCTTGATTTTAACATGAAACCTTCAGTACTGTCGTCAATTATAGATTTTTTTAAGAATGAAAAAATAAGGAAACGTTTAATTGAAATAAAAAAAAAAAAAAACGTCATGTGTGGGCAAAGTAAACGGTTTTCAGTTCATTGTCTCAAATTATCACGTCCATTGTCAAAGAACCTGAAAGTAATGGACATACGACCGATCATTCGCGTAATTTTCTGGAGCCAAGCACTGGTGTTCCTATCCGAACCATCAAAGGTTTCTAGTCCCATCCCAAGGAAGAAGTGAAGTGTAGGAATGGAAGCAGCCGGAATTCGTTCGATTCTTACTTCATGGAATGGAGATGGCGAAATGATACATTTTCTCCCCAGGGGAAAAACATCTCAGAAGATACTTTCAAGTGTTACTGAACAATATTTTTTGTCATGAAACCTGATTTGAATTTTATAAGATACCAGAATTACTGGAATTAAATAATTTGGAAAAAACTGGTCGAAGAACTATAAACCCTAGAAAAAATTGAAACTATTCAGACAACTGCATAACTAAAATTATCAAAATACTGAAGAGAATGCTACTCGAGCATCAAAGAGACTTGCTGTCACTTGATGTCTAATGAAAGCCATCAGTTATAACTCATATAGAAAAAAAATCGCTGTTTGTGGTTTGATCGTACTTATTTACTCGTCCTTGTGTAGACACCGGAGGGAAGCTGAAACCTTGTAAAACACACACACACACACACACACACACACACACATATGCAAACCAACTTGACGGGAAAATTAGTCCGCTCAAACTTCGAACCATGATTAAAACACTCGTCTAACGAATTTCAGACGAGGACTAGAATGGAAAAAAACTCAATGAAACCAAATAGGGAAACGAACAAGAAAAGAACTAGGAGAGATTCTATTTCATCGACCATATGTTGCAGCAGACAAGCATTGGAACTATCAAGTTGTTATCCTGAGAACCAACTGTTGCTTCCCAATGAATTCTCCAATGTTTTTTCTTTGTACCTATCTTCCTCTTTTCATGTTTCATTGATAAATGCATTAATGTTGTTCTTTGGCTCATCAACATCGCTAGAATGGTCATGTGGTGCAAGCATCGTTTTATAAGTTGATTATATTAGTTTGTCAATTGCAATAATACTTATTATCTATTAGTTTAATAGTACTGTAAAGTCACAAGCGTGGGGCTCCTATTGAGCCTTGAACTTGCTACTGTATTTATGGTCAACAAAACTCTCGTTAACCATTATTCCACTCACGTTTAGGTACCCTTTCGCTTAAATTTATTTAGGTGGCCACGTAATGTACAGAACACAGATCAAACAATCAATTTTGGAATCTACCTACCAGGTTGTACTTTTGTCGGCCAGCGTGAACTTGACTGTTCGAATTTCTCTGACTTGCTTTTCCAAAGTCTTCTGACAATAAATTACGAATTATCTGAAATACTGAAAGCGGAATTTTCAGTTGTCCAGAAAACTCATTAAATGTCAATATCTGGCTTAATATTAGGGAAAAATTTATCCACATGTTTGTGTGTACTTTTATGAATTGATTATCATGGTTTATTCCCCTGTATCTATAGCAAGCATTAACAAACTTCCTTACACAGTGGTTAAATTGGAATAGAAAGCATCGATTACATCCTGTCATCCAAGTTAAGCAGCTTTGAATCTGGTCAGTACGTAGATTGGTGACCATGTACTCTAAGCAACCTGTGGCCTTGTGTTGAGCAAATTTTAATAAATAACTTTGTAGAATTTTGGTCGACGGAGTTTGCCAAATTCACCTGGGCCACTACCCATTAAAATTTGAAGGGAAGGATTAGGGAACATTCACTCGTGTGTGAATTATTTATTGATTTACTTATTTCTTCCCATTGGGGAATTTCCGGATTTCAAAGTGGGTGGACGACAGATTGACTGTTTCAAACTGTTGGAATATTGATCTTTCTACAAGCTATAATTTTGGAATGTACTTTTGAGTGGGACATTCTTGGAAGGGATGTATTGGCCAAAATGCTTGAGGACCATTGATTTATTTATTTCTGAAATCTTTTTTGTAGACCCGACATTGTTTCATGTTCCGTAACACACAAAGACGCAGATGAATATTAACATTGAATTATGCCAAGTTTGACCCCACTGAGGATGCGTTAAAAGACTGCAATTTTAGACCAAGAAAATGGCAGATTGTCCATCAAAACATGTCGATATTCCTGAGACCGATCCAGATGAGTAGCTGCCTGAGACGAGGCGTTATTATTGTTATAATACACTTATTCTTTCGGACGTGCATCGTCATCTTGGTTGTTGTTATTATCACGGTGCAGCCACTGGTCCTATTTCAGATAGCTGCCGCATCTGATAACCGGGTTACCAGGTATAACAGACACGTAAGGAAGTGCTGCAAACGTTATCGAAACTACCAAGATGAGGATGCACGCTCGGAGGAATCATTAAATGAGGGAACTTTTTTCTTCATAGCTTACAAAACATTCTAGTTGACATAGCTCTAAAAAAAAAATGCCACCATTACAACTCGATCGGACGTGTATTGTGATATCTTCATTTCGATTGGTCTGCTCTCCAACTTTCAGCAGTTCTGAGATGGCCATCATCATAACCTGAGTTTGGTAATTCGTTTGAACTTCTTCATAATCTATCGTTTTAGCGGTAAATAATCTGTTTGCAAAATTGATAAAGCTTTTCATTCTCTCCCCTCGTTTCTTCTCTCCTCTCTCTTCTCCTTCTCCTCTCTCCTCTCCTTCTCCTCTCCTCTCTCTTCTCCTCTCCTCTCTCTTCTCCTCTCCTCTCTCTTCTCCTCTCCTCTCTCTTCTCCTCTCCTCTCTCTTCTCCTCTCTTCTCTCCTCTCCTCTCTTCTCTCCTCTCCTCTCTTCTCTCCTCTCCTCTCTTCTCTCCTCTCCTCTCTTCTCTCCTCTCCTCTCTTCTCTCTTCTCTCTTCTCCTCTCTTCTCTCCTCTCTCTTCTCCTCTCTTCTCTCCTCTTCTCTCCTCTCTCTTCTCCTCTCTTCTCTCCTCTCTCTTCTCCTCTCTTCTCTCCTCTCTCTTCTCCTCTCTTCTCTCCTCTCTCTTCTCCTCTCTTCTCTCCTCTCTCTTCTCCTCTCTTCTCTCCTCTCTCTTCTCTCCTCTCTCTTCTCTCCTCTCTCTTCTCTCCTCTCTCTTCTCTCCTCTCTCTTCTCTCCTCTCTCTTCTCTCTTCTCTCCTCTCTCTTCTCTTCTCTTCTCTTCTCCTCTCTTCTCTCCTCTCTTCTCTCCTCCTCTCCTCTCTTCTCTTCTCCCCTCGTTTCTCTCCTGCTCGCTCCTCGTTTCCTCCCTTATCCCCTCTGTCCCCCCTCTCTCTTTTTCTCTTTGTCCCCCCCTCTCCTTTTCTCTCCTCTTTGATCTGATTTGTAATTGTCACACTTCCGATTCTATTCTTAAGAAAATATCAAAAGCTTTTCGTCTTCAATTCTTTGAAGACATTGAGCTGAAAAAATAGTTTGATAGTTTTTTTGTAGTTATTTTATTATTTGATCCCTAAAAATTTTCTTTTTAGGCAGATATTCAATTTATTTGTTATTAATTACTCTATAGTCAACTCTAATGAAATTAATGATATCAATCTGTAAAAAAAAAAAAACAAAACAAAACCTATCGTATTCTATTTGTTTTGCTACATTGCAGATATGTTCCTTAAAATATCTCAGCCGAACTGACATTTTATATAATCTACATATTACTGTGGCACTGCGTTTTATAAGAGGATTTTTTTCCGATGAATCTTTTGTTCTTCATTTATTTAGTGTCATTCACTTTAAAAAACATAATCACGCGGTATCTAAAGTTACTTTGAATACTGACATGGGAGAGTTGTGGGATTGGGGTATTAAGGAAACATGCTGAAAAAAAAATCGGATATCAACGATCTTAGTCGAAAAATTCTGTGTCAGGGTTAGAGATCGACCATAGAAATGGGTAAGCGATGATTGAGAAACAATTTTACCCTCATTAACAATGGTTTCAGTTTTTTCTTGTTAAAATGTTTAAAATTGAACGTTCACATCCTGTATATAGAGAAACTAAGCATCTATTGAGTTGTTACAAATAAAACGTCGTTCTTCGAATATTTAGATGAAGGATGATAACAACAACAAAAAAAAACAGTAAATATTTAATCAAAATTATGACCCATTTAAAGCAATAATCCTTTCCAACGATCCATTGATGGTAATAAGCCATCTCTACAAAATTTAGATTTAGTGACTAGCACGAATTATTGCTTCCCTACAATTGAACCTTTTTAATACGGATATAAAGTTCGAAATGCTTGAAAAGATGAAAATCTGCAGGAAAAATGTCAGGTGAATATCGAGGACGCTGCAGGATTCCATGTCTCAATTCTCCAAGCTTAGTCAGCTGAGAGGTGTTGGGTCTAGGAAGGCCATGGAACATTTCATTTAGTTCATGTGGGGACCATTTGTTTCAACTTTTTGACATTTCCTATTGTTTTTGGGTGACGTGATATGGTCCCTAAAGTCTCTAGAATGTGCTCGAGCCTCTGGGGATTAAAGTTGTGGAATAAGTGTTTAAAACGGCTTATCTGGATTCCCAGTCACATTCCTCCCCTTGCGATCCCATGTTTTCTCAGTTCTTCTCCCATTTCGAATTGTCATCTAGTAATCTTTTCACCATGATACTTTCTTTTAGGCGCCCCGGGCTAAAGTTCTTCCCCTTATGAAATTCCCCTCTTTGGGAAATACCTCCGCTTCAAGTTGAATGCCTTCTGTTTGAAAATCCACTCGATTCAAATAATTTTCTGCTTGAAAACGATGTCCTGCGTTCTTCTTGAAAAATCCCAGATAATCTTCAAGTGCCAACGCTTCGCAAAAATTGACCTTACTTGTTTATTTATTCATTTATTTTCTGTCCGTATAAATTTCAGCTTGACTTTATTTCTAGAAGAACCTGACCATAAACCTTCCCTTTCCGGCTAATTTGATCTACGATAGCACAGACGTTGGAAATTCTCCATCACATTCACTGTTACTTTGGATATCGCAACAAAATAAGCAGAGCCGCACAGCAAAAACCGAGTCAACGGCGTTGCGTTGGCTAATTATATTCCCTTAGATAAGATCGTGGAATGGGGGCACATATGCATTAGACAATATGTCACATGATGCACATGTGAGTCTGCTACTGTAATCATCATTCGAAATCCTCATTACTTAACAGAGAATTACCCCTGGAGTGAGTTTGATTCTCAATTGGTGCCCAACACTTGTCTTGTCTAAGCTAAACTTGGTGAATAATTTTAGTTCTTCGCGGTGTAGTGGTTAACGAACTAGTCTCGCTGACCATTAATTCAATTGATTCGATCCTCATCGCCTGCTTTCATTTGTGACCCTGTGCCAGACCAAGCTAGGTTTAGTAAATGCCTACATTTGCGCCCTCTGCGAAATATCGGTTTGTGCATTACTCTTGCATTAATACTATGTAGGGATTTCGATTATTCGTCGAGTGCCCCACGCTTGTGAACTTTCGCAAACTGAAACTGCGTAAAGCGAAAGTGTCACCATTAATTTGTACTGGAAAATGTTAGAGGCTAAATCATAACAGTGAAATTTTTGCTACCATTGTCAGTGCTGCAATGATTGCAGAAAAGTATGACTTTTTTATGAATTTTTGAAGGGCCCTTAGGTTTCGGAATGTTTTGCAGAATGTTCGAGTACAAAGAAATCTACAATAGAAAATATGGGTGAGATGAAGCAGTCAAGCATACTGTTGTTTTAAGCCTGCCACATCAGCCATAGGAAACGGCCCACCTCGACTTTCGACGAAGGTGGCAGACATGGAAAAGGTTATTGGGTTATATAGGAACGCTCAAATATTTTCCCATATAATTAATGGTAATTGCTTCTTCGCATTACGTCATTTCGAATAGCAGGGGAGGGATTCTATGACTGATATTGGTGTTTTCCGTTTTTGAAACTTCGCTTTACGCCCCTTTTTTACTTTTACGAAAAAGGCGAAAAGCGAATATTACGTTCAGCGTTTGTTTCGCAGCGAGCCGTTATGAGCACAGCGCGCACTCTCTCTCTCATCCCAGTCTTCTGCACTTCCTATCAATTCGTGTTCCGACAACTCAGCCCAACATGTCATCATTACTTGTTTGGGATCACCGAAAAAATTCCGTATGTCTGTTAATAGTAATTGCTCTTTCGCTTTATGATTTTTCAACACCAAAGGTTCTAATGGGAATGCTCTACGTTCGGATAGCGGGGTAAACCTATATTTTTCTTCCATATTTGTACCCTTGCTTATTATCTCTGTTCTATCCATATGTTTCTCCACTTGTGTCTCCGTCCTGATTTCTTCTTCAGATGTTGAACTCAATGTGTTACCGTCTGCTTTTCCTCAGTTGCCGTCACATCGCTTGTTTCTGCCAAACCCCCACAATTCATTCCTCATCGCCATCACTATCGTCTCCTCCTCCTCCTACACGTTAGCTCTCCTCTCCCACGCCCCTACTATCCCGTAGTACCCCCCCCCCTGCGAGACGTATCATTGCCCTTATCATCCCCGTCCTCACTCTTTCTGGCACACCCTTTCTTTTCAAGCCTGCATGTTCCTGCAAAATGGCAACAGACAGACAGACAAGTTGGCAAAGAATGTACATGTGCTACATTTCAACCATTTTACGAATTGTTCAGCGTGTTTGCCTCAGTCTTGCGAAACTCAATTTGTATCTTATCTTTCGGCACAAAAAGCGCTCCCCTGTCTCTCTCTGTCATTTCACACAAACTCTCTCTCTGTCATTTCACTCTCTATATACATCATTACTCCTCTCTCTCTGTATAAACCCCCTCTCTGTGTGTCTCTCTCTCTTTATAATTCCTCTCCGTGGTCATTGTTAAATTTGGGTTCTTTCGTCACCCAAACATTTTGTTTTGGCTTGAGAAGTCGTATTTTCTCACGTGTGTATTCGTTCATTTCAGTCTGTTCATTTTCCCACCCCTCTCCCCTCACACACATGTATGTATATACATATATAACACAGTTAAATCGCTAAATGAATATTTCTTACCTATATCTAAATTCGTCCCATTGTAATTCGATTTGTTCGGTTACCTCAAGTCGAAATGATAGATATTACATCAGCAAGGTCACCTGGCTTTAGTCGATTTTGAATAGTTTCTGATATTCTGATTGAGCTTCGTATGCCCATTTCATTTAATGGATGTCATTTCTATTTTCGCTCAATTCTGTCCTCTCGCCAGTTTTCTTTATTGTGATATTTTAGGGGTTGGGATTTATGTAATTTGCCGAGATGGTATAGGGAAGATCATTATCTGGTAGTTATCACTGTTACTTCCAATTCATGGACTAAGTCTTTTTGTAACTTAAATCAAGATGTAGCACTATGAAATCAATCTAAATGAAGGAAAATCCCTTATAGTAACTGTTCTTCAAATTCTACCACTTTGTAGTTCGATTTTAAAAGCTCAAGATGTTTCAAGGAATCGATATTCCATTTTCTTGAATACTGATTTTTAAAATCCCAACATTTCGATCAATGCAATTAATATTCCACTTTTTTTCTTTCATTATTAAAAACTATCGGAGGATGAACGTAAAAGTTTAATAAGCAGATAAAATCTTTCATTGAAAGAAATGTATATTTAAAATCGGTAAGCTTATATACAAAGGGAAATTCCTATCGAAGAAAACTATGTAATACGGTAGAAACTTTTTGTTACGTTTTCTTTAGTTTACACAACAAGTTATAGATAGGAAACCACCCTGGAATATTCCGGAACGTTAAAGCAAGGGTGGCTGATTGTTTAATTTCTTTTGTTGCGTCATCAAAGCAACACGAGGGTTCCTGGAAAGATTCGAATTCAAGTCGGAAATTCCGGAGAGGGTAAGCAATGTGAATGTTTTTGTTTTTTATGATTGTGCCTGTTGCAATATTGAAACTTTGCTGTAACGAGGTTTCGCTTACGAATGAAACGTAAAACGATGTATTTGGTGTATATGACTTTTAATGCGAGAGAGAGGCACATAAAGAAATTTTACCAGTTATGTTAGTCTATTCTTATAATGGTAGATTCTCTGAAATAACTTCGCTCTTTTTTCATCACCTTCCCGCGAAAATTTACGCTCAACGAGTTTTCGTTTTCAAAACGCCTGTCAACGTTTTTTTCTACGTCTTGGGCTTCCTCTTCAGCAAACTTAATAAAAAAGTTGGTCAACCTCAAAATCCATTCCATATTTCTTTCTACGTGGTTACATACTTTTGGCCTTTAGCTAAATTATTTTGTCGTTATTTTTGGTATTATTCATTGACACCGGAGTTTCTTTTTTTTTTTTTTTTAAGCAGGGAGCTATATAACTTCCTTTCTTCAAACCCTTGTCAGTGGCACCCAAATTCATGTCTAAGCTTGACTGTTTAGAAAAATTTTTTTTTAATGCCGTACATGTCAACTTGACGTATAACCCAACATCGCGATTTTTAAGTTAAAATTTGGATTCAGGTCTGTATGTATACCTGAGATATAAGTCGAGCCCGCCCTACTACACTCGTCGACAATGATATTTACCGAGTCTTTTTCGTTAGTCCCCGCCAAAAGCTAGCATCCATCATTTTCAAGTATGGAGCCTACGAATGAATAAAAAAAAAGCTTAATTTTCTTTTCTATGGTAAAGTGATTTCTAAATTAATATAAATATACATACATATATTTATATATATATATATATATATATTCATTTTTTTTTTTGATTGAGGGAATTTTTGAATTTCTGTTTTTAGTCTTCCTAATAAGATTAAGATCATTCACATTACTCCAATAAAAACTACATTTGCACCTCTATTTTACTCAAGATCTTTAATCTCATGACTGTGTGATACTGTTATACTTTCTCCTTTTTTCTTTTTTTGACCAGAATCCTTGCCCTTGCCATCAGTTTTTCAGCTGCTCTATTCTCCTCTTCAGGTGTTGGTCACAGTCGAAAATTTCCTCCTCATTTCTATCCCTAGCGCATCTGTCATATTTTCTAAGAAATTTCAAAACTTGCCTTCTGCTGGGATTGACCTGACTACTTCTAGAAAACCAGATGAGATTTACTGAACTTGTCTGCTCTAAGTGACTGGCAACTAGCAACATCAGTTATCATAATGAATGTTTGTCACCAGGAATCAACCTCTCATTTATTGCAGTCACTTGTCTATGAAGCTTGGCTTAAATATGACACAGTAGACTTGAGATGTGGGAACGCTCCTGACCAAATCATTTCAGATTGACTATAAAAATCAACTTGAACTTTGTATGCCATCATAGTTGATAATTATAAGAAACTTTATATCACCAATTATAGGCATCTTTGAGAAGGTCCCCGTTTCAAGGTCAGGTCTCTAGAAAGTTTTAAGATAAACTTGAGCTTTAAAAACAAAAAATAAAACCCCAGTCTTTTTTTTTTTTTTTTTCCCTGTTGATCCATGACCTCAATACGTATAAAAATGTTTTTTGGGTCTTATCATAAAACTCTACATTCTCAATGCTCTCTTTTCTGAACATCTGCTATTGGCTCGAGTTTTTCTCCCAATTTTTTTTTTATTTGTTCATGTTTGTTTTGCAAGGTGGCCCCTCAGAATTAACTGTTGAAAATAATTGGATACATAAAAAACGTATTCGTTCTGTCTTGGCTTATAACATTGTAACATTATTTTTCTTCAACATTTCATGTTCTAAGAAATCCAAATATAAGTGGAGACTCTACAAGAATTACTGTCTAGTCTGGAAATTTCCATTCATTCTTTTGATCTTCAAGCCATGGATCTACATTAGAATGTACATGGAAGCAGTAACTACTGCTTACTGATGGAGGAAACCACTATAGCTTATTTCTTTTATCACAGTAACTACCCATCAAGTGCAGAAAATAACATCATAATCCAAAAAGAATAAAGACATGTATCCAAAGATCTGATTTCTATTGTATGGATGAGACTAAAATTATTAACTAGAAAGCATTCAGAGAGGGCATACTTCTACCAACTCCATTGCCACTAAATCTGAATAAAGATCATATCATAAATAGTTACGATGCAGAGGAGGTAAGTGTGAGTGACACCAGGATCTATCCTAGTTGATTCTTGGTTTGCCCATGGCCTACTCTTTGACCGAATGTCATTGGAATTCATTGAGAACTTCTGGAGATATTTTGTGGATAGACAGACAGATATGAGTTTATACATGAGTACCTCTCCCAGTTTTATTTTCTGGGGTAAATCATTAAAACCAATTTTAGTCTCCAGAAATTGAGATTCTTAACACTAGCTGATTTGGATTGGCACGTATGGGGGATTTACTAAGTTAGTTTAGGTGAAGCCACTGGTCAAAGTCAATATCTCTCTATCATGTCTAATATAGGTATTAACTGACACAAGGCCGATAATGTATATCCAGTGAAGATCGAACTCACTAGACAGTAGAATTGGTCTTCTAATCTAGCTTGTTTACCATTATGTGATTGCAAAGGAGCATTTTCATAAGCAGTTACTGTTCAAGTTTTTAAAAAGTGAAATATTTTGGAGATACTTTTCATTCTCTCAGGTCTGATATGTTGTCTCGTAGATGTTAATCGACGCTTTCTGCTGATACAGAATAAAACAGCTTGCAAAATTAAAGCCGTTTGGGGGGGGGTTCCATGACTCTTAGGCATTTAAGGTCAGCGCTGAACTCTATCTACAAAAAATAAAAATGAAAATAAAAACAAACCTTATCTTGCAAAAACAGAAATGCAACTTTTCGTCTTAAATCTTGAGCTGTACCATTTACAGAGTTAAGTATGGCACAAGGCCACAGTTGTCAGGCATCCAGTGAAGATCAAATTACATAAAAGATTTGTATGCTAGACTAGCTCGCTAACAATTAATTTTGCTATGACAGGATTCCTGAGATGGATCATCTTATATATTATCTGCTTATTTGTATGTACACCATTCACGCTTTCTGGATCTTATTCATTTCTTTTCTGGTGTCTTCTCATACTGATGAAGATTGTTGGTTTATTTGTTTCGAGGTGTTCTTGAGTTTTATAACTTCTTTCCCCTGTTGATGTTTCACAGCTTACAAAGTGGGTGAAGAGGGGGAGCAGTCAATTTCTATCTATTCGAACTAAAGCATTATCTTACAGCGGTTATTTCCCCAATTGAATATTCCCCAAATCTTTTATCCTTTCTCTTCTCCCTCCCAACTCAGCTTTGCAGTATAATAAACAATTATGAGAATTGAAAGGGGTGCTTATGCTTAAATGGAAGCCAAAGGGACTCGACCTTCCCTATAAGTGTCATTCATTTATTACTTCTCCTCCATGAGTCTGATGCCTACTAAATAAGTTATAATAGGAATATAGACAATAAATGTAATCAATCAGAAAGTGTAAAGATGGTACATAGAAACCAGCAGAATGATAGAAGGATATTCTATTCTTTCGCACATGTGCGCAAGCAAATACTCACTGAAAATGTTTATCTTTCTCTCTCCAATCATCAACTCGAAAATGTCGGCAATTTATTTTCCTAATCAATATTTAAAAATAAATTGAGACAACTTTTGTCAAGACTCAGCTTCTTTTTTGGCTTCTTATATGCAAATTGGTCCATTCCATCTATAAGTGAATCTTGAATTAACAAATAAAAATATACAGAAAAACAAATTGCTTCCCAATATTTATTTTGACTCTGGAAGAAAATTAATCTAGCAACAAGAAATTGAATTTTGATCCAACTGAGGTTAAGCTTCTGTCGATATTTCCCTATTAATTCTGAAGAAAGAGAATAGTCTTTTTGTGAGTGTATAATTTTTTCTGTTATCGACAAAGCATTAAGCAATCAATCTATTTTGTTTGTGAGAAGTCTGAATCGGTATTCATGAAAGACGTTTTAATAAAATGTTTTTAATTTAAATTTCTTACTGAACTACGAGTTTAGGGTTGCCATATCTGAACCTTGAAAAAAGATGACTTTCCTGAAAACATCCTTCCCCCACCCGATGCACATCATAGCCTTGAAGCGGCCATGATGATTAATTTTGTGGGCTTTTGAAGAATTTAAAAAATTCCTTCTGGATGAAGGTTTTGAGATCTTAGAGGACATGTCAGGTAAAAATATAGAAGTATAGCAAACTTGTACAAGTGTGGATTCAAACTAGTTTCATTCCACATGAAAGTTGTTAAAGGATATTTTGCTATCTATGTCTTAATTTTGTATAAATAGAAAAATATCAATGGTATCATCAACAACAATAAGGATGTTTTTCTGTAAAAATAATCCTTGAATAAGTTTGGCTTAGTCTGATCTAAGGCCACAATAGTAGAGCATCTGTTGAACTCCTACTATTACAATCTCAATCATTGTAATGGTTTTCAGCTCTGAAAATGGAATTGGCAAGCCAAATTCAAATTTCAGCTGTCTCTTTGGCATTTGCATACCTCCATCCATTCATCTCATCTCCACCTTGCTATGATTAAAATAACATAACAGACTGAGCTTTGGTTGCCATCCAGTGTAAGGGAAGGATAACTTTGAATTTAAAAGCAGGAGTGGAATCCACCCCTATGACCATCTTTGGTGGTAGAAGTCTTCAATTTGTTAAAACCTTCTTGCTAAAGATTATCAACATGCAATCTGAAGGATTAATTGGACCCAGAAACAGGATGGAATGCAATGACCAGTGGATGTTGGCTTTTCTCAGCTGTATGTATGGATATATTTGTTTAGAAAAAGAATTATTCTGGCTACAGTCAGTAACTGCCAGCACTACTGGTTGTAAATCAATTTCTCTACCACAGACAATTCATTGCCAACAACCTGACTGACTCTGCAGGTTTGTGAAGAATTTATATTGGATCTTGTTTTTGTTAACCTATTAATGATTGTTCTGTTCATTTTGTTTGGTTTAGACAGAGGGTCCACTAGCACTGGCTGTGGCTGGAATTGTCAGCCTCCTGCTCTGCTGGGAAGAAGACCTGAAAATTGGTTCTTGGTAGATTTTTTCTCATCCAGTCAAGGTTGCCACTTTATGACCATCTCACCAATCAGACTCAACTCACACTCAGTGAAGCATTTATGTTATATGTGATTTAGGAGTCACAAATTTGAATGATGGTAGAATAATAACTAAAAGTGAGAGGTGGATAAAATCAGGTGAGTGTTGGTGTGTTTCAATTTGTGTAGAGCCTAAGAAGTAAGGGAATGCGGGACTGATTGTTCTTCAGTGAAGGCTTTAAATCACCACAACTAATTTCGGAGTTGTTTTAAGGCTATATTGGATGAGAATTTGGACATATACTGGCTGATCTTTTTTACCAGTGACTTGTTTGAAACAGAATTTTAGTCATCTATAGATAGTGAGGGAACACCATTCCCACAACACTGCACCTAACGGATTTCACTCTGACATCAATTAATTAGTAATTTCGTAAAACTTTTGAACACTAACTAAATTCTTTTTTCAAATGGGTTGTATATCTGAAAAAGACTGAAGACTGGATTTATGAAAGCATTCTAGTAAGAATAATAAAAAGGAGCTTGATATTTGAACAGCTTTTCATGGGATATTTCACCAATTTAAAAAAATACATTATAGGGATTACTTACAACTGTGTACTTTATTGGAAGAAATTAGTTACCACATTTTCCTCAGTCATTTTGTCCGCGAATGTTAGTAATCACCATACTTAAAATAATCACTAAATCAGAATACTTAGAATAATCATTAATTCATTCATTGCAACTGTATAAAAAGTCTGTTCATTCTGATTGAACCTAAAAAGGGAAATTTTTTGATATATTTTTTGAGTAAAATGCAATTGCAAAATTATTTAATTTTTTAATGGCATGGGAAAGTAGTAATGTTTAATAATCACTAAATGAGAGTTTTTGAAATAATAAGAATGAATGTAACAGTCCATGAAAGTGAATCTTCTAATTCTCTCAAGCCAGATTGCCAGTCCCTTACTCCAGATAAGTATGACTAGACAAGTCTCTTGAGGAATGAAATAAATCTCAAATTGCCAACCCAGAAAGTGGAAACCTCATTCAATTTCTTCCACAAGACTTAGAAATGCATCGAAATGGTGCCATATCCGAAAATTGTCCGTATTTTTTGTGTATATAGGTTTCTAACAACATTGGCATTCGCGTGAAAACACACTCGGTCCATTCATTCTGTGTACTATGTGGCTGTTAATGGCTTTCAGCCAGACTTCCACACTCACACACAGCCATGGGGAAGAGAGAGGGTAGAGGTCTCGGTTTGGCCAGGGTTTACTCGCTACAGCTTGATCAGATCTTTATCAAAAGCGCTTCCACCTCAAAACACAGCTTACTGAACTGGAAGGAAAAAGGTCGCTTAATGTTGTACGTACCATTTATGTGCTTCTGCATTCCTGTGCCAAGAGCTAACAAGGGAAAATAATAGTTATTAATAATACGGATGGATTTGGATTTTTTCAAATCCACACATGTACTTACGGATCACTTGAACATCCTCCCCGGTGAAAGGGATTGCTTGAACATCCTTCTCTCTGGATCAGGCCAGGAAAGAGGATATTTAAGTGATCCATACTTAGTGTTAGAAACAAGTGATATGAAATACTTGCAAAAGATTTAGATCCCTTAAATTGGAGAGGAGCAGTATGGAGATAATTGGGGAAAAAATATAAATAATAATTGATTAGGATCTCCCCCCCTCCCCACTAAACTGGTGTAGGGAGGAGGAGGAGGATGTTGAAGTAATCCTCTTCATCTTGTTGAAAGAAATCATGTTAACATAAAACCCCTCTATACATCAAGACCCTTGGCTGACAACATGTTCCATGCGATCATTCTTCCTTTGCTTGTGGAGACCCATAGCTATTTACTGGAGATAGCAAAATATCCTTCTGAAGCTTGAATATGATTTTAATCTTGACTCTCTTTTTAATGGAATACCTACAAGAATTTCTACGGTGTGAGGGATTTGGCAATAACAATGTTAAAAAATCATGTATTCATATGAGTGAAAAACTTTCAACTTTATTAATAAGGTAAATTGATTCCTATGTCTTCTCTAGTTTCCTTAACTTTCCTTAAATTACCATGATTTCCGATTAAACATTGTCCCTCTTGGACTACTTTGGAGGGGGGGGGATGTTCAATTGACAAGACTTAGGTGGGGGATGATGTTGATACGACCACTCTAGGAGAGAGGATGTTGAGGTAATCTTATGATTTTGATTAAATTAAATTTGATCCAAATCTTAATGAAATAATGTTCATTTTAAATGGTCAATTAAGAATACATATACACCAGAATACTAACAATCCTTTTATCATACATTCATCCCTGTGGGTGTTTATTTACCAAGGATCTCAGTCCCTCATGGATCTACACTCATTCCATATAGAGGGAGTTATAGCTTACTGAAATGTTGCCAATTTCACTCATAATGCTGTCAAGCTAAACTAAACAAATGCTACCATATAAACATTATACATTGAATCTGTCTGAATTTCTGTTGCTATTTTTACAAGCATGTGTGTACGTGTCTATTTAAATAAATATATATATATATATATATATATATATATATATATATATATATATATATAAAATAAAAATTTGTTTGTCTGTAACAATGTTAGTGAGCACAAATGATCAGAATAAATTGTTTCAACAGGCCTCTCGTAAGGGACTGAGCAAAAAAAAAAAGTCCTTTATCAGAGAAAAGGGTAGAAAAACACACGTCTGGCTGATGGTCCTGATGCTGGCCAGTTTCACCTATTTTGACTAGATCTGGTTGATTTTTTTTTTCCCACAAACTTCTCCATTTTTAATGTTATGGTTAACAATTATTATCAACAATGTTTTTCTTTTTGAAAATTTAGCTAAATTAAGTTTTTGATAAAACATTAAAAGTAAAATAAGATATTTCCTTTTGATTCTTCAGGTTTTTACAAAAATTTACAACATAAATATAATGCTAAACTAGACCATTTGAAAAAAAAAAATTGTTTAGTGTCGAAAGGAATCGTTTTAAAGATTTCATATTAGAATCTTGAACTGAAACTTCCACTTTCAAACATTTTAACAATGGACGCAAAAAGCTGTGCAAACCACATTGACCTGTCTGATAGTGTGTATAGGCCTCCAAAGGTATGCCAAGGTGTATGTGTGAACCTGCCCAAATGTGTGCAACACCCATGCCATCATTTGATCACCCAACCTGTCAGTCACAACACTGAATACACTGAGTCAATTTTTCAGTTCCTGCCACTCAATTTTGTCAGATATTCAGTTATTTTCTTACAGGCTATGCTAGGATTCCCTGCTAGTGTGTGTGTGTGTTTGTATGAGTGTACAGTAAATCCTTGCTGTAACAAATTTTGGCTTTAGCAACCTCAGGGATCCATCTGCACTGACTTTTACTGAACAAAGTTTGATAAATGAGGCAAACACATGGACCATATGTGTACAATCATTTTTAGTTGATACAAGTTGAAAATATCTGCCATCCAGACGCTTGTCTACACCTATTTGGAGCCTATAACCATAAAACATTAAATCATTACTTAAATCAAGATCTTATAAGTGTAGGCTTCATATAGTTGCAAACCACAAATTGTTTCAGTTTGTTAAAAAAAAGACTATTTTATGTGTTCTTAGATTAAATAAGTATTAGGCACTTGTTATAGAATGGTCACTTCAGTTTATTGTTTAATTTACTCCAATCAACCTGAAATTCAGGAGTATATTGATAAAATCTGTTTTTTCAACAGCGGATAAATTGGAAAGGATGACGTAAAAATCTTAGTAAGTTCTAGTGTGTAGGAAAAGAAACACTGAAGATTTAGTTTGAACTTATTTTTTGTGTCTGTTAATTCTTGAGACAGACATTTGAATTGCAAACAAGTTATTTGATGTACTTAGTAGTTAAAATGAATACAATTAGCTATAGTAGAAAATCAGTCTAGTTTACATTGCAGTTTTTGTAGGAAAACTTTTTATATGCTCCCTTTATGCAATATATGAATTCTAAAAACAAAATTCAAGCTCTAATCAAATTGATGCAGTGAATGTAAAGAAAAAACAGGATTATAATTTCAACTTGCTTATGTAAATAAGATAAAAACAATTGCTGTTGGAGCTTTCCGTACTTTGAAATTCCAAAGTTACTTTTTGGGGGGGGTGTTTCTTGGCTTGAAAAAATCACGGAATTCTTTGGAAACTATAAAAACCATCTGGTGTAAAATATCTGAACTTTACAAGCTTTGCTTTTTTTATTTATGTATTTTTTTTTTGGTGAGGGGGTGTAAAATGCAATCGTCAGGGAGGAATGTCATGACATGGAGGTTGAACAAATCTTTATCATACATAAATAAAAAGAGTCTATAGAACTCTATATAGCATGAATCATTTGCGCGAAGAGGTAAGGTCAAAAATAGAATGGAAGGCAACCAAACTGCCTTTGAATTTACCAAACAATGTTATATGGCGTATTACCTTATTTATTTACCGAATGAAGGGCAAACTTTAAGCTTAAATGACCCCCCACCACCATTAGTTTATTATAGTAAGGCTGTGCGTGCGTATATATATATATATATATATATATATATATATATGTATATATATATATATATATATAATTTCTATCAAACCTTTGACTGATATGGTAGCTGCTTCAACATAGCAATGCTCTTACCATTGAGCTAAACAGCCACTGGTCACGCAAAAGCCCAAATAATTGCTTAGCCAAGACAACAAAAATAAAATAAACAGTTGAGGAAAATGGGGCTGCTGCAGGAATAGAACCCGTGACTAATAGGGTAGCCACTATCAGTGGCAGATTTGATTCCTGCAGCAGTCCCATTCTCTTTGATTGTTTAGTCTATTTATGTTGTCTAAGCTAAGTGATACACTAACTTTAACGATGGGAGATCATTTCAAATGAACATTTCTATATAATATAATATAGTTTATGATCATTCTGTTGGATCATATGTATCCATTTCTTGATACATATTTGTATAATAGACGTTATGTTGATTTGTGTATATGTGTTATAACCAGTTTGATCAAAGACAAAAGACAATGTTTTCTTAATGTTTTAGTTGATTTTTCTTGTTTATGTACAAGAGAACTCTTGATCCAATAGAAGTAAATATTGTCCAAACATTTGTGATCTAGCATATTTACAACCATACTTCTTGCCATTTTAGAGATCAGGGAAAAACTTTGGATGTTATTCAGTTTTTATTTTTCAAGCCATTGCCATCTGTCCATTATGATATCATGCATGAGGTGACATATAAGTTAAATTCTGCTCTGGGCTAAATGTATCCATCAGTTGTTTGATATATTTAAAATCCCTGGGCCCAAACTGAAGATCGTTATTTAATTTTGCATTTCTTTATTTTATATGGGTGTCAGCAATCTGAAGCCTTAATATAGTATAGTAGATGCATACTTTTTATGAATATGTGCTACTTGTAGCAGTCTTTGTTCATCAATATGAGCATGAATGATAATTCTACCTGACTAATGGCAAGTTAACCAACTGGATTGCGTGGTAGTTATATATCCAACATATCAACATGTTTGCATATTCTAAGACAGTGACCTAGTACCTGGCCTACGAGGCCATGAGAAAACAAGATGATTTCTGTATAAGCTAAAAACTAATTCATATTTTCCAATCTTAATATTCAATTGGTTAGCTGGATCTTTTTGAACTATTTTACCCACTTGAAGTTGACATCACCGATATTCCAGTTGGGATCAACTCCCCCCGCCCCTGTGCGTGCAAAAAAATTGTAAATGTTGGACTTGTCTGCTGTACAGAAAAGATTAGGGGCCTCTATTTTAGGTAGAACAGTTCCTCAAAGGGCAAGAAAATTTATGTTGGCACTATCATTGCTTGATGGTTTTTTTGAAAGTTTTTTTAATGCTATCGTTATTGATAATAAGAAAAGATGTATTAAAATTTTTGTAATTAGATTATCATATGCAACTTCTTTATCTATGTACCTTTGATGTGTAGTCCCATAATTTTTGGCTGGTACTATGCTAGTATATATATATATATATATATATATGTATATATCATTCAAAGCTGAATAATATTTGATCTTGTAAAGCTAGCTCTGTTTTGTTGAGCTGACTATGACTTGTCTGACCTCTAAATCTGTTGAGAATATATGTTTGGCATTCTTAAATGTCAGGGAAGAGAAGATAGCTATGGAGATAAAAGTAGAGAGGGCTGATATCATTATTGAAATTTTGATAGAACTGTTTGACATCCTTTGACTCCCCCCCCCCTCCCGATATGATTAGTCAAAGATGGTAAAATTCAAAGGTTTCAGTTATGATTTAGTATTAATTTGTTTATTTTGTACTTTACTGATGCTGTCAAAAAATGATGGTAATATTCATGTAATTTTCGAATTGCATTGTATTTATGAAATATCAAAAACATAATGTTGCACTGCTTTTTTTTATTATTTAGTTTAATATTAAAAAAAGTATTGAACATAAACTGAAGGTAACACTAATAGACTAGTTAAGAAGCATCATTTATTTATTAAGTTTAATATAACATAAAATTCTATTTGTTCTTTGTCATCCGATGAGTCCACAATGTAGAGATAGGCATTTTATATGTTTCTCTGTTATGGACTCTTCTGCAGACATAGAAAGGTGTTGCACAAATAATGTGTATATAGATATATGTACCTTGAAAAACAAAATAAGGTAGGTACTTGAAAATATACATTGACACTAATTGCTCTATACTTTTTTTGAAAAAAACCCCATAAAATCCAAAACTGTTGTTTCTTATTCACAGCATAAATGGAGTCACATTGTGTTTTTCATTATCTATCTTCATTAGCTTTTTGCTTAAAATTTTTCCACAGTTTCATAGTGTTCACCAACATCTAATTTGAGTTCAGTCCTCAGTGGGTGCTTCACTATTTGGGCTCTATGCCAGATTAACATGTCAAGTGCTGAACGATGTTAAATGTGTAATTTCTCCCTTTTTGAAATCACGCCTTGTCTTCATTTTTTCCTCTGCCCACTTCTGTGACTAATAGTGCTTTCCAGTGATGCTAGTCTTAGGGGGAGACCCCATGGGTCTTTCCTCAGCCAACACATGTCGGTGAAAAAAATGTTAGCTTAATAAACACCTTGGCACCTAGCAGTGGGGTAATGTTTATGGTTCTAATCTTGCAGACCACTTATTACAGTGTAGTGAGTTGAATTCATAGACTAAGCTAAGAAGTGAATACCTCTGCATATACATTAGGATTAGTATTTGCCATAGAGCAATGATTAGCAAACTGTCTGACCATTACCAGTGTAGGATGTTTCATACTCTTTGAATGCTCTACCTTTTGGGCCTTTTGCCAGACTAAGCTAGATCGAGAAGCTTACCGATATTGTAGCACCTTGATTACCATTATTCATACAGGGTACTCCATGAAGATGGCCTTGTGTCAAACTTGGAAAGCACTAAGGAATGGTTCCATAAATTTTGGATCATTTGTGTGGTTTTGCCTGGAGAGTAAGTGAGATGACTTACTTGTAAGTAAAATGTACTGTTGGCCTTTCAATGCAAATAGTTGAAACCTTTGCAATTGAAATTCTTTTTGAAATTACAATATTTCTCACATGACACACTGGAATATTGTATGTATGTATGTATATATATATATATATATATATATAAAACCACATACATACCTGCATACATATATTCATATATGTGTGTGCATATGCTTGTTGCACCTTATATATCTCAACACAAATGTACATATATATGTATATATATTCACACACATGGATATATATTTACATACATACGCACGTACATATCAATCAGTGCCTGTTATGGAGATATGTACTTTTCCCTTGTTGTTGAAGAGAGATAGGAAGCCTTGTCGTCTCTTCTCTCCCAATTCCTGTCTTATCATTTAGAAATAAAATTTTGGTATCTGACGCAATTTGTGATGAGAAGGCAAAAACATTCCTGACATTTTGTTATGAATACCAGAAATGGGGAGAAATGTCAGGATTCTGCTAAAGTGGCATCGTACCTTTTTTTGACCGGAATTTCTTTTCCTATTATATTGTCAGCATTCTATGGAAGCTTTTTCCCCAGCAACAAATCATTCTTCCATTTTCATCAAGCTTTTTTGTCTTGTTTTATATCATGTTTTGATGTTTGCTGGGAGGTGCACATGGCTTAATGGTTAAAAGCACAGAAAATAAATTGTTGCACGTAGTTCAAATTCCTGTGGAAATAGTTTGTGTCTGATTTGTTCTAATGCTTTTGGGAAAGGTATGAATCTACCTCAGTTTCCTTGGCTATGGGTAAATAGTTGGGTAGACTGGACTCTTCAGTCCTGGTTGCAAACAGTCTCAGAGATGGACCACTCCATTTTCCTTAGTTTCCATGTATTTCTATAGTAGAGATTTTCTGCAATGCCTCTACATTACAAACATAATAGGTGTCACTGCTGGTAGCATGAATTCCTAACCAATAGCCATCCTTTTTCTCCTGATTTTCAATGAACAAGAAAACAGATTTGGTGTCACAATTGGCTCAAATAAATTTTAGGTTGAAAATTAAATTTCTAACTCCCCCAATCCTGTTTTTTTTTTCTTTTTCTTTTTTCTATCAAGGGTTACAAAGGACTGACATGAGGAATGGATTTAAGATTTCTCATTTTCTAAGACACCCTGGGAAGTCATATATCATTTTGAAGGTTTTAAGATATGGATTTCATTTATAGCAATTATAATGGTCATGTGACCTAATTATGCATTCAAAATGGCCACCATATTAAAAATTGCTGCAAAATTCCTAGTGCACCTTTGTGTGCTCCTGGTCTGAACGAGTTAACCAATAGGTTTTTTTTCCCACAAAAAATATTTAGTTTCTTGGTGTAGAAAACTACCAAAGCTAGGCAGAAAACTGGTGGAATTATAGTACTGTCTGCGGGTAATAAAAGCCCCCACTTGGCCTACAAGATGAACTAGAGTAAACAAAGAAGTACAAAATAAATCCATTTTATAATCAAGGAAATATAAGTTTTTACTTATATATATAATATTAATTCATATCAATATACTAGGGCAGTGTCTGTTCAAAAAGTTCATGCTTAGAACCAAATGGTGCGGAGCACCCTGCCATAATTGTCATGTAGAATAATTTTCCATCTATTATAAAACAATGGCTTCAAAGTATTTTGGTTAGGTCTCTCTCTTTGATGTTGCCAATTTAGATATTTTACATCTCAATTTAGATATATCTAAAGGGCAAAATCAAGGGAGATAATTCATAGAAACTCATGAAAGATCTATCATTTTAATTATTAAAAACTTTTTTTTTTTGATTTCTTGATAACTGCTGACTCAAACAACTTCAATCTCTACATTGTACTGCTCAGTGGACTGACTGATAAATTTGGTGAATGTCAACCTTGCACAATGTCCAGTTGTTGAGACACACATGTATGCACGCACACAGATTACCTCAATCAAAGTTAGATAAAATAAATAAATGATAACCTGATTTATAAAATACTACCTGAATTACTGAAAAGAACAAAAAATTTGGGCAAATTCAAAACCAGTATTATTGTAAATCGGTGTAACTCAAACTGGTATAAAATCAGGACAGCCTGTTTTAAGTGAAGAAAAAGAATGTCATTGAATGTGAAAGGTTAACTCTTCTTCTTTCACACAAAATGTCAACTACAAATAGTTAAGAGAGCAGTTGAGATAAACTTACTTGCTGCCACTGAACATTTTTTTTTCTTTTGCTTTCAACTTCTATTCTTTTCAAACACTTTCTACTTTCTTTTTTTTCATTCTAATTTCTTTAGAGATCTATTTATTTTTCCTCCCAAGAATTTGTAAAACATGTGTCAGGGATAGGAGAAGAGACCGTAACTTCAGCCTTCATGGCTGCTATCATTTGTCAGAAGTGCATTTTCCCTTAACTCCATGTGTCCCCACCCCAAGACACTATGACTTGAATATTTTCATGATCAAATTTTTTTGATAAATTTTTATTAGGTTTTTATTCCGAGAGATTTTCTCTCACCATTTCTGGTGATTATCTTTTTGAAAGGTTTTTCTTTTTTATATATTCTTTGAGTCTCTGTCAGCCAGTTGGTGGTGAATTCAGCTTTAAGAGAATTTGATGTCTAAAGATTATTTTGTTTATTATTCTTACTAGCTGGACTTGTGTAAATTCTACGGGTGTTGACAACTAAGATATCATCATTACTCTCGCATATTTATTTTTGTAATTAAAGTACAGGGTGTCTCAAAATGTTCTTTTTCCTTTTCAGATTTCTGTCCAATTTCTGAGGAGTTGATAATATCGATTGCTCAATGTCTGAGAAATCTTTTATGCTTAAGCTTCACCTCCAACCCTGTTAATATGGAGATGACACTAAAGTTAAAACAGAAGTGCAAAAGTGCAGCTTGGTTAGGGTTAGTGATTTCTTTGGGGGTGGGGGGTACATCAGGAGCAAAGTTTATACAACAAGATCAAATGACCTCGAGGAACTTGAGACATAAATCAGATATTGTTGTGCAAACATCCTGTGCGAAATGCTAGCTCTGGGATGCCTGTGTCAGTTGCTCTTCAGAAGTTCTATGGAGGTGGTCGCTCACATGTAGAGATTTGTACTTGACAAAATAAGAATAAAAAAAATTGCAGAAATGTGTATATAAAGGTATATGAGACACCCTGTGTATGATCTTGTAATCTTTCATCCATAGAATATATCCAGTTATGGCGATGGAAAACCTTTTTTTTCCTCTCCATCCAATTCAAAAAGAAAAGGAAATATAGTCTCTCTTCACAAATTATACTACTGACGAGGGCTAAAGAATGGATCAGCCACTATATTTAATTGATAACATCAAGGATACATAAAAGAGAGTTGTGCAAACAAAAAACTAATTCGAAATGTTAATGACTCTTCTCAAAGTTTGACAATGATCTCGGTATCATTATTTAACAAATCATTTGAACCAATATCCTCATCCAAAAACTTGGTTTGGACAATTAAACTCATTTTTCTTCTTCTTGATGTTAAATGCAATTCATACTTCAGTCCTTGTCAGCTGTACAATCAGTTAGAAAAGGATAAAACTCTTATTTCTCTTGGAAAGAGATTTTACTGCTGCCATTTCTGAACAAGAAAGCAAGAAAACAGTCAGGTAGTCAATTCACAGCACAGACATGCAATTGTATATAAAGATCACTGGTGGCTTCTTGCAGTTCAATAAGTAAAATGTGTGGTTATTTTTGCTCAACTGTTGTTGAATACCTCAGCCTGCAGGTAAATTGGACTGGAAACTGTTTTATTCTGCAAGTTAGAGCATTTTAACAGAATTGTGTTACGATTGGCTGTTATGTTACAAATGTACAAATACAGAAATCGGATCATTGTTATGTAGATTTTCTTGTTTTTTGGGGGGTTTTTTGTTTTCTAATTTGAAAAAAAAAAATTTTCTTTCCACTATTTTTTGATTTTATTACTGTTTTTTTTTTAGCTTCATTTTCATTCTTTTTCTTATCTGTTTCTTTCATTTCTTCATATTTTTTTGTCTCAATTTGGCGTATTTTTTTTTTTTTTTTTTTTCATCATAATATTTTGAACAATACTCCTCCGGCTGCTATTACTCTTGCAAAATAATATAAAAAATATTGAAAAGAAAAATTATCTGAAAACAATTTCTTCACAAATCCTATTCCCCAGATTGAAAAAAAAAATCCTTTTGTTGATTGTCTGCTGTATCTGATGAAAAAAATCTGTGGACTTGTAACTTAACTCATTTGCAAATGGTGGCTGGCTTGTCAATAAGGTACAAATGGTTGGCTCGTATTTCTATTGAATCTTTTTTTTTTTCTTCCTTTCTACAACTTTTTCAGGACAATTGAATTCAGAGCAGGTGTAAATTCACTTAGTGGAAACTCAACTACTAGAATAATTCAAAATGGGGGATATTCACAAAGGCTGAAACTTGAATCATTTATCACACAACACGCACATACACACATACACAAATATGCAAAATATATACATTTACCTGGGGAAGCTTGTTTTTCTGTGATAGCTAAGTTTTCCTGAGGCAAAAGGGATGCAAGTTCAACTCTAACCAAGAGCTTATTCTTACTTACCCCAACACCTAGTTTTTACCATCACTAAAGTAGTCTCTGTGCTTACTGCTTACTCACTGACTCTCAAAAGAGTTGCAGCTAAAGTTCATACTCCATTTAATTCACATGTACTGTTCAAACTCATCAAACTTTTTGTGTATTACATTGTATATAAAAGCAATGGAAAGATTCAGAACCTTTGTAGACTTTTTTATCTTTACTCGTAAATGCCTGTTGCTTTGCTAATGGCAGTGTTCTGTATTAGTATGTTTACACAGCAATTTGAAAGGTTTAAGCAAGGTATTGTTAAAATCCTTGTATTAACTTGGGTAAAATACCCCTGAAACATCAACATTAGTATTGATGGTCGTAGCTATATTATCAGCAGTCAGTGAATGAAAGCATATCCATACACACAGCAGGAGAGCCATTTTCAGTTTGAATCCTCCTTCTTCTCTCTTTCAGTTTTTTCATCACAGATAGATGACAGCTCTCAAATTATAATAGAGATGTTATCATTCACAGAAACATTGTTGTATGAAGGAGTGTCACTTGCTTGCAAAAGGTCAAATTCACAAATCTAAAATAAACGTGTTATGTACACTTCATATGCAAAGGAAACTCAGAGGAAGAAACCTATTTTAAAACTAAAAGAGAAAGTTTGAGATGATTTAAAAATGAAACTGACAAGTTTAGTTCAGAAAATGACATTTTATTCTTCTGCTTTGTTTATTCAATCAAAAATTTTTTTTCTCTCTCTTTGTGAATGGCTGTATTTTAGCTTAGGCTTTTCAAAGACCATGTGTATACATGTCAATCTATCTTATATATGAGAGAGTGAGACTACAAGATGGTAAGTAAATATATTCATAAATGACTATATATGCGGATAGTTATGAATCCGAACAAGTGTCTTTTGTGTGTGTGTGTGTGTATATATATATATACATATATATATATATATATACACACACACACACACAAAAGACACTATATATATATATGATGTGTGTATGTGTATATTTTCATGGATGTTGACGTGTAGATACGTGCACATGTTAGTTTATTGGGGTATAAATATAGAATGTATATTTTAGCATATAGAGAAGCATATACATGTATAAAAACATAAATTATGTGTGTTTGTAAATGCTCAATGTATATATATATATATATATATATATATAATATTTCTAGCTACTACTTTTTTGAAGTTTAAAGGAAACATAAACTCAAAAGGCGGCTGTAAAGTTGAATTTATATAATTTATTTCAAGTGCTCAATAGGTGATCTCAATAATCCTAAAAAGACGAGTATACAACCAATGCATTCTCCTGATAGTCACTTAAGGAGCTGGAACATGGAACCTAACCAAGAGACAGACCTGCAAACTGAGAAGTATGCAACGTGTGCATGAGAGAATCGTGCTCAACCTTACATGGAGGGATCACGACAGTACAGTATATAAAGAAGTAAATGGGTTTCTGTGACATCATAGAAACTATTAAAAAACCCAAATGGCATTGGGCAGGCCATGTTGCAAGAATGAAAGACAACCAATGAACATCACATCTCACAACATGGATTCCCAGAGATCACATAAGAAACCGAGGCCGACAGATCACTAAAAGGAGAGATGAACTGGACAGATTCAGGAAATACTGGCTCCGCGATGCCCATGATAGTGAATTGTGACGAATCCTGGGGAAAGTCTATGTCCAACGACAGATGTTAAAAGACTGATGATGAAAATCTACAGAAGAAGATAGAGCATTATAATATTATGAGAACCCCCCCCCCCCCAGAACTCTGTGTTTATATTGTGTTATATATTATTAGAGAGAGAGAGAGAGAGATCAATTTCCTTGACACGTATCCCTGAAACAATTTACTTTTCATTCAATGGTATTTTCTGATTCTGTCTTAGATTTAATTATTTTCAGTCATCCAGAGAATTTGTATTTTTAACAAATTCCTTCTTGCAATAACATATAAACACCAGACAACCAATTTGGATTTTCAGCTTAGCAAACAAACTTCTCACTGCTTCTTCTCAACATCTTCCCACTGTGCATGATTTGAAGGAGTTGTTGTTCACTGCCTTTGTCATATCTCGTGTGTAAATTTCCTATTTAGGCTGTTATAGAGATTGTTACTAATGACAGAAACCTATTAAATACGTAGGTGGTGTATTGGAGGTGCAAGGTTGTATAAAGGTATCTGCTCTAACCAGACAGCATGTGTAATTATATATTTTTTGTAACACTTTTCTAGGTAGGTCATCACATGATGATGTGGTAAAGATAGAATTTAGGTTATGTTGAACTTGATGACTAAAACGCTGTAATTATTCAATGGTGAATTGAAGGTCATTTGCAAATTTTTTGAGTTCTACCTTTTTAATTGGTTTTTACCTTTTAATTTAGTTTAGTACTTGGTAATTATTGAACACTAACAAGAAAATGCAGACCAATGTAATGTATTTGATATTTCATACATTATCAATATTACTTGAATATTGCCATCATGTTTTGATGGCATGGGTAGTGTACGTAATATATATATATATATATATATATATGTATATGTCTGATAGATGTATGTGTGTGTGTATTTTATTCATTCATTAAAGCAGCCTGCAATAAAGAATGAGTGAGAAACCTTTGTTTGTGAATGCCTTGCAGCAATTGAAATATTTGTTCAGCACGATCTTCATCTCTCACTGCCAGCTTTTTATCGATCTTTCTTGAACAGCACGTGTGTGTTCCATATGTGTGTCACATGTCCAAGTAAAGCACATGCTATACGCAAACAAAGATCTTGAATTAGCCTCTCTTTTCTCTTTGTAAGTGGCCAGGGTTTGTTTTATTCTCAGATACTCTGTGTGCAGGGGGGGATCCAAGATTTTGAGCCGGCTGGGGAGGTCCAAATGGAAAAAGAATATTTTGACAAATGAATATGTCAATAAGAAAACAGATTTAAAATATTAAAAACAAGAAAGTAAATTGATATGGCATTTTTCATTTAAATTTGAGTTGTAGCTCTTTATAAGAATTGACAAAAGTTTAATGCAAAATGGTGAATGATAAAAAATGATAAAGAACTAGATGTAAGACATAGAAAACAAAATAAATTTTTGTTCTTTTGGTTAATTTATGATTATTAGGCTTTTATTCATAAAATTTTTTTCATCTAGATATTTTAAAGAAAAATTTTGATTGTGTTTTGTCCAAGTTGGGGAAGTAGGGTCTGGAACTTGGTCCAGAAACATTTAAAAAATCTCAGTCATCTCTCGTCCCAAACTTGCTGGATTAATTGTTTGATATCTGAATTTGACTGTGCATTTTTGTACACTGATTTTTCATGAAGAAAATCATCACCCCAAATAGTTAATTTCAAGGATACCAGTACAACTACCATCTCCATCTGGTCAGTTAACAGAAATCATGTTTTGGTTGAATAGCAGAGAATCATTGAAAGTCTTTTGTAGATCTTGAGACTGCCACACCAAAGTACAAAAATGGAGGTTTTATATTCTGTTTCGTCTACAGGTTAGCATCCGTCGGAAATTTTTATTTGCTGAAACATCTGTTTTGAGTTGGAGAAATAGTTTGTAGGTGGTTTTTGCTGTTGCTTTTCTGATCCAGCCTGAAGAATGATTATTCTTTTAAGGTTCTTTTCTTCATTTAAAATATTTTTCCGTTACCTTTCTTTAAAGTCTTACAGTGGCAATCATTCTTTTTCCTTATTTTTTCTTCCAGAAGATTTTTGCTTTTCATAAATGATTTGCACCTGCTGCTTTAATACATTGGAATTAAACAAAAAGATTTTTTTTTGTTTTTTTTTTTCCTCCCCATTTGTCAGGAAAGAAAATTTTAGTTTTATCTAGAATCCATCTTGGATTTTGTTTTGGGCTTCTGCTTTTCGTTTCCTAAATCTAAAAGTCTTAAATTGTTTTTTATTTGAATCCCAGCCACTGGCAATGATACATTGAAGAAAAGAATGAATTCTTCCTACTTATTTTTATGAATTGATTATTCAAAAATGTCTTCCAGTTTCTTTCATCCTCAGTGTAAACTTTTAGAATTTTTAAAAAATTCTTTTTATACCTGCCACTTTTGCTTTCTTCTACTTCCAACCTAGTTTAAAAAAAGACAAACTCTCCTCTATTAGTGTGAGGTGCTCAGTCAGGATAACATTCACTACAGTAGTAATGGTTTGCTAAACTAAATAGTTAACCATTACTTTAAGAGGTAAATACTATTTAATAAGCTTAGCGTATAACCGCACAAGGCCACTAATGTGTTACACACTCACTACTGTAGTAATGGTCTGCTTGGCCAGCTCACTGATCATTTCCCTGTTGTTAAGCACCCTTTTCAGATAGTATGGTATACAGATGAATTCCAGATCTGTCTGATGATCAAATATGTTATTAAAATTGTTCCATTATTTCTTCAAACCTTCAGGTTGTTCACCTCAATTCTGTCCAAGCATTTTATTCATATTTATCTAACAATTTACCTTCCAACAATATCTCATTTAATAAATTCATCACTTATTACCATCATATGTTGGTCTGGAAAGTGTCCAGCAAATTGATATAATGGAAAACATAGCCTACTGAGGGAAACTGCTTCAAAGTACTTTTCTTGGGACCTCCCATATCTATCCCAGCATCCCTTCCATTTTTCTGCCAACTTCTCTTTCAGGGTTGCCATCATCTGCCTCATTATCTTCTCCTTAATCTCATTCATGGTCTGAAATCTCTGTCCTTTCAACAGTGAAAAGCCAAAATTTTCCTGGAGTCAAATTTGAACTGTAAGGGGGCTGACAGATCTCTGCTAAAAACCACTGCATGAGACATTAAAGGTGACTTGCTTGGTCATTGTCCATGCTGTTTTACTGCCGACTGAGTTACTCTACAAGCAAGTGTCTGTTCACGCATGTGCAGTTAGGCCTCTCTCTGATAGGCTGCCCACTTACATCAACATATTCAAAATGGCAGCATACTCTCTGGATAGATCTCATATACCTCAGAAGCTATTCTTTTATCAGTCATTGTTTTCTATTGGTTATTTCATTAATGTTTCTTTACCAACTTACCTACCCGCAATATCTCATCTAATATATTCACCACGTATTACCAAAATATACTAATGCCTAATGTCCTCTAACAAAATCTATTGACATAATTGGTTTTCTCTCTCACTTTCTCAATCATTTTTGTAAGCAAATAAGATAAAGACCTTCAAATTTCAAAATGGCCATCTCTGGCTCTTTGCCAAGCCTCCATTGTCTCCCCACAACTTAATCATTAAATCAATTACCTCTGATATGGCTGAGGAGGTTTGTCTGTCTGTTATGGGATTCCTGGAATATCACACCATCCCAAGCCAGTAGGGTTGATTAGGAATCCCTCTTTTCATACTTTTTTGCTTTTACCATGCTTTCATTCTTGACAAGGTTCTCATTAGTTAACTCTTTTGAGACTTTAGGGACATGAATATTCTGGTGGTTTCTATGACTGCTGGGATGTATGTGTTCTTTTAGAAGTCTACTGAGATATTTTAATGCAGGCATTAAGCTCAAGGTTAGTCTTGAAAGGGTAAAAGCAAAAGTGGTGTTGCTCATATGGTAAAAATGCTGGCCCATTTATCAACAAATTTTCATTTTAAAATGATGCAAAGCTGATGCTATTTCGTAGACAGATTTTACAAGAATTCAAGTGTCTAGGAATTGTAAGTTCAGAATAATCATCTCTGGCTCTTTACCAAGCCTCAACTGTCTACCCACAATTTGATCATCAAATCAATTACTTCTGATGTTGTTGAGGGGGTTTGTCTGTCTTGGGATTCCTGGAGTAATACACAAAGCTCCAAAACTGGGAAGGTTCATTAGGAATCTATCTTTTCACGGCTTTTGCTTTTACAAGCTTGCATTCATGACCAAGCTCTCATTTGCTTATGTGTTAGGGGGCGTTGCTATATGATTATATTTGCTGGACTAAGATGGACATGAGCCAAGCTCCAAAGATTGGAAGGTTTCTCTGAAATTCTACTTTCAAGTTTCTTGATTTTACAATTTTTCATTTATGACCAGGATGTGTAGGGAATATATGTTGAGGGATTTTGTAGTTGTTTTCGAACAAGACAGTCCTTCAACAAATTCTTTCACTGATAGGATTTATAAAACGTACAGTGCTGGTCAGGATTATTGGCACCCTTGAATTAAGTTAAGCATATTAGAGTATCCATAATATTATAGGGCTGATTTGTTGGCCTTAGCACTGGATGTCTTGACTATATCAAAGTAATCATGTAATCATAGCATTACTAAGGGATTTTAAAACAAAATGTGTTAACCAGGCAGAAAATAAAAATGGGTTTGGTCTGAAGATCATGACTTCTCTAGTATGACAAAAAACTATAGTATACATTCAAAAGCATACACAAATTCTTGAAAATGGAAAGGTGAACTGTTTTGAATTGGCCTGCAATGAGTCCTAATCACAATCCCATTGAAAATCTTTGAAGAAAGCAGAAATTTGGTATCCCATTTTCAATGCACCCCATACACTGCAAGAATGTAGCTAACGTCTCAGCGCTCAACCAGATTCCAAAGGAAGAATTGGAGAAACTTCGAACCAACAAGTGTGAAAATCTTAAGAATGGTTGTAAGAAATGTTTGAAGGCAATCGTTATTGGCAAAGGTGGCATGTAACCAGATATAAAAATTATATTATTGTCAGGTCATAGTTTTGATTTCTTCTTTGAAATCACTACATGTGAATTGAAAATAATGATTTTCTTTTGTTGAATCCGTTTGGAAACCTTACTAGAATATTCTAATGATAAAAATGGTAATACTGCAGAATCCATTGAGTTTCTAAACTACACATTCCTGAGGGTTGAAGGATTTGGGTTTTTTTTCCAATTACTCTACTAGTCATAAAACGGTAGCATCTCAGCTGGCTTTGGCTAAATACTAGTTGTTTATTTCCTGAAAAAGTTCAGTTTTTTTTTTTTTACTACTAACTGCTCTAGTATTAGCATAATGGTCTCTGTCACCATTGTGTGCTCTGGTGACTAACACATGCATAATGAACTGTTTCAGCTGTATTCCTGATTTTTTTTTTTTTTCACTTACTTACATTTGTGGGTATCAATCTATTAGTCTGGGGATGATCAAAAGAAATATATATATATATAAAACAGATGAAATCTGTCTTCATTTGTTTTCTTTTCCTTTGTTACAAATTGAGGCAATATATGCATTATGTACAATAATATAAATGTGTGTGTGTGTGTGTGTGTGTATATCTTTTACGGCTTTGAACACTTTTGGGAGTCTCCAGAGCTGTCAAACAGTGATACAACAGATTTACTATTATCATTTCAGTCTATGGCCCCTTATCAAATTAACCCCCTGGGGGGTTCTCTTAAGCATACACAGATTAAAGCATTATTTTGCTCTTTTAATTGATATGTATTTTACTGTGCCTCTGTAATATAATGTAAATTTATCAAAAGTACCACCTGAAGTGATTTAGGGATACTCCAGTTCTCTGAAATTATTTTTAGATTACAAATATACACTAACAAATGAAAGGAGTAAATGACAGCAAACATTAATACTGCCTGGGGTAACCAAATTGTTCTTAATACAGCATCATATCTACAGGGTATCAATGCAATTAGATTCTGTATGGCTTACGATTGAATTTTTACCCAACATTCTACCAAAGTATTGTAGAGATCATTTGCGTTGGTAGGATTAGTATATTGGATGGTAATTTTGATCCTTTACCATGAGATTCCAATGTGACTGATGTCAGGCAATTGAGCTAGCCACTGCAGTGTATGAATGTTAGACTTTTTTCAATGACTGATTAGTCTGGTGGTATGTTGTAAGTTGTTATCATACTAAAAAAAACCATGAAACAAACCATATGATTTTGGTTGTATGGTAGCATAATAGTATCCAATATTTTTAAATAAGCCACACAATCTATGATTTTCTTAATTCATTCCAGTAGCCCAATACTGTACCCTGGCATACTACCTCATACCATTACACTCCCTTACCCTTGTTTAACTTCAATTTCAATTAAATTTCTATTCATCACTCCACATTACTTCAGGGCACTTCTTAAAGTTCTAATCATTATGCTATGGCTTGTCTATCCTTCAACCAGGGTTTTTGGGGGTACACATGTCTTATGAACCTTATTTACTTTGGGTGATTTTTTTTTTTTTTCTTTTGACAGTCACACCCATTTTCAAAGCATATTTTGGTACACGTCAATTTCTTATATAGTCACTTTTCTGTTGCTCATCTATTGGTTGAATGCTTGAATAGTAGGTCTGCTTTTTTAATTTAGTTTTATTTAAATTGATATCATCGTAGATCTACATCCCAGAAATTCTTGGATTAAGAAAATTTCTTTGCAAATCTCTTAAGTCTCTTTCTTTTCTCATCTTCTTTCTACATTCAGTTTCCTCGATGAAATGGATAATCTTGTCTTTATTTTGAATATTTGGTGGAATTTCTTACTAAAAGAGTGACAATGGGGAAATAAATAAAGACAGAAATTGAGGAAAGGAAGAAAATCTTTCCTCCGGGGAATCAATAATTTTCTTTGAGGATTTTTTTTTTTTTTTTTTTTTTTTTTCAAACACATTCTTGAAAAATTTCTCATCATTTTTTTCTCCCTCAAATAAAATCTGGGCAAATTCTGATGTTTTTAACCATCAATTCTTTAACATTTTATTTGATTTTTCCTATTCGCTATCTTGAGGAAAATGGATAAAATAGCCACTCTAGAATTACCAATTGAATCAACTGAGCTTTATATTTGGTAAAATATTTCTAACTTTCTTCCTTTGGTTTCTTAATTGATCAGTCATTATCATGATGACAATAATAACAGTTCTGGTTAGTCACTTAATAAAAACTGACCAATATCTTTTGGCAGCATTCTGTGTTAGAGATGATCAATTAAAAGATTGGAAAATGGGATGGTCAATGGATAAGTTACTACTCTTGCTATTTGTTGGGCAGTGATCACCAAAGACCAGATTTTCATAAGCTTACTTTGCAAACTCAACCCTTCCATCCCCACTAAAACCGTATTTATAGGGGTGATTTTTTTGAAAAAAGTTTTTCTCAGACATCATCATCAGTCTTTCAATGTCCGTCATTGGACATAGACCCTTCCCAGGATTTGCCACACTTCTCTATCATGGGCGTTGCGGAGCCTGTGCTTTCTGAATTTGTCCAGTTCGACTCTCCATCTTATATTCTGCTGGCCCCGGTTCTGCATGTGATCTCTGGGGATCCATGGCGTGACTGGCAATGTCCATCGGTTTCCGCCATTCGTGCAACATGGCCTGCCCACTGCCATTTGAGCTTTATAATGGACTCTATGATGTCCCTGACTCTTGTCTTTTCCCAGATGTATTGTACTGTCTTGTGGTCTCTCCATGTGAGGCACAGTATAATTTTCTTATGTGCACGTTGCTTAGTTCTTAATTCGCAGATCTGTCTCTTGGTTAGGCTCCATGTTTCAGCTCCATAAGTGACTTTTGGGAGGATGCATTGGTTATACACCCTTCTTTTTAGGATTAATGACATACTAGGGAGTAAATGTTGAAACTTCAGCCATCTAGCTCCATTGGTGTGACACACGTAGATAGCTAGCCAGACCAATTCAAAAACTGAAGCAACCTATGTTAGCAGTTTTAGTTGACAGTTTTTAATAATAGTAGGTCTTTACCATGTGACAAGGCATATTTGTTTAATGTCTTTATTTTATGCAGTATGGAACTTCTTCATTGTTTTTATAGCTATGCTGTAGGTCTTTTCTGTCAGAGTAATCTTTTCTTTGATGAACTGTCTTACAGAACTGAAGGACCCTGACTGCCCTTCTATTTGTCCATAGCTGGGGGGAAGAAGTGGATTTATGCCTTTCCTGGGGGCGTTAGTATGAAATGAACATGAACAGCCTCGGCTGAAACTCAAACTTCTTTTGCTGGTGTTGTTTTCTATACTAGTAACCACTTTGAGACTCATACAATTGTTAAGAAAAAAAATAGAAGTAAATAAATTTTCCTTGGTGATTTGCTTCTCACATTTCTCATATCTTACAGGGAAAAAAACCCAAAACAGAACTTTTTCCAGCATCAGTTGCATTGATGTCATGGCAAAAAATAAATTCTCACTTTCTTGTTATTGACTTTGCCGAACATTACTTAAAACAGAAATATAAACCCTTTCAAAACACCTTCATCTTTTACAAATCAATATTTCTTATCAATTTCACTCAATACTCATGGTTGCCATTGTTTGATTATGTGCTTTGTGAAGAACTTGGAATTGGGGATTTTGTTTTTATTGTCTGACGTGGTATCCAATATCCTTTTTTGAACCATGACAGTTTTGAGAGGAGGAAATTGGACGCTATTTCACTATTTTTTTTCCTTTCCACTTTCTCATTCAATTTTTTTGATTATTTATGTACACCCCACCCCTATTATCTGAAAGTTGAGTGTTTCTATAAAACTCCTTTTTAATTACCATTAATCTATGCTGGGAAAAAATGTTCAGCATTCCCAGACCCCCAAAAATGGTGGCGGGAGGTGCAAGAGACTGAGCTTTTGGAGAGAAATGAAGGGGGTAATTGTTACCTCTTTAACGGCTTGCTGCAAAAAAAAAAAAAAAAATGGCATGAAGTGAACTTTCTAAAAGTAGGGGACATTTGTGTTCATTTTCATCTGCTATCAACCAAAACTTTTTATTTTTTAAAATTCTCACCTAAATAGGTTTTTAATGGGGGTTCCATTAGTAAAGCGCATGTATGTTAAATTGATACTTAATTTGTGTCTGGCAGCATTCATACTTGTTTTTTGAAAATTCAGACTTCGGTGATCACTGCACAACAATAGGCAAGAGAAGTAACTTATTCATTATTCACCCTTCTTTACAGTTTTTTAATTGATCACCCCTAATGTGGCATGCTGCCCTAAAGACTTTGGTCACGTGACGGTTTCTATTGACTGGCAAACCAGACCTGTTTTGTTTTTTTCAATTCATTTTCAGTCTATTTATTGTTATTTATTAATTTTATGTTATTTTATAATTAATCAATAATTTTCTTTCAATCTTTTATTCACACATTTACTCATTATTTTGTTTTTTTTTACTTTTATCTATTTTCTATTCATTTTCGATTTTTGTTTATTTTTTCACTGACTTCTTTAAATTCCATTGTTTGTAGGCTGCATCATAGGTGAACTAGCAGGGGGTGGGGGACAATTGAGGGCAACTGTCCTCCAATACAGGTTAAGCTGTAAAACCATTTAATTTTTGTATAAATCAAGCATTTAGCGCCCGTTAATCAAAGAGTTCCTATACGCCTATGTGGGTTGGATACACATGGATCTCTTCAAGTTTTGTCTTTTAAAACAGATGTTAAATCTCTTTCTCTGCACACCATCTACATAAGCAACAAAAGAAAAAAGACCCTGTCAACCTAGTGATAGTCCAGTCATGATCGTTGTACAGTCCTGTGTATGATTCTACTTGCTTATATGTGCAACCATTAGGCTTTCTGATAATGATTCATTTCTTTTCTGGTGCGTCCTCAAACTAATAAACCTTGTTGACTTATTTGTTCTAACATGTTGTTGGGATTCACTACCTTTTAATGTATCACTGCTTACAAAGGGTATAAAGAAGGTAGAAAGTCAATTGCTATCCATTGGAACTAAAGCTTTGTATCTTACAGCAATAAAATTTGAATTCTCCTCATGTCTTTCATCCTTTCTCTTCTCCCTCCCCACGCATGCTTGCAATGTGATAAACAAAGGTATGAATGAAAGATGCTTTTTCTTGAATGGTTGCAGATAGGTACTCAACCTTTACTTTAACTGTCATTCATTCATTACTCCTCCCTCACCAGTCTGGAACCTAAAAACTAACTTGTAGACCACAGGAATATAAATCATGATCATGATCATCATCATCATCAACACCTCTTCCTCCCCAACATAATAAAGGTACCTCTGGATCTAAGAATAAATCCATAGACAGTGGAATCTTCTAAGGAGATTCTCTTTCACCTCTCTTTATCTGTTCAGTCGTCATTCCTCTTTCAAATGAACTCAACACCATCACCAATGGATATAAAACCGGTAACAAGAGAATGAACCTCCTATTTTTCATGGATAATCTTCAACTCTCTACAAAGGACGACTAAGGGGGATGCTGCAAAGTGTTGAGAGCGTCAGTGATGATTTTGGAATCAAGAACAGAGCCTTCCTGGAATTACCTAGCACACATTATTAAAATCAGTGCCAACCCCAACAGCGGGTTCTGTGACTGCGCAGCTGAGACTATCAACTGCATCATATCTTGAGGTTCGGTCTTAGCCCCCAATGAATACAGACTTAGACACGATAGAGTGGGTCAGTACATCCACTGGATAGTTGGTAAACACTATGGTGCACCACACACAGTACATTAGTTTGAATATTATCCAGAACCTGTATCAGAGACACAAGGTGTGGCAATATCATGGGATTTCTCAGTACCCCCTGAGATCGAACCATCAAAGCCAACAGCCCAGACATAATCATTAAGGTCAGGATGGAAAAGGGACGCCTATTAATAGATATGACCATTCCATCAGATAAAAACATCTCAATTATAATTGGTAAACAACTTAAATTCAACTAAATTGTCTTAAGTTTTCTTTGCACTAATGTTCTTAAGAAAGACATGAATATACTTCTCCCTGTGCTCTCTCCTCTCATCACCAGATATCTTGATAAAGATCTCATTACTGGCATGTCGCAATAACAATAGATGAAAATAGATTCGTGAACACTTGGGTGAACCACTTTCCCATTAATGACATTATCTTCCTAAACAGTGGCAGCAAGAAGATACTGTTGCCATTGTCAGACACAACAAAAACAATGTTTACTAAAAAACTTCACAGGGTGCCTACCTCTGTCAATGCCATTGTCACTACAAACAGAATGAAGATCAGTTCATGCATAGCGATGATATAGGGGGTGTAATTGTAAGTTTCATTTTTCTATTATTAGAACTATCATTGTGGTATATGAAAACAGATGTCTCAATTGAAATGAAATTCCTAGATCTGACCCTGAATTAAAACAATTTTTCTTTAGCTGATGACCCGTCAATCCACCAAATGTCATGGAAATTCATGGAGAACTTCCGTAGATTTTGTGTTGATGAACAGCTAAATATCATTGAATATATCCACTTCTCTGAGTTTGATTGGCAGAGGTAAACAAAACTATCTTTATGCATGGGGGTGGGAAGTAGGTCAATCCGTATGATAGAATTGTATATCTTCCAGACAAGAATAAGTGTCTGGCTTCTATCACAAGGTTTCAAGCATCTTGTAACTCTCTGATAATAACCACATACATTAAGGAATGCTCTTACTGCACTGCCCTCTTGTTGGAATTGCAATACAGTAATGACAATGGCTCAGTCTGGATGGACACATCTCTTGTGTTAAGATGATTATTAACATTAAAGCCTCATTTGATTGTGAGGCTTGACAGTCTGCTCGTTTATACCTAGTTATTACCTATGAAAAAATTCATGGATATATTTGAATATCAAATGAGATGATTATTTTTAGAAAAGAAACTAAATGAATACTGGAGACCGTGATGCAATTTGGTAAAAAAATACCCCCTTGAGTTTTTGTGGAGTGTGTGCTTTCTTCACGTTCTCTTTCTTTGAAACTTGATGGTTCACTACTTCAAAATTGTTTGTAGTGTTAATAAGTATTTATGTCTTTTCAATTCCACATGAGGTTTTATTAAAAAGTGACTGAATTCAATTAACTGGGAGTGTCCATTGTTTCAAGTGCATTGGAAATATTTTCATCAGCAGAAGAGTTGCCTTCAAGTGGAAGAGTCCATGTTATGGAGAGAAACGAATAAAAGAAATCAGTGATCATTACATTGATAGATAGCTAAATTTTTCCTTAAATTTCACCTGTGCTATAATTTAAATTTTTAATTAATGGCAAAGTCTGACGTCATACATCAGGTTTCTGATTGCAATTGAAATGATATACAAAAAATCACTTTTTTCTTTTCTGTACTGATTTTTTTTCATTATTTCGATTGAAATGTTACATAGTCTGTAAGTATAGGACAGTCAGTTTATACTGTATTAAAAATGATAACTTTTGGCCATTTTATCAATATCTTTTTTTTTCAAATTCTTTTTTGAATTCGTTTTTTTCCCTCTAGTGGTTCAAATAGACAATGTTTGCACTATTAAATACTGAGATTGATATAATTTGATAGTTGTGTTAGCATCCATATTTAGACCCAAGTCAGAGACTTTGAATTTTTATCATCATTTTTTTTATGAATTTTGTTAAGAAAAGGATAAATTGTAAGAAAAATGTATGAAAATATTTCAGATATCAATCAGGCTATCAACTATTTGTTACTGAAAATCATTCTTGTCAATTCTAAATCCAATAATAACAAAATAAATTTATTTTTTTTACTTAAAGATTCCGAGATTTTTTTCAAGAACAAAGAAATATACATTTTAAGCAGATGAGAACAAAACATTAGAACAAAAAAAAAAAACTAAGGAAATTAAAAACAAAACGATATAAATTTATTCTTATAAAGATATCTTTTTTAAGAAAAGGTGTATTTATCAAAAGAAGTCAGTTAGTGGATTTCATTAATTATATTTTTGTTTTTTAGAGAAGAAAAAAAATCTTTTATAATTTTGGGAGGTTTTAGAGGAGAAAAAATGATCATGCCTTTTTTTCGTAGATACATCACTTTGAAAAAATCTTCTGATAAACTTGACTTCTTAAGCCTGATTGATATCTAAAAATATTTCCATGTTTTTCTCCCAAAGTATGCTTTCATAACGAAATTTAGTAAGAAATGAATATTAAACATTCCTTTGAAATCTGCTCATTTTTTTTGTGTGGTCAAAATTGAAAGTATCCAAGTTGGCTCTAACAATCAAATTACTCTGGTTTCAGTTTTTAAAAGAGTAAACATTGTCTGTTTGAACTTCCTTGGGGAAAAACGAATAATCAAATGGATAAAATGAGAAAAAGTGATCAGAATTTTGAACACAGAATAAACTTGCAATACTTACTAAGTATACAAAATTTCAGTTGAAATAATGAAAATATCTGTGAAGAAAAAAAAAAGCATGATTTTTTTTTTTTCCTTAAATGTTACTGTTGATACCACAAGCTTTCTTCAGGTGAAGATGATAATCTAATGGACACTTGTATAATTCTGATGTAGATTTCACTGCAATATAAACTTATTTGTATGGTAGTGAAAGAATAGTACAACAACCCCATGTATAAAGAACATGGAATCATCTGTGTTATATGGGTTGTTCGGAATGGAATCAGCTGTGTGGCACACATTACTGGGAATGAGTTAGAAAGACCAGTATAGTTCCAACCATTTCTTTTCTGTTTGCCATCATTTTCTGAAAAAAATGGAGACCTCTCCCTTTCCCTTTACACCTGAAGAAAGCTGTAGAATAGATTGGCTGGAATGTCATGATAAAAAAAACAGTAGCAATGAGTTCAATAGTCAGGACAACCGTTGGAATAAGAATGATGACTCTCAATATTATAGAAAATAGTTTCCAGTGGATTTTACACTTGAAGAAAGCTGAAAAATGATTCAGCCAAAATGTTATGCTAACCACAAAAGCCCAGTTATAAACCAGGATATTGATTTTCTTGAATGATAGGTAGGCCCTTCTGACTTTGAAAATTGAAGCAACACAATCTTTCTTTTCCCATAATGCCTCGTGTCATATCAAGTTCAGCTTAGTAAACATCAAGACTAAGATAGACTGACAGATCGCAAATTAGATATGGACAGACTGAGGTTGATGAATAAAGACGTAGCTCTATGTAAATGTATATCATGAACTGATTAGAGAGGTTGGGAGCAATAAACAAAGGATAGATCATTTTTTGTAACCTTATTTTCAAGACGTCAAAAAACTTTCTTTTGATGGCTTTCAGTAAATTGTCAAAGCCACAAGTGTTTGTAAAAGGAAGGAATATTTACATTTTTCTAAATGGAGAATTTCAAATGAATTATGGTAATCGGTAAACGCTCATTGCTTTGATAATGGTATATCTAAAGCTGTGTTGGTAAGTTTGTACAGTATTCTTTCATTATGGATTGAAAAATGAAATTGACACTAGTAGTAGTACTAGTTGTAGTTACATTATCAGCAGCCAGTGAACAAATGTGCGCACACACACACATCAGGACAGCATTTTGTGTTTCTGTGTTCACAATATCCCCTTCCTTGCTTTCTCTTATCACAAACTGACAGGTGATAAATCATTTTACGGATTGAATGTTCCTTTCATATTGCACTGATTAAATAAGATGCCTTTAATAACCTCAGTTGTCTTTAAAGGTTACTGAAAGTTTGGATGATAGTTCACTTTCTCACTCTCTTTCTTTCTCTTTCAGTTTCTCTCTCTCTTATTCTCTGTCTCTCTCTTTCAGTCTTTTTCATTCTCTTCTTTCCCTCTCTTTCAATCTTTCATTTAATCTCTCTTGCACCCCCTCTGATTGAATCTTTCTTGCACCCCCTCTGACTGAATCTCTCTTGCACCCCCTCTGACTGAATCTCTCTTGCACCCCCTCTGATTGAATCTTTCTTGCACCCCCTCTGATTGAATCTTTCTTGCACCCCCTCTGACTAAATCTCTCTTGCACCCCCTCTGACTGAATCTCTCTTGCACCCCCTCTGACTGAATCTCTCTTGCACCCCCTCTGATTGAATCTTTCTTGCACCCCCTCTGATTGAATCTTTCTTGCACCCCCTCTGACTGAATCTCTCTTGCACCCCCTCTGACTGAATCGATTGTTGAATGTTCCTTTCATATTGCACTGATTAAATAAGATGCCTTTAATAACCTCAGTTGTCTTTAAAGGTTACTGAAAGTTTGGATGATAGTTCACTTTCTCACTCTCTTTCTTTCTCTTTCAGTTTCTCTCTCTCTTATTCTCTGTCTCTCTCTTTCAGTCTTTTTCATTCTCTTCTTTCCCTCTCTTTCAATCTTTCATTTAATCTCTCTTGCACCCCCTCTGATTGAATCTTTCTTGCACCCCCTCTGACTGAATCTCTCTTGCACCCCCTCTGACTGAATCTCTCTTGCACCCCCTCTGATTGAATCTTTCTTGCACCCCCTCTGATTGAATCTTTCTTGCACCCCCTCTGACTAAATCTCTCTTGCACCCCCTCTGACTGAATCTCTCTTGCACCCCCTCTGACTGAATCTCTCTTGCACCCCCTCTGATTGAATCTTTCTTGCACCCCCTCTGATTGAATCTTTCTTGCACCCCCTCTGACTGAATCTCTCTTGCACCCCCTCTGACTGAATCTCTCTTGCACCCCCTCTGATTGAATCTTTCTTGCACCCCCTCTGATTGAATCTTTCTTGCACCCCCTCTGATTGAATCTTTCTTGCACCCCCTCTGATTGAATCTTTCTTGCACCCCCTCTGATTGAATCTTTCTTGCACCCCCTCTGATTGAATCTTTCTTGCACCCCCTCTGATTGAATCTTTCTTGCACCCCCTCTGATTGAATCTTTCTTGCACCCCCTCTGATTGAATCTTTCTTGCACCCCCTCTGATTGAATCTTTCTTGCACCCCCTCTGATTGAATCTTTCTTGCACCCCCTCTGATTGAATCTTTCTTGCACCCCCTCTGATTGAATCTTTCTTGCACCCCCTCTGATTGAATCTTTCTTGCTCTTCTCGCCCCCAGCTGAATATTGGCCATCTTTTTCTGTTCTTAAGGGAAAATATGGCCAGTATTTAATTTTTTTTCCTTTTTAGAAAAAAAAAAGAAATGCTTAAATGTTTTCTGTTGTTTTATCTTTATTTCTCTTTTCACCCTCCTCTCTAAAAATTTCTGGAATTTTGTTTATCAAGCAAATGTACAAAACGGGAAATAAATATTTGGTAGTTGTAACATCAAAACAAAGGCAAAAGAACCGGTTGCTTCGTTTTCATTTTCAATAATTACTGTAATTAACTGGTTATGTTCTGTAACTCAGTGTATGGAATGGCCTAAACACACTCTAAAGGCTCATGATACGTCAAGGGCACTTTGTAACCTTGTTACATTGATTCCATGACAGTGTGGCACAGGGCCACAGGGGGGACCCACTATGGACTGTGTAGCAGGGGTCAAGAAGCCAGGGATTAGCATCACAGAAAATGGAATCTGCCAGCTGAGTATAAACTGTGTCTCACTAACCTTTGGAATCCATTACATATCTCCCCCCCCCCCCCAGCTATGGGCAAATAGCAGGTGCTTGACACCTCTGAGTTCATTTTCCCATATCACAGACCTCATTGGACTATAGAGTCAGAAGAGCACTGTGAAAATTGGTGATATGGAATTCCTAAGCAGGGACGAATTTGCAATACACAGCGTAAGGGCAATGATTTTTTTTTCCTTTATTCAGCAGTGGTCAAACGGGCAATCATTGCGTAATGGCTGGTGTCATAGATATTCACTAAGCTTAACTCTGTCTGGCATAAGGGCACCTCAAGTAGGCTGGAGAGTTCAACGGTTGTGAGAGTAAAACAATGTATAATAACTAGGTTAAAGAAGTAGCTTCTAATGAGACTTGGGCTTCCATCCTATATCCCAGGCATTCGTCTCACATGGGTGGTGGCTTAATAAATTCAGCCACTGAAGCCCATGGCTAGACAATAAAAATTGTTGGAAATTTGTGGAAAAATCAAAACCATCTAGGCAAGAGCATTACTAAAATCAGCAACGATACTGAGTGGAGGGCTGGAGTATTGAGACTTGCTGTCTCTTTGTCTCCGATCAATGGGTCTGAATGATTAAAAAAATAAAACATAAAAAAAATAATGATGATGATGATAGACTAACTAATGAAAGATAACAATGAGAGACTATAAGCGAGAACCACAGCAACAATATTTATAAAAAGATTTCATAGTCATTCAGGTGTGGTTGTTCCATTCAGATATGGTTGAACAGATAAGACTGAGAAGTGAGATGATGGGGTCCACAGGGAGGGGCAAACACCTTCATGTCCTTTCCTCCACACACACCAACCCTTATCACCCCAAAGCTAAAGTCTAAGGCAAGGTGTCACAGAAGATAAAAGAAATGGCTATTCATATAAACCTATTTTTATATCAGGTCTTTACTGGGTCTTAAGTGCTTGGAAGACACTCCCCCTCAGTGGAGTGATGTTTTTCACATTATTTTCCTCCATTGTTCATTTCTTTTGATATATTCTCTCTCTGTCTCTCTCTCTCTCTCTCTGTGTCTCTCTCTGTCTCTCTCTCTCTGTGTCTCTCTCTGTCTCTGTCTCTCTCTGTCTCTCTAATTCTTTTTCTTTTTTAAAAAATCTATTTCGTCTTTATACCTTTCTCCCCCCCCATCTCTCTGCTTACCCTTCTCCTCTGTCTGATTACCCATCTCCTTTCCTCTCTCTCTTTTCTCTCATTATCTATTCTTTTTCTCTTTCTCTCCAACATCTTCTTCCTTGATCTCCTCTTTTCTCTCTCTTTCTCTCCCAATTTCTCTCTTTTCTCTTTTTCATTCTACTTATGTCCCATCTTCCTCTATCTTCGTTTCTTTCTTCTTTCCATCCTCTATTGTTTGTCTCTCTCCTCTTTTTTTTTTTCATCACTTTTCCCCTTTCATTGCCTCTCCCATTTTTCTCACCCCCCTGCCCCTTCCCTCATGGCCATTCTTGGTCTTTTTATATTCACTTGTGTAGGACATCTGTTGACTGAACGTTGATGATGGCCTGACAAGCCGAAATATATTCCTTGTTTCATTAAATAAACTAAGGAGAAAATAAGTTAAACATTGCAAACTTCAAGTTTTTATTTTGTTCCACTTCTGTTAGCCTCAGGTTTGGTCCTTCCTAAACATTTTTTCTTCTAGTCCCTCCTTTGGTTTTTATGTTAAATGATATGGCTTAATAAACAAACAAACTTTTTTTGACGTGACTAATTGTTATCCAATTCCTCACACAATCAGGTTAACTCAATCCAAAATATTGTGTCTGAATTTCTGAGATGAGTAATGATGATAATGATGATTGGTCGATGCCAAAAAAAAAGATATTCACTAAATGGGAGAGGCAGGCCAGTGACATCAAAAGAACTTTGAAGAATAACAGTCGACCCCCATGGATTGAATAAAGAATTTGATTCCAAATTTTTAGAAGGTTACCAACTACAACTGACACCCAAAGAAGGCTGGAAGGTGCAATGGCCAAAGCGTTGTGACTATAAAAATCAAGATGAGGATATTAGTTCAAGTAAATCAAAGTGCAATAATGATGATTATCAATTTATGATATTCAGACAAAAATTACATGTTGGAGCATTTGGGAGAAATGACAAATAATTTCTCAAACAAATTGCTGAAGTCAGATTTAATGTTTAAAAAAAAAATTCAAGGGGATGAAATAAAGCAGTTTTGATCATTTTATCACAAAATTTCTAATTGTCCAATTACAAATTTTCTTGGTTATTTACATGTCCATACAATAAATGTTATTTTCTTGTGTCAAAGATGCTATTTTTTCCTAAAAATGAACATTAAAACATTTCTTGGATTCATTGAGAAAGAGAATATTACACTCATTATACTCTTACTCCAAATCACAGAGGAGACGCTTTGATACATTCTCGCAATTTCAACTTGATAAATTGAGGGTGCTTGTAGCTTGAAAGTTTATTTTTATTCATGTATATATGTGTGTGTGGGAGGATGGGCATGTATTTAAGAAATGAATATATATTTGGTCCGACAGAATGAATTATAAATTGTTATCCAGAAACTTGTCTGAAATGATTTCCCACCAGTACAAGCAGTTATTTGGCCTTTGCTTTGTTGGCGGGCAGTATAGCATGATGGTACGATTTCTGCAGCAGCCCTATTTTCTATAATTGTTTACTTCTATTTACATTGTCTGAATTGAATGATATATTAACTGTGCAATGACTGGAAATCATTTCCGATAAGTTTCTATATAATATAACGCAATTTATGATTCATATGTGTATATATATATATATATATATATATATATATATATATATATATATATTGAAAGTTTGCTTTTATTTATATAAGTATGGATATTTTGAAAGATTTTTGTGTGTGTATATATATATATATATATATATATATATATATATATAATGTTGCAAATGTTTCCCCATGTTAAGTGTTTAAAGCTGTAAAGCTTTCTAGACTTTATATATATGGTTGATGGAAATTTTGACAAAATCCTCATTCATATAAATGCATAGCATCATCATTCAGACATCTAAATGTTTATGAGGCTTTATACTACCATTCAAGTAAATTGTGGTGTATTTGCATAAATGACAGATTCCAGTTTTGATTAGATAACTCTTACAATATTTTCCCTGGCTTTTTATAACCTTGTGCCATCGTTTTCAGCTGAATTGTGTATTTTGTTTAGAAATCATTCTATTTTCATCTAATTTTTAACTTGACTTTTTCTTCTGTTCTTTTTCTTCCTGAGAGTTAATGCATGATGAAGGGGAATTATTTAAAGAATGTTTTCTGGAAAAACCGACTTTTGGGTCCCAAAAGGTCATCAAGGACATAGAGGGAAGAGGGTACAACAGGAAGTTTTAAGTGGGTGGAAGGATCAGACAGGTGTCAAAATGAAGTAGGAAATCATTTTATCTGTTGAGAGGATGAGAGGAGGGGAATGAAACAGACTGTATGTAGGGGAAGGGCTATGAGGTTCAGGGTGGTATGGAATTGGGAATTCCTGGGGTTCAATGCTTGGTTGTAGTTCATTATTTTCTCCATTCATATATGTAGAGTAGCTTCCGCCCTCTTTACTACTAAGAACAGTTTTCATATGGTTATTGGTACACATCATTTTTAAATCGGTTGATACGGGGGGGGGGGTGAACTTGAATAGATTAAGCTTCTTGTGCCACCATCTTGAAGGGATTCAAGGATAGCCCCCTTCCCCCCCACACATTTGAAAGTAGAGCATTATCAAAGAATAGTTTTGTAAGCTGAAATGGCGTAATACAAAGGAACAATTATCATTAATCTATACGAGAAAATGTTTTGAGCATCCCCAAAATAATGATGGTACATCAGGATAAGTCATCAGAGGTTGGATAATAGGAGTTACAAGGGATTGGGGTGTAGGAGAGAGAAGGAGGGTACACGCTGCTTCTATAACAGTTCTGCAAAACAATTGCTGCACACATTTTTTTTTTGTAAGAGGAAAAAAAAAATGGTATTAAGCTAACTTTTAAAAACCTGAAGGGATTCTTGTATTAACTTAACCTAATCTGGCACAAGACCATGGAAATGGAAATTATTGGAACAAATCCTTAAACTTCAACGAGCACCTTTCTTTGCCAACAAAAGCAGTAATTTACAATTAGCTCTTACCTATGTTCTTATTCAACATTTGAGGAAACATTTTAATCTGTGCTGCTATTTAAAGGAGGAACTTCATGTAAAACAACTTTCCCTCCGAATCTCCCGCATGACACACTAAAAGGCTTTCTGCATTTGACGCAGGATGATGTACTTTTTGTTTCTATTACTTTGATGTTTCCCCAGAAAAAGACTGACCAGCCAAATGAGCAAGGGCAAATTTTCATTAAGGACGATCCTCTAATTGATGTGCCCAAAACAGAAACTACAAAAATAATGACATTAGTCAAAATAGCTTCAATGAAGAAAATGACACACAATGAATTCAAAGAGGAAAATTGGCAATTTTTTTTCTGTTGACCCAATTGTTGGTAGAGAATCACAAACTTCTCCATCCTAATCCACTAAAAGGATTATTTAATCCAGTTAATCTTTTCTTAGGGTTATATTTCCCGCTTCCATGCTCAATCAGATATTAATTATATTATCAATATTTAATCTGCTTCTGAAGTATTAAATAAATTGTTTTCATATATATATATATATATATATATATATATATATATATATATATGGTTGGGTGAGGGATGCATATGTGTGCAACCTCCTTTTTGCTCTCTCTCTCATATTTTTGTATAGATGTGTTTCTGGTGTGTATCTTTACTTAAACGTATATATTTTATGTATGTATATTTATATGAAGTTATATATATTTGGTTGTGTGTATGTATATATATATATATATATATATATATATATATATATATATATATATGTGTGTGTTAAGTTGGTTGAAAAATGCACCCCACCTCTAGTGGTATGAAGCTGATCTTGGTGTATCTCTTGGTTTTATACATTATATACTTGTCATACTTTCAAGACTGATCTTAATGTTTTATGTCTTTTAATTATTCACTCAATGTCTGAATCCCAAGTTAAAGGTTGCCTCCCAAAGAAGTAGAACACGTCAACAGCAATGTGATACCCAGGTTTTCTTTCTCCAGTTTGTAAATTGGAAGGAAATACTGCCTTCTGAATAGTTTGACATCAACTACAAAATATTCCGCTGCCAATTCGAAGTTTGCAAATTCAGTAAATGTATTTGGTTGAATTCTACTTATATGAGGGGATTTTATGTGAATGATTCCCAATAGACTTAGTATTGTATATATTTGTGAGGCATATGAGACACTGTCAAGTGTGTGCTTTAAGATTTTTTTTTTTTTTAAATGGTACTTTTCATACAAAGAAATTTTCGACTTGTATTGTAATCTGACACCCATACATTATGGGGTTGCTTTTAATTTTTTCTTGTTGGTTTAGAAATATCCCCATAAGTAAAAATATTGTACGAGGTGTAGCTATTAAATAATTCAGTTTTAATGAAGAAAAATAATATTTCAATTCTTTTTGCCTTTAATATATTCTTCTTCTGCAACTACACACCCTTACAGTCTGGGTTTCCACCTCTGTAACAGATTCAATACAGGTTCCCTTGAGTGTCAACTTGATCCCAGGGAAAAGAAAATGATGCTAGTTGAATAGGGGGAGTGGTCAAGTTCTGCAATACATTTTTCAGCCAAAATCTGCTCCACTGAAATCACTGCATGTGCTATATATGTTGTCCCAATGAAGCTGTTATTAAGTGTTGGTTCCCTTTTCCCATCTGGAACCCTATTCTCATTGGTCTTTAACATTCATAGGTGTCCACAATGTTCATAATCTTCTCAGCCTTTAGAAAATCTCAAACATACATGTGTATGACACATACTCTTCCCTCATAAACCTCACTTAGCATACAAGAAGATTTGGTAGCCATCTTGTTCAATGACACCAGAAGTTTTATATTCATATGTTACTCGATTTTTTAATCAACAATTCAAGACTTAGATTATTTGATAAAGTTCAATATCATTCTATAACTGTCTAGTCTAGTGGCTAATCAGCTTATTAATCTTAATTGATTAACCTAATTGAAATAAACAAAATGATGAAATTTGCATTACTCAACTGCCACATGAGTCAAAAGGGGAGGAAACATATTTGCTATCAGACATTGTTGGACTTAATATAGTGATGGCAAACCTTTTTTGGGTTGCGTGTTGAAAATTTTTTTCTCTTTTATACAATCCTGTTATTGGAGTGTCATGTAGATACATACACCTATTTTTGTTTTAGGTTATTGCTTACAGATGAGCATCCTATTTCTGTATATATTTATAAAACTAGGAGTTAAGTAAAATGTAATTTGAAATTTCAAAATATACTTATGAAACTAAATTAATAAAAACATGTGGTGTGTCACAGGTTCGCCATCATTGACTTTGTATTACAAACATCGAGACAAAATCCTTCATTTTTTTTTTTTGTAGTTGTTAAGTTTAATCAATCTGACTGACGCAAGAAGCCAAAGACGGAGGATGCAGTGGGTGGCTTAACAGGGCTGAAATCCTCGATGAATAGAAGTAAGATGGCATCCTCCTGACTCAGTAGACAAAGTAAAGACAATTGACCTTCCGTGGTGCAAGCTTTGGTGAAGCATATAGAGATTCTGGAATGCCCAACCAACAGAATCTTTCTCTCAGCTTCACTGATATAGTCAGAGGGAAATGGAAACTGATACGTTATGCATCAGCTTGACTGCAAGCACTGCTTGGAGAAACTCTAAATTGGCATCCAACCACATTGAGTGAGCACCATTATCTGGTTTCGTAGATCTTTCGTATTCTGCCCTGCTATTCACCCATAGCTTGGGTAGGGGGAGAGATGGACTCATGCCTTTTCTAAGGGCATCAGAGCAAAGTGAACACAAACTGTGTCAGTTTGAACTCAACAATTCCATTCTCCCTGTTTTAAATTGCCAGGCCACCCGCATCCCAGTACATGGTAAAAGGCTATGGGATTAAGGTACTTGACAATTCCTTGGCAGCAAATTAGTTGAAAAGAAGCTAAAGTGGAAATCGAAAAAGAAATAAAGGATTTTATTTTGAATTCTTAGTTTTTATTTTTTTTTTCTATGTTTTTGCCACTAATCCTCCTTTCTCTGTCTCGGGCCCCTGATCTCCCTTCTCTTCTTGGGATTCAATCTCCCTTCTCCTCTTGGGTCTTGATCTTTCTTCTCCTCTTTGGTCTTGATCTTTCTTCTTTGTCTCGGCCTACAATCTACCCCCATCTCTCCTGAAAGTGATCAGAATATTCTGCTCTTCTTTGTATGACCACACTTCTTGTACCACTGTTTAATCATTATGTATGTTTCCTCATCAGTCCACAGTTCCTCAGGAGATGAAACTTTGTATGCTCAAATACATCATGATGAACACACACTTACACACAAATATACAGACATTTGTAGACATCCAAACACACATGTACACACCATTGATATATGAATATACACGTGCATACACTGATACATATACGTATACACACATGCATGAACATATATATGCATTAACATGCATACGTACATGTTTGTGCACATACATCAACATTCACTCATACATGTAATTATGCACGTACACATTCATACGAATACACATGCTCAAAAGAAAGAAAATGTCCAGCTATGCTGCATTCTGTTAGACATATCCAGAATCATTGATAAATGATGGAATTTCTTTGGATTTAGACTTTTCTCTCTTTTCTATATACCTCTCTATCTATCCCTCTCTTTTATCCTTCTCTTTAATTTGAGAATGTTTATCTCTCTGTCATCCATTCAATCTTTCCTTTATTTACTTCCTTTTCTCCCCTCTCTCTCTTTACCTCTCTCTTCTTTTCTCCCCTCCACCACTTTATTTATTTATTTATTTACTTCCTTTTCTATCCTTTTCAACATCTCACTCTCAGCCTTTCATTTACTTAAGAATTCTTTTTATGAATCTCTTTCTCTCTTCCCTTTATTCATTTTCTTTCTCCTCTTTTTCTAAGTTTTTTGTAATTTGTCATCACTTTCTTTCCCTCCTCCCCTACTCTTCACTCTTTCCCTCCTCCCCTACTCTTCACTCTTTCTCTCCTCCCACTCTTTACTCTTTTCCTCCTCCCCTACTCTTTACTCTTTTCCTCCTCTCCTACTCTTTACTCTTTTCCTCCTCCCCTACTCTTTACTCTTTTCCTCCTCCCCTACTCTTTACTCTTTTCCTCCTCCCCTACTCTTTACTCTTTTCCTCCTCCCCTACTCTTTACTCTTTTCCTCCTCCCCTACTCTTTACTCTTTTCCTCCTCCCCTACTCTTTACTCTTTTCCTCCTCCCCTACTCTTTACTCTTTCCCTCCTCCCCCCGTTCTTTATGCTTTCTTTCACTCCCCTGTTTAGGCTTCCTTTTCCCTCACTCCGCACTCTCGCTTTCTTTCCTCCTCCCTCTTTTTCTCTCCCTTCCCCTCTATACACTCTCTCTTCTCCCCTCCCCCCTTTAACCTCTCTATTCTCCCCTCCCCCTCTTTAACCTCTCTATTCTCCCCTCCCCCTCTTCACCTCTCTATTCTCCCCTCCCCCTCTTTACCTCTATCATCTCCCCTCCCCCTCTTTACCTCTATCATCTCCCCTCCCTCTCTTTACCTCTATCTTCTCCCCTCCCTCTCTTTACCTCTATCTTCTCCCCTCCCCGTGTTTACATCTATCTTCTCCCCTCCCCCTCTTTACCTCTATCTTCTCCCCTCCCTCTCTTTACATCTATCTTCTCCCCTCCCCGTGTTTACATCTATCTTCTCCCCTCCCCGTGTTTACATCTATCTTCTCCCCTCCCCCTCTTTACCTCTATCTTCTCCCCTCCCCCTCTTTACCTCTATCTTCTCCCCTCCCCCTCTTTACCTCTATCTTCTCCCCTCCCCCTCTTTACCTCTATCTTCTCCCCTCCCCCTCTTTACCTCTATCTTCTCCCCTCCCCCTCTTTACCTCTATCTTCTCCCCTCCCCCTCTTCTCTCTTTTCCTCTCCTACTCTTCATTCCCTCACCCATTACCTCATCCCCCCTTTCACTCCCTTTTTCTTTCCCTTACCCATTCTTCCCTGCTTCTCTCCTTTTCTCCCCTTATTTTTCATTCTTTATTCCTACTTCTTCCCCTCTCTCTCTCTCTCTCTCTGTCAGCTCATTCTTTCTCTCTCCCTCACAGTTTTTTTGACTTCTCCCTCTTCCTTCCCCCCATCCGCTCATCATAATTTGTCTCCTCTCTCTGCTTTCACTGGAATAATTAAATCATTTACTAATCTATGTCTGTATCCATAGCAACAACAAATCATTATTAATGACAAATGAATCGATCCCAAAGTCTGCCTTTCACTAATAATGATTACAGGTAGATTAATTAATCTACTAAAAGCAATTTCTTCTGCTTCTATGAAGAGTTTCTTATTTTTTTTTATTTCTCTCATTATTTATGATGATTGAAAGCTTTCATTTTATTATTTACTATTTCTAATTAGGAGGTTCTATGACTGACGACTCCAGGAAGAAATGGAAATGATCACGGCTCCTTATGATAAGAATAATACTAATAATAAGAATCACAAAAATGGGGATGAAGACCAGTGTTGAAAGGATAAGAAAAAATGTCTTAAAATGAAAATATCATAAAAATTTGACAAGAAATAGTGTGTGTTTGTGGACAGAATCCTTCACAGGAAATTGGAATAGGCAAAAAAAAAAAAGAGACAACCAAATACATGTTGGTTTTGCAACCTGCGCACAAAGGAAACTAATGTGTACACAAAATATTTGTGACCTAAAATGCTGTAGTAAGTAATAATCATTATGATATAATTATACTAATTGAAAATAATTTCCTAGCTATTTCTGTTGAACAATCAGTTATGGCTACTTATTTTTTTCTACATTGCATCTCATAAAATAAATAATACTCATTGGTGTTTTATCTAATAGAACAAAGTAATTTGAAGTATAGAATAAAATCTTGACTTCATACATTACTTCATACTTGATGTGATGCAATCCTACTTGTATCATATTAAAAGATGCCAATACAGATTTATCAGCCATGAGGGATTGGCTGTGCCAAAATTATCTTGAAACAATTTCTAGTTTACATTTGCACAAGCATTCAATGAGAACATACTCAAGTAATAGAAAAAAAGCAATTTGTGCAACATCAGATTTTTTTGTGCGCACTGACTTCTAAAAATATTTCTATCAAGAAGTTCATGCTTAGAAAATAGTGTTTCCCAATTCAAAAATTTGACATTCCGTCTTCAGTTTCTGCACCCACAATTTCAATCGAAGGATTCTGTACTGAAATTTCTATCTCTCATTCCCAGAATTATTCAGTTTTACCTTAACAATTCAATTGACAATTCGCTGGTGAGTTTCTATAAGTTATTCAAAGGTTTACTTGTGTTTCTGTCCATCATTGCATCATAATAAGGTGTTGAGTAGCCAAACGTTTAGAGTATGAAGAATGGAGTTCAAACTCCAGCCAAAACAGTTTATGTCCACTTCACACTGATCCATCTCTTCCTCTATTAGCTAAGGGTAAATAGTTGGGGAGACTGGGCTCTCTTGTATTGGAGACGGATAACTCTGATTCCGTCCCAGCCTGAAAACGAATGGGCTCTGTGCCTATGATCTATTTATGTGTATCTATCATAGTCCGTTCCTGCTTATCTATCTCATCTGGAAGAGAAATGGGTTCCATCAAGCTATCTCGCCCTTGACACACCCATGATGATATCATCTGTGGTGTCCTAATGACCTTGCACTGGGTTATAGAAGAGGCAAAAGTAAAAATGCATTGTGATAAAAATCAGTGTGGTTGAAGATGCTCCAACAAGCAAGTTAACGAGCACCTCCCTTGAAGAGAACAACAACAAAACAAAAACCTCCAACTTTTTCACTCTCTTCCTCCTCCTTTCAACTCCAATTTTATTTGCAAATATCTGCCGTCTCTCCAGTCTCTGCGGAATGAATGGATGATATTTGAAACATAAGGGGCTAGCGACACACCAGATGTGCACATTGAAGAGGTGGAAAGGAAAGAAAAGAACAAAACATTTGATGCAGTGTTTAGAGGCATTGCAGTCTCCAGTGTGCACACCGCCTCTTCCTTTTTATCCTTTGCTCAGACTGCATGCGGCTCTGACAATGATACCATTGTTGTTGTCATTAGCCAAGCTTTCTACACTCTCAAGCTCTTTGGTGAGCATGTCCATTTTGTAGTCTCTCCACAAGTCTGTGTATCTATTTAACTCTCAGTTGGTCTTTCTCTCTCTCTATCCCGCTATTAAGCTATTCCTGCGGTACATTGACAAGTTCATCCATTCATAGGTCGATATCTAGACTACATGTATATCTTTATATCTATTCATATATTTTCCGAGATATTTATCTCTGTCCGTTCAGTCTGTTCATATCATAGTCTGTGCGTGCCTACATAGGTATGAATAGATTAATATCAAAAGATAGATAAGTATGAACAGACTGTGATAGATGTACATCAATAGATTATAGGCTCTAACAGACTGCGATAGATGTAAATGGACTGAGATCAATTGATAGATAAGCATGAACAGACTGTCTATTTGTGTCTCTATCTGTAATAGCCAGTTCATACTTACATCTTTGATCTCTTTGGAACTGTCTCCCTCATTTTTATTTCTTTTGTTCAGTAGTGGAAATGGGGGCAGGGACATGGGGGAACAGCATATACCTACTTCTCAATTACCAGGTGTTTGGTATGTTTAATGTCTACGAATGAAGACCTAGTTCTCCAAACCCATTTCCATCACTGCTTTGGATCTGAGTTTATTCATCTATCTCCCTCTCTTTCTATCTCAGTCTCTATCTCCCTCTCTTTCTATCTCAGTCTCTATCTCCCTCTCTTTCTATCTCAGTCTCTATCTCCCTCTCTTTCTATCTCAGTCTCTATCTCCCTCTCTTTCTATCTCAGTCTCTATCTCCCTCTCTTTCTATCTCAGTCTCTCTCTATCTCCCTCTCTTTCTATCTCAGTCTCTCTCTATCTCCCTCTCTTTCTATCTCAGTCTCTCTCTATCTCCCTCTCTTTCTATCTCAATCTCCCTCTCTTTCTATCTCAGTCTCTCTCTATCTCCCTCTCTTTCTATCTCAGTCTCTCTCTATCTCCCTCTCTTTCTATCTCAGTCTCTTTATCTCCCTATCTGGCTCAGTTTGTTCACACCTGTAAATGTATTGATAATAACCTTCTCATATTTATCTCGTGCGCTGATTTCCTCGGTCCTCATCTTAGTTGTTTCAGCTATTGTACACTCCGGGGCTTCTTCAAGCGTCTGTTCTAGTCGGTAATTTTCTCAGAACTTTGAATCTAATGCTTTATTCAATCTATAGGGGTAGATTGTTCTCATTCCATTGTCCATAGGCAGAGGATATTTCATATCAGTTGATTATTATTCCTAGTTAATTTGTTCTTATGATGTCGCTCTTCCACTTTTTTTTCTTTTTTTTTGCACTACCCAACTCGAGGATTGAACTCCTGACCGAGACTTTTATAAGCAACGAGGGCTTGTGTCCTATCAATGTATAATATAATTCCTCATCTTAGAAATTCCGACAAAAATCTATCTATTCATCTACGTAGTTGTTCATCTCGGTCTGCTTCACATCTCTTTATTTAGCCAATCTATTCACAAGAGAGATCTTGGTACAAATAGATTTTTCTTTTATGTCTGCATGTTCATTGAAGGCAATAAATATGACTTTTTTCTGTGTAATCATGAGGAAATCATTTCATGTGTGGTTTGTGAGTTGTTTGGGTTTTCTTTCTATAAATTATCTTCTTTTTTATTTTTATTCTTCTGCTTCTTTTTATATTTGTTCCACTTTCGAAGGTTTTGTTTTTTATTTCTTTTTTGTAATGTATCTCTTTTTCTTTTCTTTTTTTGTTGCTTCTTTTGAAAAATGTCCATCTTCTCTCTGATTCAATATCTATTTAAATCCTTTAATCCTAATCTTTGTCCACAGATCCACAAATTGATTTCTAGATTGATCTATAGTAAAAGACATGAAAAGACTAAGATATATAATTATGTTCATATTTCTCACTCTTTCTCTGTGTTGCATTTGTATTTATGAATGTATCTATGACAATGCATTGAATAGTACAGTCTCAATTAGTGTACAAATTGAAGTAATTAAGTACGAGAAAAAATAACATTATCATAAGACCTTCAACAGTATGGTTTTGCATGGTATGGAATTTTCTGAACGAATTAACTGCGTTAATCAAGATATCCGTTCATATGTGATATAAATATTTGAGACAGACAGAGGGAGTGATTTGAACGGATGAATCCATTGAGACAGTTTTATTCATAAATTGAGAACAGTAAAATCCAACTTCAATTGATCTGAATGAATTTGGATAAATTGATTAATCCCAATCAATTTCCATATGTGATTGATTATTGCTCATTCAATCATGATTTTTAGTTTATCTCTTTGGATGCAAGGTTTAATGTTAGTCTTTGATGAATGTCTTAATCTTTTTTGTTACATTTATCAATGCTTTCAGTCAATCCCTTCAAATGTATACAGCTGAAAATCAGAATAAAGAAGTTCCTTCTGATAAGACACTCTTGTTTCTCATGTTTGAAGTAATCAAGAAACGAGTGAGAAATTGATAATAAATGTCATAATAAAGTGTGCTTCACCTCTGAGCCTCGGAACAATTTAACCCATTAACTGCAAATGATGGGAATTTCCATCATTGTTGTTCTGTTGCTGACTCAATAAAATATCTGATTTAATGTGATTGATGGCAACTCATTTCTATCTGTGAGTCTGGGCTTTTATCTTGCCATTCTTCTATAAGTGAAATGGAAAGTGTTGTTTGCTGCACTTATGTCAAGACAAAAAGAAAACCATGTTAATGAGGGGGAAACAACAAAAATCTTGCAATTCAGTGACTTGTATAAATATCAGTTTGCCAGAAAGTCAATTTTCTTTCTTTCTTTCTTTCTTTCTTTCTTTCTTACCATGATTAGTATTTCTTCAACTTAATTTTAATTGCTTTCATCACTTCTGTCAGTCTGTGATAATTACTCAACAGTGCAAACTCCTAGCCCTCTACCTTGGAAAGCTGCCTACATATGGCAACTGCTCTGCCTATTTATCTATATCTATATCTATATCTATATATATATATATATATGTATATTTTTATCTTACGGACTGATATTAGGGTTTTTTGTTTATCTTTTTCAATGACTTTTGTAGATGTTGATTTACATGAAAATGGTTTATAGCTCCCCGCTTTTTTTTTTTTTTTTTTTTTTTTTTAAACCTGGTAGGGGATGTTGGAAGATCTATTGATCATGTGATTGATAAAGTGATTGATTATTGATGCCTAATAAAGGGCCAGAATTGCTCAGAATCTGTTCAGCTAATACAGAAAATCACTTTCAAGTTGAAAGCAAAGTTATCAATCTGATAACTGAAATCGTTTCTGAAATGGTGGAGATGACTGTGTATGAGCAGCAGCACTAGGAGGGGGGGGGTATATGGAGGGTGTGGCAGCGATTGAATATTTTTCTTTTTTCCTTCCTAACTTTTGTTTGTTTTTTTTTTAGCCTCAATATTTTTAAATTTATCTTTTCACTTTCTTGTTGCAAAAATGATTTTCTCATCCTGCAATTTTTTTCCACTTGATTCATTGCAGGCTCTTTCTTCCTCGGTCATGATTTGTCCCATTCATTCTCTGTCTTTCTCTCTCCTCCCCTCTCTTATCCCCCTTCTCCCACTCCTCTCTTTCTTTTTCCCTGAGCACTTTCCCCCGTTGCTCTTTCTCTTCCACCCCTTTTCCCCATCTCCTTTCTTTCGTTTTTTTCCTCCTCCCTCTTTCCCATCACTCATCCCGTCTATTTCCAATTGCTTCCTCTTCTCCATTTCCTGTTTCATCCCCTTTATTTCAGTTTCCATCCTCTTCTGTCTCTTCCTTTTCCCTCAAGTACTCCCTCTTCAAAACACCCAATTCTCCAATGACCTTTTTTTTTCACCTTCTTCTTCAACTCGCTTTTATACCTTTTTATTTTCTCCAAATTGAATCCAGCAACAAAAGAATTACATCCAATGACAAACGCTGGCTAACAAAGTCAAAATCAAAAACGAAACAAGACACAAAAAAACAAACAAACAAACACAAACAGGAAAATATATAAAAAATCTTCCCGGCATATTTTCTCTCCTATCATTTGTCAGCAGTCATCGAACACAATGTCTTGCAGCAAAAACAAAACAAAAAAAGCTGCCAAACAAATAATTTAGTTAGTTGAATGGTGACTGTCGAACCTTTGTTCAATATAAATGCCTTGCAGACGGACGGCTCACCGGAATCTTTTCGTTCGGTTCTATCCAAAGTAAGAAACACTTTGGTCAGAAATAGACAGGATTTGCAAAAATAATAGCAAGCCGAAACTAAGCAGACATTTTATACAAAAAAAAAAAAAAAAAATTGTCTAAATGCTTTTATTCATGGGTTCCCAAACTCTTTCTTGTGTAACTATTGTTCAATCTGGCCAGCAATATTAGTGTGCCCCTTGTGGAAAATATAGTATATAATGTTTGGATACCATAAAACAGACGATAAACAAGTAATAGATGTTTGTAATTTAGTGCTACATTTTTACAGAGATGGATTAGCTAGAGCCTTCACAACAAGTAACTCTATTCTAAAGAGACACACCCGCGTATCAATTGACATTGCATAAATTTGTTTTCGTTGGTTATCATTCGGAATTTCCATTTTTTTCAAAAACGAATCTCGCGTACCCCATAATTTCTCTTGTGTACCGTTAGGGGTACGTGTACCCCGGTTTGATGACTCCTGCTTTTGAGGGAGAGCAGACTTGAAGATCGAGATGTTCTCCCATTATTAATTTTTTATGTGTATTTTTTTTCTTGATAAAAATATTAGCCTTTAAACCTACCCTGCATTCTTCAATCCTTATCGTCACCGTATTTGTTATTGTTTTTACACTAGTATTATCAGTAGAAGCAATGTTATGTTTTAATTAGACCAAGCATTGTCAACCATTATTTTCTTTCCGAGGGGTCCTGAGAGTTTCTTGGGTAGAGCTGTGTATCAAAAGTTCCGAGTCGATACGATGCATCCATTAATAAAATAGGTAGACTGTATCGTTTACCTGTGGGTTGGTAGAGTATGGTGGGCTAAAAGGATTATAGCAGGTGAAAGCAGGATGGCTAAAGGACGTGGACGTTTGGGCGGTGAGTGTGTGTGGGGGTGCGAAATCAGTTTTGCACTGCCTTATGAAATTCCTCTCAGAGGCCTTTGTCTCTTTTTTTATTCATTTTTTCTCCTAACCTTTAAACCAGCTCATCAAATCCTTTACTTACATTGGTTTATTATGAAGTCCCACTACATAGATGCATTCCCGCTTAGGCGAACAGGGAAGAAATCAGATAAGACTAATAAGCTGATAGACGTACGGAAGATAGAACGCTTTCTTGTTGGTTTGTTTTGATTGCGTGGGCGACTCTTTATTACTTCAGAGGACAGGTGCTTACATCGTTATCACAACCAAAACCAAAAAACAAAAACGAAAAAAAAAAAATCCCTTGTTTTCTAATAATAGGCTTATTTGTACCTGGTATGTGTGTGAGGGGCAGGAAGAAAGGGGTCATGATATCTTCTTCTTATATCAATTTCTCCTCATAGTATAATCACTTACGAATATATTTTTAAAAACTAGCAGTATGGTACCTGTCAAAAGTGAGTAGATTATTTACGCATGAATTGGCACTTGTGCATAGTATCCAGGTATCTGGGCACTCGGATTAAAATGTCATTTCTTGGCACTTCTGCCTACGATTAAAGTGTAGAATCTGCTTGCTGTGCATTCTTTGGTAGGTTTGCATTGGTGCTATGACGTGGTCGATGATGGATTACTGAAGCTCGGGATTGTGAGAGGCCTAGGATTTGTCCTGTGGCCTCAAAAATAACTCTGCCCAGTCTTGGGATCAGTAAGCAACAGGGCAACCCTTTTCCATTACGCAAGGGTCGGGCTTACCCTGATGCCTTCAAAACTAGTTGCAGGGACTGGAGCAATTTTCTGGCTTCCCCGTGTATGAAACTCCACATTAATCCGACCTTGTGTCACATCTTGTTCTTGTGAGGAAGTGGGTTAATAAGGATCCAGAGTTTAGTATCCAGGAATCATACCGATAAGCAACTGTGTTTCCGCCGATTTTCTCTCCGAATATAAAGTGTTCGTCTTGATAGAAATCGGCTTCATCACAATGCATACTTTTATTGTTTGTCCATCTCGTTACATTGACTTGAGCGGAATTATAAAATTAACAATCCCTTACCGTGACCTGAAATCACGACCTAGTGATTGCTAAGCAGCTCTCATACCAACTGAGCCACACTGTCAAGTTATATACACACACGAATTGATTTAAAGTTGCAGTAGGAGCGTAGTTTGCAGCAGCCAGGCTTGTTTTCATTCATTTCCAACTTGAAGCTTTCACAAAATCAAACCAAGTTTTAAACGAGTGAAAGTGGATTTTGAATATTTTTTGTTCGCCTTTTGATACCTCCTGACCCCCCCCCTCCGCTGTCGTGAACGCTGCTGTTCTCTGGGCAAGTCAAAGAGGACATTTTCGACATGCTTCTTCATGATGGCTCCAAGATTCTTGGCACGATTAAGAGGTGAATTTCCTGGAAACCTGCCAAATCCATCTTTTTGGAAAAAGGCACGTGAGCGATTGTCAATACGTTTGGGTTTCATCAAGAGTAGTACGCACATCCCCTTCCGAATGAAAGACACCGCTGCAAAAAGGCAGTTCCAATATGAAACATTCTTTCTGATGCATCTAGTAATCACCGCATGCTGTCATGTGGTGTGGAGGTTAGTTATGAATATACTAGTTTATCTCCTTTACAAAATAGATAGATATATTTACATTTCTACGAGGTGATTTAAGAGAAATAACTGAACTCGTTTCAGTGGAAGAGTCCGTAGTTTCCAATGGTGGGTTATGGATTTTTTTATCGGGAAAAATGTTACCTTTAAGAGTCCATTGTTACGTCATAGAAACAAACAGAAAAATCCGCACTGTTCATCCTACAAGTAAATATTGATAACGTTTCACTAAGTGGAATAGATAGCTACCATGTCCTCATATATTGAGACAGTTGTCTGTAGATAACTGTTGAGATGATAGAGGAGTCCCATAAGAAAAGAGGCATCAATAATAATGGGGCCTGCTTCACAACTGACATAGTTCCCAACGGTGCAAGATATTGTCGAACCAGGAGTAAGAATGCACATTTTCTAGGCAGAGATGCTCACCTCATTTGTACTTGGAAGGAACATTTATATACGTCCGTAGGCTAACAATGAAAAAGGAATTTCTTTAGCATAACAAATATTTGTTTTCAACATAATCTCCTTTCTCATTAATGCACTTATTTCAATGGTGAATATTGATTGCATAGATCGAACAATACAAAGAGAAAATTTCTGATCATAATTCTGGTGATATTGGTCAAAATACATGCACACCTTCTCACGCATGTAGATCAATACCTTGAATAGTGCGGTTTTGGCGTAGCACAGTTAAGGTATTGCTGTATAAATTAATGTAACAATGTGTAAACTGGAATTCAGATACACATGAAAAAATTTGATCAGTAAGGAAAATTTTGGAACGAATTAACCCGCACTAATCAAGGTATGTATACGCAGATAGTTGCGCGTATATTTATCATAAATTGGAAATGTGATTGTTGTTGAAAAAAGTCAAAATCCCAATTCCAATCTGTTTCTCCTTTCATCAGCAAAATGTCGGATGACCCATTCGTACCTTCTTTACACGAATCAACACTTAAGCGATTGTTTATAAACTGGTCCATTAGATAAAGTAGAAAACGGAGACCATTATCGGATAATAGACAGCTTGTTCTCCGCCCCTTTGTTCCTTAAAAATAATATTTATTTTTCTTGAATCAAACTGGGCATTCTTGGAGAACGACTGGCACCAGTCTGACATTTAGAGTTTCAGATTTGTCCCTTTGCACTGGCCTGGTTGCACGAGTTATTATGACCTTTCTTTCCACTAGTTATACTGCAACAATTTACACCTGCTTGCAAATAATTTGCACTTCAGGGTCTTTGAGAGGGAGGATGTAGCCGGTGCATCGCACCAGGGCTAAAGGGGGCCCGGGATCGATACGATATGTCCTTCAATAAAATTGGTTGACACTATCGTTTACCGGTAAGTGAATGTTGGTGCACTAAAAGTGTTGAAGCAGGAGGGCTAAAGATGTTTGTGTCAGGGGTGGGGGTAGCTTTGCATCGCCTTATAAAATTCCTCTCGAGGTATCTGTTTTTGTTATAGAGCACTAGGCCTCTTTGACTTGAGCCCTTTGCCATCACCACTGAGTACACTTACTCTTGATGTGTATGTGTGTGTTTTAGACTCATTAGAGACGTCTCTTCTGCCACCAGCCTTATTCTCTAACCATTGAGCTGCAATCACACGTGATTTGTGTCTGTTTTAGAAATATTAGATCTCAGCGAACAAACTTTATCCTCTAATCCAGTGTTTCTCAACGCAGGGAAGGCTCCCAAGGGAGAGTTTAGGTAATCCAAGGGGGGGGATAAGATTTTTAGGTAAGAAAAATTTGTGGCGAATCTTTTTGGTTCAAGGGTAGAGGCGATGCTTCTCAATAATATACCCACGTATCAAAGAATTCGTAGGGAAAAAAGACAAGAACAGAGATTTGTATATCAGTTACGATATCAGATATTTTTTTGTAATAAATTATAACTTCAACTCATTGGTTCCTATTTATTTTCGCTTGCTTTCTTAGTGAAACAAATACATAACAGCAGCTGCACAATTATAAAATTGAACCAATTCTCATTATAAAGATGTCTAATTTTAAGCAAAATAAATTATTTCAAAGTATTCTCCACTGCAACTGGAAGGAATGGGAATTCGTAATCTTATTGACATAAGTGGGAAATGGCCTTGGAAAGGTTGGGAATCACTGGAATGCACTTACTACTGGTGTGGGTTGTAAGAACGTTAGAGGGCACTTCGTGGGATGATGTTTAGTGAGCCAGGCTAATGGACCATTACTATTGTTTATCGAGTTTACCTACACTTGTGGTCTTATGGCAGGCCAAGCTCAAGTTAATAAATTCATAAGAACGTTTGTTATTGCACCAATGCCTGTGCAGATGTTTAATGACTCAGATATTGTGTGAATATGATCATCTGATGTTTGCTGTTTATATGCAAATTGTTTACTTTCACGCTAAAATACATGTTTCAAAGTTTCTCGTTGTCGTAATGATACGAAAAGATTGAAATTAAAATTTTAATTTCATTTAGTTGGAAGGGAAATGCCATTATACGTTCTATCTATGTGATTGGCTACGACATTTGACTCGATCATTGTATCGAAACAGGTTTTAAGGCCGTAAAAAAACTCGTGTCGAAATTTAATCGCAGTTTGGACTCGAATAATCCGACCTGTGAGCTATGTAGCGAGATGCCATGCACCTGCAGTTTTGCCTACATCGATATTTCATGCACCACAAGTACATGCATGTGTGTGTGCGTGTGCGAGCTGGTGCTTGACCTTGCAGTCATATGGTGTGTGCTTGAAGATTGGTTTTTGACCTCGCAGATGCACGCTGAGTCCGTGTGCGTAGAGACTAATATTAACACTGTGTGGAATGTTGGGACGACGGGCCGTGGTTGCTGATGAGATTTGGCTTGTCGGCCTTGACCAGGCAAAGGCTAGTTTATCTGGCGCCGGTAGCTTCTCGGGGCACGGAGCCATAAGAATGTCTTCTATAGAAATGTATTTGAGATGGGTCAATTTGAAATAATTAAAGGACAGACTCACTAACCTCGGTTATAGACTGTGTCCAAAAGTTCTCCAAAAACAGAGGGGTGGACCACCCAATTTTTTCCTTGCCTAGCAGTCAGCAAATTGGAAAATCCCACACAGTGGATGTGGCTTAATCTGATATCAGGGGGATTTTCTCGGGGGTCCCCCTCCTAGATCTGAATTTTGTTTCCGCCCAGTGCAAGCCTCTGACTTTCAAGGCTCACTCCTGCATCTGTACAGCTCCAAGAAAAGCAATTTTGGTATTCCTGTCTTTCACCCCTGCATCATCGTAATAACCCTGCGATCTTCAAATTTGTCGATAAGAATAATAAATAAAGAAAAAGAATTATGCTTTTCGTAAAACTGTGTCATTGCTGTTTGATCCTGGTCAAAAAGACTTCTGTTGAAGGACCGTGTTTCCGTTTTGACTAAAGTTATTTTTTTATCGATTCTGCCCTGATTTATGGATCTGTCACCAAAAGAATGAATTCCAAGTTAAAAATAGAATTGATTTCAGAGAAATTTGATTCGAAAGAAATTACTGAATTGAATGATTAATTGACTGGATTTCGGGAAAATATTGCTTACTTTCCACGGTAAGATAAATGCAATTGAGTCGTTTTCGGGTGAAGACGGCGAAATATTTTGCATGTAATTCAACAATTCTTTTTAAATACAAGCTCATCGAAAACCCGTTAAACTTGATATTTATCAATATGTAGAACATTATTCTTTCTTTCTGATAATTTTTCACGAGAATCCAAGAATGTTCTTTAAACATTAATAAAAAAAATTGGAAGAAAAAATGCAATAAATATTTCCAGCAGATATTAAAAAAAAAAAAAACATTTACACTATTAGTTTGTTAAAATACAATAAAAAAAAACGACAAAACTTTTTAAACATGAATTATTATTTTTTTATTTTTTTTTTTTGGCGTATCTTAATTTCAAATTTGCTCCGAATCGGAAAATAACTTGCAGAATCCAATAAAATTCCGACGATTTAATTTCACTTGGGAATTATTTTTATAGAAGTGTATATATTGTTGGAATTTGAAATTTTATTAAATTAAGACGGTGACTTGAAAAAAAACATTTTTACTTAGAAAATACTCATAAATTAATTCAAAGTTGAGTAAACCCTCCCCACGAAAAAATTATTGAAATCGGCTTGTTGATAAATTTTGGTAGAATTTTTAAAATGTTCGTGAAAACTGGGCTGAAATTTCCTAACTCGAATTCTTCTAGTTCCCCGGTTTGCAAATGAAAGGAAGATTTCAAAATGCAGATATTTCTGTTTGTTTGTTTTTTTTTAATCTAGTGTCTACAGAAATAATGTTCTGCAAACTTTCTTTTATCAATAGCGCAAAGATTATATCGTTGTATCGTAAACAAATAGATTTCAACCAAGAGATTTTTTTAATCAATACATATCGCTTCTTGTTCAAAGTCCGTGAGCTGTTAAAATGAGCAAATAATCGGGAAGTTTGACGTTCAATTCCAAGAAGTGGATAAATGAAGCTTGGTGTCACAAACGAACCAAAACAAAGAAAAGTCATTTCAAACCTGGTTAGTTAAAACTTCAATACTAGATTACATATTAGCAAAACCTAGGATATGATCATTAATGTGCATGGATATGTATATGTAGTGCAACCCAACATTTCAGGGAACTTCTCCCTCAAAGAGAGAAAAAAAAATGATAGAAAAAGTTCTCCATTTCCTGATGGAGTGATTTCGATGGATTTTTTGACATGTCCAGCGAGGCACGTGAAGCGCTGGATAACTTGACAGATGAACAAATTGATCAAACTGTTCAAATTCCCCGAACTTTTAGGTATAAACTCGTATAAGTCAAGTGATTCAGAACTGACACTCGGCTTTAGAAAGGAAAAGTAATTGATTTGGGAATGTACTGACCCACCGAACTCGAATGTTCTCGTAAGTGCAGTGGTGTGATATTTATAAAGGTTTATTTATTACTGCCACTACCACCACTGCTACCGATCAGCCTTTGAAAAGTTGAACACGGGCCCTCCTCAAGGTTTGCCAATTTTTTTAATATTTCCCAGCATCACGGTGCCTAAATAGTCTGAACTTGTCCAAAACATGATACCATCTAATTTTTTGTCGGCTACTTTTTCGTCTAAGTTCCCGAAGGATCCACGTTGTGAGTCGCAATATCTTGCGTTTGTGTGATATTTCTTGAACATGGTCCACCCATAGCTATTCGAGTTAACTGATGGCTTCTAGGATATCTCTGACACCTATTTTTCTCTCTCAATTATTGTTTTTGGTTATTTGAAAAACAAAATCTTTCCACGTGATTTTCAGCTTGATTTTTTTCCTGTGCATTTGTATGGTTCGTAGTTAAATCGTCAATTTCTTTGTAATGTTGCCTACCCAACACCTACAACAAGAATTTCACCAACTGGAAGGTTATAAAAACATAGAATTATACTTCGGGTGCCGGGCAATAATGGTCAACGAGCTAGTTCAGTAAACTTGTGTAGTAAGTCCGTTCTTCACACGTTGCCTCACAGCCTGCTATAACCATTTGAGTTCGCCAACATTCACTCGTCGATAAAGGATAGTCAACTTTTATTAATGTAGATATTGTATCGACTTGAGTCTGGAACTCTCTGCCCCCTTTTGGCTTTCGGACCACGGTACGATGCAACAGCTGTACCCCACCCAGAGGCCATGAAGTAGGGTAGTTGCAGGAAAGGGGTTTGCTCAAGTACTCTCCCACTATCTTTTCTATCAATCGTCATGAAATGTCAGTAACAAAACATTTTGTCAAGATAGAAACAAAGCGTTCAGTGATGGGACTGACCTCAAGGTTAAGTGGATTCACATCTTTTCCAAAGGAATTAGCGTTGAGTGAACATAAACAGCCTCAGCTGAAATTTGAACTAGGTTCGCCGATTCCCTGCTTGTAACCGTTATGCCCCTGGCACCTTTTTTTTTATTCTTCTCGCTCACTCGCTCACAGAGGTAACTTGGGCTTGTGAATAAATGGTGTCACAAGTTAATTAACACCACTAGAAGGAATGGGAGACTTGTAAGTTTTTGTACCAACGGATCGGCTTAAAGTGCAACATGTGATAACTAACGTGGTCCCTGTCTACCTACGGCCAAGTCTAGAAATGAACAATTCATGTCTTCTTAAATAATGCCCCCAGAGCGCAGAAGTAGTTATACCCTTTGGCATATCAATATCCAGTAAGAGAAGCCATAAAATGCTTCTTGAAATGAAAAAGTGAAAGTTCTCGACTTGAAGAGAAAGAAAATAGTCAGCTGAAGTTGTTTAAATAGACGGTAAGAATGAATCTACTATTCGTCAAATAACATTCATTACCCTCGATTGATGTAAATGTTTAATTCTATTGTCAAGCTCCTCCTATTGAGTTTTGACTTTATTTAATATGTAACGACGACTAGACCAAAAACCAGTGACGCTATGCACAAATAACAGTGACGTACACAGAAAACTGATGAATTCACTCCCACTTCTAAGGCCAACACGGATCAACTTTGTTTCCGAGGGACAACTAATAATGGAGTTGAAATGGAATACGTACTTTTGGAATGCTATTGTATGAGGAAAATGAATTCTGTTTTCTTTACCTTCTAGATCTTAATGAAGCAAGTGAGTTTGATCCTAGCTCGGCTATGCTTGTTATCAGTTATTGTCGTTAATATTTTATCGTGCCTATGAATTAAACTTTACCATTAACAGTTTTGTGTATATATTAGGGAAAAACTCATCATATATTGGTCTTGGCGCTATCTGCAATTTCTATGGTATGTACGCTCATCTCTATTCAGATATCGGAACGAACTTGGCTCAGTCTGGTCCAAGGCCAAAGTAACTAAGCACTCAGTGGAAATCGAACTGCGTATCAGTCACAGAAACAAGTTTGTTTTTCGTCACACTCTAAGCGCTCTGGTCTTGCTCCACCAAGTATCAACTAACTATTCCTTGAGTTAAAAGTGACTTGAACCACCTTGAGTAAGCAAATAATTACAGAAGCTTATCCACCAGGTATCACTTTTAAACTAGAAAGGCATACCTTGATTAGTGTGGCTAAAATTGCTCTCTTCAATATCTCATGATAATTCAATGTGCTTGTTTTTTCAGCTTACATTTAATTATATTAAAGCAACACCTTAACAGTACTACGTCAAAAACTTCATTGATCAAAACTGCACCATTCAAAGTACGGCTGAACAATGTACCCAAGCTAGGTACTCTGTAGTGGGAGAAGGAAAGAAACCATTTTTTTTAATTTTCAAGCTGCTCTTTCTTCTCCCACGCTACCCATTTGTTATTTTATTTCTTCTACTGATGCACTTGTTGGTCAGGTGACATAACTCTACAGGCACCTACGTGAATATCTTTCTTGTCGCTCGCAATCAACGCAAAGAAATTGACCGTGGCTCGTTGCGCAACGACGACGTCCTCCTAAACTCTTTGACCGTTGCCTGGTACTATGAGCGGGGATCTAGAATCTTGTTTTATTTCTAACCCTTTCGCAACTATTATTTGTGATCTGTGTATGCCCTTTTCTAGACTCTATTCGAACGTGTTTTTGTATTTCCGTGTAATACATCACAATGGTCATACGCTTCTTGCTTTGAAAACAGTAGTTTGGGATAGACTGAGTCAGCTATGTGTGAGAAGATTGAGCTAGTTAACTTGTTAAATAGATTGATGCTAATAAACTACTGAGGTAGCAAGCTAGAGATTGAGCTAGTTTGTTCAAGCTATTCTATCTAAATAGATAAGAATGGACTGAGCTAGATCAATTGTAATTGACTTCTGGTTGGGTCTGGTGACACCGACCACTATCTTGTTAAAGGATAGCTAAAATGAAATCAATCCTCTTGTCTATTCTGATGAAGACCCACGTCAAAGTGGGTCCGAAATATTTGGAGGAGGACAGAAAGAAAAGTTAATTCTAGCCAATTTGATGTTATAATATTTATTTTATGTGTGTGTGTGCTGATCGTAGGCTGAGTGTTCAGGTACTCAGGTCTTAGACAAAAATACTCTTCCATACGCAAATAATCCCATCATTTTACTTGGTAATATTTTATATAAAGGTACGCATGGGCGTGGTGTATAGCTACTTCTATAATTCCATTTTTTTAATGTTTGATGTCTACTTATGGTGATATTACCGTATACCTATTTCCCCAAGTCAAGCTCTACCGTATACTTACTACCATTTCCTTCCAGCTGACTTCACCTATATTGTGATTTTTTTTTTAAGTAAAGAGAGGGAACTGGGCCCACACCACTGACCGGTGTAGTAGTTGTGGTGTGCAATCAATAATAAACCATTTTGATGATAATAAAAACACTCCGCTGTTTTGTCATCAAAATGCGTGTTTCGTTTTTGCAAAGAAAATATGTCTACCTGATAATGGAGTACCTATGTCACAGGATGAACATGGGATTTGAATTGACATGCTGTCACTTTACCCCCAAATATGAACACCTTATACCCCAGTATTACGATTAAGGTTCTTTATCATAATGAAACCATCAGTACAAAGAGGGGGTGCCGAATAATCAAACCGTTACAGGCACGAGGGATGGAATCAGATAGCTTGGTTCAACTCTGGCTGAGACTATTAGGGTTCACCTCACACTAACGACCTTTGGAAAAGGTATGAATCTTTTTTTGTTTTTTTTACTTCGAGTTATGGGTAAAGGCAGACTGGGCTCTCTATCTATGGTCGGCAAACAGTTTATTTCCAAACCAGAGAGCCTGAAGAAGAAAGGGCTTCGTCAGGGTAACTCGCCCTTGACAAACCCTGCCCTGGGTTCCGGGTTTTTAAAAAGAAACTTTTGGGGGCGATAGAATTCGAATAGAACCAAATGGATGCCACCTGAAACAAGTTATTAGTACTAGTTTATTTTTTGCTTTGGACCGAAATGCCAATTGAAACATTGTAAGCTTTTCACTAAAGTGTATTCAATAAATGGGTATTGTAACCGATTATAGATGGGTTTTTAAAAATGGATTTACGATAAAGTCACCCCGAGAGTACCAGTTTTCGTCTAATAGCTGAAGTTAAGCAACGTAGAACCTGGTCAATACTTAGAGTTATGGCCGTTTTGGCATTATGCAGCAGCTTGAAACCTTTTGCTGAACTAAGCAAAGTTTCATAAATAAACAGTACTTTGGTGAGTGTACATCAGGTGATGGAAGTAGATCAATGCCCTGCGCCAGATTGAGCAAAGCTTAACCCATTCACCGTCACACGACTCACATATGTGCGTTTTGCAGTATGTTGCTCCGTGTGCGTCCATTTCACGCTCTTCTCTTAAAGAATATAAATAGCCACGACAACGAGCGGATCAGCTTAGTTTGTGGCGCTCTCCAACGTAAGTGTGAACGTGGCAAAAGAAATTCAAACGTCTTATTTGAATATTATCTTAAAATTGTTTTCTTTCTGAAAATTTTTACATTATCAGGCTTCAATGGAGAGAAAGAAAAAACAACCAAGTATTTGATTATGACTTTTTATGATCTGAGTTATCAGTTTTATGAAAACAAATCCTCTTAGTTTTTATTCTTTTATATTCAACTGATCACTTGAAGAAAGAAATTGTAACTTTATCATTATTGCACTATGCAACGGAATATAATCGGTCTATTGAATTACTTTTTAAATATGTTATGGTTTCACTTTTATTTTGAAATGTAGCTTGTTTAAAGTACCAACAGTCTTTTATGTGATCAAATAACTATTCATAAAAAGGTACAATCGTCTGTAGTCTTTTTCTTTTTTAGCACATATGAATTGGGGGCGAAGAGGGTGCTTTGCCGTAACGTAATGGTTAGCAAACTATGCAGCGCATACCCCCAAAAGACGGACAGAAAAGAGAATCGTTTGGGTACAAAATGAACTTCGCAGTCCTTCTAAATTGTTCATTTCCCCAGCATTGCCGACATTTTTCATATTAAAAAGTTCTTGTTGGATAAAAGGACAAGCGGGTGGAAGAGGGTTATTCTCCTGCATTGTTATCTGCCCCCCCCTCCACGTATCTGTGGAGAATAACAAATGATAACTGAGGCAAATAGGGGGTCGATTTTTACTCATAAAATTTGAAGCTGTGAAATTCTGTAGATTCTCTTAGTGACATGCCTTTGAGAGGGAAAAGAAAGAGATAGGGGAAAGAAAGACATAGAAATTGAGAGAGGGGAAAGGAAAGAAAAGGGGAAAAACTACAGAGAAAGAAAGAAATGGAGAAATAGAACCACTTGTTGCAGAAAAGTTTCTTTTTCTTCTTCTCGGGTATTTTGACATGTTTAATTGCTTTCTCCACCTTCATTGATCTCATTTCTTGGACCAATAATAATGTCCACTTGTCAAAATGCTTTGTCGTTTTGAAAAGTAAAAAGCTCCCCAAGAAAGAAGGCAGGCTCCTTACTCTAGTCGACGCAGAACTGAAATGGACCGTTGACCAGAACAACAAAAAAACAAAGCAATTGAAAGGATGAAAGAACTGACATTCCATTATTCTACTCTGTCCGGTTACGATAGACGACGCCAGGCTATTATTCACCTTCTCAGTCGTAGATTTTCTAATCTTTCTTCCTTCTTGTCATACACCTGTCAGGCTATAAAACTTGTCATCTTGTGTGCACAGCATCAAGAAAAGGAGAGACAAGTCAGGTGTATACGGAACTCCCCAACAAGCACATACCTCATCCGTCATATCAGCTTCTTCTTCTTCTTCTCCAATGCATAGGTATGTGTAGTTTCCTCAATGGTTTTGTCGTGTCCTTCCTTCTCCTGTTAAAGTGTCTATGTCATATATCTTGGTCTAATTGATGTCTCGTGTGGGTTGTTGTGGTGGACACATACACATCGCACTTGGGTGAGAAACCTGTACTGATATAGCAGCAGCAGCAGTAGTATCAACAATAAGAGAGTAAAGTGCTATTATAATACACACACGCACAGTTAAGAGCGAGTAGTGCCATGTGAAACTCAGCCGTCGCTTGAAAAAGAATATCACTACGATGTGATCTTTATGTTATGACCATAAATAATATTAATAACTATTACCTCGCAGTTTATAGGTGCATTTTCAAGCAAAATAGTGTTTATTAAAACTACTGCTTTCCTTCCTTCCTTCCTTTTTTCTTTCGGAGGAAATAGTAGTTGTGTTACTGCTTGTTTATTTAATAGTACTGCATATTTCAGTTTATTCTGTAGCAAGCACCGGTTATTAGTAAGCGTACAAGGCATTTTATTGTTATTATTTTTATTATAAAAAAACCCTTTACACGTTAAGAAAAGTTTACAAACATTTCACGTTTTCTCCCCTCATCACAAACCACTTATTTTGAAATTTCAACTTTTTAAAGTAAGGTTTCGCTGTGGATGTCTTCTTTTTCTTACACTTGAAGTGATGGCCCCGTTTTTTTCTTTCTCTTATTATTAATTACATGCTTGTCGTCAAGACCTTTTCTCTCTTGTGGATTTACAATTTAAAACTGAACGAGAAGAAGAAAAAGAAGAAGAAAAAGATATATACAAATTCTCTATCTTTAGTAGAGTGTCTCATTTGTTGGCCGCTCTGCCTCTTTCTCTTCAATACAACAGTTTATTTTTACTTACCTGGTTTACATACCTGGACAGCTGGATTCCTACAGGTAAATGCCTTTTCTTTTTTTTTTCTTTAAGAAATTTAATATTTTTCGTTTTATTTCATTCAAACGTGACCAACTTTTATAAACAATTGTTCATCAAAACAAAGATTGAAAAACTCAAATATTTCCCCTACATATTGATATAATGACATTCACTTGTTTACTTTAGTCAACTTACACCTTAATTGTTGAATAGATATTCATCAGTCATATTTCAATGTAGAAACAGTTTTGTCTTCTTTTAACAATCTCTGCTAAATAAGATCATCAGATGGTTGCTCGAACACTAAATTTTTAGTCATTCAAAAATTCTACCGAACGTGTGATATTAAATGAGACATTTAAACTAACTACCTTCGATTCTCGTAACCACTTCCTACAGGTGAGTTGAAGACAACAACATTTGATATCAACTCAAGTGATTTAGTCTTTGTCTTTTTAACTCATTTGTAGTGACTAGTGATTAAATATTTACTTTCTTGAAAACTGTTCTTTTTCTAATGATTAATTTCTCTAGATGTGCAATTTTATATTTTGTAATTCAAGTTTGAAGTATACTACTTGATGAAAAATCTAGGTAGGTTCAAGTCTGAAACTTTATTTATAGTTGCGATTTAAGAATGCTTGTAAGTTACTACAGAAATGGTATATTTAATTTCAACAACAAATTTAATGAGGTCAAAATTTTATTGTCAGTTCTTGACAAGTGCGTGTATTTTTTTTTTGGGGGGGGTGTATTTCACTCTCTAAATCGAAAAGAAGATTGAATTAATTTAAGAAAAGATCTTTCTTGTTCGTTCATCGTTAATCAAATAGTAGAGCACATTTCTTTTCGAAAGTGACGAAAAATGAAGTTAATCGAGGTGTGGGTTTTTCAGTTATCATTGCATCGGTCAAACTTGACACATAACCATAAAAAAATAACTATCCATTTCGGTCCAGTGCAATAAAATTATTTTTGATGTATTTTACACTGGAAACAAATTTGAAGTTTTGCATTCAGCCACGCATGAAAGGGGATTGCTTTGAGATCCCCCCCCCCGGGGGGGGTTCACTTGAACGTCTTCCTTTTCCTCTAGAGTGACCATTCAAACATTACCACCCTTTCCTCTCCCTAAAGCAGCATATTCGACTGTTAACCATCGTAATATATGTTAAGGAGACTATGAAAAAGACAAAAGGAATTAATGTATCTTATTGATAAAGGCAAAGTAGATATTGTTAATGTTTACTCATCTTGTTAATGCATACATTTTTTAAATGCATTATCGCCGAATTTGTCACGCTACATAAACTCTTTTTGGTATTCCTTTATAAGTCGTACGTAGAGCCACTCATGAAAGAAATCACAACAGTCTCTGCCACTTGAATGGGATCACTTTTAACAGCTACCCCCTGCTCTTAATGGGATCAATTTTAATCAGTCTGTGGAAACATGTATTTATCAAAATCTTTCAACCTTACCTGGCTCGGGGAGAGAGGAAAATGGTATTGATTTCTAACTTTACAAACACCAAGATCGACAGTTTTCTCTTTTGAGATGACTTATTATATTTCATTTACTTTATTGTATCAGCACTTCTCGATTATTGCACTAAAAGGAGATCAAGCCAAGGGGCACGCCCTGATGTCTGTGGCAATGACGGAGAACGAACTAATTTGTTAAAATTTTTTTCTACGAACTACTGTGATCGCAACCTTTGAGTTTGTGTGCCGCATAAGATGGGTTACCCTACACTAGAAGAAGACCATGTGTCACGTTTTTGCCCTCGTGGGTTGGTATAATGCACAGAGAATTTACTTTCACTAATTTCTCTGATTCAAATTGGAAATTGTAGAAAATCGTGTCTTATTTCCTGTCTTGAGTGTCCTCGATGTCATTTGGCAATTTCATATACTTCCCCACTGACAAGGAAGTATTTCTGTATATTCCGGGACTTGTTCGTTAGTAAACGCAACGAGTGTTTGTTTTTTCTGTCATTTGAGAAGACAAAAAACTTTCAAACAGTTTTATTGCAGACAATATTTTATTTAGCCTGATAGTAAAATTCTGGTAATTTATGATAAGTGTTATTTTATGTCATGAAAGAAAAGGAACGTCCATTTGCTGAAAATAAATAAATCACCCGCTCACTGGTTATTGCCAAATAATGTTTAGATTTAAAGGACTTTTTCCTTTTGACGTATTCTATGAAGAGAACAACTTTTTTCCTGTGACTTTTAATCTAACGTAGACCAATTGACTGAACATCTCGCTTTCCAAGCAAATCAAAGGATGGTAAATATAAATAAATCACAAAAGAACCTTTACTAATTGAAAATTACAAAATGTAATTGGTATAATTTAAATTTAAATATTTCTTATTCAAGTAGAAGCTTTTCCTATGATTTTCAGTCTGTGACGTTTTTAGGTATCTCCGACTGCTACCTATATTGACTTTCGGCCCTGTCACTCTAGTTCCGGTATTCTTTTCCCCGAAGTTATTTAAAGCCTTAGCGAATCAAAACTCAACCCTTTTTGTTCTCTTATTACTTGTATATTTTTTCTTTAAGATGTGTTTTCTTTTACCCTATTTGCCTTGTTGGCACATGGGATATCTTTATCTTTTTGATCTAAGTATCATTTGCAAATGTAGAACGTAACTTGAAAATTAAATTTCATGTCAATGTTTTAAAGAAAACTCGGAAACTCAAAGATTTCCCCTCGTTTCTCCATCTCCACGTGGACCCACATCTGATAAAGTCACCAAGGGAACAATTCCAATAGTAACTTCGCTTCTTTCAACCTCATTATCAACCAGACGTGGATTTTTTTTGACTTGCAAAAAATGCGTTTGCATACTGATTGTTTAAAAAAAAAATTTTTCTGATTGTTTTCTCGAACTGAATTTCTAGATTTTTCTATTTCAAGTTCATTAGCTGATGCACTCAGCATTCACGTATTTAAAAGCGCGTTTTCCTACTTTTCAAGTTTTGTGAGACTTCAATTTCTCTTTAACCAAGGACTTTCAGTCCTTTATATAGCGTGGGGGTTCATCACGTCTAAATGAAGCACTATTCATAATCTTAATAATGTATTAATAATAATGAATTTTACGGCGTAAGGTAGATGAGTATGTTTAATTGAAGGGGTGGTTATTTGAAATGAACAAAAAGTAACTTGACAATTTTATCCTCGCTCGTACCACTTGACCAAAACCTATTCGTTGCTGAAATGACTGAAGAGGTGGACAAGAAATCGAATGTGTGTAAATCAGGTAAGACCTTAAAGATTTCAATCGCCTCAAATCGAGGTCGGTGGAGAACCTTGACGAGTAAACAAGAGGTTTACCATTGAAATAAATAATCGTTTCGATCTTATGGAAATCTCATGGGGAAAAACCCTTCAAGACAAAAAGCATCGGTTCTATACATTGGTCATAGATAAGTTTATTGAAATTTTTTCTAACCATTCTCTTATGATTGAACATTCCTAACGTTACAAGTTTCGGGCACATTTTGCCTTGTCCGAAGTGCGCGCAGGGGTTATAAGTCGAAGCCTTAGACATTGAACCTTATAATAGTTAAATGAATTTCATCTTGTCTAGTAAACTGTGTATCGAAGAAGTTCGATCATCCTAGGAGTCTTCATAATTATGGCCTTGTGCCTGACTGATATTCTCTGGAAATATTTTTAAATCACTCCTTTAAATGGGCAGTGTTTGTTTGCCAAGGAAAATAACATCATGGCCGTTTTTCTCCCAATCTCTGGGCTTAAATACCGACTGTTGGTGCCAGTGGGAAATAAGCAACAGTCTCTGTCAACAAACAAGTCATGATGGACGTGTCAATCTCCTCAAAGAGCAGAATAGACGTATTTAAAACGGGCTATGGGAAATGAATTTCTACATTTTGAAGCATTAGATGTGGCTTCGTTTGCTTGATAGCAAGTGCTGTATTGCGCGACTCGTGGAGTTTGTGCCCCGGGGGAGGGGGGAGCAGAGCGTTGATTTCCCCTTTAGTACATAAATCACGTGTCTTTTCTTTAAGGAAGCAGTCGAAATATTACCGCGATGTCGCAACTTGAATGGTTCTATCAGGATATGCCTGCTTCCTACAACCTCCTGGCTTTGCCTGTGTGTTTGCTGACTAGTGACTACAAACCACTTGAGGCCGATTTTTCCACTCGAAAAAAACCCAAAGCCTTTTTAAAATTTGGGGTGAATCCATTGTTTAGATTCTCGTATCGTCATTTTTTTTCTATTTCATATTCTTGACTTGTATTTGTCAAATTTGAAAAATGATAAAAATAATCCTGTAATTAATAAATTCTTTTTCCTGGTTTCGTGCATTGGAAAACAATTGAGGTTGTTTACAACGGAAATCAGACTCTTAGGAAAAAATTCGTATGGTTTGCACACCAAAAAAAGCGTAAAGAATTAATTACCATTAATTCAAAAGAAAGGAATTGATCGTTCTCAGACCAAATAATGAAGATGGTATGTTAGGCTGAGTCACAAGAGGTTGGAATGGTAACAGGTACAGGTGTGAGAGGTAGCGAGTACAGGATGTGCACTGCCTCTATAACAGCTCACCGCTGAAGTGCAAAAAACAAACGCTTATCGCTCTTTTCGCCTTCATTTCATAAAGTGAATAAGTAGCGTGAAGCGAACTTTCTGAAAATAGTTGATACTAGGAAGATAGAAACCTTCAGGTTTTAATAATATATCTGTTCCAAAGACTGTTCAAATTTGGTCTGTGTATAATTTCCTCTCGTTGACTCTACGACATCATAATGAAGATTGTAGACGTGACTGCTAGAGGTAAAGGTTTATTTACTTTGAAATAAATAGGGACTGGACCTCATGGCGGAAGTTTTGAGAGTTCAAATAAGGGACAGGGATTTTCCCTTTTTAACCGTTGGATACTCGAGCACCCACTACAAGTGTAAGAAGGATCCTTTCCAGCTGCTCGGTGGAGGCTCCTCACCTCCGATCAACTCTGGATGGACATAAACATCTTTACTTGTGGGTTGGAGTTTTAATTGTATTTAAAACGATCTGATCATGTAAAAAAGCACCCTGGAGAATTAGACCTTGAAAATCAAAATGTTCGATCAGGGCTTCAGGGAGACCTTCCAGCAGCAGGCATTGGGTGAAAACAAACCCTCATAGCCATCGTACGTTGTTGTGACCACTGAGCCAGACGGATATATGCGAAGAGAAGTTGGTCATAAATTGACGTAATTCCATGAGACATGCCTAAACGTTGTATAGTAGTTGGTTGCTCAAACCATGATTGTCCCTCCACATTTTTCCAGATGAGGAAAAAAAAAAGGTTGAAACATTGAAAGCAGTTGTACTCCAACTGGAACATGATTCTATTTGTAGTGAACATTAGTTGTCATTTTTTTAAATTTTTTTTTTTAAGGAAGTTTCCATTCGAAATTTCAGGGAAAAACTTTCTTCTTGTTCTTTTTTAATGGCCCCCTCCCCCAACACATTTTTTTTCTTTCTCAATTACATTTTTTAAAATAAGGTGCCGAAGATTTTTAGAAGTTCCGCGATGATACTTCTAAGTCACTTTCGTCAACCACTTCTAAAATGGATAAGAAAAAAAATCACCATTGCTTTCTGGGGATGGCTACGCGATGTACCCCGCGGAACCCTGGCGAAAATTCCCGAAGAGTAATTGACAGTGAACGTGAAAGTAAACGTTTGCTTTGAAGAGTCAATTCATTACGACAGATAGGCAGTGGCGGTCGGAAGATCTGAACAATATTTTTCTCCGAAAAAATATTTCAGAAAAATCGTTAGGGTCTAATGCAATGCTTTCGAAAGTTTGAAAACTCAAGGGCCCCCTCAAAGGAAATATTGTTGCGGGCCCCTATTTTTTAGCATTTAGTTTGTTTTTTTTTTAGACTTTTATTATTGAATTAACCACAACATCAAACACTTTGAAAAAGACCATGGTGGATTACTTTAATTCGAATACAAATATATGATATAGGTTTGTGTACACTAATGTTTTTCAGTAGGTGTGCGATGGATGATATCGTTTTCTGCCACAAGATTCGCTGTCAGGTTCAGAGGGGATGTTACTACGGAACCCTCGAGCATTATTTGATGGACCCCTAGTGACCGTTGACCCCATTTTCGAAACCACAAGTTTAATGAATCGAAAAGTACTGGAGAAAAAAAAATTGATTCAGTTCCCGGCTTATACGACGCCCTTAATAAGTAAACGTTAAATTTTAGCAAAAACGTCGACAATGAATAACTTTTTTCTTTCATCAATTCAATTTTTCTAAGTGGATCTTCATTGTTATTTTTTTGAGAACCACTTCGCACTTCTTTTGACAACGTTTAGTCTTGAAACTTTGTCCGACAACACCCTTTGAATGTTGAGACACACACAAAAGAACGAACCAACTTGAAGCAACTATGGAATTATCAATTACCTATAAGGATATATTATCAAATAAATTAGATTTATATTCTTTAGTACCGATCCATGCATAAATAACACCGTATTTTTTCTTCTTACTGGTACATGCTAGGGAATAATTATTTAGCACCTAATACAGAGTTTTTGGTAGATTTTCATCGGTAACTACGGTGCCATGGCTGTTTTATTTTCACCCAGTACCATGGAAACACCCGAGTGTGACGTCATACCGAATCGGTTCATTGCAATATACGTTTTTATGTTGGTGAGGGAAATTTATTCGCCTCAAATTGTGAAGTCTTACACGTACGTTAGGGGAAATGACAACTATTGTCCAGTCCCCATGAACTATGTTACGAACACATCAGGAGTATTCTCGACAATGCCTTATGAGGAAGTGCTGCCCTGGGGTTGTACTCTCCAGAACTAGACTTGCCTTATTCATGTTGCTGTCCCGCCCAAAGACGAGAACGCCACTGAGAATCTGCTTCTTCATCATCAGATTCGATAAAAGAGCAGAAAACTTATTTTAATTGATATGTAACACCCCCTCTGTGTAAAAAAAGCCGAAGTGTTGATATGTTTTAACTAAACTTCGCGAAGAAGAATCATTACTGTTGCCAGCGTTTCGACCGATTCACTCTACGGCCACCTTCATGTGTAATATTTGTTTGTTTTTTTTTTTTGCTTTGCGCCACTGGGCAAAGATACTGATAAAAACTCTTTCTCTACGGATATCCCAAGAAGGTCGTAGAATTAATCGGATGAAGCGTTGTGTCAACGTCTATGATGTTAAGAAGAGATTAAATAGTCCAAACAAAAGTTAGTTTGTTAATTTGTTGTTTGATTTTATTTCTGAGCGAAATATTGAGTCGATTGATTATTTGATCTCTACATTTTCAGCATTTCTTTCAAACCTGTTTATACCAGGGTTCTTTCCCTTGGCTATTGGAATTTCTAGAAACAAAAACTCGTTCAAAATGTTATGGTTGTTATATATACACACACCAGTAAATACCTGTTTACCAGGTACACCGTAAGCCATCTAAAGTGCTGTAGTATCTGAAAAAATATTGTAATTACTTGAAGTGACCATTTCTGACAGATACTCGAAAAAGTATGTCCTATTCCACCTGATATAACTTGCTCGATAGCAGAGTTCACAGCCGTACTCCTTTCTCGAATATCTTTCATGCAAACGACTAGCAGGTGAAACTAAGAAGAAAACAAGACACGCCACTTCTTGGGGAAGAGGAGAAGTATTTTTGTAGTAATCGTTTCCGTGTCGACTATCATGTGAGACGTATAACACATTGATTTACAACCATAAGACACTAAAAGTTGAAATGACATGTTATGTTCTTTACCTATATCGTGTTGTACAGGGCAGGTGATCTGTTATGAAAGGCCCCCTTCTGTCTCTACAGACAATGGAACGTCCACTGATGTAGTCCAGAAGAAAGCAGAGAGTGATACGTATGACGTCAACTTGGCTGCTGGAGCTGCCGGGATGGCGTGTAATTGGCCGTCAAACCACCTTAAGAGGGCTCTTCTCCCCTGTTTGGAGCCAATTGTCCTTCTCATAATCTGGATGCCCCCAATCTGCCATGCTATTTTATCCATCACTGGAGGGAGGAAAGAAATAATGGATTCATGCTTTTCCTTAGAGCATTCTGAACTCGGGTCGCCGATTCCATTGTTCGAGCAGTTACTGACTACGTTAGTTACACCTCCCGTAATAATCCTTGAAAAAATCTAGTTTGGGCTGAAGCTGGCACATCGCTTATGGAATCCACATGTCTTTCCCCCTTGTCACATCCATGTGTTGTCACATGTCCAGTGACCTTGGATTATTTGTTCCAATATCACAATTGTCTACCAAGTCAAGTTTTAAGCCAGTGTAATGTGTACTGTGTAGTTACTTCTTTATTCCGTACCACCTTATCCTCTCCCTCGGGTACTCAATCTCTGTTGGGGCCCCTTTTCTCTTCAAGTAACTACTTAAGTGCCATCAACCTGTCTCTCCCCACACACACCTCTCCGTCTTTTGCTATGTATTCCCCGTCGTCGCTAATCTACTCCACCCCCGATTTTCGTTTATCCACCCGTTTGCTTTTTCCTCACCCTTCTTCTTCTGCACTTTAGCCTTTGTTGAACCTTTTTTGCCGCGCAATCGAGATATCCCGTCTCTACAAGTTGAACATTTAAGACACGCTATAGACTTCTTCTTTCCTTACCTAACTTACATTACTTATTACTTATACTTCCCCTCCTCTTGTCAAACTGGTATTTTATCCTCGCTTCTATTTTACCCCGACTGGCCCCCTCCCCCTAGCCATTATTTGTTTTGTAAAGACGATGAGAACATGCTTCGTGTTTTTTTCCTTCTTGTTCGTACAGCCCCTACTTTTTATTGCTAGCAGTCTCCCCATTTCTACCTCCCTTTTAAATAAAAAAAATAAAACAATAAAATGCAGAAAAATTAAAAACAAGGGTAAAAAGACAACTTGCCTCCTTTTTCCTCTCCCCTCTGCTTTTCCCTCCTCATTCATCCACACAGGATTCGTTCATTCATAAATTTCCTTCCAAGTTCTGTGGTGTATTTTTAAACTTGTTTTTGTATCTTGAAAATTTATTACGTTTCACGATTTTTCCACCGCAGACCTTTTATTTTGTGTTTTCTCCTAAATTTAGTTCCTAGGACCTAAATATCGCTGCTCACCGCCTACACCCAGAGAGCGCAGAACTCTGCCAAAGCAGTTGTCGCTTAAACTAAATGAAAATCAGTTCACAAATAGCTACGATGAAGGGGGTAATTGTAAGAATTTCCTGGATCCACCCGTAAATTTACCCAATTCTTCCTTATCTCATGGCTTATCCATCGTGAAAATATATTTGAAATTGACACATAGTGTGGATACATAGCAGCAATGCATGAGAGGTGACTGAAAATTCCTTGAGCTGCCCCCACATTTAGTCGCTCTTTTCGTAGCACTGTCCTCATTCTTCGACAAAATGTAATGAAAATGAATTGAGAACTTGGAGATATTGTATGGACAAATAGACGAACGGACACAAGTGAATATACCTTTTCCCGACTTCGTTGGCGGTGGTAAATAAAGCATAAAAAACTTAGCTTCCTCTCCCTAATGACTTCTTCGGGGTGAGAGAGGAACCTAAGTTACCTCTAAGCTATACACTTGACTAGCGTCGCGGGGGAGATTGTAACACATGTAAGGACTACTTGTCTATTTTTCCACAAATCAAGTATATGTGGGGGATTTTCCCCTCTTTTATATGTCAATTCTTGAAACAATGAAATAATGCTGCAACAACCAACAACCTTAATAAGAAGGAAAAAAGTAATTTCCCCCTTCAATTTTTTACGTCATGTAATAACATTCAAAATAATTTCCAGCTTAAACATCTTCTCCTGGGCCAAACATCAAGAGAAAACGTTGCGCAAATTTCCTATAAATGTCGAGGACCTACCTGTCTTGAAGATCATTATTCAGACCTTTTTACCTGGAATTGTATATAAAAAATGACGACCCTGGTCCTTGAGAAAGTGGGATCTTTTTGCCTTTGGTATGTTTCGAACTCACCACATGTTGTGCTATCCAAGATAGCAGTGAATGTTAAATTCACTGCTATCTTGGATAGCACAACATACAGCGCTAGAAAATAAACATGTCTTACTCTGCTCATTGCCATGAGGCAGAAACTGAGTCTAGCGTATTGCCATACCATGACATTTCATTAAAATTGTGGATTGGGCGTATGTGAATATGGACCAGTGTGCAACATTGTCACAAACATGGTATATGGCATCGTATGGCAGTAAACGTGTTGAAAACGCGTGTGGAAGTACAAAGACAATCACACTTTCCTTGGTAAAGTAAAGAAAAAAAAGAACGGGGTTGATAGGTGCCAGAATTTACCACAATAGATTCACGTTTTACTCCGAAGGTTCTTGGTAGACGACTTGAGTAAATAAGATCGCTTTGAGCTATAACTATTTTGAATCTGACACGTTTTCAAGTTGTGTAAGTTGTCTTTATATGACTCCTGAGTTGAGTGTAACGTCCAATCGGGCAATTAGTTGTGCATAAAATAGAAATAATTGGTGCTTGTGGTCTTCTTTGCTACGCATCGTTGTCGTACATTCCAATGACAGAAGGAAACCACTTTTTAGTTGGATAACAAAATGATGTAGCGAGCGTGCATTCCAGTTTCTCGTCGTCTTTGCTATCACATGATACAGGTAGATGGAAATGCACGAGTTTACAGGTGGGTTAATAACATGGGATTATGTCACACATAGCATAAATACTGTCATCCCGTCGTGATGTTTCTCTTTCCCCTTTTTCTCCCTATTCCCTCTCTTTCTTCTCTTTTGATGACTTAGTTATGTCCCTTGTTTACCAAAATCTGCATCACTTGTCATTTCTTTGAATGTTTCGATGATGATATTGTCGTACAACTGAAAATCTTTCTTCAGAAATGAACATTTGCTGCTAAATGAATTTGAATGTGTTCTCCCTTATTAAATCTGATTCAAAGCAAGGTTTCCTTCATATATCAAGTCATAATGTTTATAATGTGTCCGATTCTCTTCAAGTCAAGCCTGTTTATTTTGAACACTTATGATTCGTTATCGTCTTTATAAAACCCCTTCATTTTGAGCATTTTCTCCAATGTTGTTCATCTGTCATTCATCATCGATTTTCTTTTCTAATTGATTTATAAGTTCTTACATTGACGAGAGCGTATTGAATTTTTGCTGCAAGCAATGTGTAAATATTTAATGCCTACCCATTATAACTGAATGGATTACATTGCACCATGTTTTGTTGAGCAAGTGCACATTGCCTGGACTTGTGCCAGACTCGGGTAAGATAAGTAAATTGAGATGTGCATTCTAATCTACAATGAGATATGGTTTGTGGCATTCGCTGGTATTTGCTGTTCCTAGTATCGAATTCTCTTTTGTCTTTTCTGGGGTGGTATCTGAAGAAAGAATAGGATTATCTTAACAAGATCTTTGTGTTTCTTGGGTTTTAACAAGATCTTGAAGCTTATGTCTTGATATCAACGTCTACAATATTATCGTGACAGACGTACTGTCACGACAATGTCCTAAACGTGGACTATATTCCTGCAATTATTTACAGCAATGTCTTCCAGAGAACTGCAACACTAGTAAATATCAATTCTAGAGAAGGTTGAACTGTTCAAATTAATATTGTCTCCTGGCAGAAGCAGTATAGTATATAGCATTATTTTATTGACTTTTTCACGAAATCGAAATTCCATTTGTCCTTTTTTTGCTAGCATTGTCTTATCACAGTCAAATTAGGCAAAGATATTGGTGATGATCGAACTCACTTGACTGGCAAATAGTCGAAAAACGAGGGCGGAATTCGAGTCGTGTGTCCGCGTAGCACTGAAAAAGAAACTGCTGATGGGGGTGGGTGACAACGGAAATGGAAACCGCGGATAAGAGGTATGTTTTTTTACAATACTGACCAAAGAAATCGTGACAATTGAGAGAAATGACGAGATATCCGGCTGTTGGAGAATCTCTGGAGCTGTGCACAGGATGGCTCCACACCGAATGGAAATATTCTTGCTATCATTAAACTTCTTGTCAAAGCTTATCAGAAAAGAATGTGACACACACGTGTGTGTGTGTGTGTGTGTGTGTGTGTGTGTGTGTGTGAGAGAGCAACCAATCTCCCTCTTTATTTAGCGTAATTATTCATCTACGCTAGTTACACGGTTTTAGCAACGAGCTTGCTGTTACTCCTCCCTATGTCGTTCTATTCTATGATTCTTATGTTCTAAGAATGTTAGAATCTCTTAAAATGTTATTCAATCTTTGTCAGCAGAAATATGATTATTCTTGGACATCTATATCCTAACCAATACGCTCCCAAGTGCACAAAGATTGAGTCGATGTACACCCTGATGTTTACAGCAAAGACCAAGGGATTTGCATCAACGGCTATGCAGAATAAGTTCTCTTCCTAAACATTTCGATTTCACTTTGATTGCTTGAACTTTTGACCATAAAAATAGTTGTTTAATATCCTTGTTTTGATCAAATTAGAAAATACGTATTTACGTACTTAGAAAAAAATGTAAGAAGTTTGGTTCAACAAACCTCTGAGTGTAAAAAAATGTTTTATATCTTTGTTTTGATTTGAATGAACTTTTCATCAAATTAAAAGTACGTATTTATTGTATTATAAAGTTAGGAAACCTTTCCATTCGTAAGACCCCGAGCCTTCAGATGAGGAGACAAACTCGAATTAATGAAAAAAAATGTTCATTCCATGATTACTTCAAAAAAAAATTTTCTTATTTGCAAGCGTGGGAGTCTTGTCATCACTGTCATTTGGGCTTGCGGGGTATATAGTATATGATAACGCTCAGCCCGAGATATTGGGCTTACGTGTTGAAAGGCAGTGTTGCCAAAATAGCGCTTTTCTTGTCTTGGCAACGCGAAAATTTCACTTTTTACGCTATTTTTCAGCAATTTTAAGCTATTGGAAATGTCCATAGAATGGCTAACAGTGATTCTGGTGCGTTTGGGCGATTTTTGACGTCGATTTTTTTATGTCTATTTAGCGCCAAATTCTTTTGAGTTGGCAACACTGTTGGTAAGATTATTATATGCTTTTTTTTCCTGTCAATTTTCCAGTAGAGCTTGAACCGTGCTATTTACTCATTCCAGTTGTGTAACCACTGAGACGCCCTTTTTCTCATTTGATGAGCTGTGTCGAATTTAGATGGGCATTCATTCCAATGAGCGAAGAAGATAACCTAAAAAGAACTGAACCTTATTTCCGTCGTCTGATTCCTCATTGATGAAAAAGAACAAAACAATTCAAATTAACAACAATGAGAATAGCACACGCTCTATAAGCTGTACTTTTTCTCATTTTTGACCTCTTTTCTATTTTACTTTCTAGGATTTATTTTTTTACTTTCTTTAGGGGGGGGGGGATATTTTATATTCATCTTCTCGATCCGCCCCCATTTTCCTTTCTTTCTCCATCGGCTCTGTGCCTTGGCATTCCTATCCCCCGGGAAGAATGAAAGAGGATTTATTTTGTTACTAATCGGTAACAACAATCACTTACCGTTCGGTCCTCTTTCTGCTTGAGAAAGGCCGCGAATGCCGATTCAAAAGACAACAACAGGATCTATGAGCCTCAAAGTGTGCTTATGTATGTATATGTGTGTGTGTGTGTGTGTGTGTGTGTGTGTGTGTGTGTGTGTGCGCGCGCGCGCAGATCATTATATAAAAAGAATAAATTAAGAGCAAGACTACTGTCACTATCAAAAGGGTTAATGAGAGTACATTCTTCCTTGATATAAGAATGAGGGGGGTAGTGAATATTCATTCTGAACGAGGTGGCGAGAACAAAATGGAATTAGTCAACACAAACTGCGAATGACGGAAATATCGGTCATTGCATTTCAATGGCTAACTAAAAGAAATCCGTTTTGTTATGATTGATGGCAACTCAGTTCTGTAAGTCATGGCTTTTATCTTGTAATGGATTATCTTGTATTATGCAAGGGCTTTTATCTTACAGTGGATAACTTACTCTTCACCCCCCCTTGCAGTTAATGACTTGTATTGAAATAATTAGTACAAAAGAACGAAGGGGATGGAAATCCTCTTTTTTGCGTGTCCGTGTACCTACCAATGACAGAACTTAGTTACTTTTTTTGAAATAACTTTTCTTAGTTATAGGTATGTCTATACTGTATTTACTACCGGTACCCCATAGCCGAGATAAAAACCAGGATTCTAAATGTTGGTAATCCATTTAAATCCTACTCTGTCTTGTTCACTTTGAAGATATGGGTGTAAATGCAGTCTTTCTGTCATGTTTTTCTATTCAGACTTTGTAAGATGGTGAATTTTATCTCCACTTGAGTGCCTTATCGTCGTGGCCTTGTGTTACTAAACTAAGCTTAGTCAAATAAGTATCAATTAGGGCAGCTTGCCATGTGACAGTGGTTAGCAAGATCGTGTCGCAGACCATTGACAACTATAGCGGGTTCGAACTTTACTTATCGTCTTGTGCTGTCCAAGGCTAAAACAGCAAGTGTCAGTATCTCTCGATTTCTGGTATGAGACTTGTATTTGATATGCCAGAGATTTCAAGACAAGTTTGATCGGTCAGTAGCTACTTTTCAGGTAATTTGAGTTCAAATCATACATTACCATTCTGTTTTTTTTTTGTTTTGTTTTTGTAAGTCTTGTTTTACCTATTCTGTTGTTTTTCTTCTTTCTTGAACGTAATGTAAGATCAATGAAAATTAGTCAAAATACAAGTCATGTAGTTCTTTGAAATATGGTCCCTCCTGTAGAGCTAGTAGTATTGTTTTGTTTTTGGCACCCTATACTCCAGTAACTGGTCCCAGTCTTCAAGCAGTAATTATTAATTTATTTTGAAACAATCAAAGGTGTTACCATGATAATGGAATTCCAAACAGTTGTTATTGATTTATTCTAAAACAACTCAAATTAGAAATGTGCAACAATATAGTGAAAACATTGCTGACATTCCTGTTGATCACGTTAGATATGTATAATTCGAGAGCACGGTCAGTGGAGTACGATGTGAAAGAGAGGCAACAACAGGACTAGCTCTAAATGACAGACCATACATCTTTCTCAGGACTGCACAGTTCAACCTTTACCGAGATTTGTATCTGAGCTTATTCAATAGATGAATGAAATTATAAAGTAACTCAAAGTTTTATAAATTTGAGGCCGGTTCAATATTTAAAAGCTATCTCATTTGCGAAAAAGACACCCGACACTTTTCCTGCATCATTCTTGTTAAATTATGCCATCACGTGACACACGCACTTAGAAATACTAAAAGAGTACGAAGTATGTGTGAATGCATTTATTTGGTTAACCTATTTTTTTCTTCGAACTTACTTGGCACTGAACCTAAAATGTTATTTACATAAGTAATATATACGATAAAAACTAGCTCTATACCGTCTTGTGAGTTGTTCATTTGGAAATTAATTATCCCAAAGGTGGATAAGACTTATCTCTTCGCCTTCGTCCCTCACTACTTTTAAAATAGTGGAAAACCGGTTACGTACGTATTTGATAGAAATCAAAACTCGCTATTAATACCATTCAAGTAATTACAACAAAAAAGTCAACGAATTTACTCAGATGAAGTCTTCTTGTCAACCATTAATATTACTGCAATTCTCAGATCGTTTTTTAACGGTTGTGAAATAACAATCTGAGTGATATTACAGAAGATGAAATATGGACTAGTCAGAAATTAATAAACAAATGAATAAATTTTCTATTTAAAGAGCGCGACAGACATAACTTGGCAAACCAAGGTGTTGAAGGCACTCTATGCACCTGACGTATTAGTATCATTTTAAATATTTATTTAGTAATTAAAAACCAACCATAAATTAAACAATCTTGACTTTCATTCACGGTCGGCCTCCGTTGCTTTTGCTTATCAAAAAGTCGAAATATGATTCGTGTGAATATGGCCGTTTAAGAAAGATAACGAAAAAAAGCAACCTTTTTCTCGAACGTTTAGCAAACATCAAGGATTATTATTAGAAGTAACGTATTAGACGTATAGAGGATCTTGAGAGAGATAGCACGGAATCTGAAGAGAGTTCTAATCCCGGCTGGGACAGTTTGCGTTTAGCACTAAGGTTTGGAGAAAGGCATGAATCCACTTATCTAGAAGGACAGTTGCAGCCCTTTAACCTTGAAAGGCAAACCATCCAGCTGGTCGGGCGAACACCCCCGCTTGAGAATTCTGAATATACTACTAGTGATTAGCTTTTTTTTGGAGACATTCATAATATTGAAAATGTTCTTGACGATTGAAGGAGCAATGTTATAAATGAAATATTCACTCTCTACTTCCTCCTCCCTTATGAAAGGAATTGAGCTTTATATGTTCTATTTCTGATGGGGGTGCAGTTCTTTTGGCCTGATCTTCGAAGAAATTTGCCGGTAAAAACAGCATGAATGTGCTTCATCCATTTGGTATGCCCCTGGCTATTGGGAAGAAGGAATGTGATTTTAGCGCCTGACATTTCATAAGGGTCATGTAGTGCAATACCAATTTAAAACGTCGGGTAGGGGAAAAATTAATCCCTCACTCGTTCAAATACTTTGTGGGACTTTTTTTTTTTCACATTAACTTGACGGTTTTCCAAGTGATGAGTGATACTACTGCTATTTCGTAGTAAGCCCCTTCTTACAAATGTTCTCAATGGTTCTCGCAAGATCCTGAACCGAATTTGTCACTTCCTATCTTTATCTATCTTATTTTCAATGTTCATCCGTGAAACCAGACTTGCCATGCGTTCGTCTTTTCCGTGGGCCTCCATTGAAGTCCCGGAATGTTCATCTAGAAGGACTTTTGAAAATTCTTCAAAAGGCCGCAAAATTATTAATCACGGCTACTTGAGGGTTACACTGTGTCAATAGTGTATGTCGATTGTGGGGACAGGATGATTTCAGCAATATGATCCTTTCGTTTCTGAGCGTCCAGCAACCGTAATCAAAACTCGTATCTTCATTTAACAAGACTCGTGGATTCTTCTGGCACTTGGCCGTGCTCTATAATGAACAACTTTTGAAGATGTATGGGGAGGACTTGAGCAGAGATTTCCAAATGTACCTACACAGATTGACAATCTTTTATCAATAGGAATGAAAAACTTTTCCAATGTGCTTTACTTGAAACATTCTGGCTGTCCAGCAACATCAGAGAGAAATTCTTCCTGAAAGATGCTTTTTTTTTTCTTCTTTTTTTTGAGGGGGTTGTAGTTGGTGTTATATGCCGTCAAACACGGTTAATATCATTAAATGATGTGAAAACGTTGGACTTTAATCATGCCGGTGGGCATTGGTGTAAAGATCAAGAATAAAAGACGCGTATAGCTGGAGAGGCACCAAAAGAACTCTGACGTTTATCTTACCTTCCGTGCGCGCGTACGCGATATAATGACATTCATTCAATCTTCTTCTGATAATGATAATATAAAAGAAATATAATATTGATCATTATAATTATAATTTTTTTTTAAAATCGATAAAAGAAATGAAAACTGAAAATCCAACCAACACCTACCAATAACTCTGGGTTCGGTTACCTCAGTTCCAGGTCTTTGCGCACAATGGAACATGCCCTCCATGGCGCATGCCTGAAGATCCTAGGTAACGGAGAGATATATGAACAATATTCATTCCAGTACAGGGATTCCCAACCTGGAGTAAATTTCGGCTACTATAGGGGGTAAATTTGCTATTTCTGGGTCTGTACCTTTTAAAGAAAAAAATTATTAATTCATTAAAAACACTGTACCATTATCATTGAAACAATTTCTTAAGAACAGTATTTTAAAATTTCTCCTTTTGTCGATTGCTTCATTGTGATAGAAAGTTTATTCAAATTGCTCAACGAAACATGGTGGGGCTAAATTCACTTTCGAAAAAATGCCAGGGGTTAATGGGACGAGGAAGGTTGGTAATCTTAGCGGGTGGGGAGAATCTACAGAAGTGCTTTAAGAAAATCAACTCTACATTGAACGGAAAGACTAACAGAAGAACTTGAACAAGAAAAAAAAGGAACAGCCGGAAATACATTGAGATAAACAGGGGGATACATAGATATTATCTTTAAGGTCAACTCGAAAAGTGAGCTGGGTTTGGAGAAGAAAGGAAATCTAGGTGGTTACAGGTATGTCAGGCAAAGGTTGACGGGTCGAGACTGCGAGATGGGAGAATTAGTATTCAGTGGTGTGGTTAACAAATTCACGTGAATCTTAAAGAGAAAGTCATCAGAGAGGAGAAGAGCTACAAATGACTGACTCTATTTGTGTGAGGACTAGTTTATCTTCTTGCGGCTACTATCTTGGCCAGACATTTGACTCTTTCATTCAATGACACACATTGTATCAACAAAATTGTTATAGCTCTACTTGTCCATGTATCAGACTAATGGAGTCGACGGCGGGAAAATCTGTCAACAGTTTAGACCCTACTCTTTGATATTAAGGAAGTATAGAACTTTTTAATTATGTATTAGTTCGTTCCGAAATGAATCGTCGTCCCAACGTACGCCAGCACAACATCATAACCTCTATACTTAAAGACGCCACTCTAAAACAGTCCTATCACAAAACAGTACTATACCCTCATGCCGAAGTAAATAAAATCTAGTTATTAATATTAATCTTATAATTGTTGAATTATTTGCACCGATTTATTTGTTAAACTAATGCAGTATTATTGAAATCATGACTGAATTTAGGGGAAAGAAAATTAAAAAACGGAGTCAGATTATAAATTTAATCAATTACTCTGATCCTTTCCCTTGATCTCTGTTGTCGGAAATTTCTATTACTCTCTTTGAATTAGATGAGAATGCTTTGCTAATTTTCCTATTTAACGGCTTTTCTGCAAATGCGGAATCATTTTGAAAAAAAAAAAAAATGTTGTAACTATTACAGAAATATGTGAATTGTAAACTTATCAAGTTATCAAGAGGAATTTCCAAAAACAGTATTTACCTCCAAATCCTTTATATAGGGAAAAAAGTTGATTTTAAGTATTTTGTTTTGTTCGTTTACTCTTGAAAATATTGCTGAGTTGATTATGGCAATTTTTGATTGCCAGGATGGTGGAAGGTTGGAATCTCATGGCAACCCCACTTGGTAAGTGCTTGTTGACTTGCAATGGTCTCGGAAATAACAGATACTAAGGTTACTCCTGTCCAAAAGAATATTACTTTTGCCGTATCCAATGTCTCTGACACTTCTTTTGGTTGTTGTTGGTTTGTAAACCCATTTTCTCTTTGATTCTTTATCTCGTGTTTAAGCCTTTGCGGATAAGTGTCAGTTGTGACATAAAATCTTTAAATGATAGCAAATCCAAAGAAAAGACAGACTGCCTACTCCCCGTCCCGGTCTCCCAACTGGTTATCAGCGGTGTAATAGATCTGCTATCACTGTTAAAAACATCAAAATCTAGTTTTGATCATAAACATGGCAAGTTTTGTTTTGTGTTTTATTCTTTTCTCCTTCTTCTCTTCTGGAAAGAGGAGAAAAAGCGTCAGATATATGTCACCATAAGATAATTCTTGGTCTATTTTGATACTTATTTTCATAGTGTCAGCCAATATCTAGACAAACCAATTATTCAAGCTGTTTATCAAGTAGAATGATTTTTATGAATTATGATATAGCTTGAGATGGTTGGGGGTTGTTTTAAAATAGTTTTTTTTTTTTCTTCAACAAAACATTGAAGAAATGTAGTCATGTACTAATTTAACATCTTGAGCATCAAATAGTATTAGATATGTACGATTCGTTTCTCATTCGAGATGAATGCCTTGTCTTCATTTTGTCCTCTGCACACAGCAGTGACCAGGGCTCAAAAAAGCTCTAAGTTTCTGATGAGAGAAAAAATTCCACTTGGAAATTTCCAAAGCTTCTTGATCAAATGTGAAACGTGTAAAAAAATTACAAGTTTATAAGATGAATAAGGTGGATTACTAGCAATATATCAGATTCATATGAGAATAACCCTGCTATTTTTTATAGGTACTCAGTTAGAGTGACTGTCAATGCTAGATTTTTAAACCAATTCCTGTGTTTTTCTATATTTGCCTGAATTTCTGTTTTATTTATTGTTTTTGTTTTTTTTTTCTTGAATTTATTTTTATTTCAAAATATTTGCTTTTCTCTTCAAAATCTAAGTTATCCCTACAATAAAGTTTCTTATTTTTTTTATTTCTTGAATCTGGAGTAGCAAATCTCAGTGTTCCATCAAATTCATTCCCTCCCGTGTTATGAAACAAAGAAGCTCTCATCAATTTTGTCATTTGATCTTCATCTGAAAACCATTGGAAGTGGAGGTGGGTTGTCGAATTAAATTTAACAGCCCCTATTTAACGGTTGTTTTTTTCTTTTTTTTTTTTTTTCTTAAATTTTCCTGAATTTCCCTGCTCCCTTGTTTCTTCTTTCCCCTTGTTCTGAGCTTAGTGACAATTTTATAGAAGCGTCACTCGTATTGTTAATATTGATAATAAATTTCAGAACCTTATTTTCATAAGTCAAGAAATCTTTAAGAAATTGTGATTAGTTTTTTGATAATTTTGTTCTACGTATTATAAAAACAATTTTATGAAAGTTAAGTTTAGCTTATTGATAATTTTTTGAGGAAATGGACTTCCATTTTTTATGTAATTTTTTAAAAATAAAAATGTCCTTTTTCGTGGATGTGGGACTAAAAAAATGTAGCTCAGATTGTACACCAAAATGAATGAATTATGTTGGAGTCTTACTATAGAATACTAATAATTATTTCTGAATTATCATACAGCTGAATTTTTCAATACATTTTGATGTGTCATTAGTTGTACATATATTTTCATGTAGGGGTCAGTTGAGATTGGGAAATTATTTCAAGGGTTTCTCCAGTCAAAAAAGGGTTGACCAGCTTATATATAAGTTTTATTGTCTACCTTGAAATTAAACTTCTTTCAATGGCAATTCTAAGTTTATTGCAATTTTGTCTCCGATGAAAAAATGTTGAGTTTTGAAATATTCATAGAATGAATAGTTCTGACCTATGACACGCAGTGTTTCTCAAGATAGTTACTGCGGCTAATCTGAATTGTGATAAGTTCTTTGTTCAAATGGCAACCACCCCCACCCCACCACACCAGCTTTTGTTGCTCTAATTGACAAATTACCATTTCATGATGAGGTGGTATTTTGCACTAGACAGAAAATGAACAGATCAAATAATTTTTTTTAAATGGCAATTTAGCTGGGGGTGGGGGTCTATACCTTCGTTTATTTACTGATTTAACCCACGCAGGTGATATTCTGCTGACTTCCCTTTTATATGATTGGAATATGTCAAGGTTGACAAATGAATGTAGCAGCTTTTTATAGTTAGTATTGTGTAGGCAGGTAAGATGATGATCAGGGAGTAGATTATTCATGCCTGTCTCTTCTCCATCATCAACTATTGTGGCATGCCAGCAGTGAGAGATTTTTGACAAAATATTCGGTGATGGAATAGAGTAGAAGTGGATTCATGCCTTTCCTCAAAGCCATTTGCGTTGATTGAACACTAATATCATCAGCTGAAATATAAATGATTCTGTGTTAACATATCAATATTTACTTGTAATCACAAATTCAATTGTCTTTATCCATTTCATTCCTTCTATTTCCTGGATTTGGAAATGTGATTGTTTTTCCTATTATAAACTGAAAATTTATCCTCAACATCAAGGCTGAATATTGCATAGTTTCTAGGCATACACGGAATTATAGAGAAAGCACTTGGCTAATTTTTCGCAACAAGAATTCATCTGCACAAATTTTGGATGCGTCCTTGAGTCTGGAAAATCTGGTATTTGTTTAATAATTTTGTTACAAAACATAGTTTGAATTCTCTGTAATCTTGAAGCTTCACTTCTTTTTTCTGATACAGTGTGTCCCTCCTGAATATACACTCATTTTGTTGATGGCTACCATGGTTATTCATGTATTTGATAGCGTATAAGACCTCCCTACTTATTTCAGCCGATGACAATTAAGATGATGGTAAATAGTAGCATAATTATAATAATGATTTATAATACTTTGTTTATCAAAATGAGATAAAAAAATAAAATAGGTTTGAATTGAATTACCAATTAATTACAAACATAGCATTTTGGAATTGTGGATTAGGAGTGAGTTGAAGGGTTTGATCTGGATAGAAACTTGCCACTAAGTTCCAGTAGTTCAGTGGTTTCAAGGGAGCCACCCTTTAGTGTAGAGGGTTGAGAGTTGGATCTTCACCTAAAACTTATCCTTTATTTTGATTTGCACTGTTAATGTATTTATTCACTACGGAAGAGTACCCAGCTTGAATTGCTATAAAAAGCAGCAGCAATTAAAATGAGGGTAAATACTAGCAAAAACTAATAATTGTGAGTAATAGGAAAATGCATTCCCCGAATTCTTTGCATTTATCACTTATTTTTTTCAAGCACACCACCAAGTTGTAACCAGCGTGGAGCTGGAAAATGGGGATAATGTTTACCTTTTCAGACATTTTTTTGGAAAAAAAGTCAAAGGTCTTCAGAAGCTATCAAAGATGACACCTAAATGATAGTTGAAAGCTTTCAGAATAAAGGATAACTCTTATGATGAGAGGACTCTTTAGTCACTCAATAAAAACTGACACGTGACTTTCGTCTTTTGGCAGCATGCCATGTTTGGGCTGGATTAGGAGTGATCAATGAATAAGTTACTTCTCTCACCTTTAAATGGATCACTATGAAGTTCAAATTTTCATAGAACAAGTGGTCACAAACTAGTGACCAATTCAGAAAAAACTTGTATTATTAATTGAACCCCCTCACTAAAAACCTATTTTGGGTGCTGATTTTTTTAAAGAGAACTTTTTTTTTTTCTAGAGGAGTAAATATTATAATATTCAGCCCTCTAAGACCATTGTATGCATGATATATATACATACATAGACAGCCAGCCAGACCAGCCTAAAAACTGAAGAAATCTATTTTGACAGTTTTGGTTGACGGTTTCTAACATGCATAAGATATTTGTTAGGATGACACTTGAGGTGTTGAAAATATCTTTTATGTGCTGCAAGGTATCAATCTACGTGCAAGGCTAGATGAGTTAGTTGCTCTAAAATTTTCTCTGTATAATTTTCAATCTGTGATTACAATGTGCATGCATGGACAGACCCTCTCTCATAGGGTTACTCAGTCAGCTGTTTGATGCCATCAAATGAGCTTGCAAAATATTGCACCACCCATGATTGCCCGTCCTCCCCATTCTGATTTGGTTCCCTACAACTTCTGGCTTTTCCCAAAGAAATTTCACATTTTGGATGAGTGAGAATGTGGTGGCAATGTCGAAAGAGGACTTTGCAAGCTGTTATAAAAAGTGGAAGGGATGCTGGGATATGTGTATGAGGTCCCAAGGAGAGTATTTGGAAGAAGACTATAGCACTATTACCTTAGGTAGGCTGTTTTTTTTTCTAATAGTTGTTGGCTGTATACTTTCTGGGCAGACTTTGTATTCCTTGTTTTGCCTCCCATTGCCTTCTTCAACTTCGGGAATAATATTTGTCGGTTTTTGTCTAGTTAAAAAACTGCTCACTTGTAGCATCATGTTCAAGTCATTTATTGCAGATAGATTGATATGGAATCGAAGTCTACCAGGCCTAAAGCTCTTGCAATAAAATTGAATCTTTTTGCATTAATCTTAATGGAGGATTCCTTCTCTGCTTTGAAAATTTGTTAGATACTGTCAACCAAAACTGCCAACATAGCCAGCCAGACCAACTTGAAACCTATGCATGTATCATATATACAGGCCACACCCATGGTTTTAGAGGGCTGAAAATTTAAACAATAGTCTCTTATGTCTACCAAATTTTTTTTGTCCCCCTTCCCCCATTTTTAGTGGGTAGGGTACAATTTGCAGTTTAAGTTTATTCTGAATTGGTGTCCGAAAAGCATTCACATTCGTTTTTTGAATATTCAGACGCGTTTAGCGATCACTATCCATCTAAAGGTGAGCAAATTGATTAGTCTATTGATTACCCAATTATTCCAATTTTTAATTGATCATCCCCAACACAGCATGCTGCCAAAAGATGTTGGCCATGTGATGGTGTCTATTGAGTGACTAACCTGAACTGTTTACGATCTAGTCATTTGTCTTACTCTCTAAGTTAATGCTGCCTCTCATTTCTTGCTGCAATCTTGCGTTCTGATCAATTAAAAATGTCAGATATTCTATTTTCAGATCAAAGAAATTTTATCTAAATTCCTGTCGTCAGTTCACACATGGTCTCAAATAAAAGCACAACAGACATTTTTAACTCTTTTTCAAACCTGACTTACTTGCTATTTCCGATAAATATTCTAGCAATTTGATTGGCTGTTCATTGTCACATGATTTGTTTACTGTTGAATCTATTATGAATGTCTGGGGTGGCAAACCTGCTGAGGATATCATGTGATACTTTCCATTTCACCTCAAGAGTTTATAGAATTTCTCCTTTTTTTTTCTTTTTAAAATGCCTTGAAAATTGTTTCTTTTCAACCTGAGTTCATGTTTGATAAAGATCACAGCTTTTTTGTGCATGTGTGGAGTCTACAGCTTTGATTTGTTCTTCCATGGGTCTTTTTATTTATTTTATTCATTATTCATTTTCTGTCAAACCATTTCTGTATTTATCAACTCGTAAATAGGTTTCTAAATGGTAATTTTTCTCTCCCCTGGATTATAAGGATAATCAATTTTAACAATCTTTGAAACTGGAAGAAAAGTTACTAATAAAACTTTGGGTAATAATACTTGAATCATCAGTCAATACTATTCCAAGAGTTGTTTGGGCTTTTAGTTTCATCCTATATTCCCTAAAATCACCATATATAAGTAAAGAGACTGATTAAAACAATGAACTTTTACTTGACCATACCAGTTCCATCATACAGCGTTCTGTTGTAGATTGTCTCATCACAAATTATGTCAGTGTATCTTGGTTTCCTACCATTAAGTTAGTACCACTCACATGTTGTTGACAATCGTTGTCCAACTGTTATAATCATATCATCAACTGCTATGTTTCAGGAGTTGTTATATCTTTTAGTGGTATGTTAACTGCTAGTTGTCAATTTATCTTTGTACTCTTGGATGTTTTCCAAATATATTGTATCTGTTCAATACATAAGACTTGTTGGTAGATAGAGCTGCTGTGCTGAATTTTTGAATTCATCACTAATTCTTGATACTGACTTGATCAAAATTTAATGTTTGTTGATGATTGACTTGAGAATCTCCTAGGTGAGTTCATTTGATGTATCACATGCAGTACACAATACAATGTATGAATCTAGTTCTAGATTTTTCATATATTTGTGACAATGTGATAGAAAGGTTGGTATCAGCAGTGCTAGTAGACTTGCAAATCTTGTACCATCTTGTATTCCCTGTATGACGCACAATACTCTATATTACTGTAGTTCTGTGTTCATATATACCATGACTGTGAAAGTAAGCTAGTACGAACGTGTCAGCAATGGTAAACAAATAAATGTTTGTACAGCCTTGTGTCAAACTTGAGTAAGCCAAGTAAATACTTGTTACCTGCTTCATGTCTGAGGTGAAGCATTCTGTTCAAAGTTCATTAGCCACATGATACCCCTTGAAGAAAACAAGAAATGGATTAGAATCTTTTCAATGACATGGTGGCTTGACTAGAACAATCCATTATGATGTCCTCTGATTTTTGTGGATTTTTCCAAGACATTATAAAAGCCTTAATTTTTTTGGTTCTTGATTTGGGCAACTTTTTAGAATTATATGGTCTTATTTTTTACCCACTTCCCTGGCCCAGGGTTCATCTTATAGTGACAAAAATGTATACAATGTCCAGTCTGAGGTATCCATCTTCTAGGGCACCCCCCTTGCACTAAAAGAGAGGGGTCGTAGGTCTCCCTGACTCCTTTGTGATACTGGTTGCAAAGACTGGACAATATTTGAAATTGTCCACATGTATACTTCTGGGCCCCCACATTGAACTGACCTTGCGTCAAATCTACCCATGTGGGGAGGCAATTAAATCTTCCACTTTTATCCTGGACTTGTGTTTATACCATGGCAAATGGTTTTCTTCTTGGAATTCATAACTGGTTTGAATAACAAGAAGATTGTAAGAGACACCACAACCAAGACATGAAAAACATGAAAATACTTGTCTGAACAATTCATCAAATATGGATATTTTTTTCTGTCTACAAAGAAGAAATTACAGTCTACTGGTTTTTTATGCTTTCAGCTTGCAAGCATTTCTGTATTGTAAGTATCATTGTCTATATGGAGGTGTCATGTAGCATAATGGTTACTGCTTGAGACTGATGGAATCGGCAGCACTGAGTTTGCATTTTAGCTGAGGTTTCTTACATTCACTTCACACTAATACCCTTGGATAAGTCATGGATCCACTCCCCCCTCTCCAGTTCTGGCTAAAATAGTAAAGCAGTCCATCTATGAGCTTGAGTAAAGAAGGGGTGGGTATGGGTGTAGCAACTCTGTAGAAACTTGCTACTGAAATCACTGGGGATTGGTTGTGATCCCATGCTTCACAAGCTATCTGCAGGAGTGCATAACTCATCATAGCCCAGTGTCATACCATGCGTTCATCTGTTGAGAGTGCTACATTCTTTTCAGGCAAGGACTTGACAAAAAAAGCCTGGTGACCGGAGATCCATTCACAGCACTTCCTACTTAGATCAAAATGAGTAAAAATCAAAGATATACCATGATGTCTACACCATGAAATGAGAGCCCCCCCCTTTTTTGTCTTCTGTTGGAATGTCGACTCAGATTTATTTTTAAATGATGAATCTGTTCTGATTTTCTAACCAAGCATTATTCCAATATTTTCATTCAGGAATGAACATGGTGATATAAGCCTTTTATTTGAATATATCTCTTCACCATTTTCAAACATTAATGAATGAAATATTTTTCCCCATTGACAATGAAAATCTGCTGTGATTGTCTTGCCTTATTCTTATAGTTTGTGTTTGACAAAGCCTTCCATATTCCACTGACTGCTCATCAAATCATTTTTTGTCATTGCTAATAATGACGATTATATTCTCAACAAATTAATTTAACTTTTTTAGCAGAGGTTTTAAAAAATCAAATTGAAATTCTGATGATTCATTTTTAATATTTTCAGATAGTTTTTGATATTTTATGATTTTGTTCTTTTTTTTAATTTCTTTTCATTTGACTATTATTCCTTCGCTGTTAATTTGAAAAAAAAAATGATAGGATTTCTACTTTTTCAGTCATTACAATTAAGAAAATCCATGGTGATGTGTTGTTCTTTTTTTGTTGTTTTTTTCATGGATTAAGAATATTTTCTTTTTCTTTTTTTTTTTTTAATCATTATCAAAAATTAATTTCAGAAAATAGTGTTTTTTTTTAATTTCGTGCCTTTCATTCTTGTTTTATTTTGAAACAAGGATTTTCTCTCATTCCCTTTGCCATTCTCATATGATTTGGTTTTGAATAATCGCTTGATCTTTCCCTCAAATATTTTCTCATATATTATGTTGTTTAAAATCACTTTTGGATTTTAATTTCAATAATTCTTTTCAAACTTAATAGGGTTCCTTGTTGTTTGTTTTTTGGGATTTTTTCTTTTTTTTTTTTTTTTCCTTCTTTCCCAAATAGAAGGTGGATTTATTATATTTTCCTCATTTGGCAATCAATGTGTATTGAGTCTTTCAATCATCCAACCAGAACGGACAATGTTTCTTCAGGAAATTAAAACTGCACACTGGGAAAATTAATTTCATTTACCTTTGTTTTATTTATTTGATATAAACTCATATGGTTTCAGTAAAGTCTCACATCGTAAACAAATTAATTTTTTACTTTATCAACCATTCAATTTGAAATGAAAAAACAAGAACGCCCTGGCCAAAACCATTTTGTAGGTGTATTTTTATTTCATTGAGTGAGCGTGTGTGTGTGATTACTCAATCTTGGAAATCAGAAAACAATGTTGTTCGTTTTTTTACTTGTTCAATCCTACCACCAATCCCATTTGGACATCTTCTTTTATTACTTGACTAAGTTCTCTATTAGAAACCATCAACTAAAACTATCAACGTAGGTTTCTTCAGTTTTCAAGTGGGCCCGGCTATGTATGTATGCGTCATGAGTGCAGGTCACAACAAGAGTTAGAGGGCTGAAAATTCAAACATTTACTCCTTATTACGTCTAAAAAAAAAATTTCTTGAATCCCCCTCCTCCAATAGTTTTTTAGCAGGAGGTTCATTTTACAATTTAAGTTTATGCTAAATTGGTGCCTTAGTTTGTGTTTGGCACACACTTGTTTTTTGTCTTCGTTTTTATTTTTTTGTTTTTTTTTTGTTTTCATTTTTGTGTTTTTATTTTGTTAAAAAAAAATCCGTCTTTTTAGTAAAAACCACACAACAGAAGGATAAAGGAATGACTTATTCATTGATCGTTGCTTTTCCAAACTTTTTAATTGATCACCACCCTCCCCAACACTATTTGGTTTCTAATCAGGCCAATACTTTGAATTGTATGGTTTTTAATGTAGTGCAGTTAAGGTATTGCTGTACAAATTAATGTAATTAGGTCTAAACTGGAAAAAAAAACATTGAAGTATAATAATACCTTGAAGAGTACAGAATATATTGGAATGAATTAACCACAATAATCATGGTATACCTGTAATTCTGAAAAAACATGTATTTGGCAAAATAGTAGGAAAGAGATGATTGAAAATACACTGAACCCTAAAATAAAATATATGAAAATAATGGGGATTAAATAAGCAAATTAAGACAGGTTCATCATCCTCATAATTGGGAAGGGAGCAATTATGATGATGATGATGATGAGCCTGTATTGTCACATTATTTGAATTCCTTTGATTGGTCATTGTCAAATATCAATTTTTTATTTTTTCGTTTTTTATTTCCTGCTACTGAATAACAATTGTAGAATTGAGATAAAAGATGACACCGATTTTGAGAGGGAAGGAATTGTTGATACCCAAAGATTTCTTGGAGAGCATAGGGCCACAACTGTTCTATTGAGGTTTCTGTAGGTTTCAGGATGGAGTTGCTAGTCTCTTGTTCTATCTTCCTCTTCTATCTAGGCTTGAAACCAGCTATCAAGCAGTAGGTTTTCCCTGTCACAGTAACTTTATCTTAGATGGAATGCTATACAAAGCAAAAGAGCTCCAACTACCCATAGCTGAGTGGGGGTGGCTGAATTTATGCCTTAGCCCAGACTGAAACTCTGTTTCATTGATTCCATTTTCCATACCATTAAATGTTATGCCATTCAGCAGCATCTCACACGATGAATGAGAACACAATTAAAAAATTGATAATTGATCAAGTGCATTTTTTCTTTCTAACTTTTTGTACTACAATATTTTTCCAGTGACAAGAATATGAGTGAGCTTTTGAATTCGACATAGGGAATCAGTATTTTTCCAATCTTGGTAAGCTATCTACAGAATTTAAAACCTCTTGTGTACACACTACTTTTGTTTATGCACTGGTTACAAAACATGTGTGCCAACCCACACAGCTCAGAAAACAATGATCATGTGTACTTCTAAAATCTGTGATATCCACAAAGCATTTTTAATTTGATTTGCTCAAACCATTTAGAATAGGGAGGTTTATTTTATTTTATTTTTTTTGTTCTGTGTTCAAAACAACAAAAGGTGGTTAATTATCGTTGAGTTGTTTCAAATATTGAAAAGAATTCAGTTCTGACTTCTCAAAACCTGCCTCTTCCAACTTTTTGCTTGAGTCATAACATTGCTAAGAACTAGTCACTCTCTCTCTCTAAAGGCCCAGGGGATGGGAAGAGACTAAAATGAAGGGCAGAGGACTCCCCTTGCCCCACATCAAACTGCCACAGGCAAGAATTGAGCTGTGTGTGCTGAAGTGGGGGAGGTTGCATTGAACAAATATGTGTTCACTCCAAGAGTTTCCAATCCATGTACCTTTAACTGGAAAATTGTCAAGTACTATTTTGTTTCATTTTTAAATGAGGTTTGCTGATCACACACAAGTTGTCCATATGTCTCTCATGTTGTATAGACTAACAAGTAATGTAATGAACACATTTTTAAAACATCCATGATATTCACTGAATGGAGGTAGGGGGAATGTGGGCAAGGCCAGTCAGCGTACAGGGAGATCCCATGTCAACTGAAGATCTGGATATTGCTCCATTTGTTATACTACAATGCTTGAGAAGGGATCCTCAAGGCTGGAACTTTTTCACCTCCTTTTAGGAAGAGAGATAAAAAATGGAACATCATGAGTGGATATTTGCAATATTTCTACCTAATCAAAAAGAGGCTATAAGGGAATTTTAGCCAGTCTTACTCAAATCCTGATCAATGCTTATTTTTCCCTTACTATCAAAATGGAAGTTCTAAATATTTAGACTTTATCTTGTTTTTTTTTTTTGTTTTTTTTTTTCCAAAAATTTGATTTGATTCCCAATGATATGTTTAGTTGTGATGAATCATATTATTCTACTTATAAAATATGTTTTTCTCATGCATCTATGGGTTGGAAAACTATAGCCAATCATTGAACAGGTCTATTCAAGTTTGACTCTCATCCAACTGGAATTGCCAAGGGAAACTTTGCTTTTGTGATGGATGACCTTGATAGATAAATTAAAAAAAAAATATAGCATAGCAATGTTCATCGGAGATCAATTTTAAAAGTTGAAAAAAATATCTATCACTTCACACAGCTAAGTTTCAACATTCAAAAGTCAATCATTGTATTAGATGTGCATATATATATATATATATATATATATATATATATATATATATATATGTTTGTATTAGATGTATATATATATGTTTGTATTAGATGTGTATATATATATGTTTGTATTAGATGTGTATATATATATGTTTGTATTAGATGTGTATATATATATGTTTGTATTAGATGTGTATATATATATGTTTGTATTAGATGTGTATATATATATGTTTGTATTAGATGTGTATATATATATGTTTGTATTAGATGTGTATATATATATGTTTGTATTAGATGTATATATATATATGTTTGTATTAGATGTATATATATATATGTTTGTATTAGATGTATATATATATATGTTTGTATTAGATGTATATATATATATGTTTGTATTAGATGTATATATATATATGTTTGTATTAGATGTATATATATATATGTTTGTATTAGATGTATATATATATATGTTTGTATTAGATGTATATATATATATGTTTGTATTAGATGTATATATATATATGTTTGTATTAGATGTATATATATATATGTTTGTATTAGATGTATATATATATATGTTTGTATTAGATGTATATATATATATATGTTTGTATTAGATGTATATATATATATGTTTGTATTAGATGTATATATATATATGTTTGTATTAGATGTATATATATATATATGTTTGTATTAGATGTATATATATATATATGTTTGTATTAGATGTATATATATATATGTTTGTATTAGATGTATATATATATATATGTTTGTATTAGATGTATATATATATATGTTTGTATTAGATGTATATATATATATGTTTGTATTAGATGTATATATATATATGTTTGTATTAGATGTATATATATATATGTTTGTATTAGATGTATATATATATATATGTTTGTATTAGATGTATATATATATATATGTTTGTATTAGATGTATATATATATATATGTTTGTATTAGATGTATATATATATATATGTTTGTATTAGATGTATATATATATATATGTTTGTATTAGATGTATATATATATATATGTTTGTATTAGATGTATATATATATATATGTTTGTATTAGATGTATATATATATATATGTTTGTATTAGATGTATATATATATATATGTTTGTATTAGATGTATATATATATATATGTTTGTATTAGATGTATATATATATATATATGTTTGTATTAGATGTATATATATATATATGTTTGTATTAGATGTATATATATATATATGTTTGTATTAGATGTATATATATATATATGTTTGTATTAGATGTATATATATATATATGTTTGTATTAGATGTATATATATATATATGTTTGTATTAGATGTATATATATATATATGTTTGTATTAGATGTATATATATATATATGTTTGTATTAGATGTATATATATATATATGTTTGTATTAGATGTATATATATATATATGTTTGTATTAGATGTATATATATATATATGTTTGTATTAGATGTATATATATATATATGTTTGTATTAGATGTATATATATATATATGTTTGTATTAGATGTATATATATATATATATGTTTGTATTAGATGTATATATATATATATGTTTGTATTAGATGTATATATATATATATGTTTGTATTAGATGTATATATATATATATGTTTGTATTAGATGTATATATATATATATGTTTGTATTAGATGTATATATATATATATGTTTGTATTAGATGTATATATATATATATGTTTGTATTAGATGTATATATATATATATGTTTGTATTAGATGTATATATATATATATATGTTTGTATTAGATGTATATATATATATATATGTTTGTATTAGATGTATATATATATATGTTTGTATTAGATGTATATATATATATGTTTGTATTAGATGTATATATATATATGTTTGTATTAGATGTATATATATATATGTTTGTATTAGATGTATATATATGTTTGTATTAGATGTATATATATATATATTAGATGTATATATATATATATTAGATGTATATATATATATGTTTGTATTAGATGTATATGTGTTTGTATCAGATGTATATGTATATGTGTTTGTATCAGATGTGTATATGTATATGTGTTTGTATCAGATGTGTATGTGTATATGTGTTTGTATCAGATGTGTATGTGTATATGTGTTTGTATCAGATGTGTATGTGTATATGTGTTTGTATCAGATGTGTATGTGTATATGTGTTTGTATCAGATGTGTATGTGTATATGTGTTTGTATCAGATGTGTATGTGTATATGTGTTTGTATCAGATGTGTATGTGTATATGTGTTTGTATCAGATGTGTATGTGTGTATGTGTTTGTATCAGATGTGTATGTGTGTATGTGTTTGTATCAGATGTGTATGTGTATATGTGTTTGTATCAGATGTGTATGTGTATATGTGTTTGTATCAGATGTGTATGTGTATATGTGTTTGTATCAGATGTGTATGTGTATATGTGTTTGTATCAGATGTGTATGTGTATATGTGTTTGTATCAGATGTGTATGTGTATATGTGTTTGTATCAGATGTGTATGTGTATATGTGTTTGTATCAGATGTGTATGTGTATATGTGTTTGTATCAGATGTGTATGTGTATATGTGTTTGTATCAGATGTGTATATGTATATGTGTTTGTATCAGATGTGTATATGTATATATGTTTGTATCAGATGTGTGTATCAGATGTATATATATATATATATATGTTTGTATCAAATGTATATATATATATATATATGTGTCTTTGTATCAAATGTATATATGTTTGTATCAGATGTATATATGTTTGTATCAGATGTATATATGTTTGTATCAGATGTATGTATGTTTGTATCAGATGTATATATATGTGTCTGTATGTATGTTTGTATCAGATGTATATATATGTATGTATCAGATGTGTATGTATGTACGTGTATGTTTCGATCAGATGTGTGTATGTATATGTTCCCATCAGATGCGTGTGTAAAATATATATATATGTTTGTGTGTGTGTATTATATACATATTTATATATATATATATATATATATATATACATATATATATATGATATAATATATATTAATGTGTGTGTATTTCATGTATATATATATATTTATAATATATGTTAATGTGTGTGTATTTTATATATATGTATGTGTGTGTGTTTGTGTGTGTATTATAAAAATTGTACAGATACATGTATATTTGTATAGTATATATAATGTGTGTGTGTGTGTGTAAGTCATATGAGGAAGAACATGTTTCTTATTTTTAATGTACCTCGACCTCATTCCCAATTTTTCCATAAGATTGAATTCACTTGAATTAAAACAACTTGCAATTTGCTACTGATAAAATCATTGAAAACTTTGCATTCGGATATTTTTTTAATTCTCTCAAGGATAAAGCAATGCTTTATTATTAAAAAAATGTTTTGTCATTATGTTGAAAAAAAAATGTTATCTTAGTAGATTGGGTTGAATTTTAGAACCATTATACAGATAGTCCTTGATTCTTCTATTTTTATTTGTTGAATATTATGAAACTTTGTCCTTATCATATTGTATTGAACAATTGCCTTTCTTTTGCTCAGATAACTTCCTTGAAGTCCAATTGTATTTGTAGTTCTGTACTTTGTACCCCAATGAATGGGGCTTATTTGATCGTCTCGTGACTGTATGGTCTACTTCTAAACCTCAGTGTGTGTGAGGTAATGTAACAATTTGCATAGAAAATAGAATTGGCCAACAGTAGGAATTCCAGCTGTGTATATTGATGTTTATTGGGAAAGGCATGAATTATCCTGTGATTTTTCATTGCCAGATATCCTGTAACTACCTTATCTGCTCGGGCAGTGGCTGGAAAGAACTATCACTCCTATGGTCAACCATGGTAGGGCAATCTCACTTATAAAGGAAATGACACTTGAAATTCCATCTAAAAAATATGCTGTCACTGTTTGCTCAAAGTAGATGAAAGAATTCTCTTCAAATCTCTCGGAAGAATTATCTTTGTTCCTGAGGAGTGTGTCACTGTTTAGTGAAGGTTAGGAATTTTGGACACAGATCTAATCTTCTTACATTCAGAAACGGTCCTCAAGGTCAGAATGAATCGGCTGTAAACTTTGTTCACCATTGAAGAGTTTAACTATTCTGGGAAAACAATGCTCACTTTATAGACCAGAAAACATTTGCATTATTTCAACTGGTTTTCACTTATCTTTTTCTGGCAAGATTAAAATTTTGAGATTTTGAACTGGAATTCTATTTGTAGACACTCCTATCAAAATTAGGACAGTCTCGAAAATGACTAGTTTGATCATTTTAAAAATAAACCAGGTCCCCAGTGTACTTCGTTTTGATAAGAAAAATATATTTGTGAATATGTTCGAATAAGATTTAGTTTCGAACTGAACTGATGTTTCATAATGATTAAAAACCTAGTTAAGAGCACACCTTTTCTTCCATAGAATATTTGTCGTATGGATCACTACCAAATATAAGCTTTTCAGCCAAGTTTTAAAAATAACATTATTCTTCACTAAATCATTTGTGTGTGTGTAGGTGGGAAGGAAATTGTTTGAAAAGAGAGAAAAATTCTGCTGACAAAATACGTGTAGAATAATCAAATTGTTTACATCATGTGACCCCAATGGATGCTATAGCAAATCAGCCTCATCTCATCTTTGAGATGTGACTGATTTTACTCCATGAAAACAATATTGTGCCAAAATAATGTGTATATGAAGTTATGTTGAGTCAAGATGACGTAATGATTGAGTGCTATGAAATATCCTTTGGAGTTTAGGCAATGTCAAATTTCTTATCGGAGCAGAGAAATGGTTCTCCATCATCAGAATAATTAATGAGTCATGCAGTTGGGATTTTTTAGGAAAAATCAACAAGCATTGCGTTTGGGTGGGGTATTGATTTTAGATCACTCCTGGCCTGTTTTGAGGGAATCTCCATAAGTTGAAACTGTATTTATTTAAAAGAAACCTTGGCGTCCATGATGAACAACTTTGATCTTTTCGTTAGGCCTAGAATTGCATGTAGAGAAGGAAATTGTGTAATTGAAGAATGAGGTGTCATGTTCTCTAGTGTTTAAGGAAATGTAGATACTGGCACACACTAAGAGATGCAGCCACCAAGATACAGGGAGAGGGCAGGATGGGAGAGAGACGAAGGCTGAGGGATACCTGTTTTTCTAAGCATATAAAAAAAACGGTTTTAAATAGTGCTTCAATGATTGAGAAGTTGATACAATTAGAGTAGAAAATTCCTAATTTTCAAGGACTTGCACAGAAAGTCATGCTTTTTACTGATCTACCTTCTGCTTTGCTGTTTTCTACTCAACTCGGTATTCAGTCAGTTTAGTACACCCCAAGCCAAATGAGGAAGTCCTGTCTGCTTTGAAAACTAGCATTCAAGCTGTTCACATCTTCACTTCTTTCAAGGCTGTGGCGAGAGCAACACGTTATGTCTACTTCAATACTTGTTTGGAAAGTACCGTAGTTACTGGTTTGCAAAACTGGAAAAGGAAAGGTAAAATCGACAACAAATTCATGCAAATTCACCAGTATCATGAATAGGTGGTTGACACTGAAGCTGTATGTATTAGTAAGGGTCATGATGAGTTGTGAATAAGTATTACTGATAGAATAGTTTTTATGCATAATGTAAATGCTTTGGAAATGATTTTACCACTGAAATACATTGAATATAAGAAAGGGATCATCAGTGGTCAGGAATTATGGTATCCATTATTGACAGAATAGGATTGTTAGTGGCATAATCATTAGTGTTAGTGAAGCCAATAGTCTCTGTCATCCACGTTAATTCTGCTGGTAGAATTGATGTCCCTTGGAAATGGTCAAGAAATAAAATCAAATGAACAGGATCTGCAGAGAAAGATCAGAATTAGAATAAGAGAAGCCAATTATTGTGATCACTTCAGGAAAGGGTCTTTTAGATAACAATAACATGCTGATAACATTAAGCTAAGAATATCAAAACTGGACCGTTTTACATTTGTTGTTATGATTTAATATTCCTTATGAATAAATTGTTACTAACAACTTTCCATGATGAAATGATTGATTTCAATTGGCAGTCCCACAAATAGTCTGACCAACCAGCCAAGTGGACTGCAGATTCTGCCTTCTGTAACTATCTGGGTCTATCTCTGTTGTGTGTCTCAGGGCATATTTTGGGGGCTACAACCTTGAAAATTTGAATGAGCACACCATTAGGCACTAT